>LN717261.1:1731590-2331590 GCA_001244265.2 Microbotryum lychnidis-dioicae p1A1 Lamole | reverse complement strand
CTCAGCATACACCGTGCCTCTCATAGATCGAGACGACAACCGATAGTTGGATGGTCTCGTTCCTCGCTCGGCTCACAGGTGCCGGTCCCTCCAATAATGGCTCCGGTGACAAAGACGGTGGTCGCAAGACGCCTTCCAGCTCCCCGACCAAATCGATCCGCACCAATTCGATGCCCTTGACCTCGCCTTCGAGTAGCAAGAGTTTCATTCGCTTACCTAGAGCGAGTACCCGACACCAAATACCGGCTCAGGCGACCACAGCAACGGTTCCTGGTTCGCCTAGTCTGGCTTCGGCGAATCCGCTTCCTCCTCTCGACTTGCCATCGGTCAACTTGCTCGAGGATGATGGGACGACGATCCATCAAGCCGCGTTAGCGACGGGGCTGCCTACCTGTCCATTGTCGCCTAGGATCTCGACGAGTGCAGCCGGGATACGAAGTAGTACCGAGACGACACCCTGGGTCAAACTCGACGACAGTGACGAGAATGCTTCCGAACGCGCGACCTCGACCGAACATGATTCCCATTCCGATCTTCAACAACGAGATTTCGCACTGAACGTCGACGACCAGAAGAGACTTCGTCGAGCCAGGTTGAGCGTCGAAGACGTGATCGTCCTCCTCAAGGAATGCGGTGTCGTCATTCGTGAACGAGGCTTGACTACATTGGGCCTGTTCAGACCTTATCGCATTGGTGAATCGAGGCTCAAGATGGATCGATTGGCTTTGTTGTTTTACGCTTTCGCATTGGATCGATCTTCGGTTCATCGAGCTGCGGATCAACCTAGGAACGCGAATGATCTGTTCAGGGTCGGTGGAGGGAAGAGTAAAGGGGCCAAACTGGACGCGTTCAAGGAAGAGATCAAGTATGCGAATGTGCATGACGTGGTCGGCGTGTTGAAATGGGTGCATATTAAACAAAAAAGCAGCCCACGCGGCACGATCGATAAAACTGATGACTCCTTACTTGTGACGATAGGGTCTTCGCCACCTCGTTTATTCGACTTCGTTCGCGGGCAAACCCTCACCCCAACCTCTCGCCTGGTACGACAACTTTATGCTCGCATCCGAAGCCGCAAAACATCCTACAGCGGCATTCTCGACGCTCTTACTACCTTCGCTCCCTTCGTCCTCACAAGATCTGCTCACCGCGCTCCTCGAAGTCATGCAAGCCGTAGCGGCCTTTACCGAACTCAACGCCATGTCCGCGCATCGTCTCTCTCGCCAACTCGGCATCTATCTCTTCGGTCTAGCGCCCCGTGGTAAAGCCTGGTCCGATTGGTGCGAACTCTACACCACCTGGCAAAACGCCGGTAACGCCCTCGAGGGATGTTTGAGAGCCTACGTTCGTTCACAACCGGACCTTCCGGAGAGGTTAAGAGAATTGGTCGAGGCGTACCCTTCACCTCCTCCTAGGGTCGTCAAGAGTCAACTCAAGTCGGTCATCAAGGTGGAGATCGAGGTGAAGGCGGAGGTGTGGAGTAGGGTCATGACTGTTGAATTTAATGATCAGAGGACCGGCCTCGTCGTCGCTTTGGGTACAGGTGGTAGTGCAGGTGCGGGACAGGCTTTGTCGACAGGTGGGATCAAGAGGAGGGATCCGGTCGATGTTCTCGTGGACGCCTTCGAGGCCACTCATGATTCAAAATTGGATGATGTCGAGCAAGGCACCAAAGACGTGTGGAAGATGATCATCGAAGAGGCGAAAAATGACGGCGAACCGATCGCGATCTTGTCGGACGAAACGAGGCGAGTGCTCGGTTTGATGGGGCTCGATCGTGGATCGTCTACGTGGTCGACGCTTCCTTTGTCCGATGACGCACGCCCTCAGCATGGTCGTCAACGCTCCTATTCGCACGGCTTCGAATCCGTTTCTCCATTACCTCGATTGGATTTCGCGAACCTCACGACCCCCGTCACCGGTAGTTACCCCAATCGATCCGTCACCCATTTATCGCCCTCCCAACTCTCCGGAGCTCCGAACCGCTTCTCAAACAGCCCTTCAACGGCCCCTCAACAAGCTTCACGCATCGTTACTCCGAACTGGAGCGAGTTCGCTTCCACCGGGTTCAGCGATACCGTCCCTGCGAACGAGTTTGGGTTGGTTGATCTGAGTGAAGCCATCGGCGATGGTCTACGCGCCAAGACGACGGGTGGCAAGTCCCAGGACAGTCGATCGTCAATGGGGCAACGCACGCCGCTTAAGCCTTCTTCGCCCTCTCCTGGCCATTCTTCGTCCACCAAGCCCATTCGATCTTTATTGAATTTGTCGCTCACCCAAATCGAAGATGACTTTGCCGACGTATGGCTCGAGACCCTCTCCGACCCAGGGATCTGCTCCTCCTGGCCCAGTTTCCTCATCGCCGAACTTCAAACGGACCTCGTCAGCTCCCTTGAAACCAAGATCGACCATGTTCTCATCACCGAAAAATTGATCGAACTTCGACCGCTCTCAAGAACGACTAGTTTTTCATCCTCCGCTTCGATTAAAGGTATGACTAGGTCCGTGTCCGTCGCTGAATCTACACTTTCGAAAAGGTGGAGAAGGGCAAGTCAACTATTCTCCGGATCTGGATCTGGATTTGGATCTGGAATAGGGAAGGATGGTGGATCGACGAGTGGACATTCTACTCCTACGGCGCCTTCTCCTGTGAGCTCATCGAGACAATCGAGAATCACTATGGGGAAGAAATCGATGACGTCGGCTCAGCCGGAAACGATCGTGGAGCAAGCGAGGGGTAACTCGGTCGATTTGAAGGCGGCAGCGATGCTAGCGTCTGGCGCAACGACGACGACAGCGGCGGTGGTTCGTACGAGTCCGAAAGAAGAGCCGGCGCAAATTTCGATAAAATCAGTTGACCTTGAAACGACCGTGACGGAGGAGGTTCAATTTCGACAAGTTCCCGAGGCGACCGATGTCCCTGTCAAAGACATTGTGGAACCAACTCCTCCAACCAATGAGGAACTTACCTTTACTGATACCCAAGTCGAACCCATCCTTGAGGCTGAGGCGGTACCACCCGTACTTACTCCTGCGCCTACTATTGTCGTTGACGAAGCACCCGAAGTTGCAGAAGATCGCGCCACAGTCGAGGTGACTTCTGAGCTACAACCTGAAGCGGAGGTAGTCGAATCGGCTCACATCGCAGAACAGGCTCTCCCAGCCATCTCAGAAGATACGACCGCCGTTCTCCCACCCAGCACCGCCGACGATTCAATTCTCGAGCACCCCAAGAAACTTGGCGATACACCCAGCGACGACAACCCCGTCGTACCGGCTTTCCGCGCTGAAGAAGGGGTCGGACCTCATAACGGCTTGAAAGGCACTCGTGGCGATCATTCGGCTAGTCAGATCGAGGTACCGCATTCTCAAAGCGTCGAGGACCTTGAAGCTCTTGTTCCTCACCAACGCAGCAACCCCCCTCATGACGATCTACCAGGTGGTCAGATCGGCAATCGTCAAGGGAAACCGAACCCTCAATCGGGATTGTGCCTCTCCGCGGTTCATAATGAAAGTTTCGGCCCTGCTCACGGTGATCATACGGGACAAGAGATCGGTATTGCTCGTCCTGCTTCGGTGGAAGGTATCGACGTGGCTGCGTTGAACGATCAAAAGGTTGAGACTGTCTCGAAAACGGAAGCAACTACATCACTTGTGTCTTCGGTCGCACTTCCAGCGGAAGAACCTGTGGGGAACGAGCAGTCCGAAATGGTTGCAGAAGAAGGTAAGTCCACGCGTCGGCAAGTCAAGATGCTTCAGCACCCACTAAACTGATCCGCTTGTATTCGCTTGGGTTGATGATTCAGCTGGAGTAGACTCTTCGATTCCCTCCGGCGGGGGCGACTCGCTCAGCGTCCTCAGTTCCGAGGTGATGCGCGCTCGTACGCTGTCTCAAACTTCGAGCTCTACCATTGGGGCCTCCCCCTCCAAGGAGTCATCCCCCGGTTCGACGACCTCGAAGCGTTTCCTCGGCGGGATGAGCGACATCTTACGTCGCAAGACCTCAGCGGAGAAAGCACAAGCCAAGCTCGAAAAAGAGGAAGAGAAGAAGACCCAACGTGAATTACGTCAACTCAAGGATGACGAGAAGCTAAGCAACTCGAACAGGAACAAGGAGACCAAGGTGCCTACGCCTGTGTCGTCCGTTCGTGCGAGGGTTTTAGAACTTGAGGCCGAGAGGGCCAAGGCGGAGGCGAGTGTCGAATCGCCCATTCGTCGTTCGTTTAGCGGGAGTTTCCCGAGTATGACGAGGAGTGAGAGTGGTGGGATGGCACCGCCTCTAAGCTCTTCGCCCGAGTCGCCCACTCTGGCGCGTAGGTCGTTGAAGCTGCCTTCCAAGATCGCGACCCTGGCCGAAGGAGCGAGCATCGCCACCGTCGCTGGGGATGCCGCAGCCGTCGCCGTCGCGAGTGGTGTCAGTGCCTCTCCCCAACCTCAGGAATTTCAACACCTTGCCGTCAAAGCCCCAAATACGCTCGACCAACTCCCTTCCCCACTTCCATCCCCTTCGCCGGTGCTCGAGGAGGAATGCTCGACTCCACTTCTCGCAACGGACCCTACGCCGGATTCGACAGCCGTCTTTGACCATCATCCTCCTCAGCTTAACTTTGGTGAAGTCGTGAATGTCGCTCCTCCTACACCCATCAAAGGGAACGACCCCTTCATCGCCGATTTCAACGGCACCCCTCGTGCCAAGCCGCCTCTTTTCGCAGGCCACAAAGAACCCTCATTGGACGTCGAACCCGGCTCGTCGATCTTCCAGCTCATTCCAGCCACGACCGTCGAAGCGACCACTGTCGAAGAAGTTGAGCAGGACTCCCACTCGTTCGATCACCCACCTGCGTCTCTACCCAGTAGTGCCTCGGATTATTCGATCGCCGAGACCGCTACTTCGTTCAAGACGGCCGATTCGGAGGCTTTCTTCGAGACCTAGGCATGGCACCAATCCCCTTTTCCCTCTTATCCGTGTTTTCTTGGGTTCTTGAATTAGCATCTGTTTTTCGTCTTGGGTTCCCCTTTAATTCGACCTCTTCCATTTCGTCGTTCGTTCTAAATTTCAGCTACAGTTACCCCTTTTCCTCTCGCATAGCACTTTCGTTCTTATCCTGTCCGTTCGCTTCTTAGTGTGCATCTTTCTTCACATACACTTTAGTCGAACGCACTTTCCCCCTATGTTACATATTGCATTCTATAAATAAAAATCTTATCGTACTTCAAACCCCCACAACCTCCTTTCGCGCCGCCTGACCCGTCGCAAAATATCTCTTGAGTTTCTCCAAAGCGACCTGATAATCCTCTACGAAGTGTTCCACATCCGAATCCTTAAGCCTGACCCTCTTGATTCGTTCCCAATGTTGCGCCGCTTTCATGATCGCTTTGAAGGGCGCGACTTCGGGATCTTCGATCAAGGACCAAGCGTTACCTGCTTTACCGGCTCGAGCGGTACGACCTACTCGATGGACGTATTTACGCATGTCGGCGGGGATGTCGTACGAAATGACGTGGTTGACGTGAGGGAGGTCGATACCGCGGGAGATTAGGTCGGAACAGATGAGCCTAGGGAGAGGTCCGACTCGTTTAGGTCAACGTAAAAAGCGTGGGGAAGGGGGAGATATGGGAAAGCTTACATTTGAATATCGCCCTTCTTGAAGGCCGTTAACAACTTCATCCTTTCAACCGGTGCCAAATCACTCGAATAAGGTTTTACGACTGGTAACTTCTCCTCACCCTCCTCTTCTCCAATACCCCTGCTCTTCCTAGCCTGTTCAAAGAACTCGACCAATTTGGCCAACCTATTCGCCGCCTCGACCGATTTGGTGAAACACAACGCCACCTCGACCTTGATCCCATGCAACAAGTGCAATAAATACAACGGCTTATGCGTCGAGGGTGAAATGATCATTTGTTCCTTCAACGAAGCGGGAAAGGTGAATTTCAATTCTTGATCGATCGCTTCGTCTTCGGCGTGAGGGTCGAGAGCGTCTTCGACGGAAATGTAGAGCGGTCGATGGAGTTGGAGAGAGTCGATCTTGGCTGGATCGCGGGAGAGGGTCGCGGAGAAGAGGAGTTTTTGACATGAGGAGACGGAGCGAACGTCGAGTTCTGAAGAGGTGCGTCCGGTTTCGGCATCCCACCATGCTGGCGCTTGAACGTCGGCTGCTCGGTCCGAGCGAGGACAGCGCTCAATAGAAGTTCTTGTCGTCGATGGAGTAGGGTGCAAGGCCGCCAACACCGCAGGTAACCACTCATTGAAAGACTGCGTAAGCAACCGATCCGCCTCGTCGACAACGAGGTACCTCAAATGCTGCAACGAGAACCCCGGTGTGGACCTGAGATGATCCATCAATCGACCGGGAGTGACGATCAAGATGTCGACCGAACTCGAACCACCTTGCGAAGGAATCGTCGAAACGTTCTCGCCTACGAGCGAGGTTTGCTCGTGCGTGAAAGAGTGTTGGCCCGTGGCGGTGCCAATCTTGAGTCCCAAGCCTTTGCTAAACGCTTCGAAAGTTTCTCGCACTTGGCCTACGAGGTCTCGGGTGGGCAAGACGATGAGAGCGCGTAGGCATGTGACGATGCGGGGTGCGAGGGTCTAAGCGGAAGGGGCGAAAAGGAATGAGTGCGCGTTACCTAACGTACGAAGGGGACAAGCTTACCTCGACGATGGGAATGACGTAGCTCAGCGTCTTTCCGCTACCTGTCGGAGCCGAGACACACACGTCTCGCGGGGGTCGGAAAGGCGAGTACAGCGAGTTGGGTTCCCCAGGTGGCAAGAGTAGCGGCAGCACCTCAGTTTGCACTTTTAAACAAATCAAGAAAATCTCGTCAGCAGCTGTACCGCTCACCTTCGACTACTACTCTTAGAAGACTCACCGGCAAAAGCCTCTGTTAACCCCATCTCCGCCAACCTCTTCCTCCCCCTCTCCGCCAACCCCAGCGTCTCATCATCGAACCTGACCTTCCTATCCGGATCGACAATCCTCTTGCTCCTCACACTCTCGTGCACGTTGAGCTCGCTCAACGTCTTCTTGCTCGGTGGTGCAGGTCGCGTCGCGCTCGGTAACCTCAACAAAGGGCTCGGTTCCTCTTCCACCGCTCGTTGAGGTACCGGATCCGCTTCCATCGGGATGGGTTTATCCGAGACCGTGATCGGGACATCTAGTTCCACCTTATGAGCCGTAGGGATCAATGTCGGTGGTCCTTCGAGTTCAACATCCTCGCCTTGCGTGGGTTCTTCGACGGCGTGTCGCGTCGCTCGTTTTTGTCGTTTCGCCTCCTTGCGCGTCAAGCGTGCCTCTTTTTCTTTGCGCTTCTCAAGCTCCTCCTCTGTCGGCTCAGCAGACTTGTCCTCGACGACCTCGGGGACAGCGTTGAGCGTGACCGAACCCGTCTTGACAGGGGAAGCCATCGGTAAGCTGGGTTTCGCAGTAATGACCCTTGGTTTCGTAGGCGGGACGACCCCTCCCTCTGCTTTGAGTTTTCGAATCTCGGCCTTTTTCGCGTCCCTCTTGGCTTTACGTTCGGCCTTCTTCTCCGCGATGATCCTCAGCTTCTCCTCATCCTTTTCCATCTTCCTCTCCATCGTCTTTCCATCCTCCTTTACGTCTTCCTCCCCCTCCTCCTCATCACTCCCCACCTCAGTCCCCGCGACACTAGTTCCCCACACCGTCGATGCCGAACCATCCTTCTTGCTCGCACCGGAAGCCATCCTCCTCTTCCTCCCCTTTGCCCTCAACTTTTTCTTCTTCAAATACCTCAACCTGGCAGGTGTCGTCGCCTGCGGTTGTTTCACCTTGAGCTCCCTCGCTAGTGCTGGTGCGGCCAATCGATCAGGATGAATGGCCGAGAGACCTGCTCGTTCTGTTTGCGGCGCTCCTTCTTCTGTATGATACGACTTTGGAAACGCCGACGAAGAAGGAGGTGGCACGAAATGCGAGTTGATCGATTGACCCAAATGACTCGAATTCGATTCGCCCAAGGAAGGGTTCGGTAATCCCAATTTGGCCGCTCGTTTCTCCCTCTTGATCCTGTTCTCCTTCTCCGCTGGTGACTCCCCAGGAGCAGGTTTCCACTCACCCGTAATAGCCGTCGTATCGATCGGTAGGATCGGTGTCGTTGAAGGTGCTTGATAATTCAAAGTGGGATCTTGGTTCGTCTCGATAGGTTGAGATCGAGCATAAGGATCGAATCCGAATTTGGCGGCCCTCTTCTCCCTCTTTAACCTCTTTTCCCTCTCCGCAGGTGATTCACCAGGTGCAGGTTTCCATTCCCCCTTACCGTCCTCATCCATCCCTTTAGATTCTAAACCTCGACCACCTTTCGTGCTCAACGACGACGCGGAAATCAAACTCGATGTCGAAGCCACTGGATCTAAAATGGGATCCTCTTCGTCATCTTCGACTAGTAAAGCTTTTCGTTTATTCTTCCTTTGTTGAATCTTGAGTGCGGCATCATCCAAAGCTCGTTCTTCCAAAGGTAAGACGGTCGGAATTCCATTCGGGACGGTGGAAGAGTTGGGGTCAAAACGTTTGATGTTGAACATCTTGGAAGGGGGTCTGGGACGTAGATGCGGTAGATACGGGTGAGATGAAGCACAACCTATAGTAGTGTGAATAAGTGGGGGTCAGTTCAAAGTGATGCGATCGATGCCAAAGTGATTCTGGCTCACGAAGGAGATCGCGCAGGAGCGAGGAGCGGAGCAAACGAAAGTGGGTAAAGAAAGGTGTTGAAGCACACCTTACGGAGACGGTAGAGTTGGGGATTTGATGATATTATCGTCCGGGTAGGCTCGTGGACAGTTACGAGGCTCCTACACGGTCCAAATTGCGAGTGATCGTGTCCAGAAGCGGAGAGTCGATCCGACGCCTGCGAAGTTGGTCGTCACTTTCCGCCAGTTTGCGCTTGGACCCGCTGGCCGAGTTGGCACGTGATCGATCGACGCAACGGCGGTCGCCTTACCACTGTCTTTCAGTCCAACCATTGTACGAAGATCTGCGACTCTGGGTACACTACTACTACTATTTTTTTGAGTGAAATTGTGAATTGCGAGAATAACAGAAACCCAGAACGAAAGGACCTATCAGAACACATGGGGGCAACCAGGAAAGTTTGCTCAAACCCTTCACATTTGTCTTTTGGTTCCTGTACCACTCAGACCACCATGAGAACGGCCTAGGAAAGTTTCGATGCAAGCAATCATAGAATTATATCACGCTCAAGAGTCAGTGAATTATTATGTTCCTCCACGACGAGGAGGTTGTAGAAATTTATAACTCACCGAAGGCGCCAAACCCAACTCGGACATCGTCTTGCCGTACTCGCTCGGCGAGTAAGTTTTCCTACAGCACCACCCAAAGCAAACACATAGGGTAAGCCCAATAAAATTCTTCAACTAACGCATCATGCCATGACTGCAACACTCACCTTGGGAATGCCGAACTCAAACCCGGTTCATCCAGGCCCGTCTGCCCCTGGATCCACTCCACCACCGCCCCCAACGTCTCCGTCGAAGCTACAGCATGAACCAAAGGCGGGCCATCTGGTACCCTAATCTGCAACCTCGTCTGATCATACGTTTTGACGGGCGCACTCGCACTCTTGAGCCCACCCGCACTCGTCCCCGCCGCTATTTCCGCCGCCTCCTCTCCAACATCGACGATCCCACCCTCCCTCAAAGCCTTCTCCTTCTTCGCCTTCTCCAACCTAGCCTTCTTATCCGCCTCGATCTGAGCCTTGATCGTCGCCCTCGCTTTCGCATCCTCCAGTTTATCCTTGGCCCTTTGCGCAGCCTCTTGTTGCGCCGCTTTGAGTTGTAGATCGGCCTTGATTTGCGCTTGGTCTTTACCGGTTTTACGATGAATCGCATCATTCTTCAAAGCTTCTTCGCGGTCCTTGGCTTGTTGGAGTTTCTTCTTGGCGAGCATACGTTCTTGTAGCTGTGATTGGGAGGTACGGGGAAGAAGGGGGGGGGGGGTCCTTTAGCGAGAGGCAAAAGGGAAGTGGAGGGCAAAGTGCTCATTCCCATGGTCGTAAACCCACCTCGGCTAGTTTGGCCTTTCTTTCTTCCTCGGTCAAAGGGGAAGTCTCTTCCGTCGACTGCCGAGTCATCGAACAAATCCAACGACACCAGAACCAAGAAACGAACCAACGTGGAATTAGTGCGTAAAACTCTCCCGAACGCTCCCCTACTCAACAAGCCGACCCCTCCTCCAATTACGCACCTCTTCAAAGTGCTCATGCCCACTCTTCTCTCCATGATAGCTTGCCAAAGCGTGGTTGCGAAAGCGTTTACCGCAGTCGGTGCACGTCAGACTCTGTGGGGGAGGGGGGGGGGGTAAAGTTTTTCGCCAAAGGGCGAGGAGCAAGGGGATAATTTCGGAGCATAAAACGTAGCGTTAAAATAATAACGCCAAAGAAAAGAAACATAGTCTTTCAACCCCCACCCCCTCTTTCTGGAATTGAAAAACACCTAAAAAAAACGTACCTTCGCTTCCGCCGCCCCACCAGGCGCACCTTCTTCATCCCCTTCCTCATGCTCCCCAACCCCCGTCGTAGTCTTGGCCGGTTTCTCAAACGGTACGTCCCAGAACCCGCTCGGTTCATTCGCGTGTTCATCGATGTAGTCCAACGCTTGGGAAAGACCGGCGTTTTTCGTCGCTGAAAGGGCTTTGATCACCTGTTGGAGGTGGGTTGGACGAGGTGTGGGAAAGTGTTTTGTGGGTGGGGAGGAGGGAACGATGGTTTGATTCGAAATAAGATGATTGATGAGCACGATTACGCGTCGTAGGCCCGATCAGGAACACGACAAAGGGGGTGGGGAGCGCATACGTCAGCACCTCTCTCAAACACGTCGTATAGCTTATTGCTCGACCTTACCTGCGCCTCAAAGAATCCCATCGATAACAAGGTTTCCTTGTCCGACATGATGCGTGATTGGGTGCGTTGGGATGAAGGTGTGGTGGTTGAAAGAAGAAACGGGCGATTCGAGCGGGCCCAAGTTGGGATGATGTCAAGAGCGAAACCCGCGTTCGTTTTAGCCAGTTCGTACACCCGAATCAGTTTGGCGATCGAGTCGGGCAAATTGTCTAAATTCTCGATCCAATTCAGGGAAGTATATGTTGAAAAATCACTAGAACTACAGAAAACAAGGATCTCGCGCGACACCACAAACACCCCACTGTGCTCGGAAAACCCTGCCAAGTACCCCCTCCCCCTCGATCACTGACAAATCCAGCCAAGCCCACCGTGACCCCACCCCTCATCCCCATCGTCCATCGTCCATCCCCAAGCCCCTCACTCAGGCCTTGGATAACCCCCTTCCCTCTCCTTATCGACCTTCAAAGTCTCGTGTCCCTCCCTCTTTGGCGCCTTGCTCGGTCTCTTGAGCAGCTCCAGCGCAAGGCTTGCTCATCGAAGTCCTTCGTTTAACGCCGCCGCCGGGGGTAGAGGAGGAGGGGTTGAAACTTAAAATGAATCGACGCGTTCAATCAGCTCGGTCAAGTTCTCTCCCATAAAACCCTCTTCTTTCCGGTGAATTCTAGTTGGGAGACGAAAAGGGGTACATTGAATCGGTCAAGTTTTCGAAACTCACTGAAGATGCTTCGGTGGCGAACTACTCAAATCGGCATGACGTACTCCACCGACTTTGACTACGTTGATTCCCCCCCCCCCCCCCCCCCCAAAAATGTGGTGAACCAAGCGCAAAAATGTGTTCTCAGTAAACCTTCTCACCACAACTTAGAGAACCTCATACCCCCTTTCCATCCCTCCGCAATCGAACTACTACTACTAGACGTCGTACCGGCGCCCGGAAGGCGGTAAAACCCCACCCCCACCTTCCTTCCTCTCCGCCTCCCCTTCAAGTTGCTGCCCCACAATCTCTCCACCGTCGTCCCTTGTTCCCATACCTTTACTACAGGGAGCCCCAGAAGTGGTTTAAGGGTACTAACCTGAAGCGGGGTATCCAGCGAGTAGATTGGGTGGGGAAGACATGACTTTTGTTCGCTTTGTCCGAGTCGATGTGAAGTAGGGAGTGCGGTGTAAGAGTGACAGCGGACGGCGGCGGTCGGGTCACGAGGTACGTCGTCGTGAGCGTGCGTCGTCTGACTCGAGCTTGGTCGAGGTCGTGACCTCACTCGTTTTTCGAATTCACCGACCTTGAATTGGGTAAAGCACCTTTTGATGCAACACTGGGAAAAAGTGGAAGACTATACAGCATAAAATAACCACGCCGGCTCTAGATCTCATTTCATCACCCTCAAGCCCTACATGCCCACCGCCGCCCCCCTCCCCCTCCCCTCCTCCTCCCTCACCCCCTGCCCAAACCAAACGCCCTGAATCCAAATCGCCAGTCCCAAAACCACCAAAGTCCACACCAACCCCATTTTCCAACCCCTCCCTTCAGTCCCCCTCTTATCCCTCGGCGGTACATGAATGATCCGTACCGAATTATCCGCTGAGCCTGAAACGACGAGGTGTCCGGAAGGGGAGAATTGTAAGGAAGTGACTGGAAAGCCGTGAGCGGAAAGGATGGTAACGATCGGTCGTAATGTTTGAGCGTCTAGGACTCCTACTGATAGGTCCGAAGAACCGTACGCCAACATCGTTCCGTCCGAACTGTCTCACCCACATCATCACATCATCACATCATCATATCAGCTTTTCTAGCCCGATCGATCACTCGTCCATAGCGCTAAAACTAACCTGATATCAAACGCCGTAATCGGCTTCATACTAACCGTCCTCGTCTTCTTCAACTTCCACTCTTTCGCATCCCAAACGCTCACAAAACTCTTTTTATCATTTTTGCCCGGTTTACGACTTCTCACTTTAGGGGTCGAATTAACGATCGTGTAGATATGATCTTTAGTGAGTTTTCGACCGAATTTGGCGGCGCGGAACGTGCACGATGAATGGGGGGCTACGGTGGGGCGTTCGATCACTTGTAGAGCGGAAAGAGGTTCGAATTTATCCTCGGGGACTTGGGTAGGCCAGATGCAGAGTTTATTGGCGCTGGCTCCGAGCACCTGTCGCGATGGGTTCGATAAAGGGCGGGGTTTGATCAGTCTATTCCCGTTCTATCCCCCCGAAGGCTCCCCCGAAGGCTCTGGCATTCCCCTGAAACTGACCATCGTAGCATCATCATGAAAATCGACATCAAACATCTCGTCACCATCGTACTCGATCGTCGGTAAAACCTCTTGCAATTCCGGAAAGGTCAACACGGAGAATTGACTATCGGTTGAACCCAAAGCGATCATATGGAGGTAAGGTTTGGTCCTCGCGAAAGCGGTAACTTTTTGATAGTGATCTTCTAAAGTGGAGCGAAGGATTTGTTTTCGTTTCTGGTAAATGATCCTATGGGGGTGACGATTAGGGTCAGCCTTTGGGAGTGGGGGATGGTTCGAGGATACGGAGGGAGGGCCAAGTCACTCTTTGTCGGAGTAGGTGAAAACTCTGAGGTTCTCATTCTTCCCCCTTGCGAGCGTTTGCGCATCCGAATTGATTCCGGCTACCAATGATTTCGTCTGATCATAAACAACGATCAGCTACCATCTGAATCCATCCCCACATTCTCTCTCTGTCCCCGAACGGACCTCGGGTAAAACGACGATCGTCATCGGCGCATCTTCGGTCTTGGACAAGTCGTATTCGGTTTTGAGGTGGAATTGCCGTTTTTCGAGGTCGATCTTGTGCATGCTCTGTTTCCAGGGAATCAGAGAGGGAGTCAGCGCGCGGAGAACTGCAACGTCATCGAACGAGATGAAGGCGCGGGTCGGGGTTACGATTGTAGACGAACTAGATCGGGAGATATGATGCTTTGATACATCTTTTGCGAAATAGGATGAACTCACCAACCTATTCTTGACTCCAGTCCTGGACGAACCCCCACCGCCTCCCAAAACGATCGTCTCATCATCGATGAACGCCATCGCATACACTGTATAGTATTTGTCAACAGTTTCTCTGAGTACATATTCTGGTCTGGTTAGGAACGTACAAGAGTGGAGAGGACTGACCTGGGAAAGCAACGTCTAGACTCCAATGGTGTTTAGGTCCCCCCGGTTCGGCAGCGAGTAGCTCGGGAGTGGCGGCGGGTGGCATCGTGGGTGGGTGCGATCCGATTGGGTGTGGATGTGGGGTTGGGGGGTGGTGCGTAGTTGTAGGATGGGCGGGGTGAGTCAACGTGAGAAGGCGGTAAATGGTGTGAGCTGAGCGCTGAGCGCTGAACGTTGACGTCGCGTCCGAACGAGGCGCGTGCAGTTATGGGCTTATTATACGCGTTGGAAATTTGGATTAGAAACTCGGAAATCGACCCCTCCTCGATCATCGCTCTCCCTCCTCGATCATCGCTCTCCCTCCCGGATCCCGAATCCCAAATCCCGAATCCCAATCCTCGCCTAACCGCCGATCCCCATCCCATCAACCGATCGCTAGCCCGACCCCCATGTCGTCCTCCTCCAGTTCAGCCTTCCTCCGACCACCCATCCCATCCTCCACCTCGTCCCCGTCGCCGTCTCAAGCACCTCAAGCACACCACCACCGCCCCTCGCATCACTCCGAGGATAATGTCGACGACGACGACAACGATGATGACCGTATGCTCTCTTCGTCGTGGCAGGATGCGAGAACGGCGAGCGCGAGCGCTAGGTCGATCGATCGCGCAAAGAGACAGCAGCAGCAACAGCAACAACAGCAACAGCAGCAGGAGGGAGAACAGGATCATGATCACGATTTGGCCGTAGCAGCTGCTTCTACCAACACCGAGATCACATACGAGCACTCAAGTGATGCACACCTCCCCCCCACCACTGCCATCGCCCGCAGCCCACCGCCACCGTCCTCGACCACATCCCCATCGGCGACCTCCCCGTTGGTCGCCGCCTCGTCATCATCCTCGGCACTCTCCACCTCCACTTCCACGGGATCAACCGCCCCAAGCGGTCGCCTTAGAGGTATCGCCGATATGAGGACCAAGACCTGTTGGGTCTGTTACGAGGACTCGTCCGATACACCGGGCAGGGATTTCGTTCATGCGTGCGAGTGTACGCTCGTCGCTCATACCGATGTCAGTACTCTTTTTCATCCCTTACCTCACACTAGAGATCTACACTCTCACCCTTGCGCTTTCTCCTCCAGTGCCTCCTGGCATGGGTTACCACCGATCAACTCAACAAATCGACCCCTGCGAAATGCCCCGTCTGCGCTACACCCTACGTCATCGTCCAAGATCGATCGACCCTTCTCGCTCTCTACAAGCGCCTCCGACGACGATGGCACTCGCTCAGCATCGTCCTCGCTGGATCGGGTCTGGTCGCCGGTTTCGGTTTCGTCTCGGCCGCTTGGGGGGCTTGGGCGATCAAAAAATTTGCGGGAAATCAAGTCGCCCGCGCGTTGTTGTTGAGGCATGAGAGGATGCCGTGGAGGTATTGGCGTACGTGCGCGGCTATTCAGGCTTTTTTCTTTCTTTCTTCGACTCGGGACACCGACACTAACGCCCCCCTCTCTCTTCCCACAGTCAACCTCCCCCTGATACCGCTGACCCTAATCCTCGCTCGCACGCCTTTGATCGACTCGCTCCTCCCCTTCCTCCCTCTCACCCTCGTCCTCTCAAACCATTCCTCGTCTTCCTTCTACTCTCTCCACTCCAGCCAAGACCCTCTAGGATTGGACAACCTCTCCCTCGCCTACCCACCATCCCCTACTCTATTATTATGCGCACTACCCTGGATTCGATTAGTCTACCTCCGTTTGAGGAAAAAGGTCTTTAAAGTCGTTTTGGGTCGTCGTGGACAAGATTTACAAGGTTTCGCTGGGATGTTGATGGACTTGCAAGAAGAGGTAGACGAGATTAATGCCCCACAGGGAGCGGAGGCCTTGGCTCATCATCCCGATCATCGTCGTCGAGGATTAGGTGCAGCACGTTTTCAAGTCGTCGCTGAAGTTCAACTCGAACAAATTGTACAACCCCAACCCGAACCCGCGGGAGGTGTCGTCGTACCTCCCCCAGCCGGTGTTGGTGGTGGAGGAGCAGAGATAATTCGAAATCGACTACGACTCGGATTCGGTCGACTCACTTCTTTAGTGATCGGTGCTTTGTTATTCCCCGCGATTTGTTCTACAGCCGGAACGGGTTTATTTTGGCTCGCTTCGAAAGGAGGTACCCAACCTAAATCAAGTTGGATTCGTTCCTTACGTCACATTTTAGGTGTACAATTCCTCCTAACCTCACCTTATGGTTCACTTTCAACTCTTTCGAGGAAAACGAATTGGTTCTCAACCATCTTGTTCCCTTCCTTCACTTCAACTTTTACGCCCTCGACTTCTAGCCTTCTAGATCCAATTTGGTTACGTAACGCTTATGGAGGTGGTATCGTACTCCTACTGAGGGACGTTGTGGAATTGGTGATGGGTTGGTTCGAATTAAAGAGGGATCAAAGTCGAAGGATAGTTGGGAGACCTTTTGGGAATGGGTTGGAATTGAATCCGGCGCCGGTCGAGGTCGAGGGCGGGGGCGGGGGGACGCAAGGAGGGGAGAGTACCTTTAGTGGTGGTGGTAGGGATAGGGCGACGGGCAGGGAGGCGAGGGTACATAACTTGTTGTAGAGTGTGTAGTGAGGAGGGGGTTTGGGGGATGATTGTAAACTTCTTTTGCGTTTCGGCTTCCTCGATATTCGAGGGGAACTCTCGAGACGAGTGGAGCTGATCATCGGATTGGCGCGAAGAGCTGGTTCAAGTTCGGGAATTTCGGGAGCGGCGTGATTGCCAATACTTATAGTCTCGGATGAAGGGTTGGAAAAAATTGAAGGTGGTAAAAACCGTAGTCGGAAAAGATTGGACATTGGATGCCCATCCTGGTCAAGCTGTGATATGGAAGAGCACCGTCAAAGGCGAGTGATGATAAACGATAGACCCAGTTACGCATGCAAACTGTTCCGGGATTTGCAGGGGGGCTTGTTGCCCACATTCAGTTGGGCGGGAAACCGAGGCGCGTTCCGACGTCTGCGCGTCGGTTGGCGTTCGTGGCATCACCTCCCCTGTTCCCTGTTCCCCTGTTCCCCCCCACACGAAGCCTCTTTGAACCGTACTCGTGCTACACATCAAATAATGGCCTCTTCCTCGTCGTCGTCAAGGATCGTCAAAGCGGAGAGGACACCACCATCGTCGTCACTTGCGAAGAGGATCGACACTCCATCAGAGGTCGCTTCCGCTGAAGCTGAGCGCGAAGAGGAGATGAACAACGATGAACAAGAAGAGAGGTTGGATCAGGAAGAAGACGCTCAAGCCGCGATGGAGGAAGAGCGTGTCAGAGTTGCAACACCCTCCGCTCCAGCTCAAGCATCCGAGTCGCCCATCGCCATCGCCATCGCCATCCCGGCCTTGGCTCAAGCACCTCCAGCCCAACCTCTACCCGTTGGACCAGCCCCATCAAGTATCGTCCCCATCACCTTCATAAGCACCAATCCTCACTGGCGCCCTCCCCCACGCGTCGACTGTGCATTGTGCAAAGGCGGTGCCGTGCCTACGCCGGTCGACTCGTGGGATTTTCTCAGGACGAGGTGGCACAAGGTGCGTTTTCACAGATCATCCTCTTCTCGATCAACGTCTCTTCCCCCGAGACTCATCGTTCTTTGGGCGGTGTTTCAGACGTGTTCAAAGCATCACAAACCGAGTAAAGCGGAATACACACCTTTCCAAGATCTTTTGGATCGGTTGGAAACTCAAGTCGAACACAAGACCGATTTGATCGACCTCGAAGCGGCCTTCTTGGTTCCTGAATTGGTGCGTACCACAGCGTTCAACCAAGTCTCCGACATGACTCGGGGATCTCATCTTTGAGCTCAACGCACAGGCCTCGATCCAAAACGTTCACCTCATACCCGATCTGCGCAACCTGCTCAAACCCCTCTCCACAATGTTCATCTCGGACATCTCCCTCTCTTCTCGTTGGCACTTTGTCTTCAAAGACGCTATCCCCACCAGTCACGGTCTCAAATTTCGATACACGTGTTCCCAAACCTCTCGCAACGATCGACCACGCGATGGTAAGAAAGCTCGCAAGACTGATCACAAACGTGAGGGAGGTCGAGTCGAAAAATTCGCTTGTGGTGGAATGGTCAGTTTGATGTTTGATATGACGAATCGCGAGGTCGTCGTTCATCTCGTTCATAAAGTTTGGCATGTGGTTTATGAGAAGATGAGGGTCGTCGAACTTGATGTTTTGGGATGGGTGAGGGAGTTGATGGGGAGAGTGATACGGATGAATCGATGATGAAAAAAATTGAAGAGAGGGCTTGGGAAGAGGGTATGGAGGGCGGCGTCAAGAGTACAAATTATCAGATTAGGAGGTATATGGGTATTGTGGTGGAGGAGAGAAGGAAAGAGGCCAATGGGAAAGGCAAAAGTGAGTGCAATGTCCCTTGATTTGAGAGAAAAGGTTGAGTCGCTGATGCCGAGATTTCCTGAGATCTCTCGCAGCAAAAGCAACAACTCCCGCATTAGAAGACGAGAACGAGCACGAACCAGGGCCAGGGCCAGGACCATCCACCCGAAAGCGTGGCAGACGTTCCCCTCCCCCCGTCGATCCAGTCCTACTCGCTCTATCGGCCTCTCAAACGCCCGAGCCAGTTGCAACTCCACCTCGACCGCAAAAAAAAGTGAGGACCCGTCGAAAGACCCAGCCTGCACATGCTTCGAATTCGAAATCGAGGGATACTCAAACTTCGACTCCCAATCTCGACCTGAACGTCGAAAAGAACATTCCGACCCTGCCCGTACCACCACTCGATCAAACATTACTGGACGTTGAAGTCCCTTCCAACGAAGCGATTTCACCCCCCACGAATACTACCGCGGATGCCTCCATCAACACGGCGATGGCCATCATACTGGGAACAAATCATCAATCCCAAGCCACCATGGAGGATATTCAAGTCGTCCCCCATACCCCACAGCCTCTTTCGAATGGCCAGCCTACCCCCTCGACGCACCCTCTAAACAACCCCACCGACCTCCCAGTCTCCACCCCTCCCACTTCCGCGACTGCCTCCACCAACCTAGCGCGTCAAGGATTCCAAGCCGATTGGTCGAACCAACAAGGGGCCTTGGAGGCATTGAGCGCTGAAGATCAGGACATGATGATTCGATTGCATCAGGCGAATGTGGATGCGACGTTGAAGGCCGCGGCGAGGGAGGTTAGGGAGACGAGTGGAGAGTGAAAGGGGCTTGGGGTAACGACTGAATAGGTTGTTGACATGTCAAGTTATTTGCTGCTTTTTTGGTAGACTCCCGTCGGATCACAATTCGAGGAGAGTAGCTTCTCGAATGTAATATCGCTCCGCTCAAAGAGTACGTGCTATGTTGTCGTCAAAGATTCCAGAAGAGGGGAAAGAAAAGAGATGTATTCTACGATAGAACGTGTTATGCAGCGATCGTGAATGAGGGATACCCCCACTCTCTACAACTCGTCCTTCTTGTGTTCCGCTTCCTCCCCACCCCTCTCTGATCCATTCTTCTCCTCACCCTTCGTCTCCTCCTTCTTCTCCTCCTTTTCCTTGGTCTCCTCGGGCTTCTTGACGACCCTCGGCTTCCTCGGTTGCTTCTTCCTCCTCAACCTCGTCAACTCGATCTCAATCTCCCTGACCTTTCTATCCATTTCCGCGCATTTCAACACCGCATCATCCCACTTTTTCAACGCATCCTGCTTCTTCTTAGACCCAGCCAACCACTCCTCCGCATCCTTGGCCATCTTGCTAACGCCTTCCATTTCCTCCTTGGTATATTTGGGTACCTCGGCCTTTGAATCATTCTTCTTAGCCGCGTCGACGAAAGTAGCCACGGACGCCAATGTGCCTTTAAGGGATTCGATCGAAGCAGATCGACACTTGGCCTCGGTGATCCGATTCGAAACGAGCTTGACGAGTTTATCCAATTCAGCCTTCTTGGCTTTGAGGTCTTTGGTAGGTGCCGAATCCCCTTCGTCCCACAACCACTCATTCGTCGATGCGACCTTCTCTTCCAAGATCTTCCTCTCATGAGGTTGAGAAGCCCCTTCGAACTCGGACGACGTAATGAGTTCCTTGGCCTTGTAGAGGAAAGCCTCAAGGATGTTCCTCGCTTCTTCGCGTTGCAACTTGCGCGTTTCGGCGAGCTTCATCTCCCTCATACGCGTACGGGCGTCCTTCTTCTCCTCCGCGGACATGGGCACGCGTTCGAGCGAAATCGTCGTAGGTGTCAAGTGAATACTCTTGGGGGGTGGCATCGACATCTTGAGCAACTCGTCCAATTTCTCCGCGTCGAGACCTTCCAAAGGATCCTTCTCCTCCCCTTCCTTTTCACCCTCCTCATCCCTCTGTTCCCCCATCCCCTCCCCCTCCCCTGCCCCTTCCTTCTTCTTATCCTTCTTCGAACCAAACTTGGTCAACAACCCCTTGATCTTCTCATTAATCCCCTCCTTATCCTTCTCCTTCTCCTCCCTCTCCTCCCCCAATTTCAACGTCGCCGAATCGATTTTAACCATATTCGAACCATCCAATTCGATCGTCACCAAAACCGAAACGTTCTTCAAAGTCTCCTCCGTCAAACTGACCAGCTTCTCTTCAATCCCCTTCAAACTAATTTCGAACAAATCTTGAGGAACCCATTCCTTCCAAGCTTCATTCGAAGGAGATTGATAAGAAAACTTAAGAGTGAAATCCTTTGTTTTTTTCAAAGTCATCGTTTTCTTGATCGAGGTTTTCGAACCGGAGGGAAATAAATGAGTAGTGATGATCCTAGGAGGTTCTCGTTCGTTCGTTTTAGTATCGACGGGGTAAGTTACGTCGATACCGAAAGGTGTGATATCTTGTACTCGAATATCCTTCGTCCTGAACCCTTTCGTTAAACCTGCACCATACAAAGCCGCTCCTAGAACGGCAGCTTCATCCGCGTTAACGTTCTTGGCGATCTTGTCTTCGCCTACGAAAGCTGCCACCGCGGCTTGAACCATTGGAACGCGGGAAGAACCACCGATTAAAATGACAGATTCGAGTTGGGGAATGGTAATGTTTGCGGAGAGGAGGGCGTGTTGAATAGGTTGGGTGAAACGGGGTAAGAGGTCTTGACTGCGTTGTTCGAATTGATCACGAGTGATGAGCGTGCTGAAATCGATGTCGTCGATCAGGCCTTCGATCTGGGTAGAGTCGGAAAAAGAGGATATGAGCAACCAAAAAAAAGTGGGGATCGGTTCAAAAAGACGCCCTAGAATTGTCTAACTTACCCTAGCCGTACTCTCAGTATTCGCACTCAAAACTTGCTTAACCTTACTCGCCTCTTTCAACAACTTGGCCATAGCCTTCTTATCCATTTTGGAACCTGGACCGTTCTTCTCGAATTCTTCCACCATCAAATCCCTCACGATCTTATCGAAAACGTATCCACCGACGTGGACGTCGAAGCCTACGCCAAGGACGGTGAGGGAAGTGACGTTCTTGAGTTCGGGTTTGAAGGCCAACGAGTAAGGGTCGGGCAGGAGGGACGATTTAAGGGAAACCAAAGTCGTACGTAAGGATCCAGCTCCTAGATCGTACAAGAGGTGATAGGACGATTCGGAAGGGAACGAACGCGTCATGGCATAGTTGACCGCGGCTGGAAACGTAAATCACAAACCGAGAGGAGGGTCAGTCTTTTTTCCTTTTTTTTTCCTTCTCGCCGCCGCAACTTTCAAGTGAATTACGAACCAGCCGTTCCATCATTGATCAAACCAATCGATCTCAGCCCAGCCAAGTCGAGCGCATCGATCACAGCTTGTCGTTCGGATTGAGTCCACCAAGCGGGCACGGTTACGACGACGTCCTTGACGAATTCACCGGCTACTTCTTCGGCCAATTCACGCGTATTCGTGAACTGCATCGCCAATAATTCTTCGATCGCAAATGAACCTGAAGAGGATGAAAGAGAAGGCGATCCTCGCGCGGTGGTGGAGATGGGGAGGTCGTAGAGCGCGGAGTGGAGTTGGGATTGAGGGTGCGAGGAAGGGTGGCCGAGTACGAGCTTGAGAGAAGAGAACGTGTCTTGTGGGGAACGCGTAGCCTGTTCGAACCAGAGCGGGAGTTTTAGTTCACATTCATCACGTCTCTGCCACGAGTCGTGTTTGGCAGGGCAAGACGTGAACATCGTCCGTGCGCCTGCCCAAAGTCGGGACCCGAGCTGGGCCACCAGGCGAAACGTACCAAATTGACCGCCTCGCCACCAAAGCTACGCTCCCCCTTCCTGATCGTCATTACCACCGGTGTCTTCCTCCTTCCTTCTTTCGTCAACAGCACATCGAAAGGCACTCCGGGTTTGACGAGCGAAGCCTTGAGCGAGTCCGTACCCAGATCGATCGCGAGCAGGGACGCGGCCGAACATAAAGTCTTTGTCGAGACGCTCAAGAGCGGTAGCAGTGTAGCTAACGACAGCCGCATGGTGCACTCGGTGGATAGTGGTTAGCAACCGACACGAGACGGGGTCTGTGTGTCAAGGCGAGAGAGAGGGAGGCCAAGTGAAAGAAGAAGGGGATCGAAATCGCGCGGCAGGTGCCCGTCCTTTTTTTCGGCTGACGTGTCGTTTGACGTGTTCGCGCTTGTTCGATCCGCTTCGTTTCATGCCGGGCCGGCACCGTTGTACCGCTAGTCACGGTGCAGGGCTCGATGATGGCTCGGCGACGGGTCGTAGACGCTCTCTAATCTTTCAAGGGTAACTCCTGATTAAACAAAGACTCTAACCAAAATCATGCAATTCACTTTCAAGTACATAATATACGCGCCAATTTGCCACCGGCGGAAATCTCACTGCACCTGCACCGCGCTCAGCGCCGCGCTCAAGTTCCCAGCTCCAATAATGACGAGGGGAGCCGAGCTCACCTTGCGATTTTTCCGATGCTGTACAAATTGAGTTCAACTACATTCATCTAAATTCATATATGCTACGGCCTAAGGCGTGTCCATATCTGATCAAGCTCAGTCCTCGGCCCACTGCAGTCGCGCGCGCCACTCAATCGCGTAAGTATATCCTCGGAGGGGGGATTACCTCGGGGTTCAACTCGACTTTCGTTCCCTGCAGCCGTGACCCAACCCCAACGAATTGCCCCGTCCGATCCCCCACTCCCCCCCCCCCCCCCCCCCCCCCACCCCACCCTTCCCCACTCTTTTCAAGTCTTAAACCTAAAACCCGGATGTTTCGTCCCCATCGCCGCCACCTCTTCTCTCGTTTTACCCTCCAACAAATAATTCAAACTCCCCTGTTCACGAAGTTCGTTCTGTCGGTTTTGCCAGGCCCATAAACCTAGGGTCAAAACCAGGAGTACGGTCGACGTTCCTAAGTTAAGAGCGTTGCCTGGGAGTTGATGGGGTGCGTATCTTCAAACGTGAAGAGGTGTAAAAGGTCAGGTCTGATAATGGTGTGTAGTACCCTGAAAGAAAGGTGTGCTTTTCGATCGTTGAGAAAACTCACTGAGGTAAGAACGACCAAGTAGCAGCTACCCCACCTAAATTCCCACCAAAGACCGTCATAGCAATCGCTCCTGCTCTAGCCGTATCCGAAGTCGTATTAATCGCTGACCAAGTATTCGAAAATGAAATCAAGGCAAAAGTACCCGAAGCGATGAAGAAACATCCTACGTAACGTGCGCTAGGGTTATTCGTAGCGACGAAGATGGAATAACCTACGATCATCAGAAGCGCGGAGAGCGTCATCCATAAGGCTCTTCGACCGGTCTTCCAGGAGAGATAAGGCAGGAGGAGGGACATGATAGCTCCGACGACGTAGACGGGGACCGTCATCAGTTCTAGGTGGATCACGCTCATGGTGAGGAAGATGGTCTTGACGATCGCGGGGAGGAAGAAACTAAGGCTGTGTACGGTGAGGTTGGTCAAAAGGAAAATGACGGCGACGACGATTGAAGCTGCGTAAATACAGTTTAGGTGGAGTTACCATCAGTGATCGATAGTCACCCTTTACATCCAAGAACCGGGAACTTACTTGTATTGAACATGCCTGAAAGGAAGACCTGGGTCTTGAGTTCGTCGACAACAACAGCTGCGCCGACGTTCTCACTTTTGCTCCTCGCTGCGCAAAGTGCCTTTTCTTCGGGCGTTAACCACTGAAAAGTTGGTGCAAAGTGTAAATCATATCAGTGACCGCCGTTCCTTCTTTCCTAGAAATTGACAACACACATACTCACCTTGGCGGTATCAGGACGATCAGAGAGGAGAAAGAATGCGATGATTGCCACTGTCATCGTCATAAGTCCCTCCTATTTCACCGGCGGACGGACAGTATTCCTCAGTTGAGGGCGCGAAAGAGTGCGCAGGCACATAGCGCTGGGATAGTGACTCACGACAAAAAAGACTATGAATCACATGAATGATAGGAAGATAGGAGTGAGATTTTTTTTGGTGGGTTTTTGTTTTTGTTTTGAGGAGAGTTAGCTTCGACTCACTCATGCGCCACGACGTCACCATCCCAAATTTGGGGATCATCAGTAACGCGGCAGCAAACATGCCTCCGAACGCTCCTGCGAGAGGGGCAAAGACGATGTACAGAGCGAGGCGAAATCCGAGCTCGTCCTTGCGATACCAGCGAGAGAGATAGTAGGCGATACCTGGTGTCAGAATAGCCGAAGAAGGTCATCGTCAGTCGGGAGATCGGGGGAAGGGCGCTTGAGAGCTGTGGAGGGACCGACCGGGGAAGATTCCCGCTTCAAATATTCCGAGCATGAAACGAATCGCAATTCCACTCTTGAACGTCATAACGAAAGCCATCGCGAGTGAGAAGGCACCAAACCCGAGTGACAACGCCGGAATGAAGATCGCTGGACCGATGACCTTGCACAAGTAGTTGGAAGGAATCTCGCAGAAGACGAAAGCGACGTAGACTGCACTGAGGAGGATGTTGAAGTCGTATTTGCCCGTCATTTTGAGGTCGGCTTCGAGACCTGCAACACGAGCGCTGTAAGAACGGAGGACACGAGTTCAGCATATTCGGCGGCAGTGGGCAGCGCCTGCTCCTAGTGTTTGACTTACTTTCCAATGTTGGCTCGATCGATGAAGCTGAGAGTGCGACCGCAAGCCCCCATGAGCACATTTCACAGAATAGTGCAGGTTATTGACCCGCTGTACTCACCAGAACAAGTACAGCACCGCCACCACGGGCAAGATGTGAAGATCCAATTTCCACCGCAGCGCCGCCTCGGCCTTCTCGTCGATAGCAATCAACGAATGGCCATGTACGTCAGTGGCGATATGACCTTCGAGTGCAACAGTCTCGACTGAACGCGGGTAAAAGCAACCCATGGAATGAAGATAAGAAATTCGTCAGCACATCGCTCGGAACGATGTGCCGTCAGAGCGATCGGAAGTTGGGTGCTGATGCACTGATGTCCGAGACAGATGCGACCCGTGCGTATGACGTACCCTTGTGCAGTTTGAGCGACGACTCGACCGTCGACTTGGAGTGCGTCTCGCTGTTCTGGAGGTATTGCATCCTGCTTAAAGGGTGTACGAGATGAGAAGATGAACGTCAGGTAAGGTATGGTGGGATGAAAAGAGCGTCGGACTGGCGAGTCCGAGGTAAGTAGCACCACCAGCTCGCCGGAAACGAATCTTGCAAATTCAGTCGGTTCCGGTTCAAGAGTACTAGTAGGGGAGGGGAGTGAAGCAACCTTCTTCGAAAAACCGGTTCGGATAAAAAGCAACGAGCTGTCCTGTTGTGGGTCCCGATTCGAGTCCCGCGAGATTCATGTGAACATCGATCGAATTGACTCAACTCAGTCGGCTCGCGCGGCCGTGGCCTCGGCGCCGTTTTGGGCAAACTGGGTCGTCTGAGGTCTCCTCTTTGGGAAAGCGATGACTCGGAGCGCGGCGAACGGATGTTCAAAAGAAACTCAGCAGGGAAATAAGAACCGTGTAGAACTAAGGTTAGAACCTTGCCATGCTACATTATCGCCATACACTCGAGGGCCGAATGTTAGAACATTCTGGCACCGTGGAGGCCGCACACGCACCCTTGGTCACGGTGAGGCTCGTCACGCCACACGCCACGTTCGGGTGACTCGGAGGAGAATTAGCCCGGATCATCACTTCTGCAAAATCATGCGCTACCTACTAAAGGGGTACCATCACTCGGGCCGATCTACCCCTTGTGATTACTCACCAATTTTTGAGTCGACTAATCGCACGAATCATGTATTCCTCCTCAGCACTGCATAAACGCAGCACCTGCGCGGGTCGAAGAGAGCCTCGGCCGCGTGGTGCTTCTTCAAGTGTACGACGCACTCGAGGAGATGTCGAAGCGAAGAGGATGGAGAAGATATATTTGCATTACAAAACTCTCAAATTCTTAGGATCTCAAAGAGTCAAGCGGGGGAAGCGTGTCAACAGGAGCCTGAGGTGTCGACGATAGACGAATTCGGATGAGCGGATACAAGAGCAAGAGAAAGAATCCCTCCAAATTTCAAAGTATATCCAGAGGGAGTGAAAGGTGGAATGAAAGCTCTCTTTACTATTCACACCTCACCGCCAAGCCGTGGAGCAGGAGCTCACTTTTGCTCGTAAGCCGCAAAGACGGCTGACAGAGCACTCGTGAGCAAAGAGATGGCAGGGTAGCCCTCAACGGCCTCGAACGACCAGTGAATCTTGCTCACGGCACGGGAAAAGATGTAACCGTTCAAGAAGACGATCGAAGTACGTGCCAATGCGAACGAGAGCGGGTTGGGAGCCGAGACGTCGTCCTGGTTCGCCGAACGACGACCGGGTCGACCCGAGGTGTGCTTGGAGTTTTGCGGGAAAGCGAGCACGACCGAGGCGATCAAGGGGAGGAGGATCGTCAAGAAGGACCACTTGAGGAACGCGTGCGTGAAAGTCGGGTGCGCCAGGACCAAGACATCGGGGTATCGAACGACGAAGGCGGGCGTCGCTGAGCGCGTGAGCCATTCATGAGGGCCGAACGCCTAGGGGAAATGAAAGGGGCGGGCAGATCAGTGATTTGGCCCTAGCAGATTCTCCCATCACTGCGACTCACCTTTGCACCCCAGGGGATGGCGGACCAGGCGAGGTAAGAGGTTTCAGCGGCGATCAAGACCGAGGTGATGGTCCAAGCCGACGAGGCAATCTCCTGCGTTGCGGCGACGACCTCACGGGCCTGGGACGCGGCTTCTCGGAGGTTCATCGAGCTCTTGCGGCGGTAGACGGTGACGGTGTCATTGTGCGACTTTCTGAGGCGGGCCGGCGTCTCCTTCGAAGGAACGAGCGCCTTGGCTTGCTTCTCGACGCTGGCCAAGACGTCTCCGACAGGGGTCGAGACGTTGGAAGCCAACTTGGTGAGACTCTTCTTCGGGTTACGAGACATGGACTTGATGGCCGAGACGGCTTGGGAAGCCGCTTCGCCAAGGGTGTTGATCTCGATGTTCTGTTCGGTTTCGGGCAAAGCGTCCCACAGACCCTTGAACTGCTTGTCGGTGCGCAAGCTCTCCCTTTCGCGAAGGGCCTTGCGGATATGATTCTCAACTGATGGAGGGCAGAAAACCCATCAAGGTAGATTTGCATCGAGTCAACAACGAGATTTGTCAGGGAGAGAGGCGCGAAAGGCTCAGAAGTGAGAACGTACGTTCGGCGCGGATGATGGTCGTGTCAATGCCATTGTTCATCGCAGATACAATTTCCTTGAGCTCGCCCTTGCGATAGCCGCTCAGAGGTCCTATTTGAGCGTGGTGACCATGTGCGAAGGAATGAGCGAGCGATGGGTAAGTCGGAGCGAGCGGAGGAGAAAGGGACCGCATGTGGGGAGGAAGGGTCAATGTTCCAGCGTGGACATTTCGGTCAGTTCAGTCGATTGAACCTACCTGTGTATTGTTCTGGCATTATGTACAACAGACAGGCGAGCATGTGAGGGACGGGATGGATTGGGTAGGGAGAAGGTGATCGAGCGAAGGAAAGCTGAGTGAATGCGTTCGCCCGGGCCGATTTCGGCCAGTGGCTGCTACACATCGGCGCGCGAACTTCACTCGAAACGCGGCGCCCATAGGGTGGCCGTCCGGCGCCTAGGCGGCTCGGCGGCATGGAGCCCGGACGGGGAGATTACAATACATTCGCAGACTCCATACGCACCCAAAACCTGGATTCCGTACGGAGGCTGCACTGAGTGATAGCTGGGCCCGCAGAGTGTCTGTGCGAGTCTCCTTACGGGCTCTGTGTGGACCGCCATACTTGCCCCATACAGTGAGTGACCTGAAAGACTCCGTAGAGACTAAGAACAGCTCCCGTGTCGACTCCATCCAGAATCTGGTATTGTTACACCACAATATGGCCTTGCAGCACTCTTGTTGGCACGGCTAATGTCGACGAGGTACATAAACACACATTGCAACACTATATGCCATGAAAAGTATCCCTACCCAAGCACGAACAGCGAGACCAAACCTTCGCATCCCATATGCCGGAACACCCATCGAAGATCGGGTGTCGATCGCTACTGTCACCCTATCCATGTCCACTCACTCGCCATGCTTCAATTCGTCTTGTCCCTTCAACGTCCCCTCCGCCATCTCTCGCGCCCGATCCTGTCGCATCAATGTCCAGTGGGGATGGAACGCGACTGTCAGTGGCGACGCAAAAGCGATGTGGATGCCGGAAGAGCGGGTGTGTACTCACGAGGACGAGATGCCGGAAGTCGGCGGAGGGCTGGTATGTCCCAAGGACCAAGGTGCGAACCGCCTGGAACGACGAGTCCGTAGTCGACACTTTGGCTTGCATCATCTTGGGGTGCTGGCTCTCCGGGTAGTACAGCCTAAGGACGGTGCCGGCGAGAAACATATTCAAACAAGTAAATCTGCCTGATCAGCTGGCGCCATGCTCGTTGATGTCGAGAGGGTACGAGTGTACGTACGTAGCGCACGTACGTAGCGCAGTCAAACATCCCATCGGGGCAGTACCTTTTGGAGCCGTGATGTTGGCCCGCCTTGGTCGCGAGGTCATTCGCGACGGTGCTGTGCACCTGCCAGTACTCGCGCTTCTTCTCTCCACCCTCGTGGCGCTTGACAACACACTGCAGACCAACGGAGGCGCGTCACAATTAAGCGCGAGCAAGCTGGGCAAATCTCAGTTGCCGTGACTGACCAACACCGACCACCACACCAGGTGCTCATCTGTGTGCGCCAACGGATGGTCCTTGTACCAGATCTGCAAAGCCTGAACGATGTCAATCTCGTCCAGGTGCGTTCGGCGAATCTATTCGCGAGAATGGGGCGCACCACGCCCAGGTTTGCGCAATCAATAAGGCTCCGAGTGGCGAGGCGACGGATCGACCAAGGGAAGGCAAGTCACTCACTAACTTGCGTAGGTCCGAGCGAGCGGTCGAGAGGACGTATGCGTAAAGTGACAACGCGCTGGAATGAAAGTCTGGATTGGCGTTCCAATAATCTGTTTGGACGGTGCCAAAACGCAGCAACGCTTCCTGCGGGCGAGCGAGCTTGCCTCGTCAGTGAACCCTAATATGCGGGTCGGGTGACGGAAATGGAGGAAAGAACCCTCACCGCGAAAATCGGCGCTCCTTTCAGCTAGGTCAGGAGAAACGGTGTTGCGACAAAGATCTTGGCCAGAGGGGCCACCTTGCGCTGTGGCAAAGAGTCGAGGGTTTCATGACGCGGTCAGCCTCCGTTCTCCTCTCAAACGTGAGGCTTCCAAACGCGACAAGAGTGCACGAACCTTTAAGTTGTCCACGCTCTGCTTCGTCACCGTACTCCTTAGTGCCTTTATCTCCTCCCCGAGTGTTTCGACAACCCTCTGGAGCTCATGTTGACCTCGCATTTGCAGAAGGCAGAGACGCAGTAGACCGGGTCGAGATCGCAACTCTGCATCTTCGACTAAGGCCTAAGAGGCAACAAACGACCAAATTAGAAGCGGCACAGACGGCCGTCATGACACATAAAAACCCACTCACTTGAGCGCAACACAACATGTGGAGGGAAGCAGAGATGCCCATGCCGGTCAGTATGCTGGAGGCGGCATCGTTGGGCTTGCATGGGCGGATTGCCTTTCCCCGCAGAACAGATCACGAGTCGATCAGTATCGATGTAGCGTTCAGCCTCGCCGTCAACGAGATGTCTGCAAAGTTGAGCTGACCTGTTGGGGGCTGCTCAAACTCGCTCGCATGTTGGTGTGAGCAACCTCATCCGCCGCTCCGCCAATCTGTTTGAGGCACGCATGTAAATTCAACTGGTACCCCCAAGAGTCTCTGGACAAAAAAGTGTCCGAGTTCCGGCCCGTAGTATGATTGACGTACCTTCCCAGGCTCCCCAGGCTTGACCGGCTCGATAGGTTTGGCAAGTGAGAGGCCGTCGCGGCGGCGGCCTGGCTGGGCTTGGCCTTGTTCGAGGGGGCTCGCTGGTGAGCCTTCGCAGGGACTCTTTCTTTGCCCGCCGAAAGGTCGGTTTTGGTGTCGACAAGGTTCTTGGTGATGTCGCTGAGAGCGGTGACCGTGCGAGGAGTGCGGGAGGCGGAGGACATCGGGGGTGCACCACCTTCATCGCGCCGGACCGATGACGCTCGTGCGCTGGAGGGGAGGACGACGTGTCACTGCAAGTCCGGTCCGGTCAGTTCGAGCACTTCTTGCGGAAAGGGGGCGACTTGAGCTGGGAGTAGACGAATCGTGCTGAGACCAGGTGAGGTGGGCTTACCATGGTGTTGGAAGAAGCACTGCGATGTCACCAAGCACGGGGACTCTCGCACGGTGTCTGGCCGAAGCGGCATGCTTGAGCGCATGGCTTCTGCGCATGCGTCTCGAGACACAATATTGACATTGGTAACCGATAATGGATCGAACGGAAGAACTGTGAATGAGGAACTCTGTACGAATGCAGCCAAGCGTAAGTCTCCGGCGGAAATCGGCCCTGCCGCAACCAGCAGCCACACTTACCTGTAGCGGTCGATCAAGGACTCAAACACTAACCCTTTCGAAGTACGGCATCTTCTTCTGTTTCTAAGCGTCTGGGCAAGCGGTGTGGGACATGTGCCATGTGGAAGAGGTACCGAACGCGGCAGGTAGCGGACCACTGAGCAACGCGGAGCACGCTCGAGTCAGAGCAACCTGACTCCTGAGTCGCCCGAGTCCTCCCGAGTCAGCAAGTCAGGGCCTGTCAGGCCAAAAGCCCGGTCGCACAGAGGCCTATGGTGGAAAAACGCACTTTTCTGAACTCATTGCCAGCCTTTTACACCCTCCTTTGGCCCAAACATGTCAAATTCCCACGCACCTCGAAGCGATATTAGAATGTGTTCTACATGTCCAAAAACCGCCCAAATTTCCTCGAAAACGCGGTCCGAGCGTTTGCGGGCGCGGGGAGGCGTGCGGGGCGGCTGATCGAAATGAGAGATCGAGTCCAATGGCGTGGCAGGGCCGCAGGGGTTACAGCTCCGCCAAGCGATGCGAAAAAATCATAGCGTTGTGCAAGCACACCATACTGTTTGATTCCTTCAGGGAGCTACCCCTAATACTGTCGGAATAATATCAGATTTCGTCGCTTCGCCGGGATAGTTTCTCAATTTTGCTTCCTGCAAGCAACAACTCATACTCATCCTCATACCAATACCTCATACTCCTACAACACTCCTTTGCAATTACATTCCTTACCCTTCTCAAGAAACCCTACAGTTCAAGTCCAGCTTCAGTTGCTTCGCAGTCCTAACCTGATGATGCTCCCTCGAGAACTCCTCCGGCACCTCGTCCCCGAAAGTCAGTCTCAGCATAAACCTCTCTCCTGCCGCGAGGACCGTCATATGAGGTCCTCCAGGCGCCGAATTTCAGCTCGGACGCCATGAAGCAAAGATCTCCTATCGCCGACAGTCCCTGATGTTGAGAATAGTGAATTTTAGTATTCGCGGCTGCCACAAGGAATCCATATCGCACCTGGCCGGGTGACCATAAAGGCTCTGTAGCGTAAACCCATGGGCTCCTTGAAATATATCTCCATCGAGCCTATAAAGTCCACCAAATCAAGCCTATAGAGAGTCCACCGGGGACACCTGCGGCCCCTCCGTGCGGCGGATCCATGTCGAGCTCCATGGAACCTGCACGGATCTCCAATGGTGCCCGTACAGGTCTCCAACCCGGAGGCCACGTGGGCCAAGCTCACGGAGTCTCCATGGATTCAACGCGGGGCCCAGACGGAAGTCACCCATATGGATTCCAGATTGAATTGCATTATGGAGCCCGCAAGAATTCCAGGCGGAGGCCAGAAACTAGACGCGCCCATGCGGAGCCCATAGGGCTCACGCGCCGATGTGTAGTGACGAAATTGCTGAGTGAAAGCAAAGTGGCTCGACGGCGGGCCCCTTTTCCGCCGGCGGCCGCGCCTGTCAGTGTAGTGGCCTGCCGCCTCCAAAGCGGCGGAAATTCGATGTTTCCCACATTTCAAGCTCCTGTAGGATATACCCCAACTCCAAAGGGCAGGTATTTAGAGGTAGTAAGACCCTCGCAATCTGTCAACGTCAAGATCGCCGCTGCCGCCGCGCCCGCCCCCGCTCGGAGCCCCTGGCACGCTACTCGACACCAGTGCACCTGGCTCGGCGGGCGGCTCTAGACTCCTGATCGTACCGCACCTGATACATCTTGAGACATCGTACTGGCCTAAGGAGGCATTCCGAAAGGTATAACTTGTCTGTTGCTAGCACCAGTTTTTTTTTGGCCACGCTGAATGAAGCTTGCGATAGTAGGTCTCGTTCCACTGCCTCGGCTTGTTGGCTTACACACTCGGAACCTGGATCAACTAGCCTCCACCAAGGCCGGCGATCTTTCATGTTGGTGACAAAGTGAAACTGAAGTCGCATGGGATGACCGGGATCTTTATAGGGGTCCACCATGCGGTAGTGCGAGGGCAGGATTCCGTCGAGCTGGACATCAAAACGATCTTCTTCGAAGAGCTCAGGTGCGCAACAGGAGGGATCAAAAGACGGCGGAGATAGGAGTAGCTGAATGAGATGCATACCATAATCGGCCGGATCGTCAAGGAAACGAGCTTACCCCGGCTGAGTCCACGGCAAGACGCCGACGCCGACTTGAGGTTCCGAAATCCCACCGCGATACTCACGAACCATAAGGCTATCATCGCTTTGTTCAGTCGTCTCTTCCCTTACAAGACCTTTCGCGCCAATTCAAACGCTCCGAAAAGCCGATCGAGCAATACCAAATCGACCTCAGCTCAAGAGCCCCTGGGTCCTCCCTCACCTATCGCGCGAACACCAAGAACTTTATGGCCTCTGGCGACAAGGGTCAATAGGTGACGTCAACTATAGTCGACCTTGGTGGTTCTCTAATGGGGGAAAGGATTGAGATCTATGGAATAATCATAAGGCAATTCCGCGCGAGGGCAAGTTAATCAAGCAGCTTCAAGCGGCTTGATTGTAAGAAGATAGATGCATTTCAAGATGTCAAATTGTTTTGTGGACAGGTCGGAATGTACAGTTGCCCATCGGACAATACAGATTGTTGGGAGACACCTCCGCGCGAACAATGCCCCACTTGAAGTCCAACTTCCATGCCAATAACAGCGCAATCTGCAAAATCCCTCAATCCTCCACCCCCATCCTCACTCACTCAAAACCAAATACTCACACTGAAACTCACTTCCAGCCCTTTCAACGAATGCCACCAACCCGGAGGCAAGACCAACACGTCGCCTTTTTGCAACACCGCTTGTTGGGCAAAGGGTACGACTTGTTCTTTGAAGGCCGCGTCGTATGTGTCGGGGGAGGAAACGTCGATTCGGGACGTGTTGGTTAGAAGGTGCGAGTGGTGAGGGGATTGGTCGTCGTCTTCAGTTTCATCGGAGGTGGGATCTTCGGTTGAGGAGGAGAGGCCGAAGGCTGACATGGCTGGGGAACAGGAAGGGGGTGCGACCCAAATCCATTTCGAACCTACGACTTGAGCTGTAGATGCTTCCCTTTGATCAGTGGCATACACTACAGCGGAAATGCTGCTCTGCCCGTCCAACTCACCATAGCAATTGTAATAAGGATCCGTATGCGCCGGACTGAGCGTCCCCTTCGGTCCAAGCCACGCGTTCAGCACATACCCATCCTCATTTTTTGGCGACACATACTCCGGACACTCCTTCGAACCTTCAGGCGGCGCGCTATACACAATATCGGGGATGAGAATATCGTTCCTCAAATCGGGAATTTGTCGAAAGAGGTCATGTTGGGCGAGGTAATGGACGGGCTTTGGCAAGTTGTACCTCGACGTTACTTGGCCGTCACTGTGTATGACTCGGGTCATTGGTCGATATTCGGACACCTCAAACACTGAATTCAAGACTTGTTCAAAAGGTAAGATCTCTTGCCGCCACTCCCGCTCCGTATACTCCTTGCCGACCTCGACAGGGACACACCGGCCGACGCCGGCTTTCTCTTGTAGATACTTTTGATCGCACCAGAGTTCGTTTGCAGGCCAATCGAGGCTTCCTCCCGAGACGATGAAAGGTTCCTTGTGGTAAAGCTCGAGATAGGATTCGAAGGAAGGGAAACTACGGAGGCTTATGATTGGGTGGTCGACCATAGGTGAAGAAGGGATCCTTGGTCGAGCTTTGGCTTGTTCTTTTCGGTTGTCCTCGGAAAGTTTTCGCCTTTTCGCAGGGGACTGCCTCGGTTGATTGTCGTCCCTGACTTTGGTATACCTTTTTTGAATACGTTTAATGAGATCGAGTACGAGTTCATACCTCCCTTGCCCAGGAGCCCCAGCGACAATGATGACCAAATCCAACTGACGAATCGTCTTGAGGAATCTCGACTTTTGCTCCTCCGGTGTCAAGTCGGTCATATAAGATACAACGGTCAGAATAGCTTGGAGTAGACTCGCATCCGTATGAAGTTGTCTCCAACAGGTCGGCACGTCCTTGTAGTGGTAGGAAAGGATCCTTTCATCTGCTAAACGGATGAGGGAAGAGGTGATCTGCTCAAGCTCGAGATGTTGATCTTGAGGATCTTGAGGGGGATGACCGATGTAGAGAGGCTTGATGGAGTTGAAGAGTTGAAGCACTGCGGGACCGCAGGGGCGGAGGTCTGTACATGTGTGAACGAGAATTGTTAGTCAGGGCCGGAAGAGAAGGGAGTGAGGATTTGGCTTGAGAAGCTCTGAAGCAGGCGTGTGTAGTCAGTGCGAGTCGTACCTTGTTCGGCGGTCGAATAGATCTGTTGGATCATCTTGACATGCTCCTTATTGAGGCATGAACCATACATGGCTCCTTCGGCTTCTAGTGAGGCTCGGGAAGGGAGTGAAGTATTACCGAGGCGCTGTGGGGACGGGAAGGAGGAAGCTTCAACAGCGAACCCCCCCCCCCGAGTCGAGTTTGAGTGATGAGGTCCGTGCGCCAAAGCGCTCGCCGTTTCGTCGCACGTGACCGCGTAAGCTGACTCGCTTTCTTTTCGTCTTCCTCGCCGTTCGCCGTTATCCGCCATGGCCGACGCATCAATGGCGCGAACACCTCGATCAACCCCCAAACCGGATACTTTCCTCCAGTCCCGAATCCCGATTGATATCCGCTCTGGTCCATGGCATTACGTTCTGTTGGAGATGTGAGTCCCTTCAGCTTCCGTCGCTTCGAGCGCGCTCACGGGGTCATTGACCCGGCCTCCCCTGTTGATCCAGAATTCCAAGGTCTTCAAGCACCTCGTCTTCTTCAGCCCCAGTGGACGCGGTAACGTTGCACCAGATGATGCTCAAGACAATGAGCGAATGGTACGGTAGCGTAGGAGGTTCGACCACCAAATTCGACGTACTCGATCTGAGGGCCTCGACCGAAGCAGGACCAGAAGAAGTGGAGGGAAATGTCCGACTCGGAATAGTGAGGGTTGATACTTGGTCAGTAGCTCCCACTAGAAGTAATACGGCAAAGAGGAGCGAGCTTTTTGCTGACCTCCCCCTCATCTCGGGTCGAAAACTTGGCCTCTCTCACCAGCTCGGCGCATGCTCTAATCACCTCAATCCCATTTGGGTCCATCAAGAAACAATTGTCGGATACAGATGCACCATCATACCAAGTGCACGTGCTCGCTCATTCGGGGGATTTGTCCATGATTGTGAAGCGTATGCAGAGGAGGCGACAAAAGATGCCGTGGGAACTTGTTGAGGCGTAAAAGTTGGGAGTCTAAGACTAGGAAGGATAAGATTCTGTTGTTGTAATGACTATAAACGTAAAATGAACCCCAAAGATTACTTTCTGGCCTGGAGGGCGACGCTCCGCTTAGAGCGTTAGGCGGCGTATTTGTGATTCTTCGCCCTGAACCACACTTTGGCCTGCGCCCGATCGCGAGACGAGAAACGCCAGCGACCGCTCCTCTTCTGGCGTGTACCGGGCCCTATTCGCAATTCAAAAGACCAAATCAAGAGGGTGTGACCTTCCTGAGCTCTTACGTGACAGAGGTATGTACACGGTATGCGCCGCTCGGAAGCGAGCGCTGACCCTGATCCACATTTGGACTGTCCGGTCTCTCTAGCTCTAAGCGGACATACTACACCGGTTCAAAAGACGTTCAAGGAGAAAGGTGTGCGATACGACACTGTATTGTTCCAGTCTCGGGTGATCGCCTCTTGTACGGCCACCTTTCGACCAACTCAACATCGTCTGTCTGACCCCGGTCTCACCGTAACCGCCCACCTTCGTATCCCGACCCGGCTCGGCAGACAGATCGGGTGGATCCTACCGAGTCAGGTAGGCAGCTATCAAGCGGGGACTGTACCAGGTGAGTCGAGGCTGCGGGAAGGCAAAGCTGGCGGACCAAGTGGAGGCTATCTTCAGCAGCTGCCCTGGCTGCAGCACGCGATGCACCGGGCATGACTCGCAGCGACATGTAGTAGATGAGTTACTGACCGTTTTTCTATCCGATCGATCGACTGTGTCTGTGATGTGCGTTGGGTTCGGGGCCCGGTTCCTGGTCTGACAGAGGTCCGACGCGACTCTCGCTAGTCCCGAGCTGTTGCACGGCCGACCGTGTCGCTGCCTACACCTCGTTCCAAGTACGCCTTTGCCATATTTTCATCGGGGTGAACGAGCGGCCGTCGCCTCGACCGATCGCCCGATGGCAGACGCTCAGGCTGCTCCCAGTTCGACGAGCGCGCGTCCTCATTCTTCTCCCTCGACAACTTCCACCTCGCTCGCTCAGCCGACCCTGGCCTCCTACGACCTACCAGCGACATCCTCCAGCTCCCTGTCCAACCCCGTAGTCGACGAGTCCATGTCGATCACACCTGTAGCTTCCACTTCCGCGTTGGCCAATACACCGCTCGAACGTGCGCCGCCACGCATCAACACTCGACCGAGATCCCGATCCGGATCCGCATCCCTCGCTTCCTCTTCCGACCCCAAAGAAGGAGACGGAAATGGCTCAGTCGATATGGACCAAGGGAACGAAACGAGTGACGAGGATGGGGGTGGGGAGAACAAACCTATTGTTAAAGTAGAACTGGATCAGGTAAACGAAAAGGAGGAGGAGGACACTGAAGAAGAAGAAGAAGAGGTCAAGCCGATGCGAAGGCCGGCCAAAAAGACGAAAAAGGTGCAGGTCGTGTCCGAACCTCAATTGATAAAGGATTTACCCCGCGCGGAAGATCAGGTACGTTTACGAACCCTACGCACGCTCATGTATGGTCCGAACGCCGCGGTCCGGTCTCCCTGGCGGCTCAAGAACTGACCATCCCACCCCCACTGGTTCTCGTCTTAGGCCGGAAGATCCTATACCGAAATTACCGATTGCACGTACGCCAACAAGTCTCTGGGTAATCTCGCCTACTTTGACGAAGATTTGACCCGGTGCGAATGCTCCTACACGGCTGGTCAGTCCATGCAGCATATCCCTCTTTACCATACTCAAAGTCCATGAATGCTGATGTTCTAGACTCACTTTTTGAATTGCTCGGGGCAGGCTTCCCCGTTCTCGAGCAAGCGTGCGGTGAGGAATCTCAATGCGTCAATCGGTTGATGCAGATCGAATGCGTCGCGGGCGATTGTCGATGCGGTCAACGCTGTCAGAACCAAAGGTGCGTCTGTAAAATGAGGCAGTTCGGCTTTCGTCGGGGCATTGATTTGCCAATCTTTGTTTTGGCGTGAGCCACTAGATTCCAAAAGAAGGAATACGCCAAAATTGAGATCGTCAAAACGGAGAGGAAAGGTTTCGGCGTTCGTGCAACGCAGGACATGACGACGTGAGTGATGAGAAATGAATTATGAATCGGCCCACGACGCGATGGAAGCTGAAACGCGTCTCTTTTCATCATAAAAGTGATACATTCGTGTACGAGTATGTAGGCGAGGTCATTGGGCCAACGGTGTTCGCCAAGAGGATGAAGGACTATGCGAATGAGGGGGTGAAACATTTTTACTTTATGGCTCTTGACAAGGACATTGTAAGTCACTGGACATATTTTTTTGGAAGTGCACTTTGCCAATACTGGCTTGGACGTGCCCGATTTTCAGTTCATCGACGCGACCAAAAAAGGCGGCAAAGGGCGCTTCCTGAATCACTCGTGCAACCCCAACTGCTTCGTCGCGAAATGGACCATCGGCAAAAAGATGCGCATGGGAATATTTACCAAACGTTCCATCAAGGCCAACGAAGAATTGACGTTCAATTATAACGTCGATCGGTATGGTCATGTCGCGCAGGAATGTTATTGTGGCGAACCGAATTGTGTCGGCTTCATTGGCGGAAAGACGCAGACGGATATTGGCGGGATGGATGATTTGTACCTTGATGGTCAGTACTGGGATATCGTCTGGTCATCTCGATGGGTCGGTTCCAGAGCTGACGGTCAACACTCTTGGCCCGTTCAGCTCTCGGTATCGCCGAAGAAGTGGAAGCGCTCGGATTAAGAGGAACCAAGAAAAAGAAGGGCAAGAAACTCGATGAAGATTTCCCGCCTCTTCTCCGCCCCATCGACATTGATGAAGTGCCCAAAGTATCGGCCGCGGTTCGTCAATCGATCCAAACGCGGCGTATCCTCGAAAAGATCTTGACCCGAATTCAGATGACCAACGACCCCGAAGTCCTTTCCGACCTTCTCCGCCTTCACGGCTTCAACTTGATGACGCACATCTTGAAAGAGTACCCTACGGACGAGAGAGTGATCACGTTGGATTTGGAGATTTTGACCAAGTGGGAGTTGAAAACGAGGAATAAGGTCGAGTCGTCCAAGATTGAACCGTGCGTCAAGGCGTGCCTTTTGGTCGAAAATAAGAACATTCAAACCCTCGCGCAAAACCTTCTCGATTACTGGGACTCGTTGGAGATGGGTTACCGAATACCGAGGGCTGTACGAACTGAATCGACGACGAGCGCCAATGGCGGTGCGGAGGCGGATCCATCGATTCCGAATGGTGCGCAAGGGGATGGGGGTACTTCGACGGCTTTGAACGAAAGGAAGAGATATCTAGGTGGGGAGTACTCGATTGACCAAATCACCAAACGAGCACGAGCGGAAGAGGAAGCCAAAACCTACGATCTCGACACACCTCGAAGACCGGCATGGGTCAAACCTTCCGCTACCGTGACGGTCGCTCCAACGCCTCCTACTTCTTCTTCGACGCTTCCAAGAGGATGGAAAAAGCATATTGACAAGAACTCTGGGGATCCGTATTACGAGAACACTTTGACGAGGGAGGTGCAGTGGACTTTACCGACGAAACATCTCATCGACCCCGCTCCATCATCCTCCTCGACCTTTTATCGTCCCTCGGCCGAGACGGTCCACACCCCCATCACGACCAAGATGAAAGCGATTGATGTGAACGAAATTATTGCCCAAGTCCAAAGGGAAGCCGAAGCCGTCGCAGTACGAGAGGAGAAAGAACGCCTCAAACGCGAACTCGAACTCAAACAAGCCGAATTGGAACAACTCAAAATGCGGTCTTCGTCTTCCCTTTCGAGATCGACGTCTTCTTCCAACGTCAATGGACATGGGTATGGGCATGGCTCGGACAGTGCCAAGGATAAGAAGGTGATGGCGTTGTTCTCGGGTGTGGTTGTTCAGGTGATGAGCAAGTACAAGGGGGCTTTGGATCCGGATCAATTCAAGAAGCGCGCCAAGGAGGTAAGTATCGTGCTAGCTGTGCCCTCTCGGCACGTCGTCTCGGCTCACTGACCTGACATTTGCTTTCTATCAGGTCACCATCCTCCTTTGTGAAAAGGAAAAGAAGCACCCTTCGTACAACAAAGAACCGTACGACTCGCTCACCCCCGAAAAAATGAGCAAAGTCAAAGCTTTCACCAAGGACTGGATCAAGAAACTGATCGAACGCAAACGCGCCCAAAACCTCAACGGCAGCGGTCGATCCAAGTCGAGCTCCTCAACTCCTGGAGGAACGGGAGGCGATTCGCCTAGTCTGGGTTTGGATGGGACCTCTAGTCCTTCAACGCCTGTGACAGGAGCCATGCCGACGGGTTTTGATTCTTCGAATGATAAGGCCTCACCTAGGAGTGCGGGATACGTCTTGGGTCATCTCGCGAGTCATTCGAACAGTTCGCTCAACAGCCCCAATCAACGCCCGACTTCGAACCTGTCCAAAATGACACCTTCTTGATCTATTTCGCCCATTCAAGGTCGTACATCTTAACACAACACGCATTCGAAAGTTGGTCTCTGTTGTCACTTGTTCCTTTTTTCTTTCCCCATTCGCCTGTCCACTATACCTGATGTGTGCAGACCTCTCATGTACATGCTGTCGAAATCACAATCCCTAACTTGCCTACTAGCTGAAGAATGCAGCGAGACATGACGAGAGTTGAGCTTGCAGTCCATTGTAATCTTGGGATCTGCACAGCCGTCCAGTGAACATGACTGGACATAGAAGTATCTCTCTTGAACATAAGTTGAATTCAGTTGCACAAGACGAATACACACAATTTATCGAAGGCGTAGACCTTCTCAGGGGTGTCGGGATGTAGGAGTCGGTAACTTCTTGTTGAACATACGGGCTACTTGCTCTTGGGGTGTCTGCAAGCTGTAGCTGACTTATCCTGCTCTGTTGTAGTTGTGAAGCCACACTCATGCAATAAGAGTTTCGCTACATAAATACCCAGCGGCGACGTCGAGTGATCGTGCAGGTTTTGCTCTCGCCGAAGTTCGGAGAAGCCTGTCCGGCGCCACCTGACAAGAGTCGGTCACATCCGACTCGACTGAACAGGATTTGAGAAAGAACTAGCGTGGAAAAGGGCTACCGCTCAACTTGAGAGAGTTGAGCCAGTTTGTAAACATTATTGCCCACGGTTTAGGTTTCTGTGGTCTATAGCATCGCCTCCTTGCTTCGCGTCCTGAGCAGACATCAGCAAAATGGCCACGCGCGCGAACCCGCTTAAGGATTCGCCCGAGATTACGCGCGCTTAACAGCGCTTAACGGTGCATAAGATGCGCATAAGGACGCCTGCGCGCATAAGAGCGCTTACGGACCGCTTTGCGTATGCAAACAAAGCGCGCGAGGAGTCTTAAGCGAGTAGTGGAACCCTCCTCACACTCCTCCATCACTTCCAGTTCGTGGTGGCCAGTTCGTGGTGGCTTGTTCCTCGCCTTGCACTGCTCTCACGTCTAGCCAAAGGACTAAGCACATTCCAACTCAACCACCCCAGCTGGTACAGAATCCTCGACAGCATCTCCGATGGTCCTGCAGGGTCGACTTTTCGCGGCAAACCCAGGCTCGCTATCCGCCCGAACTCCGGAACCTCGAACATACAGTAAATTGTGAAGCAGTTGGCTCAGCATTAAGTTCTGGAAGAATCGTACGCTTTCCGTACCCATGGTTCTTTCGCCAGCATCAACCCCTCGAAATACGCTCGCAGCGAACGAAAAGACGAGCGAACTCCAGCATCATTGTCGAATCTCCTCTGCGACCAACTCTACCGCCAAGTCTCGTCTCTTTTCGACTTTGGCCCGCCTACCAGCAGCAGTGACAAGATCTGTCGGGGTTACAACGAGCTCTAGAGGAAGAATACGACCATTTGAGGATGATGGGAATAACTGCGGCAGTCGGACACCACTGTTGGGGCATTCCTCGCCTCGAATCGCTCGGACGAGGAGGGCCGCAAGCCTTGGCGCTCAACGCAGAGTGTTCCTGTTCCTGGTGCCGGTCATCGTCTTCAGCATGCTCGTCTTGACTTCACACTTCCAGAAAAGAGGCGTCGACGATCCGGGAATGAACGGTATGAATGAATATTTGAGCAACTCGACATCAACGCTTGCGACGAACTCGCTTTCATCGAACGACAATATGTTGCAAAGGCAACGTGAACTCCTAGCTCAAGCGTGGGCGTCGCTCTTAAAGACATCTCCGAAACACGCCTGGGCCGGAGTCACTTCGACCATCGGCTCGACCGATGCTTTCCTCACGTCTTTGACTCGGGTATTTTCCGGGGCCAATCGAGCGACTCTGTCATGCGAACTCTGTATCGTCGACCCGCACAACTCCCTCTGTGTATACGGTATCGACAATATTCGGCAATCGAAGTCATAGGTGCCAGTGTGACGGCTGGACATGGTCTTAGCAAGGGACCTAGCTGGCATGAGAGGATGGCAGAGCAGTTGAAAGTCGATTTTCCCAATATCAAGGTGCATGTCGGAGCGAAGGCGGGAATGAATAGTGAGTGGCAAGTTTCATTAGGCGCACATCTGGAGTCTAGGCAGCAGCTAATTTGACGAAGGTTTGATCTCCTTCCGTTAGGTAAATTCTTTGCATTTTGCTTCGACTCCGTCCTTCCGAGGGACCTGGACCTGTACATGATCGAGCTCGATAACAATGACCCGTAAGATGGCTGCTCTGTAACCTGACACGTCATCATCTAGACTGACCTCAATACACGTCATACTGCTTCCGGGTGCCCGGAAGATTAATTGCCGATGATCAACTCTACCGTGGCCTCCTTGGACTTGCACAAGAACCCGTGGTGATCCGAGTGTCCGTCTTTGCGCTGTGGTTCAACGAATTGCTGCGCGGTTTCGTCTCCAATGTCGGCACCTCGGCTTTCTTCGACGTCCCCGTCATCGGCATCCGCGTTCCGTCTTGTCGCTTTAACAGTATCTCGAGACTCCTGATCTGTCCGAGACGATTTGGCCAAAAGAGGATAGCCTGGGCCACATTCCCCGCCTGCACCTATGGGAACCCGTAAGATCGATCGGAATAAAGCATCTACTGATATCAGTAGCTAACGCTATTCGTTCATGCTCACAGTTCTCGGCTGATAAGGTCGCCGATCCAATCCTACTCACATGCAAGTTCCTCGCCTCGGAAGCAGATCCTCTGGTGCCCACCGACCACGCCGGGTTCGAGAAGTGGCGCAAAGAAGAATGGAATGGACAACAAGCCCGGACCTCTTCCGAAGTCGGCGCCATCCTCTCCTTCAAATTCACCGGTGCTCGACTAGGCCTCTTCGTCTGGGCGACGAATAGCGCTGGAAATGCTGTCAAACCTGGTCAGGCGAGGTGTTGGGTCGACGATAAGGTGCAGAGCGGGGTGATTGTCGATGTGCACAAGTCTGGGGAAGCGGCGGGAAGCTCTTGGACTACTGTGGTGGATCCGATCGAGTTTGGAGAACATCTGTTGACGTGCGAAATCCTGCCATCGTCCTCAACGGGTGGGCACGACTTCGGCATCATCGGAGTCGCCAACAACTGAGTAACCGCTCTTGAATACAAGACTGATGCAAAAATATACCCTTGGCCTCCTTTTAAGGGGATTTCCTCCCTCCATCATTTCATGTCCTGCAATCGTTACGATTCAACTATTATGCGCCCTTTCCCTCGTTTAAGTCTCATCTGGACATTCCACGCTCTACTTGGCTCTATCCATAACCTCAGCATCGCATCTATACTGCCCCCGCTCATCCTGCACCAAAGCCCACAGCTTTTCCCTCTTCAGAAGCTCCGTCTTCGTCTTTCCCGTCGCATAATTCGCATGAACGACGCAAGGCCTCTCCCCACTTGCCAGACCACCATCAAAGTATCGCATCCCTGGCGGGAAGATGTCGTAAGGCAAGACCTCGGTCTTGATACCCCGATGGAAGGCCCTCCCATTCTGAGCAGGAATCGTCAACGAGGTTCTATCCATCTCTGGTATGGGATTCGGACAGGTCGTCCGTTTGGATTTGCTGATCGCCAAATCTTCACACATCTTCCGACGATCCCGAGCATTGTTAGCGTAAGCTTCCGGGTCATTGATGAGGTCCCTCAAAGCGCCTCCCAGTCCAGCTTCCTTGAGTAAGCCAATAATTTTGGACTCGTCGAACGATCCAAGGGTTTCCATCCATTCCTCATGCGTAAGGACGGGTAATACCGGATCCTCATCTTCAGCCAAGAACATCGCCGGACCCAACGAGGTCCCTTGAAAAGAAGGGGCGATCGCTCGACGTAGAGTTGATAACCTCGCTTTACCTTCGACGTCCAATTCCGCATTATCCGCTCCAATTAGTTGTGCGAGACCGTCTTCGATAGATCGAAGAATCATCGCGATATGACAGATCGCTGTGAATCGCCAACCTGTTGCTGCTCCAGTTGAAGGGCTGTAATATTCCTTTGCTTCGGGGAGGGGATTCGGAGAAGCCGAAGGGGCTTCGGCATCGCTGGTTCGAGAGTAGATGAAGCATGCGCAAGGGGTGTAGGATAGACCGTATTGGCTGAGATGGGGTGAGTAGGGATCGGTGTCGGATGCGACGACAAAAGAGGGGTGCGAGCCCTGGGGTCGGTAGTGATGGGCGAAGAATGAGGCTGGGTTGGAGAGCCTGGGAATAGAAGATCGAAGGAGTCAGCACTGCTGTGTCATCAAGCGAGAGAGCGACTTTATATATGCACTTACCAGACTGCATCATTATCAGCTAGCAAAACGCCTTTGACACCCACAAAGGGCTCTTCGATCAACGGCGGTTCGTTATCCCAGTCATGATACTCCCACTTGTCCTTCCACCCCCGCTCTTGCTGCACCCTCCACCTCGTGTCAACTTGTTGCGCCTCCACCAATGCTCCAACCAGTGTCGACATGACGAGTGTCCGTTCGAGCATCAATGACTGGTAATGCAATGACCCCCATTCCAACATCTTGGTGCCGAAACCCTTCACACTCGGTCGAATCTGTCTTATCGCCGACCGTGAATTGGACTCGCTCCTCGTCGGCGGCAACAAGAGATCCATCATCCTCACAGTAGCGAACAGATCATCCCTTATAATTCTTTCAAACTCCTTCCTGAGCTTCTCATCCTCCAACGTCTCATCGATGTACTCCTGCGCCTCCGTTGAATCCCAATCAATCGCATCCAAATACCAAACGACGATGCCGAATTCGCTCAATTCCTCCGCGAGCGCTTGATCCGAAGTGACGATGAGGATTTTCTGCGTATCCTCGTAGACATGTTTGCGTCGTATGAAGGACCATCGGTCGTTGGACTCGGTCTCGTTTCCGCTGGATTGCTCGTGCGTTGGCGAGGTCGTCCCCCACTTGGCTCTGTAGCGGAGGAAACAGAGGTAGTTGTACAGCAAGGGTTTGAAAGCTGAGGTCGCCAAGGTCACCAGAAGCGTATGTGTTGGCGGAGGTGCGAGGATGGGGAGGATCGGAAGCAGTGTCGATAGGGCGGTGTGATATGTCTTTAGTCGAGGATTCGGGGCAACGAACAACGGTGGATGGGTCGCGTTCGACGTGTCAGTTGACGACGAACATGAAGCTCCGATGCAGAGGTGCAGGAGAGCGATGAGTGAGACCGGTAAAGTGTGAAGCCGCATCTTTGGAGAGTTTCAGAGAGTCAAGTCGCCGTTAGGGGCCTGGATCGGACTCCGAGACGCGAAAGGAGGTGAAAGTTCGCGAGCCACGCTGTTGAGACCATCGTGCTCCGGCCCGGGAGCTCCGCAATCCGACTCTGCCGCCAGTTCTGTCCTCGATTTATCCCTCTCTCTTCCCTCATCCCTCTTTCATGGTCTTCAGCCCTACCCCTCTGAGACAGCTCCCGTTTACCTTTTCTGCTCTCCGTAAACGCACCATGACCACCACCCCCACCTCTCAATGGTCCCGTCTCGTTCGATTCATTCCCTCCGAGTCCCCACATGGATCCTCCTCACCGGTGATCGGTGAACCCGTCGACGCAGCTCTCGATATCGGTCGAGCGATTTACGAAGCCAAAGAAACCGTCAAAGTCAAGTTGTATACCGGTAATTCGGTGTTGAATGCTGGTCAAGCTACAGGGGAAGAGGTGGAGATTGGCGAGTTGTTAAGTCCGTTGGGTCAGGAGGAGGTGGGCACCATTCGAGGCATGTCAGTCACTAAGTTTCTTCTCAACGTTCTGTACTACCGCTCCGTCGATCCCCCAAGTCTCGCTGAACCTGATGATAGAAAGTTCGCTTCTGTTCCTAACCTCCTCAATCATCTCCCTTTCCTCCCCACCTGACTCGACACTGCAGCGGCCTCAACTACCGCAAGCACGCCAAAGAAGCCTCTCTCCCCATCCCTACCGTCCCCATCCTATTCCTCAAACCCTCGACCTCCCTAACCGGTTCTCACCCTTCTAAAATCATCATCCCACATTCCGTCATCGACGACGAAGCGGCAGATTACGAATCTGAATTGGTCGTAGTAATAGGTAAAGATTGTAAAGATGTTAAAGAGGAGGAGGCTTTGGATTATGTATTGGGATATACGACGGGGAATGATGTTTCGTCCAGAAAGGTGAGTAAGAACGAGGATCGTCCACTTTTTGGGGGCGACTGATTGTATTTGTTCGACCGACTCTGGCAGGTGCAATTCGAACAATCTCAATGGTGCTTCTCGAAAGGATTCGATACGGCATGCCCCATTGGTTCGTCAGCAAATGACACGAGACTATACCGAAATTCATGGAACTTTTTTTTCAAACTCCTACCTTACATTCTCATTCTACCTCCAGGCCCCGTGATCGTTTCGACGTCTTCGATCCCGGGCCTAGCAAACTCTTCAACAAAGGTCACAAGACGAACCCCAATGTTCAAACCAAGACGCTACAAGATAGTCCTCTCAAGTAAGTACGCACATTTTTTTTCCAACAAAAGACCCAAAAAATCTCACAATCTCTCTCCTTACTAACCCCTACGCTCACTTCAAAAAAAAAATCAGTGATCTCAGCTTCTCGATCCCTAAAATCATAGCCTTCCTCTCACGCGGTACGACTCTCAAAGCTGGTACGATCATCCTCACCGGAACGCCAAGTGGTATAGGTTTCTTCTATGAACCTAAAGAAATTCTGGTTCATGGTTCGAGTTTTAAGGTCGAAGTGAGTGGGGGTATTGGTAGTTCGATTAATAAGGTCGTCGAGGAAGGGAAAGTATAAGCCTGGGTTTTGCTTGGAAGAAGGGTGGGGTGACTTTTTGAGGAAAAATGAGATTTTCGGTGTTGATTTGATTTATATCACATTCCAAGGGGGTTTTATTTTGGGGAAAAAGACAGATGGAGTTTTGTTTTGAACAAAGAACGCAAAGGCAGAAGTAGCAAGATATCGCAAAGCGTAATCTAAAGCTTGGAGATGAACTCGACACCCTCTGCGACGACGAGAACCTCGAAAGCCATCAGCCATCCGAAGGGTAAGCCAATCCCGAAGGACGAACCACTCTCAACTCACTCGTGATCGAACCTCCCAATTCACCGGTCACGGCTTTCATCAAGCCCTTCTCGAATTCACTCATCGAACCCAAAGGTAACAACTTTTCAGCCCCATTGGGACCCAATTCGACACGAACGGCGAAGAAATCCAAAGGCGTTCCAATCTCCTTTTGCAACTTGGCGTCATCCTTGACGTAAACGTACGTAGGTTCAATCACTCCCTTCTTTCCCTTGAAAGCGGCTTCGATTAACCTCTCGACGAACTTGTATCCAGCATAAGCCATCGATAAAGTAGCGGATCCTGCACCGGCTTTAGCTTGAACTACTTCGTCACCACCTTGTTGGATTCGGGTGATCAATTTGGACAACTTGTCTTGGTCGTTCAAGAGCGAGGAAGGTAAGGCGGGCGCGGATTGCGAGAGGAGGGGTAGTATCGTCACACCCGAGTGACCACCGATGACCGGGATCTTGTACTTGGGACCATGGGTCGGCTCACCGATCGCTTGGGCCGTCATGGTCGACGATCGAACGACGTCCAACGTGGTGACACCAAAGACGCTGTGAGAAAACAGGTGTGAGTTGGGCGGCCATAGATTTTTAATAGTGACAGTGGAGTGTTGTGCTCACCGCTTGGGGTCAAAGACGTTGGCGTTCTTGAAGACCTCGGCAGCGATAGGGACCTGTGACCAAGAGGACGAATTCGTGGTGAGTTTCAATTGATGAGGGGACGTAGGTCTCACTTTCGACACTCACCGTCGAGTTGACAGGGTTGGAGATGATCTGAATCGCGCGCAATGTCAATGAGATGAGTCAGGTCTGGTGGTCCATACAGGAAGGTGTCGCCGATAGATCACTTACGCAGACAAAAGCCTGGGGGCAGACCTCGGCGATGGCGGTGGCGAGGTCGCGAACGATGCCGGCGTTGATGTTGAACAAGTCATCGCGGGTCACTGCGAATCGATTGTGTATTCAGGGCAGTTCTAGGCGCAGGCTGCTCGGGATGCTGATTGTGGTGATCACTCACTGCCGGGCTACGAGGTCGCCAAGAGCGTCGCCATCAAGAGTTTACGTGATTGAGCAGTGTAGTAGATGCAAGAACAGAGTCAGTCGAGTACTACAGGAGAGGCGCCTTCTCGAATGGGGGTTGTACGCTCTGTGGCCAGCCGAGGAGGAAATTCGGAGTTCCGGGGATGGGATAGATGGTGACCCATCGACTCTCTACGCGGTTCCAACCAGTTCGGGCGGGCACGGGGGCGCTCACTGCCCACTTTGGCGGTGAATGACGGAGGCGTGCATCGACGCGGGAATCAAAAGAAAACCACTGACCTTGCGGGGAACACCAGCGGGGATAACGACGACCTGGGCATCCTTCAAGGCGTGCTTGAGTCCATCGTCGTCCTTGGTATAACCGGTCGTGACCGCGGGACTGTCGACGTGGGAGATGTCGGCAGCGACACCTGGAGGAGGGGAAGAGTAACGGGGGTCAGTCACAGCAGTTGATGAATCAAGCGTGTGCTCTTTTGGACGTACCCTTCACGACGGGAACGACATCGAACAAGGCCAATTCGGTGACGGCAGGGTTCTACGCGGCGGTCGCAGCGGGGCGGAGAGCGGGAGCGCGGCGGGAACCCAACAACCGTCGTCAGTTACCAGAGAAGCGTTACTCTGGACTGGTCGAGTAGAACAGAACGTACCTGCTTGAGCAAGAGAGCAAGCGGTTGTCCGATACCACCAGCGGCACCAAGAAGAGCGACCTGCAAAGGAGAAGCGCACCACCCAACGACGACCGGGGTAACACGTAACGCGTAACGCGTTGGGTCAGCTGCCGAGTAAGGCGGGGGCGGGGGGTAAGGGGCTAGAGAGGGGCCCACCACTCGCTCGTATAGAGTGGGTGAAACGGCTTGGCGAGGACGAACTCACTTTGAGTCCGGGCATGTTTGTAAAGTAAAGTAGTTGGAGTTGGTGTTGGTGTAAGACGGTGGAGGTGGTGAGAGTCAGAAGCGCGCCCGAACATCGATCATCGCTCATGAGCATGAGCTTCGGGCTTCGGCTGACTCTTGGCTGGCTTATTAGGCTTATTAGGCACGGCTTAACACCTCTGGCTATATATATAAGCACGCTAAAAAGTGGCGCACGCAGCGCGCCTCCGACCCTCACTTCCGCGCGGCGTAGCCATACATGTTGCCCCCACTGCAACCCGGGTTGCTGGATGGCCCGAGGACTAGCGCAGCACGGAGGCTGGTGTGGCCTTCAACACGTTCATCTCATGTACGTGCGAGCTCGTATCGGGGTAATCCAATCTTATAAATGCTGCCATTGTGTATAAAGCATATTCGGAAAACTCATCGTCAATTTCTTCTTTAGATTAGTAGCGAGAAGAAGATCGATTAGAACATCATTACATCATTACCTCATTAGCGGTGGGGATAAGGTAGCATTGATGGACGTGGTTAAGTCACGTGCCATCTCACCACGCTGGTAGACCGGCCGTAGCGAGCCTGAGCGCGAGCGAGCGATAGCGTTGCCGCTTGACGCGCCGTTATCGATCACAGTCCTGGTCTTACTACTTTCTGTTCCCTTCCGCTTTCGGTCGTATATCTTGACTCGAAGCCATCCGACCATACGATATGTTGCCTCTCCTGTCTGCTCCCAGTAACGCGTCAGCGTTTGCCGCTCCCGACCGTGAGACGCGTCCTCGTGTCTTGATTGTTTTGTTATTGTCTGCTGACCCTACTCCTCATTCCTCGTTGTTACCGCCGAAGATGCTTCGGTGCAATCGACCAGCAGCCCCGAAATGGGGTCTGTACTGTCGTCCTCAGCGACCGTTCAGACACAACAGCACCACATTTCTGCTTCCAGCATCGCGGAAGATGGACGAAGCACGACGCTCGCCTCAAGGCCGACCACGTCCAACTCGTCCAACTCAATGAGTCATCGAATCGAAGAGGTTCAGGATGAGATCCGAGCCCTCCACGATGCCGTTCGAGCGTTGCCTTCGACTTCGCGCCTGTCATCGTCGCAAAAGGAGACCCACGTGCTTTATAACTTGCAACGTCGCCTCGAAAAGATGCAATACTGTTTGCGGCATGGAGTTCGGGACGACGATCTCGACTCGTACACGCCCCCTGCGACTCGAAGCAACGACCGAAACGACTGGAATGACTTCAAGACCAGCCGCTTCTTCCGTTGTCTCCTCGAAAAGAACGGACTCGAGGGTAAGTGTAGCGTCTGCCTTCCTGACTCATCCCGAAACCGTTTGCTCTCCATTACAAGACGCTACTCTGACAGACAAATCCATCACTCGGACCCCTACAAAGTCCCGAAAGACTTCTCTGCGCTACAGGCGATTGGATCACGCTACTGGGAACAAGTCAAAAACTCACCAGAACTCTGGGAACAATGGAAGGAAGCGAGGGCAAGTGAAGCGCGTGATCGAAAGGAGACCGCTCGGCCCCTCAAGCGATGGCGAATCGATTCTGCTACCATCTCCAAACTGCGGCGCAGATACGAAAATGCGATGAACGAGCTGGTCCGTGAAGACTCGGCTCTCCGCTTCCGCCTCCTCAGAGGCCAAGTTCCCCCTGCTGACTTACGTAGCTCGGCACCGAATTAGGTTGAGCAGTATGCTGAGGGCTACGGCTTCGACGCGTTAGTCATCGTCAGCTCGAACAAGCTCGAGAACAAAAATGATCGTTTTATCGTTTCTACGCTTGGCGGCGCAGCTTTCATGCGGCGCCAAGGCTGGGATTCTGACCAGCAAAAAGATATTCTAGTCAACTTCACGGATTGAGTTAATGGCACTCGGTTTAATCAGGAGCAAAATGAACAATATAAGATGCGGGGTTTGTCAAGCAAGCTTTAGGACGTAATTTGTGCTCGGTGTTGGATTGGCGCTGAATCCAAAATCTGATGAGCAGCTAATCATGGCGATGTTGACAAGGCGTCTCAACGAGTGCTCTGCGCATGGTATAGCATCATAATCGGCGATCACTATAGTGAGCAACCATTCCACGGCTCTGCGCCCACATTTTGCAGCCTAGTACTGAACATCTGTGGCCGTGCAGATCAAGCGCTCCGTCGTCACCACCAGAGAAATAGATCTACTCAGCCCTACGTGCTTTCCAAGCTTACGAGTTATAACCAGGCAACTCTTGCGAAGGATCCAATCGCTCTTATTGTCGAGTTCGGAAATGGTCTTCAAGAGCGTGATCTCCGCAGTCCCACAAATGGCAAGAAGCCGACCGTTGCGGATTTGAGAAGAATCATCCCTCTGATGCGACAGGGTGGCCTTACTTTCTCACTCAAAGAGGAGATAGGCCAGGGCTCTTTTGACCGCACTCGTGCCGAAGGTACTGTGACAACCGGTCAGTTGGAAACGGAGCCAGAAGACCAAGTCTCTGGATCTGATTCTGCTTCTGCTTCTGATCTTGGTTCTGATTCTAATTCTAATTCCGATTCTGATGCTGATTTGGGAGCTGCAACATCCTGATTCCGAATCCGACTACATTTCTGTTGTTCAGTATATTGTTGGTGCGCCTATTGCGCGTTGAGATAGATGGCCAAACTGTTTGTAGTCGTTGAGGTGATATTGACCTATGTGTGGCAAGAGGTATTCAACAAGTTTCCACGCATCTTGACTAGCTGATTCGTCCGTTGATCAATTATGCGACGCGATTTTGATCGCAAAGCAAATAGATTTACTGACGCCTAACGTTTTAGACTTTACTCCGGACATTCAATTCAGGCATTTAATGGATGTCCAAATAAAGCACTCACGCATCCTACCTAATGTCAAACTGCAGTTAAGCTCGCCCCAGAGCTTGGGGGTGACAACAGCAAAGCACCCAAATTTCTCCGACTACCCCTTCGGACCCCCGAGACGCCGGCGAAGTGAGAGCAGAACCTTCAAGCTGTCGAGAATGTCCGTAATAACACGCTTCGCGTTGGGTTCTCCAAACGGTGTGCCCGCGGTGAGAATGAAAGCCGAGATTGTTCGTTGACGCTGGAACAATAGATATAAAACAGAAGCAGGGAACAAGGTAGTTCGGCAGTTCTGACCTGCAGACGCAAGATCGCAAGGTGTCCGAGCTGGCTAGCTGACCATATGTGCCAGGGAGATACGACGCTGCATTACGCGTAATCAATGCCTTTTCTGCTGAATTGTCAATGGAAGGGCGCGTAAACTCGGCATCGATATAGTGGCAGCTTGGTGCTGAGGCGTCAATGACTTCGTAGTAGCAAAGCTCGTTGTTGGCCGAGTCGCTTGCATACACTGCAAGCTTCCATATAGGTCCGACGCGCTCGGTGCCGACTACGTATTCAAGTTGCTTCCCGTCTGGGACAGGCAATGTGCCAGGTGGCCAGTATATCTTGTCTCGTGCAAATACTCGATGACCTTGACCTTTGTGTCCTGCAGAGAGAATCGCTGATTGTAACTTGTCGTGATTCGCTGAGGGCATCGGATCGGATCGGCTGTGACGCGCGCGGTGTCGGTGATGCTGTGAGAGGAGAGCGCGCGCGCTCGGTGACGTGAGGTGACGCGAGGCGCGACGTGTACCCCCGGGGGTACACATTGGGACACTGCTCTTTCCCTCTCACCGATCTCACCCCTCACCCCCACTCCAAGTTCCAACATGGCACCACGCGCCACCGAGGGCGAGCGCGCTTGGCTCGACATCGACTCGCATCTCATCCGTGACGAGTCCGGCCAATGGCGTGTCCGTTGTGAACTTTGCAACAGACACTACAAGCTGCCTGGAGGGTACAGGTCACTCGACGGACCAACTGTAGCACCGGAACATGCACATGAGGCCAAACGAAACCAAAACAAAAAAATCATTCGTATACACAAGCGCGCGTTCAATTCGTCTACGGTCGACAGTCGGTACAGATGCAACGAGGCGGCGTTTGAGCTGATCGGTACCGACTGTGAGGTCCAAGCAGTGAGTGCTAGACAGCTTTCCCAGGAGATCAGAAACAAACTATATGGAATTCGGCTAAACCTTTGTTGATGTACTTATCTGATCTGATTAGGGTTTTGGCCACCTAAAGAAAAGATACCGCCGGCAGTTGCAGGCCAAGCTTGACATGTTGGAGGCGCCGGGGAAAGCGGACCGTGCGAGGCACGACGAGTGGGCGGCGGAAAGGGCGCGTCGGCTGGTGATGGAACCCAAAGACATCATGACTCAAGACCCAATCCCTGAGGGCGTCGAAAATTTTGACTATGAGGTCCGGGAGGAGATCGACTACGTCATGTGGCCTGTTTGGGATGAATGGGCAGGGTACAAAGCGAATGGACGTCTGCCTCGGAGCCTGTTGACCGTGCTCATCCATTGGAGGAACGTGTTGTTCGATGCATACGATAACCAGAAGCGAAAGAGAGGTGGAGGGAGCGCGAGAGTTTTGAAGGAGTATAGGACCCGCATCCAAGACTTCGACGATATCCTCGCGCGCATCTTCACCGTCCCCGTCGACATTGCCGCTGAACATGAGGAATTGCGCCTATTCAGTGAAATCCTTTCACCCCTGTACCAAGAGTGCCAACGCCCCCTCCCTGAGGACGATGTAAGGACCGACGAGGACCAGGAGGGGGAGTGACCGCCTTTTAAGATGGATCCGAAAGGCGTACCGCCCTTTTCTCGGGAAACGTGTCCCGGACGATTACCGGGATCAGTTAGAAAGCGAACATCGCACCTGGCAAGCAGCGCTCAGACGATTTGCAACGACGGTGCTCGTCCACGTTCCCGAACCTCCCAAGCCGCCCACCGATGCGGACCTCGAGCCCGAAAGGAAGAAGATCTGGGACTCCTGAATTGTTGAGTGTGCGCACAGGTGGTTGGCGCTGTCGAGCAAACAGAGAGACGTGTAGCGTTGGATGCGCAAGAAGGGGTCCGGCGGAGAGGGTGCCGCGTCGACCTCAGGGGCATGAGAGGACGACGCGATATTGGAACACAGTTCGGCAACCGGCCAACATTCCGACCACGGATCAGCAGCCAGCTCGGAGGCCAAAAGCAACCTCTCCGCCCTCTCCGAGCTGACCAGCCTGAGCGAGCTGGAGCGCGGCCTGGATACTGGGACATGAGGCACCATGAGTGTCAATTCACCGGTTAGGCGATGACCATCCCGAGTTTTCCGTGAGCGTGTGTAGCTGTCTAGCTTGTATGTTGTGTTAATGGAGATCCTGCTCTGCAATCATGATTCACTCCGAGGTACAACGCACTCCGAAGGCGGAAATTCTAGTTCAATCTTAAACCTTAGGGCAGGGCGTAGATACACTACAACAGAGTCCCGCGCCTCCGGAAATGAGGAAGCGGTATGCGACGACATGCTTCATCAATTCTAGGACACTCTTAACAAGCACTGTACAACCGGCGTGGCGGTGTGTACCCCCGGAGGTACACATGATCGGTGCCCTCTCCAGCTGTGTACTCCCGGGGTTCCACGGCTCAGGCGCGGTCCGTCGCCGACGTCCTTGCTGACTGCACTACAACAAACTTCCACGCACCCGTTCAGAGCTCAGGATGTGTCTGCAGTTACTGAATGGAACACCCTCCTGCGACGAAACCGACGAAATATTCGTTTGCTACATCCGACTTGCACTCTGAAAAGCCCGCAAGGCCCATGCACTTCTCTAACTGAATCTCCGTTCGAACCACCGAGCAGAGCGAAACTGCATTACAACAAACTTCCACGCTCCCGCTCAAAGCCCAGGATGTGTCTGAAGTTACCGAAAGGATTAACCGCCTGCCGGTGTAGAATCGGACATGTTATTATACAGTGATCTGCCACCGGTGACCGGCTTGGCACCCCGGGGGTACACAAGGCGCAAGCCCGAAAGCGCCTGTGTACTCCCGGGGGGCCCCGCTTGCGCCTTGTGTACCCCGGGAGTGATCACACCCTGCGCGCCGAATGACTGTGTACCCCGGAGTACACAGCTTTGTCGACGGCACAGGCCGGGTCCCCGGGGTTACACTCTTATCGCGCGCCGACTCTGTGTGTGTGTACCCCCGGGAGTACACAGCCCCTACAATGTCCTTGGCCGATGGACCAATATCCGACTTCATAAACTATCACGTCAACGGAGTAGGTATGCGGTGACGTATTTCATTGATTTTTGCTGACATATTATCGCAAGCACTGTACAACGGAGCGCCGTTGGACGCGTCTGGACCCACTTCGGGGTGCTGTTGGAACAGAACAACTACAGCAACACCAATCCTCACCGCCCCCGCCCCCTCTGGCAACGTTCCCAAACCTGAACCTGCAAATGTCAGCACCGATGCGCACCAATTTTTAGTCTTCAACTTAGCAGAACCTTCAAGCTTGTCACGTACTGCAGTTCGGTGAGTGTGGCGGTGGCGACCGGCTCATGGGATCGTGGTCAACGCGTCAACGCCTCATTAAGGCTGACATCCATTTTACTTTTGTGCACTGGCGTCCACATTCCACCATGTGCGATATGGGCCGCATAAAAAAAGCAAAGTCCTTCAATAACAAATAACCTACAGTCAACAAATGCGCCAAACCATCCCTAGCTAGCCCATGGGCTCCGTCGAGAATCTCGAGGTCGTCCGAGTCTTCAACGCTTGTCGAGCCCGACTCTCCGTCGCCCTCCCCGTACTCAGCATCATCTTCTTCCTCGACCTCCTGCTCCGATAGTGAACTCAAAAGTTCTTCCATTCGTCTTTCATACACGTCATCACGGTCTCGCTCGGCCTGCTCCGCGGCTGGATCGGGGGTCAGGCCAAGTTCCCTTCGGAATGCGTCGAGGTCGATGGGTGTGTGGCGCACGTCCACGGCAGAGGGACCTGATAAGCTGCGGCTCGACTCAGCGATGGGGCTCTGCATTTGAGTATTATTTAGCGTCGAATGGCGGCGACCGAAATGACGTGGACTACTGCGCGAATGGCGCGACACCTGTTTCGCCCGTCCGGCGAAAAGTCCCCCGATCAAACCAAATGCCGAGGGCCGCGATTCATGAAGTGCGAGTGAACGCGTTCTAAACCAGACAACCGAGAGATCATCGCGTTCGGCCAGCCGATCCAGACGCTCTTTGAACTAAATCTGCCGGCGTTGAAGCACATGCCACACCGCAGTGCCAACCTCGCCCGCGCCGTCAGTTCCGAGAAGTTTCTTAGCCGCTTCGAGCGTTTCTTCGGGAACTAATAGAAGGGGCGACGTAAGGTACAGCACCAACACAAAGAAAGGGTGTGTCCATCTCACCTCGGTCCTCTGCCCATGCCTGAGATACCCTAACAAAGCGAGTGTCCTCATCTTCGAGCCACGCAAGTAGTTGTCGAACCTCAGCTCCGATCCGGAGAATCTCTTCTCCCGCCCTGGCTTTGAGTAAAACCGCCTTGATCCCTTTCTGAACATCGGTATCAATCGCCCAAGGCGCAGTGTCGTGTACGAAAAAACCGTTTTGCCAGAAAGCGTCCGTTGGCGACAGAGTCACAAGCGACTTGATTGTGGTAGCGAGCGGTAAGTTGTCCAGAATCTGGGTCGATTGCTCGGTCGCAGCATTTCGGTAATCCCCGACCGCTTTATTGTACATATCGATTGCCACTTTTACTTTCTTGCTGTGCGTCTGTGAGACGCTGACAAGCTTGCTGGCTTCGACTTGACCGATTGTTGCGCCGCTTCGTCCGCGACCCATTGAGTCAATTCGTTCTTGACAGCATTGCAATTGGACCGTCGCTTTGTGTAATGCGCGAAGTTTGACTACGCAGTTGCACAAATGCTGGAAATCTAGGTATGTCATGGGACATCAAACATCAGGTGGCGATACACATAAAGATAGGACGCGCGCCGCACCTGAAGCTGCAAGCTCCTTCGTGCGATCGTATTCTTGTTGGTAAGCTCTTAGCTGTTGCTGCAAGCGAGCCTTCGCTTCATCGGAAGCCATTGGATCGAATCTGAACACACAATGCCAAGACACAGTGTCAATTTTACGCCCTCGTCCTCCAATGGGGTTTGACGCGCCGAACGTACAGCCTTTCTTCCATGTGGTGTAGCCTCTGTACAATGTTAAACAGCTCTAATCGCTCCTTGTCCTCGTTCTCCCGACGTTGACCCGCCGTTGTGGCCGCTTGAGCAGCTCGTTGTAAATCCCATTGCGCGAGAAGGTCAGACTCGGACCATATTGCCGAAACGTCACTCAGATCAGTTTGTGTCCTTCCAAGCTGATCTTGAGCATTCGGAGGGACCGCACAATTAAGTAACGAACACGGCGTGAAAGTGTGGATGGCAGAGTATACCGAGGCTGTCAACACCGTTCTTGTTCATCAGGTCGATGCGACGCGAGATGTTGACGCGCCGGTGAGAAGCGCTCGCAGGACGATTGATCGGGATGAGCGATCGGAGCTGACTCCAAACGCGTTCGCATCCCTCCCCATCCGTCAACCCAAAGTGCTGAATCAGGCGCGGGTTGTACTCAAGCTGGCAGGGCCATTGATGAGCAAAAGCATGAAACACGCTCGTGGCAAACTTCAATCTCGGAAACAGATCGGGAAGGATACTTCTCTGCAGGCGATCGAAGTACAGTACAGGTCAGCGGCGCCCCAGGGCCAGAAATCTAAGGAACGACGGATCCGCCACTCTTGCTGACCGATTGCATGTAGCCGTCCAAATTACACGCAACATCATACAGCACTCCGAGTGTATCGTTGGAAGGGAGTTGGTTCGAAATATGTTGCAGCAGCGATAAGCCGTAGTAGCGCCTGCCTCATCAAAAACAAGCGTCAGGCCTTGTAAGCGGTTGAGAGAGGAGCTGAGCTGACGAACCTCTTCGCCTGATTGATACAAGTTGATCATCTTCAACGCGATATCGTGACGGCAAACACAGACAACTAGGCCCGTATCGGACTTGCCCCGCGAGATTTGTGTCGCACCGCCGTTGGCCGCTTTCCACGAATCGGCACAGGCCTTCAAGACGCGAGAGGAAGGGCGTCAGCGCGTTGAGAGGATCGCAGGGGGCGGCTCGGATCAGCGGACCTTTTCTAACTTCTTGCTGTCGCCACCATCACAGATCTCCTTCATCGATTCGAGCTCGCCTTCGCCGATGAAGAGGGCTGGCGTCGACTCCTGAAAATCGTGTTTGGCTGAGGTGTCGCGAGAATGTTGGAAGTTGCCATCCAGAGCGACAAGATGCTGCACTTCGACTCTATGGTGGGCTTGATCTAGACGCGTCGATCCGTAGCATGCTGGACACTTATCCGAGAGAGAACCCGCGACACCGAGGACGAGGTCGCCCAATTCTCGCTCGGATGTCGTGAGAGCCCGAAATTCGTCAAGGGCGCGCTGGAGTTGCTTTCGCAGCTCCTTGTCCTGCGCGAACGATGATAAATATCAGACAATGATCAATAGCAACCATGACAGGGGGTCGAGCTCACGAATTTATGCTGACTCAGGCCCGGCCGACCCCATCCAGTTTGCTCATAGAAAATGTCGAGCCCGCGAGCTGCTCCATCAACAGGAAACGGCGCGGTCCTCCACCAGGAGTCGAGAAATTGTACAAGTCGAAAGGTGAAGGCAGAGCGAGGAGCAGCTGCGGTCGATCCGATCAATCCGATCTGAGCAAGGCGCTCGGCGTACGTAAGGCATGGGCTATCGTTGCTGGATCTCGGACAAAAAGCGATCGGTACCTCGACCACTGCATCGATTCGACCTTGTCAGCGCGTTATTCGACACAGTGACCCAACTTGCCTTATTCACATACAGCTTATGAGGTCGTACACGTCAAGCAGTAATGTGAGGGGGCTCTCGCATGAACAAGGCGGCGGCACTTCGCTAGCGACCGAACCCTGGCACAGCTCCTCGTCCACGTCAATCAAGGGCCGTAGATGACCTTTGACCCCAGCGCAAAACGCGATGTACTGGCGCAGAAGCGCTGGCCGTTCCAAGCGCCTAAGACGAGAGTCGTTGAACACGAACTGCTTGTACGTTTCTTGCTTCGACTGACCACGTGTGGCTGGTTCGAAACTTTCGTCTTGGCGCAGATCAGCCAGTGATAATCGCTCGGCGGTTGCACTATAGTCAGGCGCGATTGGTATATGGGATGTTCGATCCGGAAAGTATGGGGCCGGACTAAAGTCGCGTTCATAGCCACCACCGTACTCGCTGTGGCGTTCATCATCCCAATCCATCCCACTCGGGTTGGCGGCTTCGTCGAAATCGGCCTGAATCGGAGGGGCCATTGGAGGCCGAGGAGACGGCGAGCTAGCTTCGCCACGAGCATGTTCATTGAAGGTTCTTTGCTGAATTTGGCGCGCAGTGTACGTAACCATGTGCCGGGTTCCGGGATGTTGGTGCGGAGTTGAGGGTCCGAACGAAGGCGTCGGGGCTTATAGTCAGGATGTCCCTCGAAGTAGTCAGGTCGGAACTTGAAGCGATTCCATTTATGCCTGCCCATTGTCTGATGCAAATCCGAGAATGTATTACTGTGTGTTACAATAGTTGGTGCTCGTCTTAGAACTGAGGCGGGTCTGATTTGGCGCTGAGCGGGGGAGGCTGGAAGAGACAGCTCTGCGGGCGACTGCACAAGTACTCCCTAATAATAGGTCAATCTCATTAGCAAGTTGCGCTAGTCCTCGCGCCATCCAGCAACCCGGGTTGCAGGGGGGGCAACATGTATGGCTACGTCGCGCGGAAGCGAGGGTCGGAGGCGCGCGGCGCGCGCCACTTATTAGCGTGCTTATATATATAGCCAGAGGTGCGAGCTTTTGAGCTTGGACCGCTTCAATGGCCAGTGCGGGGAGCGAACGCGGTCGCACGGAAGCTCCCTCCCTCCACCGCTTGCGGCCAGACAAAACCAACCGAAATGCTCGCATTCGACGTACCGAGGCTCGATCCTGACCCTTTCACTTTGCTGGGTGCATCACCACCGCTCGCATCATCCTCGACGTCCCATTCGCGACGCGACGATGGCTCAACAGCCGCGACGTCGACGCGTTCGAGCTATCTGGACCGCCTCGTGCAGCTCTCGCGTCGAGCCGAAGCGCCGGCCTCCTCATTGTCCTCATCTACCCACTTGTTCGTTGCGTCCCCACAGTCCTCGTCAACTATCGAGCACCTGTCCTGGTCCGGCCATCGCGTCGTGCACTCTTCGGGGTCCTCGATCGCTCGCACATACTCTTTCCCCCACGCCGTCGTACGACAGGCAGTATTCGCTCAGCTTCCCACCCGAGCCACAAATCACGAGCATTCAGTCAACAGCTCGGGCGCGTCATCATCCTCATCTGCGTCCAGGACAACGGCTGCCGGACCAGATCGACTCGCTGCTCTATTCGGCCCTTTCCAACCTGCACCTCCGATGCCATGGACCGACGACCCTCTACCCTTACCCCTACATCCACCCGAACCCACATCGGAGAACGAACAAGAAAATTTCGCAACCCAACAAGTCCTCGAACGACATTTGCTCGTTTCCCTTTCGACCGACGAGCTATACGTTTACCCACTCGCACCGACGGGAGCTGGACCATGGATCGTCCCTCTCACTTTGGCCCAACACGAATCTTCACCACCTTCTTCGACCCATGCCCCATCAGCGGAGGAGAACAAGATGTGGTCCCTACCCCGCGACGTCTTGATCGAAACCAAGGGAGGGCACTGGCATACGCTCGACAATGTCAAACACTCGATCAAACGCATCGAAGACCCAGAACTCACAACAACGACCCTGCGACCGCACAAGATCGTTCAGGTTCTCGCTCTCAACCTGGACGATCACGCCTTACTCGTCACAATCAACACGGTCGAGTCTAAGCTCGACGTGTGGAGCTGCACCCGATCGAATCTCGACAGACCCAAAGAATCTTCGACAAAGGGTAAAGCGCGAGTCAAGTCCGACTTGACGGCGCGCCGCTCGATGATCCTTTCTGGACTAGAGGAAATGACTCACCAGGATCCTGCAGCCATTGATCGAGTAGGATCGAAGCGCAAGAGGAACGGTTCGATCGCTGCTACTGCGCCTCGGATGAGCGTTGGCTCATCGTCGCTGGCCGCGGGGGCTTCCACTTCCGTCAATCGACGCATCTCTTTCTCCGCACCACCGACATCTTCGTACGCCGCAGAAGCGAATGAGGAACACCTTCTCATGGAAGTGTTGGCTGCTTCGGGCGCTTCAGGATCGGTCGGGATGCGACGCAATGCGACGAAGGCTTCCTCGGCAGGGCTGGCCCACGAGAATCGACGGACGTCTCTCACACGGAACGAGCTGAGCGTGACCATGGATCGGATGGCACTCGGCCAAGGTGGAGGTTCAAGCCAAGGTCATGTTCTAACGACCGTCAACGCAATCACCGGAGATGCGGGTGATCGCACGTGGTTCAATCCGGTGCTAGGTGCCGATGTCGAAAGCCTGTTGGAGGAGCGAGAAACGAGTGAATGGGTCGTCGAGAAAAAGTGGGGGATGGCTTTCTCAAACAGCCATGGACCGTACGTGTTATTCCTCGCCCTGGTATAGGAGCTTATGTCCTGATGTCTGACTCTCAATGTTCACCCTTGCAGGTCCGTCTTTGACGATATACAAGCCTTCCTCTTCGACACCCGACGGGACAAGTCGATGCTCGCTATTCTTCTGCCCCAGAGCCAGACTCTACTCTACCTTTCCGTCGACGCGCAGTCAGTCGCACCGATACGTCAAACCTCGGCCACGCACGCATGTGTCGTCTCTCACTTACGAGGCAATGGTGTGAAAGATCTCTTGGTCAAGCAACCAGGTGCGCAGGGATGGAGAATTGCGCATGTCCAGGGCCATGACGAGCCCATCACCTTCGATGGCCGAATCGGAGAAGGGCCTATCCGAAAGCTCGAGGGCAATGGTAGTGGTCACGTCTGCGTCACCACTCTGGACGGGAATCGATCGCTCGTGGAGCTCCCTACGAATGAACTGCTTCGCGAAGATTTGACGAGGACCTGTTTGCAGGCGCTCAGCCTCACGTTGTCAACGGACCAGTTTGTCTCACTTGAACGCAAGGTTCGCGTCACCTGTCAAAGAGACCGGTCAGGGGCATGGGCAGCGTTCACCGCTATACTGCTGCGACAGGGTGAAGTGGAAGTTTCCGGAAACCACCGGGATGCGGCCACCGTGATCATCCAAGCTACGAATGATGCGCCCAACGACCCGGTACTCGGTGTGTTTCGCAGCTTGCGGTCAGCCAAGGTCGCACCATCGAACGCTCGTCAGATCGCCTCACCACTTGATGCAACCGAAAGGGAGGATCTAAAAGTAGTCGTCGCAACGCTTCATCTCGTCGCCGAGGATCTCAGGCTATCGACGTTAAAAATGGACGAATGCAAAAGGCTCAGCCAATTGGTTTTCTCATTGGCTGCGTCATTGGGTCTGGAGGAATGGGTCGATGTCTACCGACGGTCTTTGGGGATCCCCTCGGATGAGACGGCGTACAGTATGTTCGCAGCTCGTCTCTTCCAAAACAAGTTCACCACGCTGATCTCTTTCATGCACACAGATGTGCCACTTGCGGGTAAGCTCTCGCCACTGCCTCGATCGCCACCGAGAGTATTGGATCAGCTTTCCATCCTCCTGCGAGGCACCGCCTCGTCGGATTCGACCTTGCCACTTCGTCGGTCATGGTGTACGCTTTCAGGGATTGCAGACCAGTTCGGTACCGACGGCGCCTACTTTTATAACGCTCTGAAGCCTCATCCAGTCCAAACGATCGACTCGCTATTCCAGCTCTTTACGACCCTCGTCGAATCCCACGACCCAAACAAAACCCCACTCTTGCGTTCTAAACCCGTCGTCGAACGTATGGTCGAGTTGGGTATCGATGCTGCAGCCCTCGATCGTCTTGCTCTTGGGGTGGGCATGGTGTTGAGAGAAGCGGCTAGAGCTTGCCAGAGTGCTGCACCGGCTGGAATGGGCGAGAAGGCGTACGAGCTGATCAGGAGACCCGATTTGGCGCGGCAAGGAAGAGGACCGGAGCGAGATGCGACTGACGGGCACAAGGAGGTAAGAAAAAAATCACCTTAGATGGAGTGCATAGTACAGCGGTTGAACTGAACTCTTTTATGACTGGCCAGCTCGCGAGTTTGAGTGGTTCCACCGCGATCGACCAAATCGCACAGACGATAAAGGCTGGCAAGGCCACGAGTCTCTTCCTTTCGTCGAGCCAACCGTCCGCCAACAGAGACGACCTTGCCGTCAGCACCTCGAACGCGGTCAGGTTCAACGAGGATCGGCGATTAGAAGAGGTGATGCGTATGCTGCAGTTCGTGGAGCCCGTCACTATTGGCGGAGATCGGGCCGACCGAACCCTCGACCAGCTCACACCTCAGACACAACAATCGCTCCTGCTCTACCTCTCGCATCGAACGCTCGCTCTTCCCGTTGGCTATGCGATGTTCACCTATCGCACCAATTCGGGACCGCCCACGGATGCTGTGACGATTCCGTCCATCAATACGTCTGCGCGCATCTTGCCAATGCCTTCGCCCGTCTCACTCGTCGAAAAGGAGCCTCGCGAGAGCGGGAGTCCGGGTCATGGCGAGCGTTTAGAGTGGCCAAACTTCCATGCCGGTGTCGCTGCGGCGTTGCAGTACCAAGCTGCTTCCACAACGAGCTCTGTTGGTCCTATGAACGATTTCGGTTTCGACGCCTCGCACATCTCCTTCAACAAACCTGCCGAACTCGATTCGAAGCATGCCGGGTTCCTGTTTGGGCTTGGTCTTTCGGGGCATTTGAGCAAGATCGCGTTCAACCAAGTGTTTGAGTATCTCCGGATGAAGCACGATCCGACCTCGATAGGACTCTTATTGGGATTGGCCGCGACGTATCTAGGAACATGCGACCCCAAGGTCATGAGCCTTCTCTCGGTCCACTTGGCGGCTCTGCATCCACCCAACTCGTCGACACTGAACGTCTCGGGTATGACACAAGCCGCTTCGCTATTTGGTCTGGGGTTGTTGCATCTTGGGTCTTCGAAACGTACACTTGCGGACGTGATGGTTAGGGAATTGTGCGCGATTCACGTGACGACCACCGAGGACGCTGCGGCATGTAGAGAAGCGTACGCTTTATCCGCAGGATTTTCGTTTGGTCTCATCATGCTCGCGAGCGGTACGAACGCGGAAGCCACACCGGGAGAGGTGGCACTGCTCAAAACGTTGAGGGCACTCGTTACCGGAGAATCGCATCGACCTCTCCCCACGCCTGCTGGGTCAACGTCCAAAGCGTGCCACGTCACCGATATCAACGTGACCAGCTCAGCAGCGACAATGGCACTAGCATTCATGTACCTTCGCACCGAGCGCCACGACGTCGCTTCCTTGCTCGAGATACCAGACACCCCTCGTCGCCTCGATTACGTTCGCGCTGATCTTCTTCTCGTACGTACGCTGGCCAGAGCGATGATCCTCTGGAATCGTATTCAACTCTCCAAGACGTGGGTTGAATCCCACGTACCGATGTTCATCTCCCAAGCTGTCGAAACGGCGAAGCAGAAGGGCGTTGCAGCGGATGCGGATCTAGAGATTGCGAGATGGAGCATCATTGCCGGTGCATGCTTTGCGATCGGACTCAAGTTTGCAGGAACAGCGGCAGCGGAGGCCCACGGGACTTTGATTCACTACCTGGATCAATTGACCAGAGCGGCTTATACCAAAGGTGAGAGTTGAGAGCGAGCTAGCGTCAACTTTTGTTTTGAAAGCAGGTGCTAACCCCCACCTTGTCAAATTGCGCAGCTCCGACCGTACAAGCCAAGATCAGACGCCACGCGATCCGGTCGTGCTTGTCCATTATGGCGGTCGCGTTGTCGATGGTCATGGCAGGAACGGGAGAGATCAACGTCTTGCGTCGCCTACGCGTCGCCCACGGTCATTTCGGTGAGGGTGTCACGTACGGCACGCACCTTGCTTCACACATGGCACTGGGGCTGCTGTGTGCTGGCTCCGGTCAATACACCCTAGGGACCTCAAACGCCGCGATTGCAGCACTCGTCATCTCGTTCTTCCCCGCCTTTCCACCCATGCCCGGTGAGAATCGTTCTCATCTGCAAGCCTACAGGCATCTGTGGACCATTGCCGTCGAACCGCGCTGCCTCGTAGCCCGGGATATCGACACGGACGAATCGACTTTCTTACCCGTACGATTACGTTTGGTCGACCCTATATCGACCTCGACCGCCGGTGCGCAGTCCGAAGTGCGCGCCAAACAACTGGTCGCGCCTACATTGATCCCCGAACTAAAGTTGATTCAAACCATTCAAGTCGATACACCGCGGTACTGGCCTTTTGCGCTCAATCTAACTTCGCCTTCGTCGGCGCACCAACGTGAGGCTTTTTTGGCCGATCACACTACACTTTGGGTCAAACGACGTACAGGTCACTTATCGTATGCTCAAGATCCCCGAGGTGTACGCTCAATTTTTACGCGTTCAAAGTCCGAGACTGGATCGGCCGTGCTTGACTTTGGTCGGACCGTACGTTTACTGTCACCTTCTTCTGCGGGATTACAAGAATTCGTCAACAGTTTTTCAGACGATGTCGAAGCTTTGGCGATGGTTTCGTACATCTGCGACCCTTCTTCGACGCGATACAAGCCACCGACAGAATTCGAAGCTTTCGCTTCAACAGTCTTGCTCGAATGCCTCACTCGGGACAAAAAAGACCTGGTCGGGGTTTATCATGGTCTCTTCCACGCCAAACAACTTGAAGAAGAGCACGGCAAGATTTGGGCACAAGAACAGATCAGTTTCATCGTTGATTTGTACGGTAATAAAGTCTTTGGGACTTTATTCGGGGATGGGAAAACTTCTTCGACGAAAAGGGCTACTTCAAAAACTGGTTCGACGCCCTCTGTCAAGGAAAAACTCTTTCGATCTGCTTTTATTGACTACCTCGCTCAGCCTCCAAAACCCGTGGCTTCCCACGTCGACGATTCTTCCTCATCGCTAAGGGATTACGTCCTCCACGGCAGATGGCCCTCGGACCCAATTCAAGGCCAAGCGTTCTCACTTTACCTCGTGCACCACCGCGCGCCTTCTCTCTCTGTTTTGAAACAGTTATCGCAAGTCGTACGGACGGATCGAGGGAATGTCGAACTGCGCTTGATGACGATGGGGAAGATATTGGAGGAGAGAACGGGGATGCCGATTTGGAGTGATGAATTTGGCAAGAGTTTGATTGAGGCTTGGTTGTAGTTTGGCGCCTCCCCAGAGGTACTGAAGTTGCATTTCAGTTGTTTCTCCTCATACTCTGTGAGAGATAGATACACCATTTTGTTATATGCCCGAAAGGAACTTGCATGGCTCAAGAGGTACAAAGCTCGCCGAGAAAGAAAAAAAAAATTAGCGACACTGCCTTCAGGACACGCGGAAAGTGGATCTGTCAGAATAGCCCCCTGTCACGAAACTGGTCAACTGAATCGTCAATGTAGCTTCACTCCTTGTAGGAGAGCACGGCACCCATGCGAGCACAGATTAAGTGTTTTATGTACCTATTGTAGGTCGAGTACTTGATGGACTGATACATAGAGACCAAGGTCCTTACACACAACTCCCTGCCTCATTCAACACCCAAGTCTCCGAGTCGGAACAACGAAGTACTTTCGTCGAAGCCCGCTAGGGGGTTGCAAGAGGTCATGGAACGCGTGTCCGGTCGAGGCTTCTAGAGCAACGGTCGTACTCAAAACTGTTGAACCTGGTCCCGGTGGATAGCACAATACCCCACTCTCATAATACAATCCTCGAAGACATGACTCCTAAAAAACTCTTGAAGCCCATCTTTGCCCCCCCACTTTCCCAAGCTCCCAAGAGCCGATTCAAGCATTCTTCGGCCAGCACGAATTCCAGGAATTACTCCGAGGAATACTCCATATCCTACCTGGATCTTCACGTACCCCCCTCCCCTCCCCTCCCCTCCAAACCTCGTTCATCATCCCGAACCTATTGCGAAGCCATAACCCACTGATGACCCCAACTCCGAGTCGCTTTATTTGAGAAGTCGAAACGACTACGTCTAACCGACGGCCGAAGTAATGCAGTGCAACAACCGGGTTTCGACGAATTGGAAAAAGAAGAACGATGAGAGTAAGAGAGCATGCTGCTGGGTGAGGGCCAGCGCCAATTCTCAAGCAAAGTGAAGATGATACTTGTGGAAAATGGTCAGCAGCCTAGGTGAAGGATGAACCAACGACATGTCAGCTATAGGTCCTTCCTTCATCAGACATTGTGGGATGACGATGGACTTACTTTAGGAAATCATCCACGTCCATTTTGGCCGCCCGTTGTTCGGCGAAGCCACTCTCCTCGAGAACTTTGGCGAGCAATGTCGAGATTTTAAAACCGTCTTCTATCATCTGATATGTTCAAACCCGAAATGAGGTCCGTTCAGTAAACTTTTTCGTTTTGAGAACTCGATCAAAAAAGAGCCCATCACTAACCTGATCATTCTCGGCACACCAAGCTTTGTGATTACTCTCGAGCATCTCTTCGACTCCCTTGGCCGTAAAGTTACTCCTGATGATCTTGTTCCTCCTCCCAAAGCAAATCCTCGTCAAACCATCAAACTCTTCAAATCTCACCGGAGGGGGAGGATCCAAAGGTGCGATCCTGACAACCGAACTCTCAACCAAAGGTGGGGGACGAAAATTGTTCCTCGAGACTTTCATGATGTGGTCCACTTTGGCGTACAGTTGCACGTTCACGGACAAACGGTTCCAGAGTGTTGAGCCAGGTCGGGCGACGAGACGCATGGCAAATTCACGTTGGAACATGAGGATGGCGACTCGGAATAAAGGGCGTTGAGAGAGCAGCTTGAAGACGATGGGAGACGAGATCTGGGGCGAGATAGAGAAATGAGTTCTCAGTCGTCGAAGAGGAATGTGAAATCGGTGACGGCTTACTTGGTAAGGAGTGTTGGAGATGCAGACGTCAAAGTAGGGCAAGTCGGTTTTGACGAAATCGCCCACCAACAAGTTCAACTTTCGCTGCTCGGGTCTGTACGAATCAACAGAACGTGGGGGTCGATTCCCGAGTTCAAACATCACCCCAAGTTCCAAATGACCCGCGCACGAACTCACTTTCCCTGTACACGCTTGGAGAGTTCGGCAGCCATCCTGGGATCCATCTCGACGGCCGTACACGACTTGCACTTTTCGAGGATGCGGACCGTCAAGTTGCCTGTTCCGGGACCGACTTCGAGCACGACGTCCGAGGCGCGAAGATTGGCCTTGTCGACGATACTGTGGGGGACGGGGGAAAGGGCATGATAAGCCTCAGGAATGAGCGAGAAGGAGCTGAGATATACTGTGAACCCACGCTTGAGCGACTCTGTACAATACGAGCATCCACGAAGGACAAGATCAGTCACTGCACGTGATCTCTCACTCAAACCCAAGCGCACTGCACGTGATCTCTCACACCATCGCAAGCGCTCCGTCCGCAAGACTGACTGGGGTGATTTCAAGATATGTTGACCCAAGGTATCGGTGTTGAAGATGGGGTTCATTGCACCTTTCCCGGTCGTGGCTGAGCCTGCTCGAGTCTTGGCCGAACTCGAAGTCGAAGGCGCCTTCTCGTGAGCGTGCGAGTTGAAGCGCGTCGAGGTGGCACGAGGCATGATGCAGGGCCGTAGCGGAATAGAAGATACAACGAGAAAGCTAATGTGAGTATCCAAAGTCTGTTGAGGTATGTGGGGGCTGAGGAGGTGGCGGCGGAAGCTGAGCGCTGAGCTCCGCAAGCTTGCGAAGCGCTCGGACATGTTGGCCGTGTTGGCCGCGCTGCCAGGGCGCCAGGGGTCAAAGAATTCTCCGTGTACTGCAGTGGTACCAATGCCCGGCCGCCCTCGCGCAGAGAAACATATGCCACACTTCAGCTTCATTTCACGAAAATTTTGTTTTCATAGTGACGCGGGGGGTTATCCAACTGTCATTTGCCCCCGGTAGATGAGAGTTCAAGAGCTTGGTTGTATTACTAATCTGATTATGTGGACCTCCACTCGACGTGTCGACAACGCGGCTCGGCTCTGTTCAACGGTGTTCACCGCTTCCGTCACACCCACTTATACGACACGGCTGAGCGCATTTAAAAAAAGGGGGTATCTACGGACCTCAGAATATCGGTTGACCTCTCCTCCTCCTCATCCACGAGCTCAGGGATCCGCCGAGCGCGTGCTAAACGCTGATCCTGATCGAACCGCCGGAAACCCCCCGCCGCGTTCCTCCTTCGACGACAATGGCGTCGCGTGGTCCCGCCCCCCGTACAGGACCGAATACCCGAGCAAGAGGAGAGAATGCCGAACTGCGAGCGGATCTCAACTCGCAGTACCGTGACCCTCGCAAGGAGGCGATCAAGCGTGTGATTGCGAGCATGACCGGTCAGTCACCGCTTGGGGTGGGCCGAGTCGGAATCATAGGTGACCGGCTGACGATAATTCTTCTCCTTGGTGTTGGGTGCAGTCGGAAAAGATGTATCGGGTGCGTGACAGCTCTGCGCACCTTGGTACAGTGGGGAGTGCCTCGTAGACCCCGACGCCGACACACGCTCGCGACTGCACGCGTGTCACTTGCCTCAGCCAGGCAGCTGCTTCCCCGACCTCGCACCGCGCAGACGAACCACCGCACTGACACGGCTTGTCCTTGTCTACAGCCCTCTTTCCCGATGTGCTCAAGAACATGCAAACCGAAGAGTCCGTCTGGCCATTCTAGCATGACGAGGGCAACACCGAGTGCCGGAGCTGACCCTCGGCGACACTCCTACTGCACAGTCTCGAACAAAAAAAGCTCGTCTACCTCTACCTCATGAACTATGCCAAAACCCAACCTGAACTCGTCATTCTTGCCGTCAACACGTTCGTAAAGGTGCGCTAGTCGTCGTGCTTCCACCTCGGTCGCCCCTGCTCACCTACTCGGCTTTGTACAGGACACCGATGACCCAAACCCGTTGATCCGAGCTCTTGCCATCCGTACAATGGGTTGTCTCCGCGCCGACAAAATCCTCGATTACGTCTGCGACCCCTTGCGCAAGTGTCTGCGCGACGAAAACCCTTACGTTCGCAAGACGGCAGCGATCGGTGTCGTCAAGCTGTACGATCTCAAGCCGAGTTTGTGCATCGACAACGGTTTCATCACCCAACTGCAGGAGATGGTCACGGACTCGAATCCGATGGTGAGTGGTCCTAAATTGTGGATTTATGCATACATGGAAACAGGCTGATGCCGCCATCCCCCCCACCCCGCCCAGGTCGTTGCGAACGCCGTGCTGGCCCTGACCGAGATCCAAGAGTCGGCCGAGGACGACTCGATCTTTGTGCTCGACTCGACAACCTTGTCCCGTTTGCTGATTGCACTCGGAGAATGCACCGAATGGGGCCGGATAGCGATTCTCAACGCGGTCGCAAAGTACAAGGCCGAGGACGAGAAGGAGGCCGAGCACATTTGTGAACGCGTGATTCCCCAGTTCCAACACGCGAACGGGAGTGTCGTATTGGCCGCTATCAAGGTGCGTTAAGCCAGGACACCCCACAGTTGGAATGTCCAGCTCCAAAACTGACCCTTGTCGGCTTTATTTGTATCAGGTCATCATGATCCACATCCGATCCGTCTCGCGGGAAGAGTTTGTCAAATCGATCCTGCGCAAAATGGCGCCGCCGCTCGTGACGCTCGTATCGTCCGCACCCGAGGTGCAATGGGTCGCACTGCGCAACATCAACCTCATCCTCCAGCGCCGCCCCGACGCGCTCTCGCATGAGATGCGCGTCTTCTTCTGCAAGTACAACGATTCCCCATACGTCAAGGTCGAGAAACTCGCGATCATGATCAAACTCGTGACCGAGAAGAACGTTGATACTTTCTTGTCCGAACTCAAGGAGTACGCTTCCGAGGTCGACGTCGATTTCGTGCGCAAGAGTGTGCGAGCGATCGGGCAATGCGCGATCAAAATCGAAGGCGCGGCGGAGCGTTGCGTCAATGTGCTACTTGAGCTCATCTCGACGAGGGTTAGCTACGTCGTTCAGGAATCTATCATTGTCATCAAAGTGAGTCACTTTTTATGATTCCGTTTGCGAGGGAGTATCGGTCACTGAATCCCATTCGGCTTGCTTAAGGACATCTTCCGTAAATATCCCCAACGCTACGAAGGCATCATCCCTACACTATGCGCGTCCTTGGACGAGCTCGACGAGCCCGAAGCCAAAGCCTCGCTTATCTGGATCCTCGGAGAGTACGCCTCCAAAATCGACAACGCCGCCGAATTGCTTGGTTCTTTCTTGACCAACTACGCCGAAGAACCGATTCAAGTGCAACTGCAAGCTTTGACGGCCGTGGTCAAACTCTTCCTCCAACGTCCTGACGAAGCTCAGGCATTGGTGCAACGAGTCTTGGCATTGGCGACCAAAACGGCGGATAACCCTGATTTGAGGGATCGTGCGTACATCCAATGGAGGTTGTTGAGTTCGGATACGGAGACGGCCAAGAGGGTCATTTTGGCCAGTCGACCACCGATCTCCTGGCCAGAGACAAGTGTGCCTGCCGGGCTGTTGGAGGATCTGATTGGAGAGCTAGGCAGTCTGTCGTGAGTGACTTTAGTGAGCGTCCGTGGTTTTGGGTTTCATATCGATGCTTATGGCGTCCTCGTGTTCATGTAGTGCGGTGTACCACAAGCCGGTGCAGGCTTTCATCGCCGGTGGCAAGCTCGGTGCCGATCAGATTTCTCAGCAACGCGTCAACGAGCAAGTCACGCGCGAGGCAGCGCTCGCCACTCTCGTTGCTGGACAAAAGGCAGAGAACGTGAGTAATTACCAGGTTGCAAACTGTTCCTTGCGTTGCAACGTCTGATCTCTTAAGTTCCGTCGTTGTTCTACAGTTGCTGGACTTTGATGACGAGGAACCGATCGGCGAATCGCAGACCGTGAGCGACATGTTCGGGGCACCTTCAACGACGAACGCTAGTGCGAACCCGCTCGAAGGTAAGTCGGAAGGACGATTAGAGTTGATTCTACTTTGACTCGTCCTGATCCCATTTCTAACCATCACTTTTCAGATCTCTTGGGCCTGTTCGGAGGGCCAGCAGTTGCACCTGCCTTGACCTCTTCCTCAACAAGCATGGGCGTAGCGATGCCAACCATGTCATTCGAATCGTCGCCGTTCGGCGGTATGGACGATTTTACTTCCCCCAATTCCAACGGAGCAACCATGTCACCCTCTTCAATGAACTGTCTCTCCCTATCATCTAGTCAAACTTCTTCAGCGCATCCGCCACCACCGGCCGAGAGTGGAGGGTTCGATGATTTACTGTTCTGAACGGGAGAACGGAGAAAGCGGAGAACTCAATGACGACGAATCCTTTTTTCTAGCCCGTCGTTTTCGCTCCGTCTTTCTTTCGTCTCGGGGTTATGGGTTAATGAATATGGGTTTTCGACGACGTGTAGAAGACCTAGGTAGGGGTGTAATTTTAAATGGTGAAGGTGATGCACCGATATAGGCTAGAAGCGATTGTTAGGGAGAGCCTTGATTCGTGCGGATGCGAACAAGTTCGTGCACTCGTGTCGGCATTTTTGTTTATTTTTTGGGACCTCGCTCTGGATTCTTTTTGAATGTCAGGACAGATGAGTTAGATAGCTTCCATACCTTCGCGGACGAACTATAGTGGCAGTGCATCGGTTGGATCGTGGTTGCGCGCACAAGGGTACACCGCAATGGTGACAAGAGTCAGAATCTCGTCAGTACATATATCTGGCCTCTTACCACTCTGCCGTCAGCAATCGGTCCGATATTCATATTTTCATGTTTCTTTTATGGATCTTGTCTAGCCATCATTTGTTTTGTTCTGGGTCGAATACGATCTGAGTTATTGGATATGAGGTTGCCTCCTATTCTGAGGACTCAAATCACTCTCTTCTGTCGGGCAGTGATGCGAGCGAGAGGTGCAAGGGGAAGGGGCGGCGTTTGGTGATCCGGTGATCGCCCACGTGCCGAGGCCGACACCAGCTCGGACCAGTGGCGAACGCAGCCGCGCGCCGATTACGAAATCGAGTTGAACATCGCTGGACACCCGCATCGCCGACTTGCGAATGCAGTGCGCCATCTTGGCGTTGCTCCATCTGCCCCCACGCCACACCAGCTACTCCGACCCCATTCCCCGGTTGCCCGTTCCCCACAGTATTCGAGTCGCAACAACACCGCAACTATGGGCCCCATCAGTACAACCAACAAGACCGCCTCTACCGAGCGTGCCTCACTGGCCCATCTCGCCACCTTGGAGCTAATCAAGCTCGTCGCCCCGATCCGATCGCTGCCCTCATCCTCCCGATCGATCTTTACCAATTGGGCCACGACCTACTCGTGCCAAACTTTGTCCTTGTTCCGACCTAGAACCGTCGACGAGGTGCGCTACGTGGTCGAGTTGGCGAGGAGGGAAGGCGTCGAGTTGAGGGCTTCGGGAAGCGGCCATTCGCCGAGTGACTTGGTCTGCACCGAGGGGTATATCATCAACCTCGATCGACTGGACACGGTTCTTGAGGTGAGCTTTAGTGCGTCACCGTTCATCCTTCATCGTCCCTCGAATGTCCCGTCGGTCTCCGAAACGTCGATCGATCGGCAAAGGTCGCGCACGCGATGGCGAACCCCCTTCGTGCCGTGCGATCTTGGTCGTCGTCCTCATCATTGAGGGCTGCTTTCGAACGATTACTGGCACGCACTTGGGTCAGAATTCGACGCTTCACAATCGACAACCATTCCAATCAAGTGGCCAAAGCTGAGACGCTCGTATTGATCCCCGAACCCAGATCGACACCACCAACACCAAATTTCATGCCGAGGGAGGGATCAAGCTCTCGGCGTTGCATCCGATCCTGCGCGAGCACGACCTTGCCATCTCGTCGCTCGGTTCCATCTCGGACCAAACATTAGCCGGCTGTCTCTCCACCGCAACACACGGCTCGGGAGTCAACTATGGCAATCTCTCATCTTGCGTCGAGTTTTTCGAACTCGTCCTGCCGACCCCTGGTGCACCGCTCGTTCGAGTGTCCAAAGACCACGATTCGGATCTGTTCTACGCCGCCGCTTGTGGCCTAGGTCTCGTCGGTGTCATCGTCGGTGTCTGCATGCGATGCGAACGTGCTTTCAACCTTGAGGAGGAATTGTGGACGATCTCGTTCGCAGATTTCGTCGAGCGGTGGCAGGAAATTGCCGAATCAGCCGAGCATGTCCGGTGTTGGTGGTTCCCGCAAGTTGGGCAGGTCAAAGTGTCCAGATTGAACAGGACTGACAAGGTAGGTTATCAAGACCCGCTCGTCCCAGTAAGCGATGTCCAAGAGCCAACTTGAGCTTTCGTTCCACAGACCCTGACTGCGCTACCGTCTCGGTTCAAGACGTATTGGTTCGACGTCGTCCTGGCCAAACATTTTCACGCCGTGGTGCTCGCTATTGCGCGCTTCTTCCCCAACATCTTGCCTTATCACGCCAATGTCATGTGGGCGCTCGTCCATCGGCCTGCGCCACTTCGCATCGCCGATCTGCTCCGGCCTGTTTGGCCGACGGTAGCGAGCTCTTACGAAACGACGACTACAAGACCTACCTTTATCTTGGACGAGAAGGAGTCGTCGCATCCGACCGTCGAGGTAGCACCGTTACCAAGTCCCCCTCTTTCGGACGCCGGGGAGGTCCCTCTGACTAAAAACATCCTCTTGCCCCTTTTGACGACCCCTACATATCGCGTCGCTTCATCGGTTGAGGTCTTTAACTACGACTGCGGTTTCCCACAGTACACTTACGAGGGTGCCGTACCTTATTTCGAGACGGGCAAATGCCTCGAATCGCTCTCCACCTTCCACCTCGAACAATTGTACGATCCTAAAGGTCTTCGTTCGCATTTCCCCATCGAAATTCGCTACACCGCCGCGGACGAGGTTTGGTTATCACCGACTTATGGTCAACGCGCGACTTACATTGGAGCGATTCAATATCGACCATTCAACCTTCCCGTACCTTACAAGAAATTGTTCAAGGCTTTTGAAAACATATTACTTCAACATGGCGGACGACCTCATTGGGCCAAGAGTCATACAGTCGGAACTAGAGGGTTGGAAAAATTGTATCCGAAGTTGGGGGATTTTTTGAACGTGAGGGAACGAGTCGATCCGAAAGGCGTTTTGCTGAACGCTTATACTCGAAGACACTTGTTGGGTCAGGTGGGGGAAGAGGTTGATTTTAAAAAGTTTAAAAAGAGTGGGAGGTGAGGAAGGGGGGAAAGGGTGGGGGGACACATTTCTGTGTCTTTTGTGGTTTTGTTGTATGCACTTTCTGGCTTTTTTTTCTCTTCTTTTTTTTTCTGGTGGTATTTCAATATGATCATGATTTGATACCCGGAGTTTTTCTTGTACACGCTGCGAACGGAGCATGTCAGGAGTGAGGTTTGCGTTCAAGTCATCTACAGAAGACGGAGAAAAATAGAACCAAGCGAGATATTACAGGGGAATAACGAAGAAACATGTGAATCATGGAATGGTGTTGAGGATCTAGGGGAGGAGTTTCGGCCCAAGGCCCTATGGGTTTCGGGAGACTGAGCAGGGCCCCACAATAAAGTCAGATAGGTCAGATAGGTTGGGCTAGACTGAAAAATCAATCGAGACGGCTTCAAGTTCGGTCGAAACTGACCTCCTCCTTCTCCCTGAGTAAAGTCACTCGCCGCTTCTTGATGTTCACCCTCGTTCAGTTTTTCGCTAGAGTAAGAGGACTTTACCGCAGTCGTTCATAAAGACATGGTCGAAAATGCTCCACCACGTTTAAGAAATTGGCTGGGCTTGTTGTTCGACCAGTATTTGGAAGTGTGCACTGAGTCCTCGAGACAGGCGGCAGTGCCAGGGGTGCCAGCGGCCGAAGTTTCAGTGATCGACCTTACTTTGACAATGCGTTTGAGTCTTGCGTCACTGCGAAAGAGGTCGAGTTGATGGAAGCCCAACAGGGCGTAAAAAGAAATTTGAACTCAGGTCGGTGTTGAGAACATGGATGAATGATGTTCTCGGCGTGCTTACGCCTCTCCTCCTAGTAGCCTTGCCAGTGCCTCCGCACATCTTTGCGCCGGCGCATGGTTTTCCACCTTTGAGTTTGGGTAGGTACTGCCTTTGTTGTCTAAGCATGGGCTGATTACCTCGTAGCATTATGATGACTTCAGTAACGGTAAGTCATCGAATCGGCGATCCAGTGGACTGAGTCGCGCGTCGTAGAACTCACTTGTGATCAGACTTGGATGACTTGGATTCCCTATCCCAATAGTTAGTAGCATGGCAATAATTTGTTCAGTGATCAACCATAACATGGTTTATATCATATACAGCCCCGAGCCCAACGCTTGCTCCTTCAACACTGGCAGTAGCTGCACTGCCTGAGGCCGAACTGACTTGGGGTATGGCACCGAGGGGCAACTCGTAGTACGAGGCTGTTCGCGATTACTATCGAAGGGTAACGCAGCGACGAAGCTGATGGCTGCAGTGAGTAGTAGGACGACGAAAGATAGTTGCATTTTTTTTTGGATGCGTGCGTTCGGATTGATGAGATGACAATTTCGAGGTTCGGTTGAAGGTGTGGGATGTGATGGCTAGGTAATCAAGAGAGAGAGGGGGGGGGGGGGGGGGGGGGGAGGTTCAGTCTGGAAGCGTCGAAGACCATGAGGTGAGGCCGCTTTGGTTCGTCCGAGCCCCGGCCCTCGGGCAATATTTTCTGTGGGGCGTGGACCACTGCAGACTAAGGACCTTCCTATGGAAGGCACCGTGTGATAACTGAGAGTCCGTGCAACACAATAACCTGGAGTTTACCCGAGTGTCGAACGCGGTCATCGCCAGAAGGAGATACCTGAGCGAGTCCTCCGCCAATCGCGCGCTCACTCGGCCGACTTCGGGGAGGGGGCTTCGGTCCCGGAACGCATACAGCCCCTGAATTAAGCGGGTGGTTCAGAATCGTTCGACGGGTGGTCGAGCACGTCATCCATCATGAGTCATAAAATCGTGTTACTGGCTGAAAGGTGATGACCCCGACTTTCTGCTTTGAATCGGTTCGCCGATGATGGGGTAGAGGTAGTGATTTCCCGTTCCAACTTTGACGCCGGCTGATGTACAATTTGGTGAATGTTGACACGTGTCACCGGTCCGTAATTGTGTCTAACAAGAGCACAATGGTATCGGTACATTTTGGTTCGTTCGCACAGTCGTCGAGCCTATGTAATCGATTGCGCACTGTCCGCTGTCTCGACAACAACTACCCAAAACGACTCAAACGGGGACGCAAGTTTGGCATAGTGCCTTCTTCCGGGCACTAGCTTGACCGACACCGAAACAGTTCGTGTGGAGGTTGGCTAGTGGAGGTTAGCTAGTGGGAGGTTGAAGACTCTTCAGAGACATAGGGGGTAGTCGTACAGCAGTGCTACGGCAACATAAAATCCCTGAAGCTCGTTAGAGCTGAAGGTTTCGTTTCGAAAAATGGGGAGCGGTCCCAGCCTCGAAAATGATGCTATTCTAAGATTTTATTGGACGAAATGGCCGAAATACCCCGCACGCGCGTGGCTGTTGAAGTCCCATAGGAGAGCCCGATTTCAGCGCCGATTGGTGCGAATATGCTACCCCGGATAGGAGGACCCTGTCTAAGAGTGCAATAGGGGAGCCCGATTTCAGCGCCGATCGGTTTGAACAATGCCCCCCGGATAGGAGGACCCCGGCTAAGCGCGCCGATCATTATGTAGTACTGCCTTGTTCTAACTTGGACCGAGTTTCCTCACATTTCTAAGACAGGCTATCACACAACCGCCGTCATGTCACTGCTTTCTGATCTTGTACACCTCCGCACTATCGAGGTCAGCCCACTGCAGTGCACAGCGCCCGAATTTCGGCAACGTGTTAAGCCTCGCGTCCACCACTAGCGACAGCCGATCCTCCCGCCGCACCGACCAAGCACAGTATGTGTATTCCGGTCCGCTCTTACGCAACAGTCCAGTGTCAGCACTCGATGATGTGGTTGACAAATGCAGTCTTGGGCAGCTCGTGCGCAGCAGCATCAACTTCAGCATGGATCTCCTGGAGCTTTTTGGGGCGCATCACGTGGAAGGATACTCCAGGAGGAACCCGCTTGCGGAAGAGCTATCCCTACAAGCGCTCCTTTGGTCGTGCGATCCCCACTGTAATGCTTGTTCAACTGGGTATGTTTTTAGAATGCAACAAGCGAAGCGGCGAGTCCCGTGACTCGGCCACGTCGTCATTGCTTCTCCGTGCCGACCATAGAGCGTACGCATCAAAACCTGTTGACGTGCTTCGAGCCTGACTGAACGAGGAAGTCCAGACGTACCGCGAGAACGTCTCAGCGACTGACTCTAAACAAACGCTGCACAGACGTCCACCGCTGCATCCCGAACCCGCACAAGAAGATCCCGGTAAAGTGACATCCCATTTTGCGCCAGCATCCGATCAGTTCAAGACCGAGAACCGTTCTGAATAGAATGATTACTTCAGCGACGCTCGTTCCCGTCTCTTCTGCTGCCTGGTGTGTTCCGAGAGAGTGTTCGGGCATAACGTACGATGGGTGCCTGAAGACGACATCAAGGGTGAGGGATCAGGGATTTGGAGATTAACCAATTCTACACTACGGACGAACCTCTGACTTACGATTTTTCAGCTTGACGGGGCGCGCTCATCCATCCCCGACCTCTCCATCGACCGAGCGACTCTTTAATCGATCAGATCGCGTACTCGCCGACGAACAACACGCTTCAGTGCTCGCTCTGTTCAGACTGCTTCAAACGACTGTTCTTACCACAGGGCCACCAACTAAGCCCCCTCAGTCGTTAGCAACGATTTTATCCCGCACTGGATCACGTCTCCGCTGATGTCCGAGATTGCTTCTCCAACGCGAGTCAGCTTGAGCACCTCGTCACTGCGCGCGCCAGAGCCTACAAGATCGTGTACAAGCTAACTCGTTTCCGATATCCCGAAAGCTCAACAAGAACCTACGCGCGAAAACACCCTCATCTTAAGCCAGAACACCGCTTCGTTCACCGGTGTACTGCCCATGTCAGTCGAGTAACTCGCTGACAGTGTGTTTGCATTTTATTCTGCGGAGGGAGCTCCAACCTTGCGGAGCTGGACAAGTGTCGACCCATGACGTGAAGCAGAGTCGCATCCAAAAGATGCTCAGGTGGTTGATCAACGAAAGCAAGAATTCGGCGCACTCTGCGCGATTGCACAGCTCGTTCGACGCAGTTCCGGCCCGGGTGCGCTCAACCCGACCTCTCCAGCTTCTACGGCGGTTTCAGCTTTCACTTCGATTTCGGCTTCCGTCTGGGTTGCTCCCCAAGTATCGGATCGACAAATCGCGGATGGAGACGGTCTCGTGCCCGACGTAGTTTTGGCGAATGTGGTGACCGCAGAGACAGTGGAACCAACATCATCGCTCTTTGAAGGCTACGCAACAACGCACTGCATAACGACTCTGATGAACCAGTATTCGAACACGTCCATGTGCCGCCACCCCCTACCGACGAACCAATTCACTCGTGACTGCTCTTTGAGAAAGCTCTCCGTTATCTCAACCAGGACAAGCCCACCTATGTCATTCCGACAGGCGACGCCCCTTTGTGGGAACTCTCGGACGAGCTCGTGCTCTCAAAGCTGTGGCCACACCTCGATCCATTTGGTCTCATCGATTTCTGTGTCGAGCGCAACCTCAAGATTTCTCTGGACGAGCAAGTCAACCATTTGTTCAATTTATACGACAGCGATTTCGATGCGACCCGTCTTTCCCATTCATCGTCTCGAACATGCTCCGCCGACGAGAAGTGTTTCGCCAACTCGCTTTTCGGGTCCCCAAAGAGGTGGCTCGAATCGGAGCAGCACTGCTCGAAATCGACATGGATGTTGTGTCCGAAATGATAAAAAAATTAAGGACACCAAAAGGTACAAGGCAACAACAGAAGCAGAGAAGCATATCAACCGTATTATGGCGGAATTGCACAGTGTCGGAGACAAAATTCACGGCACAACTGCGCAGATGCTCGACATGAGGAATTAGATCCGCGGAAACGTCAACGCGTTCGGTATGTACACCCTCTTCCGTCACCGTCAACCAGGCAGATTTACACTCACCGTTGCGATGACGAGGTATCTCAGCTTTGGGCGCATCAAGGACAAGATTCTCGACCAAGCAGATACCGTTTAGGCCAACGACAAAAATGCATCTAATCGTGGGTTGTAACGCTATTCCCACTGTGAAAGATCTGTGGGGAATACTGACACTCCTTGCCATTTGATTCCCATGTCTCTCAGCGGTGGACACATTCACCACGCCTAGCCAGGCCATCTCGCGCCCAAGTCGCTCCCGGAAGTCCCGATCTCTCAACATCAACTGAAATCACTTCTTACAGCTGACTTCGGTGAGCGCGCGATGTGGGTCCCCAACGCTGACGACCACAGGCGAACACAAACTCGTCCAGACGCGCACTGTGACATGGGCGATGTCGAGTGATCTCAACTTATGCATTTACACCCCGGCTCTGGCTCGATCTCGTTGTCTGCAAGGTTCATTAACGTTTGGCACATTTACACGCCTCATTCATGTGAACCGAACTGACTCGGGAACTCGTTGCTGCATACCCGATCCATGACACGTTCTTAGTAATACTAGCTGACGCTGTCAGTCGGTGTTATGTACTCCGTCAGAGGTTCAGGGACCCGTCGCCCCCTCCGGGGGCGCGCTCCTAAAATAGACGTAAAAATCCAAGAAAAATCTATCGAGGGTGTCATAGCAATAAAGGGGGAAGTTTGGACGATGTGGATTGTTCCAGGTCGTGACCAAATATGCCGGACTCCTTAGTCAGACTGCGCCTTGCCATCTTGGGAAGTCAAAGCCTACAATTATTGGAGGAAGTCAAAGCCTACACTCTCTTTTAATTTGATTTATCAAAACGGCATAGGACGGGAGCTGTGGCGTCGGCGTCTGAAGACGTTGAAAACTTCGGAAAGAGGGGCCGAAGCGATGCTCCTGACATTGCCGTCTTTGGGAGTCTCGTGGTGGCGGTGGCAGTAATTTTCGAGACTACGAACCAGAAGAGCTTAGATCACGATTTGGAGCCTTGCGATTAAGGCAAGGTTTGCAGATGTCAGTGGGCTGCAATTTATGATGGAGAAGTTCATCGATCGTCTCAGTATGCCTTTGCGACAAAGACAAGTCACTTGTTTAAGGGCTGATCGGCGCAGATGGCGCGAAAGGAGGCAAAGCGTCTGCTGGAGCCTGGGAGTTATGCAATTAGCGGCGTGTTGCCGAAAAGAACTGCCGAGGATCGGCGCTTACAATTATCTTGTAGGAATCAAAATGTCGCGACAAGCGCAGATGTATCAAGGCACTCACTCCGAGTTATTCAAGGTGAGTAACGTAGAGGCTTTGTGGTGGCGAACTGCTTGCAGCTGTGAACGTCCAAGGCCGAACGCTTGGTCAGCGACTTCGTCGGCGCAGTGGGAGGTAATTTAGGAGTGAGGAACGCCCTACAGGTGGTGAACGAAGACGCAGAAGCTAGTACTGTTCCGTGCCAGCCTGTACGCTTTGTACGAAGCAAGGAATGGTGTCAGGGTGTTCAACATATCTCTCTGGGGCAGACTTTCAAAGCGGTGGAAATGCATCGTTTACGCAAGCGCGATGCTGCGTAGCAAGGGCCCCCGCAATTGGCAGGTTGTCAGGGGTCTCCTCGGCTGCTGCGCTGGACGATGAAAGGAGAGCCTGTTAGAGCCCGCAGCGATCGAGGTTCAGTACTCAGGAGTCGAGAAGGCGCCCAAATTCCATGTGGAGTCTTCAGTACAGTCAAACCTGAGAAAATTTTCGGTGGACGGATTTTCCCATAAAGTAAGACAGGTGTAAGTTTGGAGACTTCGGCTTCAGATCACTACATCGTGACCTGAAACTCCGTTTTTGAGCTTCCTACATCAAATCAAGAATTTGTGCATCGTTTGAGTCGATACATTGACTTTTGAGGGGGAGGAAATTCAGAAGGCCCGAATTGCTGAATTGCAGCCAATGTAGTGCCGACTCCTCCGCACGCATGTTGTCTCGTCGCTAGCTGGATGGTCCGACCTCTCACTCGAGAGACTCGTCCTCGATGCTCCCGCCCCCGCTGTGGTCATGTCGGAAACCGACGTCTACAGCGATGCACCGGCGGACCAACCCGGGAAGTTCGACTAACAAGTATTCGAACGGATCGGACGCGAAGAGTGGGGAGTCATTGCAACGCCGAGCGGCCATCGCGACCCAAGTTGCCGCCCTCCAACAACAGACTACAACAGAGGCCCCACACCCGACCGACGGCCTTCGCAACGGGCTCGACGACGCGACCCGCTCCCACCACCACCCCAGCCTCGGGGGGACCCCCGTCCCCAGCTCACCGCCGACTCGTCCCTCGTCCCTCGCCTCGAGCCCCTACGTCCGGCTCACCTCTCCTATCTCTTTGCCCCTTCGTGATACCGAATTGGCGCCCCTTGGGAGGGACCTCGAGCTTATTCTTGGAGGCAACTTCATCTACACGCACAAGATTGACTTAGGTCATTTCCCCCACCCCCACCTCACGTGTAAGAATAACCCGGAGGAGCCAATTGACCTGCTTGAACTATCGTCCCAGCCGCGCGCCACGTCGCCCGTGGCCGCCATTGCGCCCATCAACGAGGACGAACAGCTCCGCCTTGCCGCGCTCGACCGGCGCCTGCGCGCGGTTTACGCTGATCGCTTCCCTGACGACATTCCACCGGTTGCCACCTACCAATCCCCGGTGCGACACCATATCGAGCTTGACAACCCGCGTACTGTGATCAACCTGCGCGGCTATCCGGTCGCCAAACGCCACCGCCAGGCATGGTACCTGCTGCTTCAAAAGCACCTCGCAAGTGGCCGTCTTCGCCCCTCACGTTCGCCATACGCGTCGCCGGCGTTCATCATACCCAAGAAGGGCTCGGATGTGGACCCCACCATTGCACCGCGATGGGTGAACGACTACCGCCACCTCAATCGGCACACCATCAAGGACCGCACACCCTTGCCCCTGGCCGATGACATCCTGTCGACGTGCTCCAAAGCGCACTTCTGGGCCAAGATTGACATGACTAACTCCTTCTTTCAGACCAAGATGGCGGAAGAGGATATAGCAAAGACCGCTGTTGCGACACCTTAGGGTTTGTACGAATGGACGGTCATGCCCATGGGACTCTGCAATGCGCCCGCCACCCACCAGCGCCGTGTCAACGACGCCCTGCACGGATTAATCAGCACCATCTGTTTCGTCTACCTTGACGACATCACCATATTCGCCGATACACTGGAGGAGCACGAGGCCCGTGTTTGCCAAGTTCTGGACGCCCTGCGCCGAGCCAAACTCTACTGCTCACCATCAAAGACCAACCTCGCCGCCTCAGAGTGTGAGTTTCTTGGCCACATCATCAACCGCTCCGGCGTACACGCCGACCCCAAGAAGATCAAGCGCATCCATGACTGGCATCTCCCAGCGACCGTCACAGAACTCAGGGGGTTTCTTGGGTTGGTGCAGTACCTCCGCAAATTCATTCCGGGCCTTGCCGAGCATACCGCTGCGCTGACACCGTTAACAATCAAAGGGCTAACATCCATCGACAACCTCTGGACAACTCCAACGGTCCGTCACTTTGAAGCCATCAAGTCCATTGTTGTCTCCCTTGATTGCCTACGCCCGCCCGACCACTCTGCCGATGCCATGCCATTCTGGGTGATGACCGACACCAGTCTTCAAGGAATCGGAGGTGTGCTTCTGCAGGGCTCGCATTGGAAGACCGCACACCCCACTGCCCACTGGTCGCGTCAATACATTCCAGCTGAACGCAACTACCCTACGCACGAGCAGTAACCCCTAGCTATTGTTGAGGCTCTCAAGGAATGGCGCATTGATCTCCTGGGTGGCCATTTTCACATCCTTACCGACCATTCCACACTTGAGCATTTTCAGACGCAGCGCACGGTCATCTCGCGACGCCAGGTGCGCTGGCTTGACACCTTGGCCGAATCCGATTACGACCTCCAGTATCTCCCGGGCAGGGAGAACATCGTAGCCGAGGCAGTGAGCAGGTACTCCTTTCCCGAGCCACTTCCCATCATTGTGACCAACCTTTCGCAACTCTTGCTCTCGGATGTCGTCAAGCATGAAATTGTCGACGCGTACATAACCGACGCATTCTGCCAGCAAGCTCTGAACAACATTGCGTTGGTCGCATCGGAGTTGAAGATTATGACGCATTGCTGTATTTACGGGGCCGGCTTGTCATTCCACTACTAGCCCCGCTCCATGAGTCCAGCCTTCACGATGCTCATGACGCGCTGGGGCACCTAGGTGATGTAAAAATGTACCAGACTGTTATACAGACGTACTTTTGGCCGAACATGTCCCGCCAAATCAAGCAATACGTGCAACAATGCGACTCATGTCAACTAACGAAGGCCCGTACCACTCGCGTCGCGGGCAAGCTTCACACCCTTCCCGTTCCAGTGCGCCCTATGGCGGACATCGCCGTGGACTTTGTCGGACCGTTGCCAACAAACAAGGGGTTTGACCGGGTTTTGACGATCACCAATCGACTGTCGGGATATGTCCGCCTCCTCCCTGCGCGCGAAGCCGACACAGCGGCCGTGTAAGGCCCGTGCGCCTGACCCTTAGGAGAAGAGATGCGCGCCTGGGCACTCTTAGTCTCTCCTCAGCAACTAACGTAGAGTGTCCAGGTGAGCCCAAGTGTATCAGAAGGCATTGTCATAGCAGCGACTAACGTAGAGTGTCCAGTGTCAATCCTACATACTTTGGTCCTGTGATCTTATCGTTGTCGCTCCGGTGTGCACTCCTACGGGGTGTATTACAGGCAGATGTTGCCAACCGCTTTCATGAGGGGTGGCATCGTTTTTTTGGCCTGCCCCAACGCATTGTCTCGGATTGTGACAAATTGTTCACGAGCAAATTCTGGTCCGCTCTGCACAAGCGTCTGAACATCAAGCTGCAACTTTCCTCGGTGTTCCACCCCGAGACTGACGGGCGCAGCAAGACAAACAAAACCGCATTCCAGATCCTCCGCTCGCTTGTCAACAGGGAACAATCCAATTGGGTTGAATGTCTCACCGCTTGTGAGTATGCCATCAACTCGTCGGTCAACATTTCGACGAGGAAGAGCCTCCATTTGAGCTTGTCCTGGGGTACACACCCACCCTTGCCCCGCTGGCCCCTATTGATGGTGACGAGGAGCTGCTCGCACTTCGCTTCCAGTCATGCGAGGAGGCACGAGACCAACTTGCTGTGTCCAAAGTTCGTCAAGCCACCCAAGCCAACAAGGACCACGCAGACAAACCTTCATGGGCCGTCGGGGACCTTGTCCTGCTTGACTCAAGTGACCGTAGGAAGCAACTTCACACCCGCAAGCGCCGCGCAGCCAAGCTCATGGACTGTTTTGACGGCCCTTATCACATTGTTGCGGCGCAGCCAGGGCTCTCCACGTACACCTTGCAACTCAACAAGGACGATTCTGCAGTTCCGTTCTTCCACACGGGCAAGCTCAAGGCCTACCTGTAATACCCCAGGCCCTTCACGACTAGGTTACACGGTCCAAAAGACTGACGATTTCAATAGATGCATATTGAAATCAGAAGGGTAGTCAAATAGTGTAAGGCAACCGAGCCTTACACTACCGCTCAAATGATTCAGAATTATTCCCAAGCCAAGAACCCGCGCGCCCGGGACCGGTGGACGTAAGTGGAGAACCCGAGTGGGTCATCGAGGACATCGTCGATGAAAGGATCCGAGCGGGGAAGACTCAATATTTGGTCTCGCGGGTTTCATGGCCGTCGGATAGCAATTCATGGGAGCCGGCTGAGGCATTGGATCTCTGGGAACATCGGAACGAGGAATAAGAGTGTTGTTTCAGAGGGGAGCCTTGTGTCAAGGAGGGGAGAGTGTAAGGCAAGGCCTTACGACGGGCCACAGGCATCAGAAATAGAGATTGCGCGCGCCTAGCTTCTTCAGCTCTCTCTTCATTGAGCTGACACCAGAAGCTAGGTGAGTACTGATGTTCCCTATCTCAGCACTATTGTATCTCATCGAGCTGACACCAGAAGCTACTTGTAATCCATTTAACTTACACCTGTCATCTTCGGTCACCAGTGAGGCTCCGCTGTCCGAGACACCGTGCCTTTCAAGCTCCAAGCAAAAATATCTTGACCTACTGACACTGGAAATACGAGGTCATTGTTGTCTGAATCCTTGCGGCATCCCGCTCGGCAACAAGAGTCCTGCAAATCCTCCTAGCCTTGTCCTCAAAAAAATCAAATCCGTTGGACCTGAGTACCCATTCATAGCAAACCCAAAGAAAACATCAAGCACTGAGATTGCCTCCTCCAGCGTCGTTCGCTCCGCCGGTCGGAGCTCTATCTCCGCTTCCTGATTCCTCTCCTCCAAGTCTTTGGCAATGACCAGGTCCACAATCTCCTAATCGGTCGTTTCAGCCCCACCAGCAAGGTTCTCCTCCTCCACATCGACGGGAAAGTGGATACTCATCTTCTCGTTGCTTGCAACTATCCCCTTTTTGACCAGCTTGTAAGGCGCCGCTCCGCCTACGCCTCACGACGACCTCGAGCCGACCTCTGCGGCCTCACGCTTGCCCTCGCGTGCGGCACCGCCGCGTCTCTTGACCTTAGCCCTTTTAGTAGTCTTTCTTTGCTTGCGAATTACACCGTTTGATCCTTTCAGTTTGGACTCGGAACCAGTGAGGCTCGAGAGCAATCTCGTGCCTTTCACAGCTCATCGTTCGCCGTCTTCAGAGCGTTCTTCGCGTTGATGATGCCGCAATCATCATCAAGAGGCCTGCGACCGTTGGGAAGAAGTGGATGGTCGGTCGATCCTTTGTTCTTGCGATCAGATAAGATTTGAGCGTGGCGCCAGCAGTTGAATTCCGGGAAGGGAATGAGACCATGATGATATGAAGAGGAAGTTCTGATGAGGGCTTCTCCGATTGTGAAGATGTTCATTTCGGCGTCGTTGTTGGCGGAAGAGGAGCGAGAAGCACGTCGCGACTAGCCTGTCATCGTGTCAACCGCCGCCTTTGCTATGCTGTGCTCGCTTCTCGGCTGTTTTGGGGCATTTCGGACTCTTCCAGCAGGCGGCTCATCAACAAGAACGCCAAAGGAGAGGCCAATTCCTGATCAATCACTCATTTCCGGCTCTCTCTTATCTTACAATTTGACCTGTAAACCCATTAATTATAAGGTACTAGGTTCGGCGGCGCGCTCCGCGCGCCACCTCACACTGAAAATCAGCAGTTCTGTTACACGAAACGCTCTCGCTCAAGCCGTTCCCGTTGAAGACGTCTTTGCTGACCTTGAGACCTCCAAGAGATTGCAGCGTTCATAGCCGGTGGATCCATTGGATGAAGTTGATCCTCCGGCAGTGGACGCAGTGCCAGCGCCATCGGTGACTGTGTGGCGGCTGGACGTCGGTGTGCCCTAGATCTTCTGAAAGTAGACTGGTTCTTCAATGTTGATGCGGTAGACGCAGGGTTCGGCGAAGAACTGTGGGACCGGACTGGAACGCTCTCACTCGAGCCTTTCCCGTTGACAACATCTTTGCTGACCTTGAGACCTTCGAGAGATCGCAGCGTTCACAGGCGGTGGATCCATTGGATGACGACATCCACCGGGACAGAGTGGATGTCGGGCGTTGGCTGGGGTAGAGGCGATTGATTGATAGAATCATTTGCTGCCTTTCCCTGAGTCTCCGCACTTGATGTGCCCTAGATCCTCTGGAAGTAGAATGATTCGTCGATGTTGATGTGGTAGAGGCAGGGTTCGGCGAAGAACTGTGGGGGACCGGACCGGAACGCTCTCGCTCAGGCCTTTCCCATTGACAATTTTGTTGCTGTCCTTCCGACCTCCGAGACGTCGGGCAAGTATCAGTATTCTTGCTGTTGTCCATCTGTAGCAACGGCAGTGAAGACTCGCATTTAGTGTTCCCATGACCCGGATTCTGCACCGTACGAAGTCAAGCCGCACCTCAACTTCCCCCCAGAAGTCAGCATTCCATGAAGCAAGCGACCTAGGAATAACGGGAAGGCATTGCTTCGGATCCCCTGTGATGGTACAGTCCTACCGGTCAGTTAGTCATGCTGCCCTGCGCTTTGCTTTCAAAAAATTGGCACATACTTGCCAACACGACGGTCTCTCCACCGAACCGAGCCATTGAGGATCCGCCACGAGATGTAGCCCCTCAACTTCCCCCCAGGAGCCAGCATTCCATGATGCAAGCGTCGACGATTTGTGCAGGCCATGACTTTGGAATACGGGGAGGCATCTTGAGAAAACTTGTCCCCTGTGATGTTACAGTCCAACCGGTCAGTTAGTCATGCTGCCCTGCGCTGTGCTGCTGAAACATTGGCACGCACCTGCCATCACAACGGTCAGTCCACCAAACCGAGCCGTTGACGATCGCACATGTTGCAACATCCTGTCCACCAGCTGGAAACATCGACGGTGCTGCATCGGTGCCTCGTCCCAGAGCTCGGCGAGCTGTCCTTATTTCGGAACATTGCATGTAGAGTCGTCGAAGATGTCGATCGTGATCTTGAACCGTGAATGTGCCGTTCTGCCTTTTGGCAGTAGCAGTGCAGCAATACCCGATGATGCAACGGCAAGAGCGTATGTTTTCTCTGACCGAATCTGAGCAAGGACCGTCTCTTCCAAGAACGTTTTGCCTGTCCCTCCCGGAGCATCAACGAAATCGACGATTTGTGTAGACGATGACTTGGGAATAACGGGAAGGCATCGCTTCGGATCCCCTGTGATGTTACAGTCGAACCGGTCAGTTAATCATGCTGCCCTGCGCTTTGCTTTTGAAAGATTGGCATACACCTGCCACCACAACGATCACTCCACCGAACCGAGCCGTTGAGGATCTGCCACGGATGGTGAGCCGCAATTCACGGAACCTGTTTGTTTTTGCGATTCGTCCTTTAGAACTATCCTGTTGTCCATCTGTAGCAATGGCAGTGAAGACTCACATTTTGTGTCCCATGAACCCGGATTCTCAACCGTACGAAGTCAATCCTTCCGCTGTATCACTGACATCCAATGTCTGTTTTTCGTATCAGTTTTTCCGTCAGATCTAAGACTGCACAGTCATGTCAAGGGATAACTCACGCATGCAGTGTCACCAGCTGACGGTGAAGAAACAACTCGAGAGTTGACATTCAAAGAGGACGTGTTGAAGGGAATTTCTGCTTGGTAGTTAGCTTCTGAACAATCTTACACCAAGAGCACAGTTCATGAAGTTACTTACTCGAATTCGTAGCTATGTTGCATGCGGCAAGCACTTCTTGATCCCGTATTCGTTGCAGAGCTTCCACGACGACCGCTTCGGATGTCGGAAGCTTGAGGTGGCGATGGGATGAGGTGCGATGGGTAAGGTGTGAAGAGCAGGAGGGAGAAAGATGGAGAAGTCTGCGCCTCAGTTCAAACCGGGCTCATAGAATGTCGCGGAAGACCGCGAAATGTCGTGGAGTGAAGCCCAGTGTCGGCAAGCCCGTGACACGCTGGCTTGATTGGACTCAGAGGTGGCTTGCACGCGGATACTATCTAAGGCTCTGGTCTCGTTCACTCTCTCCTTCTTCTTTAACACACACTCGATATCTATCTCGCCCATTCGCCTGCTACAAGTTGATTGACCTTGGCGATACTCTATCTCACAATAGGTCATCTATCAACGCCGTGTAGCTACAGCGAATCTTCATTCATTCATTGGTACTCCAAGTCCAAATCCACAACAGAGGAGCCTGCTTGGTGCCGTACATAGATTTGAGGAGCTTGAGAGCGTGACCGGGCTGAGAGCCACCAGTCCATCCTTCAGGAGTCTTCATGTAGACATCCTCCTCCATGATCCCGTTGAGACACGCAGAATCATAGTCGAACTGTTCGAGGACGAGTCCGAGAGCGGCAGACATTATTAGAACCTAAAGCCGAGGCACAAGATACGTTTAGTACGAGAGCCGAGGATGATAGTAAAGACAGTTGCAGGTATTGCAACGTAACTAACCTAAAGCCGAGGCACGAGATACGTTTAGTACGAGAGCCGAGGATGATAGTAAAGACAGTTGGAGAAAGAAGAGAAGCGCAGAGTAGGAGCGCGCGAGGCAAGCAATAGCCGCGCGAGGCGACTAATATCAACAACTAGTAGCTAGTCATGATCGGTAATAGAAGTGGGATGAAACAGCAATATACACTCTGACAGACATGGCAATGAGGAACAAGATTGTCGTGATCGACAAGACAGGAGCAAACGTCTCGTTGTAGTCGATCCCAAGTCGTTGAGCGAAGCCTTGGATAACGAGACGAACCTTGTAGCTGATGATATTGCCTTCAGCGTCTTCTTTGCGAGTGAACACCCTAAGATAGCCCAGAGCGCGAGCCCCGGTGGGTAGCCTCGTAAGCTTGAAGACCTTGTGCAATTTGAATGAGCCCAACTCCTTTTCAGAAGCGGCCATCCAGTGTTTGGCCTCAGGAGAGGCCATCGCCTCCACAAAAGTCTTGGGAAGCGGGGGGTGGCGAGACGAAACCATAGCAATGAGCTCTGGTGGACGACGGTAGACCGAGCGAGTAGACACGACACGAAGGGCGCCTGTACGATGCTGAGCACGCAAGCGAGTCGGTAAAATGTTACCTGCATCGACGTTCTCGAGCGCACCAGGGTTGCGGCCGACACGGTAAGGTCGATACTCGTAACCATCCTCAGGAGGTAATGGTTGATCGTGTTCTGCAGGGCCGTCGTCGTCGTCACTGTCGATAGCCTCAACAGCTTCCTCGCGTCGATGATCGATCGGGTCCTCTTCAACTTCAGCGTCTTCGGCCAATGGACCGACAGCCGGGAAAGGAGGAGGAGCAACGTCGTCATCGTCCATATGTTGGAAACGTGGAAGAGGAGCGGGAGCTGGCCGAAAAGCCGGACCAAGCTCGGGTACGAGCGCAGGCCGTAAAGCCGGACCTTCTGCCTCGGGAAAGAGCGCAGGCCGTAAAGCCGGATCTGCTTCCGGAAAGAGCGCAGGCTGAAAAGCCAAACCTGCCTCAGGTAGGGGAGCAGGCCGTAAAGCCGGAATCTGCACCGGAACAGGCCGTAAAGCCGGAATCAGCTCCAAGCCAGGAAACGGCAGTTGGTGTACTAACTCGTGTTCCTGTAGAGGTTCAACTTCGTAGATGCGAGGCTCGACAGCCGAGTCCGCGATCAAAGGAGCCTTGTCGGAGAAGGTGACATCGGAAGAGACGACGATCTTGAAAGACCGACCATGTTCGACGCGAACCTTGTAGTTGTACTCCCCCGAATAGCCGAGGAAAGTACCCTTGACAGTATGGTCATCGAGCTTCTTACGAATCGCCTTGGGAACGAGAACGTAGGCAGTAGATCCGAACGCGCGAAGATGCGAAACGTCGGGTTGCTTGCCGAAGAAGACCTCGAACGCAGTCTTACCCTTGAGATGCGGGTGAGGACCGCGGTTGGAAACGAAAATAGCCGCTTCCAATGCGTAGAACCAATACTTCTTGGGAAGTCCAGAGTCCTTGAGCATGGCACGGACGAGCGCGAAGAGAGAGCCGTTCGCGCGCTCCGCTTGACCATTCTGTTGCGGCGTGTAGCGTGCAGCCAGTTCATGGGTGATCCCAAGTGCCTTGAATTCGTCGCCAAAGAGTTGGTTGACGAACTCGCCTCCATTGTCAGAACGAACAAACTTGAGAGCTTCTGACCGGACTGCCTCTCGACCTGCGCTTGAAAGCCGCGCCAGACCTCGAGGACTTCGGATGCCGACTTCGAACCAAGTGGAAAAGCCCACTTATAGGTTGAAAATTGGTCGACGATAACCATGTAGATGGATCGTCCATTGGTATCGTCATCGTTGACGAATCCCAGATCGATCGAAACCCGTTGAAGAACATGTTCGGGTTTTCGACTGACATGATTGTGAGAGCCCGCGCGCGCCTTCGCGATGATGCACGGCTCACAGTCTTCAATCTTCTTGTCGAGTAAACAAATTCCAACGATAGCCTTGGATTTGACGAGTTGAAGAATTGAAGAGGGTGCCATGTGTCCGAAGTTCCGATGCCATTTCATGAGCGAAGCTCCAACAAAAGCACGGGTAGCTGCGACGGGATCCCGAGTTCCACAACGATCAGGAGTCCCATCTCATTTCCGACATCAGGAGTCTTATTTCCGACTTTGCTGCACGCGACGGGATCCCGAGTACCACAGCACAGGCGAGGGTGGAGAGACAATTTCAAAATCGAAGACGTAACTTGGTTGTTTGGCCTTCGTCTTGACAGTTTCGGCGACGAGAGAGCCGTCAAGCCAAACCTGTTGAGTATCTCCCCCATGGCCATAAACCAATTTCGCGCCTCCAGCGCGGAGCGCCGACATTGAGATTAGACCATACTTCGATCCAGGGAGGTAGTACATCTCCTTGAAATTGAGAAGGTGACCTTGCGAAGTCTTAACAGACCTTCGCCCGTATCCAGTGGCTTGACCAAGCGAATTGTCGGCCATTTGGACTTGAATCGGGGATTCTTTGAACTTTGAGAGTAGCGAGCGATCGCCAACAAAGTGGTGACCAGCTCCGGTATCCGCGATCCAAACGAAGTCGGTATCGGGAGCTCTCGAGGAAGAACCAGCAAGGTGAATGGAATGGGAGTTCATTGCAACCAACGCGGGGGCTGCAGATGACTTTGAACGGTTTTCAGGGCACACAGCATCACTAGACCAGTGTCCCTTCGCTCCACACGCATGACAGGTAGAATCGGGAGGACGGCGATTTCCTTGACCGTCGCGATTGCCTTTCTTGTGACCTCTTTTGCGACGCGGTCCCTTTTGCGATTCGCCTTGCGCAACGAGCGCAGGAACAGGCGACTGAGCAATGGCGCGTCCAGAAGTCGCGGCAGATAGTCCATTGATTCGACTTGCCAGCGAGACTTTGAACTGGTAAGACCGTGCCTCGGAAACAATCTCTGAAGGTAGAGCCAGAGGTCGACGCAGTGAGCTTGTGAACGACTCGTGTTGCGAGTCGAAGACGGAATCGAGCATCAGCGTCGACTGCTGAGCTGGTGGCATCCCAGAGCCACACGCCTCAAGATCTTGCAAAATTCCTTGAATGGTGATCAAGTGGTGCAGTAACTGCCCACGATCGCCAGACGAGAACTTGCGCGCATAGAGCTCAGTCGTCAAGGCGGAAATCTGAGCGCTCATCGTTCCTAGGTAGAACGTGTTCAGCGAGTCGAGTATGTCGTAAGACGTGTAACAACCCCTGACCAAGCGAAGGTTGGCCTCATCGAGAAACTGAATGATTTCAGCTTGAGTTCGAACCTTCTTCTTTAGCTCCTTGACAATCTTCGCGTCCATAGCTGCGAAGTCGAGCCGCTCGAGGGGCGAGTGGAAGCCACGCGATCGATCGTCGATTGCGGCTTGGAGAACAGCCTCCGCAGCCGGGCTCATCCGCGTCGAGGCGCAAAGATGCAAATCCTTGGACCCAAGACGACCAACCAGACGCCGACGCCAATCCATATAGTTGGATGCCCGAAGAATTGGGACATGTAGCCCACGATCACTCGTTTCAGTGGAGCGTGATTCGGGTTCCATTCCGATGGTGGCGGTGCGATGTGAATCGCTTTGCTGACTGGGGGCTTCGGCACTGCCCGTTAGGCTCATAACCTATTGCAGAAAAGATGCGAGCGCGGAAGTAAAGCCTTCCGATAGGTGAGGGTGCACGACGCCGAGAAGTCAGGACCACAATGTAGAGCGAGTGATGAGAAAGCTATCAAGAGTAAACAGCCGCGCGGGAAGAAAGCCCCGCGCGCTCCCTAACTTAAACAGATCAAACTCCAACACCAAAGTGACTAATGACTAAACGCACGCGCATCCGCGCAGATACCACAGGCACAGACACATATCAAATGACAGGACCGGTGGAGATTCCCTTGAGGGATGAGGAGATGACGGAGGCTTCAGCGACGACCAACGCGACTTCAAACACTCGACGACGCAGGGCTGCTCAAAGCGTGCTTCGTACCCCTGTCTCGCAGCGCTTTTCGACCGAGAACGTTCTCTCCCACGTTTTGAGCGACACCAAGGTCGAACTCTCGCTCGGTATGCTTCTCGCGGCCTCTCCTGATCTTTCCAAGGGGGTTGCGCAGCAGTGTCAACGTCGTCGCGTTCCTATCAACTCTACAACCGCTGCCTCGGGCGTCTATAACGAAATGACGGAGGATGCTCAGGACGAGTTCATCGTGCGCATAAACTCGGGTTTCAAGGAAAATGTCGCAGAATGTTCTCATGTGGTAACTGATGAAGACCACGACTCAGTCCAATGGAACGGGACGAGAACAGAGTGGCCTGAGGCTAAGGGACGAACTCCAGAAGGACTAGAAAGGGATGATAAGCGAGATAATAAAGAGCTAATAGGGACTAAAAGGGTAAGACAAATGAGGTGCTGAAGGGATTCATGAAGTCGCTAGAGGCTCAAGACGAAGTACCATAACAGGTACTATACGTAAACTGAAGGACGATGCAACCATACAATGACAGAAAACATCTCGGCCTACTACTGCGCTCCCATCGGCTGTATGAGGGTTGTCATCAACGGCAAATCGATTCTTGCCCTTGTCGATGGTGGTTCTCGGATTTCGCTCATTCAGGAGGCGACTTGCCGCGAGCTTGGGGTTCCTTCTACTGCGACGGTCGGACACTCGCTGCGCTCGCAGAACGATGGGGTTAGAGATCTTGGAAAGGTGTGCAGGAATGTGGCGGTCGGCGTGGGAGGATCGGAGATCATTTGCAAGTTCTTCGTGTCCGAATCAAGCGCGACTCAGCCGGCGGTTTTGCTCGGCAGTCCTTTCATGGCGGCAGCTCGTGCCAGCCAGGCGTGGGCGGCGGACGGAACTTCTACCTTGCGCATGGAGATTGAGGGAGTTTCAATCACGGTGGATTTGTTGTCGGTGGGATCGACGATGAATACGATTAGGGAGGACAGGGTCGGAAGCGGGAACGTCTGGGAGCATGACGACGCCAAAGACAACTCTTCGGAAAACTAGGTGGGGTTGGAATTGGCGCATTCAACCTCTATCATCAAGCCAATCCAGACTGCAACATCATCGAAGGGGACGTGTACAATACGAACGAGGCCGAATTTTCTCCATCGGTTTCCGGCTACGACTTCTCAAGTTTCGTTACGAGTTTCAGGCATCGGGAATTGTACGTTTATGGAGCGGCGGCGCAGGAGAAGATCGGAGGGAAGGGGAGCAAGGAGATCAAGGCTGAAGATCTTAGTGAACGGGGAACAAAACCCTTGTCTGGGGGGAGAGTGGATTCAGGAACCAAGGAGGAAGGACAATCGGAGGAGACCAAGGAGGAAGAAGGAGCGGGGGAATTGGAGGAACCAGAGGAACCGGCGGACACGGTCAAAACACCCAAATTGGCGACAAAAACAGACTCCTTAGACCTGAGGCATGGATTGATTTATACCACTTCAATTTGCCGAAAGCCTACGACTCCAAAGAGAGGTCAATATGGGTGTGCATTTCTGGAAATGGCTGCGGGATGCTCAAGCGGCGCAAGAAGAGGAATCGGATGAGTCAGAGGGGCCGGTCTTCAAGGTGTCCTGGACGGTCACAACAGGGGGGAGGAGACAAGACGAGGGTTGGGAGCTCAAGGAAGGAGAAGGAGCAAGGGCGACGACAGCGTAAAAAGGTTGGGTCGGGTTGACCGAGGAGAACGTCGCAAAGAATGATCTTGGAGGGGACAGAGCGCTGAGTGACAGGGAGAGGAACATAATTTTAGGGTTTTGAGGGGACGCGAGGAAGTGAAGATGCACGATTTGATGGAGCGATGAGGGGGGGAATGCCCCTGTTTCTTTATTTGGCACGCCTCGTCGGTCGGGACGACCTCCCTGTCTGGGGGGAGCTGTGGTACTCGGGATCCCGTTGGAGTCATTTCGGTAGAATCTCGGACTCAGGAGTCGAGTCGAGCCATCTCGGGCTCAGGAGTCGAGTCGAGTCATTTCGAGCCGGGTTCTAGAGTCCTTTCGGACGTAGCGGGTTCGAGTTCAGGAGTCATTTCGGACAAAGTCGGGTAGAGTTCGGGAGTCGTTTCAAGTTCCATCGGTTCGGGAAGGGTCAAGGCGCCGGTTTCGGCAGATTTCTCAGCGGATTAGGCGGTTCCGGATAAACTCAGTACCTCGGTGACTCAAGACTTGACTATCAGCAACGAATCATGTGGAGGGATTTGAATGGAAGACTGGGCCGGATGCGCGGACGAAAGGATGAAGGGGAATGAAAGGAGCGCAGCGGTTTAAATGGTCGGAACGTTTGAGGGGATTTTGCTTCTTGTTCTTAGGTAGACCACTTCTAGGACCCAATACAGCCTCCTAACTGGTTCTCACTTTCTGGTGTCTCAAGTCTCGTTTATCATCGTTCTCCAGTCTCCGGCCTCAGCGTTTCAAGTCTCGTGTCTCATCGTTCTCCCGTCTCCGGCCTCAGCGTTCCAGTCTCGTCTCTCGGTTCTCGTACCCCTGTCTCTCGGCTCAGCTCGCCCCTCTCGTCTCTCTCGCCTTGGGTCTCTTAGGAGCTCTTAGGGTCCTTATCCCTTTTCTTCTCAATTTCATCTTTGGTCGACCGCTTGCTATACCATAGACCTCGACAACCTTGGCAATGTACTTGACTCTCCTACCCTCGGGGATGCGTGCGGTGGATCGGACCAAGTCCCACTCGATACCAACAAAAGTGAAACAGCGAGTCCAGTCAAAACCTTTGTCGGGCGCGAGCTTCCAACCCAAGTCCAAAATCGCTTCTTCAATCTGTTGTCGAGGGACAGCGAGGAGAGGAACTTGGTAGAAAGCATCCGCAAAGTCGAAACCAAAACACTGCATTGACGGCGGTAAAGCACGAAACTGCAGGATAAGCTGGGCAAGCGTTGTCCATCTACACAGGAAATCACTTGCAGCCAGCAAGTCGTTGCAGCTTTCGATCTCAGTGAGCTCATCGTACGCCGGCCGGTACGACATATTCTCGATCACGCGGTGTTTTGGGGGTTGACCGGGTTCGCGTCGTTTTTCGATCACCGACAGCGGATTAGAGCGGAAAGAGCCAACTTGAAGGCGGAGCCAGTCATAGTCAAAGGGTCCCGCAATGCGACCGTTGCGTAGGAGACGGAGAAGTTCTTTGGCCGCTGCCTCACGAGATGCGTCATCATCGTTCAAAATGTGGTCGTTCGGAGTAAACAGTTCCCTTGGAAGGTGACGGAGGCCTGTTGTGGGAAATTAGTGGGGTCTGCGGTCCAGAGGGACTTATGGTCTTAGCAGTGGCGCGGGCGCGCGGGTGTTGTGCGGGGGACCGGCAGAGGCGGCTGGTTGTTTACATGAGATTGCGTCTTTTTGGCCTAGCTGTTTTTCTCTCTTCTCCACCACGCACTCGATATCACATCTCGCCTAGTCGCTCTGTTACAGTCGATTGACCTTTAGCGACCCACTATCTCACAATAGGTTAGTTGAAATACATCACCACGCACTCGATATCACATCTCGCCTAGTCGCTCTGTTACAGTCGATTGACCTTTAGCGACCCACTATCTCACAATAGGTCATCTATCGACGCCACGTAACTAGAGACGCTCCTACAACAACAGGTTATGAGTCCATCAGAGACCATTGCTCAGGAGTCTGGGGAGATCAAGATAGCCAAGCTCGGCAAGGATAATTACGAGCTGTGGTCGATTCGAGTCGAGGCGTACCTCGAGAGCAAGGGCTATGCGAGCGTCCTCGAGCATGGGCATGTGCGGCCCTCCGACGTCAGCCTGGCTGAGTGGAGGACCATGCACGGTCTGGATGCCTCGGTCACCGACACCCAAGTGGTCGTGAACTTGCAGAAGAAGGACAGAAGCGCCCGTGCCCTGATCATTCAATGTATCGACGATGCGAATCTCAAGATGGTCAAGAGCAAGACGCTCTCCGCCAAGGATATCTGGGATAAGCTTCGCCAGCATCATGAAGGGAATGCCAAGCCTTTCAAGATTCGAACGTTGTTGATGGAACTCTCGAATGCGAAGTACGACGAAGACGAGAATATGGGCGAGTTCTTGAAGAGCATGATCGACAAGGCGGATCAACTCGACGATCTCGGTCAGAAGTTTGGGGACGAGGCGATGATCGCGTACATCCTCCAAGCATTACCCCCGTCGTACGAGATGCTGAAGCAAGCAATTCGCCTCGGTGAAAATCGATCGGTCGACCATGTCATCAATCGCCTTACAGACGAGTACACGGAACGGAAGTTGTCGGGCAAGTTCGACAAACTCTTGAAGAACGCGGGAGCGTTAGCCGTTCAAAGCACGCAAGCAAGTCGTGACCCGAACTGTGTCTGTAGGGGATGCAAGGGGAAGGGTCATTTCGCGATGGACCCTGAATGTCCCAAGTACGACGCCAAGAAGAACCACGGTCGTGCGCGCAACCGCAACAAAAAAAAGAAGCAGGACTCGAAGGAATCTGCGGATTCGAACGAGTTGGCTAAATTTGCGTTGACGGTCAAGTCTCTCGATGAGAGCTATTCGCTTCAAGACAATGTCGCGAATAGGGTGTCGCAGCTTAACCAGGGTGAGATCTGGACACTGGACACAGGTGCTAGCCAGCACTATGTTGGAGACGCCAGTCTGCTCTCCAATCGTCAAAGTGGAAACCTGAAGGTTCAGACAGCGAGCGGACAGGTAGTACACTGCGATACGTATGGGATGGTACGTTTCAAGTTGAAGAGTGGGGCATCGCTCTCACTTGCGAACGTGTATCATCTCCCGGGTGCGCCCGTGAACCTCATCTCGACTCGAGCTCTATTCAAATCGGGAGCCAAGTGCGGATGGGAAGATGGCAAGGATGTCATGACGATCACCTATCAAGGAGTCATCTTGGCGAAGACGCTCAGTGGTACCGGTTATGCGCTCGACTTTACGCGCATTGTCGAGGATCAAGCTCATGTCGCAACCCGTGCGACAGTGGGAGCGCCTTTGATGGAGTGGCATCGTCGCTACGGGCATGTGCCCGTGAGCTCAATCATGGAGCTCGTCAAGTCAGGCGCTGTCAAGGGATTAGTTCTCACCGATGAGAAGGTCCACGACTGCGAGCCCTGCATCAGTTCCAAGTCTTGCGCATCAAAGTTCTCAGAGTTGGCTACTCAGGTCACCGACGTTCTTCAACGTGTATTCATGGACATCGGATTCGTTGCAGAAGATCAAGTTGATTTCCAAGGTCGAAAGGCATATCTGGCTATTGTAGACCAGTACTCGACTGCGAAGTGGACGTTCCCGTTGAAGACGAAGTCGGCTGAAGAAGTCACTCGAGTATGGATCGCATTTCAACAAGGAGTTGAAAAAATGACTGGTCGGAAAATCAAGCGCGTGCGTACGGACAATGGTACCGAATTCACAAACAAGCTCATTGGCGCGGATTTCCAAAGTCAAGGTATCCTTCATGAGACCTCTGCACCATACACCCCGCAACAGAATGGAACAGTAGAACGCTTCAATGGCTCATTGGTGGCGATCGTTCGTGCGGTCCTTGCAGCCTCCAAGCTGTCATGGAAGTATTGGTCGTATGCGTTGGCGTACACCACATTTGTTGCCAACCGAATTCTACACGCCAAGTTGGAGGGTAAAACCGCCTATGAAGTATTCTATGGCAAGAAACCCAAGGTCTCGCACTTTCGTTCATTTGGATCAACCGTGTATGCGCAAGTTCCGAAGTCAAAGCGATCCAAACTTGAATCGACTTCGGTTAAGGGGATATTCATCGGATATGATAGCGAGTATAACTATCGTGTGCTCGTTGATCCCGACTCGGACCACAAAGTCATTGTGACGCGCAACATTTCGGTCTTGGAACACAAATCAGAGCAGGTTGGTGTACCGGAGGTCACAACTCTGCCTGTGGGGCCAGATGAAGAGAAGGGTCCTGTTGATAACGACGAGATAGTCGTTGACGAACTTCAGGATCAGGTAGACGGTGAGCAGATGCCACCTGTCCGTCAGAACCGTCCTCGATGGGAGTATGGAGATCCCGCCGTTAAGGGAAGGAACCCTGGAAGATATGAGGAGATCGACGCTAACAACGAGATTCCACACCGTACTCGTAGTCAACGTCGGGACGCGGAGCAACAAGTCATGTATGGCTCTGCGATGTCGGTCTCTCTTCATCCAGTACCCAGCAACTACGAGGAAGCAATGGCCAGCCCCGAAGCAGACAAATGGATCGCAGCTATCAAAGCTGAGCTCGATGCAATGGCTCGCCATCAAGTCCTAATTGATTCGGATCTTCCAAGTGGCGCTCGAGCTCTTGGGTCGAAGTGGGTCTTTACCAGAAAGGAGAATGCTCAAGGGGAGGTGACTCGTTACAAGGCTAGACTGGTTGCGCAAGGGTTTGCCCAACGTCCTGGCATTGACTACAACGAAACGTTCGCCCCTGTTGCACGCCCATCGACCATCCTCAGCCTTGTTGGCACTGCCGCCGCCCAGGGACTGTTTCTCGAGCAGTTTGACTTTGACTCTGCGTTTCTGAATGGAACGATGACGGAGATGGTCTACATGAAGTATCCCAAGGGTTGGGATCGCCCTCAAACCGGCCAAGCCCTCCGTCTTGTCAAGTCGATGTACGGCACAAAGCAAGCTCCTCGAGAATGGAACGCAGCTGTGAACTCCCTGATGGTCGAGCGCGGCTACAAGAGATCTGATGCTGACTCCTGCCTTTACGTCAAGCGAGTAGATGAGAAGTTTATCTACATCACGCTGTACGTGGACGACGGCATGGTTACTTCGAACGACCAAGAATTCCTGGATTCGGAGATCGAAGCGTTTAACAAAGTCTACAAGCTCAAGCGCCTCGGTCCAGTGAAGCTCTTCTTGGGTCTCGAATTCAAGCGTACGTCAGATTACATCTTTGTGCATCAGTCCAAGTACATCAGGGATCTTGTTGCCATGTACGGAGGAGGTTCAGTATCCAAGCACCCCGTGAAAGTCCCCGTGGAGCCAAAGTTGGACGTCGAACATTCTACGGATCCTTTCGACGATGTGGCTCTGTACCAGTCAGCAGTAGGAGCGTTGCAGTATGCTGCGCATCGAGCTCGACCCGATATCGTCACTTCGGTTTGTGCAGCAGCTACCAAGGTTTCGGCTCCTACCCAGGCCAACTGGATCGCGGTGAAGCGTATCATCCGCTACTTGCAAGGTACTGTTGACTGGGGACTGAAGTTCAACCACGGAGGATCTACGGTATTCGAGCTTTACTCCGATGCCTCGTGGGGAGACGACATGTCAACTGGGAAGTCGATTGGAGCGTTCGTCTCGATTTTGGCAGGTGCTGCGATCTCTTGGCAAAGCAAACAGCAGTCAATGGTTGCAACTTCGACTACGGAGGCTGAGATTTTGGCGGCTTCTGCGGCAGCAAAGGAGGCCATGTGGCTTCGACGCATTCGGAGGCTGGTCACGCTGAAGAGACGCTCCCTGAAGAACCGAGGGACGGCCGAACGGAAGATGGGTCGCGGTGTTGGGCACGTGATTTCCACTCGGTTCGGCAAATGGGCGCTTCTTGGACTTGGATGAGACCCGGCCATGACACATGTAAGGATATATCCTTACACATGAGTTAAGGTCAATACACAACCAAACCTGTTCATCTTGTAACATCAACATATAACTATTTCTGAACGGTGTCTGCAAGAACTACCTGATAGCATGTGTATTGCAAGACTTGTAGTGATTCAAAATTTCTGTGTCCTTACCGCACCCTCGTATCCTTACATGTGTCGACATGTGTAAGGATACGCCCGCGCGCGCACGTGACATGCGTAAGGATATGCTCGCGCGCAAAGAGCACTGGCTGCTGCTGGTGAATAATTGACTCTTTCCGCACACCAGTGGTTGTCAAAGTATCGCCATGCCCATTTTTGCACTAAGTTTAGTTATACATACTATTGCTGACCGCTATCATAGCCCATACTTGTAGAAATCGAATAGCGATGTGCTGAACCAGTTGGCGGTAATGGCAAGCCAATGAGTTCGTAATCAAGTGGAGAAGAAGAAGGAAAGACGCGATTGGCCCGCGCGGCTAATACAAATAGAGACGCGCGCTAGGCGGATTTAAGGCAAGAGTAATCTACCTCAACACCCCCCCTTGCTCTTGGCCTGAAATGCGGCGCAGACCGATGGCGTCACAATGACGCTGGAAAACTACTAGTGGCAGCGGCTTGGTGAAAATGTCGGCAACCATATCGTGGGTTGGGATGTAGGTGACCGAGATCTCGCCGTTCCGAACGTGCTCCCGAACGAAGTGCTCCAACATGCGCAAATGTTTGGTGCGAGCGTGGAAAACCGGATGCTGGGTGAGCGCTATAGCTCCCTGGTTATCCCCGAGAAGACGTAAAGGGGACGACGTGTCGAGACCGAGTTTGGTGAGGAGCGAGCGAAGGAAGACAGCCTCCTTGGCTGCATGCGAGAGCCCCAGGTACTCCGCTTCCGTGGATGAACAAGCTACGCGAGGTTGGAGACAAGATGACCATGAGATGGCCCCACCTGCCATTTTGAACAAGTAACCCATAGTGGACCTCGACATCTGTATGTCCGATCCCCAGTCCGAGTCAGAGTACCCCTCGTACCCCAGCAGAGGCTCACCGGTGCGCGTGTAATGTATGCCAAGATCGAGCGATCCTTTGATGTAACGAAGGACGCGCTTGGCCGCCTCGAGGTGAGTGTCGCCCGCCTTGCCGATGAAACGTGACAGATATCCGACGGAGTGGGCTAGATCAGGGCGAGTGGCAACGACAGCGTACATGAGTGAGCCAATCATGGAACGTAGATGGCATTGACGGCGGAGTCTGGATCGGGTTCCGGCGAAAGCTGTAGGTTGGCTTCCATGGGTGGCTTGCAGGGGTTGCAGTCGGACATGTTGAAGCGAGCCAAGACGTCAAGGAGGTATTGACGCTGGAGAAGGGAGATTCCGCCATCGTCGTGTCGTACGACCTGAACCCCGAGTACCCATTCGGTCGGGCCGAGGCGTTTGACTCCGTAGAGGGTGTCGAGTTGGTCAAGGACTCGATCGATTTCCCCGAGATCCGGCCCAAAGAAGAGTAGATCGTCGACGTAGAGTGCGATGTAGTGATCACCCCCAGCGTCCTCATGATGATAGGTGCATTCGTCGCAGGCGAGGCGACGATAGCCGAGACTTGCGAGCGTGGCGTTGATCGTGTCGTTCCACACTCGACCTGCCTGCTTGAGACCGTAGATCGATCGATGAAGGCGGAGGCATTTGCCTTCGTAGCCTTCGACTGCGGAGATGGCCGGCCGACGGCTTCGATCCGTGCCAACGCGTGTGTGGTGTGACGCCTGAATTTGCCGAGTGTGGTGAGCGATTCTTGACGTAGACATATGTCGCCAATGCCTCGGCCCACAAAGCGTGGGGTAGACCCGACTGGTGGAGCATTAAGTTGATCGGACACGCTCGGTGATCGAGCGATTTGCGCGTTCGGCAACCCTGTTTTGCTGAGGGGTATCGGGAATCGAAAGCTGACGAGTGATGCCTTGTTCTTCCAGGAAGCTCGAGAACTCGTTCGACAAGAATTCACCACCGTTGTCGGAGCGGACTGCCAGGAGTTTTCTCGACGAGGAGCGCTCGACCTTTGCGAGCCACGACTTGAAGGCCGAAAAGGTATCAGACTTGCGCGACATCGGAATTGCCCAGAGATATCGGGTGTAATCATCGACAATGACGAGGGCGTATTTCGCGCCGCCTAACGACACGGCGCCGTCGAACGCAAGAAGGTCCATGTGGACTCGATCAAGAGGCTGGGCCGAACGATTCGACGCGACGGTGGGGAAAGGGTGATGTGTGATCTTCCCAGCCTGGCATGTATCACATTTCAAGTCTTCGTTCGATGCTACCTCCATGTTGACTCCCAGCACAGCCTCAGTTGAGATCAGCTGTTGTAGAGCGCGTGGGTGAAGGTGAGCGAAATGTCCGTGTAATACCCCAGGCCCTTCACGACTAGGTTACACAGTCCAAAAGACTGACGATTTCAATAGATGCATATTGAAATCAGAAGGGTAGTTAAATAGCGTAAGGCAACCGAGCCTTACACCCGCCACCACCGACTTAGAGATACTCTAAGCATGATTAGACGAATCTCTAATGGCCCCACCATTCATTCGTCACGGCCATTAGAGATCAAAATAACTAGGTCGGCCCAAGGGCCTTGCGCCGGTCCTGCTCGGGCTTTTCTCCGCGGCTGGCAAAATAGCATCCTTCAAAAATGCCCCACCGGGATCCGAGTTGCCGACCTCTATTGAAATAGTTATTTTGATCTTTAATTAATTATGGCCGTGACGAATCAATGAATGAACGGTGGGGCCATTAGAGATTCGTCTAATCATGCTTAGAGTATCTCTAAGTCTGGTGGTGGCAGGGGTAAGGCTTGGTTGCCTTACGCTATTTAACTACCCTTCTGATTTCATTATGCATCTATTGAAATCATCAGTCTTTTGGACCGTGTAACCTAGTCGTGAAGGGCCTGGGGTATTACAGTCCGTGCATGATGGAGACGGAAACGGCCGCGAACGCGCATGGGGACGCACCCGTTTGCTCGATGAGAGTAGTGACGTCGACAAGGGAAGCATGCATGTGGTACAAAACGTTTGTGATCTCCCCGGTGTGGCAAATTGACCCGCCGACTGAGACTGTTGCTTTGCCTCGGGAAAGGCTGATGTCGTAGCCCGGGGCGTCGGTGCGGAGAAGAGGCTGACCGACGCGCTGGGAACGAACAACGCGTGGTGGAGTTGGCCGATGCTGCCATCAAAGGAGCGAACGACAGCGGAACCAACACCTTTGATCAAATTGACCGCCTCGCCCGTGATGCCCTCGAGCGGAGCAGGCTTACACTTGCGGAAGTTGGTGAAACAAGCGCGATCGTTGACAATGTGATGCGTCGCGCCGCTGTCGAGGATGAGGGAAGGTTTGGCCAATGTGGACATCGCTGCGGTGAGGTATGCGCGGACCGGGCTGTCTACCAACGTCGAGATGTCGGGAGCAGCGACGAGTGATGCGGACGGCGCGGAGGAGGCCTTGGACTTCTTGTCCTTGAAGGGGCATTTTTGATTCCAGTGAGGACCTCCACAGTGTCGGCACGGAGCTGACAGAGTCGATGAAGATCTGTCCGTCGCGGTCAAGCTAGCTACCATCACCACGGGCTTGTGTGCCGGTGTGGATTCAGCTTGAGTCTGAAGCGTTTGAAGCGCTTTGATCGGATCAGGGAGCTTGTCGAGGTCTTGACGGAACGTTTGAGTATAGTACTCCTTGTAGAGGTCCTTGCCAAAGTGGATCAAGCGTATCGAGATGACCTGGTCAAAGGTAAGGTTGTATCCCAAAAGAGTGTTGAACAGCTCAATGGTGTTTGCTTGGTACTTCTCAAATGCGTCGACACCGGAGGGAGGTGGACCCGCATCGAGCAGGGCTTGGAGCTTGATGAAGATGTCGGTGACTGTGCCTGCTGCGACCGCTTTCTTGATCATCTTCAAGACGTCGGTGGGAGTGTGATCAAATCCATCTTTGATCTGCTTCTTGATGTTGAGGGAGACCGAGTGCCTCAAGAGCGTGATCGCTTGGAAGTTGGCGTGCTCCAGGTCGGTGCGCGCATTGGGTTTCTGATAGTCTTTTCGGCCTTTGCTGCAAGATTTTGACACGGACAGCTCAAGCGCGCTGGTCTCGGCCTAACGGGGCTCGCTCGCGCTCCACTCTTCGAACACGCATTTTTTGGACCCTGTGCCAGCACGCACTCTTCCCGGCCCCCTTGGGCCTCCCGCCTTGCTCACCTGCTGGCGCGCGCGGGCCCTTCCTCTCCCTCTCCCTCGTTGTCCCGCACGCCTCAGCGTTTCGTGTTGTGGTTCCGGCACCCCCCCTGCCAGTCTCTACTCACTCAAAGTGGGTAACATCCCTCGTAAGCCCTCTGCCCTTGTTGGACAGTTGGGCTGATGAGCTAGCCTGCCACTACGTTGTAAGCAGCCGCCGTACCCGGCTGCTTTGCAAGGTCGTATCGCACCCACTGCTTAGAGCAAGGGCTAACTTTTCGAGACTCGCACTATCGCGGCTCGCTGTTTCTTCTTCCATCCTAAAACAAACTCTTCTTCCATCCTAAAACAAACGCCACAAACAGCGCGCACTATGGAGGAGTCGAATGGGCATCGCAAGCGTGCAGTTCCAATAGTCGCCCCCGAGAGCTCCACGGACGTCGTTGATCCATTGCGACCAGCCTCCCGCGTTGCGCAGGTGGCATGACGGGTCGATATCGCGGGGCTTGACATAGACGATAGAGGTTGTTCCCCCTGGTACCACAGTGTCCGTATCACCGGGCATGATGACTTGATGACTCGAGTTGGCTGGGCCGCTACGTTGGCAGTGGCAAGCCAATGAGTTCGTAATCAAGTGGAGAAGAAGGAAAGACGCGATTGGCCCGCGCGGCTAATACAAATAGAGACGCGCGCTAGGCGGATTACCCTAACCAGTTACCCTAACTAGTAAAAAAAAGTGTGAGTTAAGGAATGTACCTAAAATCGCTGTTTTTAACTAGGTAGCGGCCCGGAGGGCCGCCTGCGGTGGATGTACCAGCATACTGTTGTGTCTGCCGCACCTGCCTGTGGTGTTGGGGTTCCGATCAGAAGTCATGTACAAGCCCTATGGTGACTTTTGTATTTTCCGCGCCGTTCCAACGAAGCTACAGCGCTCCCAGTACTTTCTTTCTTTTCTTCGCTGACATAAACCAATGCTTCCACTCATATTGCATTTAATGAACCGCAAGCGCGTGGCTTTGCATGATATTGCTTCTACAGCAGAGCTCCGCCTGACGCGCGACGCGAGGGCTGGCGTCTGACGATCTGACGTCTGACGTCTGTGTCGTCTGTCACGTGATGCGGCGCGCTGGCGGTGTGAGTCTGTGTCAGTAAGTCTCGCTCGCGCCCCGCTGCTCGACTCTCCTCTTCGTCCCGCTCCGATCAACAGAATCAGCTCCCCGCGCGTGATTAACAACAACTCAACCGATCTTGGTGTTGCGACCCGAATGAGCGCCCCCCGTACAGCTTTGTAGAATGGGCAGCACGTTGAGCTCACCCCACCACTACATCCTCCTGCGCAAAGGCGCGCAAAGGCGAGCGCGCAGGCCTCGAATCGCGCTCGAACCCCTCAAGCCCCACGTTTTCGCAGGGCAAGGTGCAGCTACCTCCCCCTCTCCGGCACAATCCCGAGTGTCGACAGCTACGTGAAGGCTCGGATAGCGGTCAGTTGCTCCGTCCAACAACCGTCGTCTGCAGTAGACCCACATGCTGAACTGTGCAAGAATCTTCCCACGCACACAGAAGCTATAGCATTGCGCGAGAACGCCCGGTCGTACAACAACGCGTTGTCGTTGACTCTGCTCGCTGTTCACTTTGACCAGACTCGACTGGGCATTCTAGGACCCTGCGTGTTTCGCGTGCTTGATCGGCTTTACTCCTCGACTCGGCGTCCAGATCCCTGTCGTCAATCAACGCTCCAGCCTTTGCTCAAACGTAGCTGATCGACCCAGCCGCCACCGACACTCGACTTGGATTCAACGGCGCAGGCAGTCGCATACAAAGGCCTACTTTGACCAAGCTCGAGTCCGCGTACCGGAAACCGCTTTGTGAAGGAGTTTGCATCGGCCAAAGCTTGCGCAGGCTGGGGATACGGCCAAAGAGTGGGTCCTGCGCCTCTGTCTACCACCAGGCCGAGACCGACGCACCCACAACCTTCCTCCGCCGAGCACGGAAATGACGATGCTTATCTGCGATTCCGACACCAACACGGGAGATCGTGGACCGCAAGAACTTATTGTCCAGGTGCGCAGTCATCGATGTCCCGATGGTCGACCCAAGTACCAAGTCGTCAGCTCGCTCCATCCGTCTGCAATGCCTCTCCGGTACCCAACACCCTTTGCCGCAGAGGAAAATAGCTCCCACCTCAACACTCCTCTTTGCAGGTTCCACCAAACCGGGCCGCCCATCGCCAGAAACCGAGAGCAGATCGACAATGGTGTCCAATTGCGCGAGGTACTTCCGGTCTCGGTCTGGATGACGAACGAGGAGGACAAAGACCGCGATGATGAGGATGAAGACCGCAAGGAAGGGGACGAAGAGGATGGTGATGGCGAACGTACGCGTCTTCGGCTCTTTCTCTGATGTTCCATTCTGTTTAAGGCGCAAGCACAGACTGACATTGAACTTTTGAACACCTAGGACAAAGGTCCAGTAAAGGGGTCGAGGTGGCGAGTCTCGCGTTCACAATTCTTTGCGCACTACTTGCCAGAGGCGACGAGTACTTCTCAATCCCGCATTGCTGTTGTTGTAGGAGCGTCTCTAGTTACGTGGCGTCGATAGATGACCTATTGTGAGATAGTGGGTCGCTAAAGGTCAATTGCCTGTAACAGAGCGACTAGGCGAGATGTGATATCGAGTGCGTGGTGATGTATTTCAACTAACCTATTGTGAGATAGTGGGTCGCTAAAGGTCAATCGACTGTAACAGAGCGACTAGGCGAGATGTGATATCGAGTGTGTGGTGGAGAAGAGAGAAAAACAGCTAGGCCAAAAAAGACGCAATCTCATGTAAACAACCAGCCGCCTCTGCCGGTCCCCCGCACAACACCCGCGCGCCCGCGCCACTGCTAAGACCATAAGTCCCTCTGGACCGCAGACCCCACTAATTTCCCACAACACTCCCACTGGTCAAGGCTCCAAGGGACACCATTCCCATACCCTCACGATAAAGTTCGAACAAGTTGCGAGCAAGCGGCTTTGTAAGAATATCCGCAGTCGTTGCTCCTGTCTTGCAATACTTGATTCGAATATCGCCAGCCGTAACTCGTTCTCGGATGTAAAAGTGATGCACATTGTAGTGCTTCGTCCTTCCGTGATGAGCCGGGTTGAGAGCGATCGCAATCACCGCTTGGTTGTCCTCCCAGATCAGTGTAGCCTTAGGTTGTTCTAGCTCAAGATCCGCCGCCAATCGCCGAAGCCACATGGCCTCCTTTGCTGCCGCGGAAGCCGCCAAAATCTCAGCCTCCGTAGTCGAAGTTGCAACCATTGACTGCTGTTTGCTTTGCCAAGAGATCGCAGCACCTGCCAAAATCGAGACGAACGCTCCAATCGACTTCCCAGTTGACATGTCGTCTCCCCACGAGGCATCGGAGTAAAGCTCGAATACCGTAGATCCTCCGTGGTTGAACTTCAGTCCCCAGTCAACAGTACCTTGCAAGTAGCGGATGATACGCTTCACCGCGATCCAGTTGGCCTGGGTAGGAGCCGAAACCTTGGTAGCTGCTGCACAAACCGAAGTGACGATATCGGGTCGAGCTCGATGCGCAGCATACTGCAACGCTCCTACTGCTGACTGGTACAGAGCCACATCGTCGAAAGGATCCGTAGAATGTTCGACGTCCAACTTTGGCTCCACGGGGACTTTCACGGGGTGCTTGGATACTGAACATCCTCCGTACATGGCAACAAGATCCCTGATGTACTTGGACTGATGCACAAAGATGTAATCTGACGTACGCTTGAATTCGAGACCCAAGAAGAGCTTCACTGGACCGAGGCGCTTGAGCTTGTAGACTTTGTTAAACGCTTCGATCTCCGAATCCAGGAATTCTTGGTCGTTCGAAGTAACCATGCCGTCGTCCACGTACAGCGTGATGTAGATAAACTTCTCATCTACTCGCTTGACGTAAAGGCAGGAGTCAGCATCAGATCTCTTGTAGCCGCGCTCGACCATCAGGGAGTTCACAGCTGCGTTCCATTCTCGAGGAGCTTGCTTTGTGCCGTACATCGACTTGACAAGACGGAGGGCTTGGCCGGTTTGAGGGCGATCCCAACCCTTGGGATACTTCATGTAGACCATCTCCGTCATCGTTCCATTCAGAAACGCAGAGTCAAAGTCAAACTGCTCGAGAAACAGTCCCTGGGCGGCGGCAGTGCCAACAAGGCTGAGGATGGTCGATGGGCGTGCAACAGGGGCGAACGTTTCGTTGTAGTCAATGCCAGGACGTTGGGCAAACCCTTGCGCAACCAGTCTAGCCTTGTAACGAGTCACCTCCCCTTGAGCATTCTCCTTTCTGGTAAAGACCCACTTCGACCCAAGAGCTCGAGCGCCACTTGGAAGATCCGAATCAATTAGGACTTGATGGCGAGCCATTGCATCGAGCTCAGCTTTGATAGCTGCGATCCATTTGTCTGCTTCGGGGCTGGCCATTGCTTCCTCGTAGTTGCTGGTACTGGAGGAAGAGAGACCGACATCGCAGAGCCATACATGACTTGTTGCTCCGCGTCCCGACGTTGACTACGAGTACGGTGTGGAATCTCGTTGTTAGCGTCGATCTCCTCATATCTTCCAGGGTTCCTTCCCTTAACGGCGGGATCTCCATACTCCCATCGAGGACGGTTCTGACGGGCAGGTGGCATCTGCTCACCGTCTACCTGATCCTGAAGTTCGTCAACGACTATCTCGTCGTTATCAACAGGACCCTTCTCTTCATCTGGCCCCACAGGCAGAGTTGTGACCTCCGGTACACCAACCTGCTCTGATTTGTGTTCCAAGACCGAAATGTTGCGCGTCACAATGACTTTGTGGTCCGAGTCGGGATCAACGAGCACACGATAGTTATACTCGCTATCATATCCGATGAATATCCCCTTAACCGAAGTCGATTCAAGTTTGGATCGCTTTGACTTCGGAACTTGCGCATACACGGTTGATCCAAATGAACGAAAGTGCGAGACCTTGGGTTTCTTGCCATAGAATACTTCATAGGCGGTTTTACCCTCCAACTTGGCGTGTAGAATTCGGTTGGCAACAAATGTGGTGTACGCCAACGCATACGACCAATACTTCCATGACAGCTTGGAGGCTGCAAGGACCGCACGAACGATCGCCACCAATGAGCCATTGAAGCGTTCTACTGTTCCATTCTGTTGCGGGGTGTATGGTGCAGAGGTCTCATGAAGGATACCTTGACTTTGGAAATCCGCGCCAATGAGCTTGTTTGTGAATTCGGTACCATTGTCCGTACGCACGCGCTTGATTTTCCGACCAGTCATTTTTTCAACTCCTTGTTGAAATGCGATCCATACTCGAGTGACTTCTTCAGCCGACTTCGTCTTCAACGGGAACGTCCACTTCGCAGTCGAGTACTGGTCTACAATAGCCAGATATGCCTTTCGACCTTGGAAATCAACTTGATCTTCTGCAACGAATCCGATGTCCATGAATACACGTTGAAGAACGTCGGTGACCTGAGTAGCCAACTCTGAGAACTTTGATGCGCAAGACTTGGAACTGATGCAGGGCTCGCAGTCGTGGACCTTCTCATCGGTGAGAACTAATCCCTTGACAGCGCCTGACTTGACGAGCTCCATGATTGAGCTCACGGGCACATGCCCGTAGCGACGATGCCACTCCATCAAAGGCGCTCCCACTGTCGCACGGGTTGCGACATGAGCTTGATCCTCGACAATGCGCGTAAAGTCGAGCGCATAACCGGTACCACTGAGCGTCTTCGCCAAGATGACTCCTTGATAGGTGATCGTCATGACATCCTTGCCATCTTCCCATCCGCACTTGGCTCCCGATTTGAATAGAGCTCGAGTCGAGATGAGGTTCACGGGCGCACCCGGGAGATGATACACGTTCGCAAGTGAGAGCGATGCCCCACTCTTCAACTTGAAACGTACCATCCCATACGTATCGCAGTGTACTACCTGTCCGCTCGCTGTCTGAACCTTCAGGTTTCCACTTTGACGATTGGAGAGCAGACTGGCGTCTCCAACATAGTGCTGGCTAGCACCTGTGTCCAGTGTCCAGATCTCACCCTGGTTAAGCTGCGACACCCTATTCGCGACATTGTCTTGAAGCGAATAGCTCTCATCGAGAGACTTGACCGTCAACGCAAATTTAGCCAACTCGTTCGAATCCGCAGATTCCTTCGAGTCCTGCTTCTTTTTTTTGTTGCGGTTGCGCGCACGACCGTGGTTCTTCTTGGCGTCGTACTTGGGACATTCAGGGTCCATCGCGAAATGACCCTTCCCCTTGCATCCCCTACAGACACAGTTCGGGTCACGACTTGCTTGCGTGCTTTGAACGGCTAACGCTCCCGCGTTCTTCAAGAGTTTGTCGAACTTGCCCGACAACTTCCGTTCCGTGTACTCGTCTGTAAGGCGATTGATGACATGGTCGACCGATCGATTTTCACCGAGGCGAATTGCTTGCTTCAGCATCTCGTACGACGGGGGTAATGCTTGGAGGATGTACGCGATCATCGCCTCGTCCCCAAACTTCTGACCGAGATCGTCGAGTTGATCCGCCTTGTCGATCATGCTCTTCAAGAACTCGCCCATATTCTCGTCTTCGTCGTACTTCGCATTCGAGAGTTCCATCAACAACGTTCGAATCTTGAAAGGCTTGGCATTCCCTTCATGATGCTGGCGAAGCTTATCCCAGATATCCTTGGCGGAGAGCGTCTTGCTCTTGACCATCTTGAGATTCGCATCGTCGATACATTGAATGATCAGGGCACGGGCGCTTCTGTCCTTCTTCTGCAAGTTCACGACCACTTGGGTGTCGGTGACCGAGGCATCCAGACCGTGCATGGTCCTCCACTCAGCCAGGCTGACGTCGGAGGGCCGCACATGCCCATGCTCGAGGACGCTCGCATAGCCCTTGCTCTCGAGGTACGCCTCGACTCGAATCGACCACAGCTCGTAATTATCCTTGCCGAGCTTGGCTATCTTGATCTCCCCAGACTCCTGAGCAATGGTCTCTGATGGACTCATAACCTGTTGTTGTAGGAGCGTCTCTAGTTACGTGGCGTCGATAGATGACCTATTGTGAGATAGTGGGTCGCTAAAGGTCAATCGACTGTAACAGAGCGACTAGGTGAGATGTGATATCGAGTGCGTGGTGATGTATTTCAACTAACCTATTGTGAGATAGTGGGTCGCTAAAGGTCAATCGACTGTAACAGAGCGACTAGGCGAGATGTGATATCGAGTGCGTGGTGGAGAAGAGAGAAAAACAGCTAGGCCAAAAAGACGCAATCTCATGTAAACAACCAGCCGCCTCTGCCGGTCCCCCGCACAACACCCGCGCGCCCGCGCCACTGCTAAGACCATAAGTCCCTCTGGACCGCAGACCCCACTAATTTCCCACAACAGCATCACCCCTTCCACCGGTCCAAAGCGTTCGCCACCACATGCATGGATTAGGAGCCAGTGGGAACATTCCACCGCATTTGTTGTGGTAGCCACGCATCTTTCTGCGGATCCCTTGAGTTCCTTGAATACCACATTCGGAATCGCCGGTCGTGTCCACCATTTGATCCAATTCTCTGACACAGGAAGCTCGTCGATTGTGCGCTTTGCCATGGACTCAATCGATGCATGGGACTTCGCGTTGCGCATGGTGTTGACCAGCATTGCAAATCGTTCGCGCTCCGTTTACGTACTGAGATGTCGGACCCCAAACCTCCTGACCTGCTCAATGAAGTGAAAGGCGCACCCGCTTGCCGCCTTCTCGCCAATCTGAATAGCCTCTGCAGTCCACTATGACACCTGATTGGGTGTGACGTTCAAGCGTCCCACATCTGCGGTCTTGCGTGCCACGTACCAATCCGAAATGGCTTGGCGAAGACCCGAAATCTGCGCGCTTGAATAATCGACAACAAATGTGACTCCGTTGACGATGTCCTCCACGCTATAATTGGCATCGTCAAGAATCTGGAATAGGTGCGCAAAATGTCGGCGGCAGAAGCCCGATCGCTCGTGGTTGCCGACGGAGTACAGGATCGGAAACCAGCGACGAGCGCTTGGCGAATAGCAGACCGTGGCGAGCAACACCCAATTGTCGCGAAAGTAGGTGTTGTGAGCGTCGGTAGGCCATCCCAAATTGCCTTCGACTAGCCGGTCGTCAATCGTTTCCGAGAGCCTCGCTTTCATCTGAGGAGTCTGGATGCCAAATGACGTCTCAGAGTCGGTTAGCGAATTGGAGGTGATCTTCGACTTCGACCGCGACCCATCGTTCCTGGGTTGCTTCCGAGGGTCGGGATCGTGTATTTGCTCGGCAAGTGGCTAATCCACTCAGACACTAAGTCTTATCCACTGCCTTAAAACCAATCGAGCCTCCGGGCGCGCGCCTCGCCTCGTTACCGAGGGCCTACCATCTAGACAACACATGTGGCGTACCTTCAAGCTTAAGAGTCGTATGTTGATGCTTGGGAAGAATGGAGCTGTCCTTTGGAGAGCCTTGGGTTGTGAAAAGCTTAGACAGGAGAGGTTCGGAGCTAATGCTGGTGAAAGCGAGCCGACTTGGAGGGTAGAAGCGGAATTCACACTCTCAACACTGCTTTGACTGCGCAGCGACGGCCAACCGGGATCGCTGTTCTGGGAGCACAGGAGAGGCATTGTTGACTTCTCTTGCTTGATGGTGTGGTGGAAGGGAGTGTCGTGGGCGAGCCGAGTGGAACAAGGTGAGTCATTGTCACGGTCGTCCTTGTGATCGTTGTGCTTATCGTCCACATAATTGTCACAGTTCTCCTCGCAGTCCTCTGCGGACTTGATGCGATTAGGCAAGTCGCTTGTACGATCGGTGATAGGCTTGTTGGAGTCGGGGATTCCGATAGCCGCGGTGCGGACACCATGCAGGTCAATGCTTCAGCTTGAAGGTCGCCAGAATCGTCCTGAGGATGCGCTGAGTTTGCCGACTCGGGGACCGACTGGCCGTTTCCTTTCCTGATTCGACGATTGGTTCCTACAGTTGATTGGCGTTTGATGCTTGGGACTTTGAATCTCGACTTGGGAGTCCGCCATTGGGGCCGGTCTCCAGCTCCAGAACGAGTCCGAGCCCAGGGCCCGGCGCCACGGTCGGGAAGTTGGCGGTTCCGCAATCTCATTGATGAAAGATTTGAGTCCGTGCCTGCTGGCACAAAGCTGGAGGTCGCAATTGGCTGGTTCGCAAAAGTCAAACAGTGCCACGGTGTTGACGTCGATGGGCGGTGTGGGGACAATTAGGTGAACAAATGTGAACAAAGGCTTCGAGCTGAGTGCGCCTCCTGTCGTTCCACATGGCACGTGCGCGCGCGGGCGTATCCTTACACATGTTGACACATGTAAGGATACGAGGGTGCGGTAAGGACACAGAAATCTTGAATCACTACAAGTCTTGCAATACACATGCTATCATGTAGTCCTTGCAGACACCATTCAGAAATAGTTATATGTTGATGTTACAATATCAAGATGAACAGATTTGATTGTGTATTGACCTTAACTCATGTGTAAGGATATATCCTTACACGTATACAAGCCGAGGATGAGACCTGGGAGTAAGCGTCACGAACGACATCGGTGAGGGTAATGGGGGACTCTGCGGAGAACATTTCTTTCCTCCTTTGTTCCATCGAGGCCACCATCGCCTCAATTTCGACCTTCGAGAGACTCCACAACTTGGTGGATAGGGAGCCGGTACTCGCTGTGAAATTGAGGCGGTCACCGGTGGGGCGATGGCAACGGTGTTCAGCCGTGATCATGGCTTCCGGGTTGAAATCGGAAACGTCGATAATGGTAATGCTGTTTGATGCCGTATCGCTACAAGACCTTGCCAAGTGAGTCCAGAAGTTCGCCTTTACGATGATGTCGTACTCAAGCCACAGGGGCCAGTCAGCTCTTCGAGGTAGCGCGCATCGCGACTCGGGAAAAGTGTTGTAGGAACGCTTCGCCCGTGTTGGTCGTTTTGAAGGTGTCAGCCATGAGGGCGGCGTGCAGGAAAGAGGACGGCTGCCACTCGTCGAAAGTGAGCAAGTGATCAAGCTGGTGACCTAGTTGGAGAGTCGCCGAGCGGTCCTTGGTTGTGGCAAGAGAGATAGTCTGACCCAACTTCACCTTGATGCTGGCTCCAGGCGTGAACAGACTCATCGGGATCGCTTCTGGTCTGGCCGCCTTGGACGCGATGTCAAACAACTCCAACGGGACGGTGATTGGCGAGTCCGTGTAGGCCGAAACCAAACTAGCACGAGAGTGGGACGTAGTGACGTTGTAGGAACTGAAAGACTTCTTGTGGGAGTCCGATGCCCCGCCTGGAAACTCCTGTAGAGTTCGCGACCGAATAAGGCTACTAAGTCCTGCGGGGCCGCCCCACCACCAAACGCGTTTGCACCCGCATCAGCGGCACCAAGACCGCTGCCACCAGCACCAGGACCGCCAGTACCAGCACCAACTGGACCGCCAGCACCCACCGCTCCGCAAGCACATCAGCACCACCAACACCCCCAGCACCACCAGCACCACTAGCACCACCAGCACCACCGGGGGTGGGGGGAGGTTCTCGCCGCCTCCGAGATTGATGTCCGACATGGATATGGAGATCGCCGCACTGCAGGTGGGACACTTGCTCGTGTTGAAGCGAAAGTGTGGGGAGAAGAGGTTTGTTGGCGAGGAAAGCGTGGAAAGGGGTGGAAAACAAAATTTTATGGAGTTTCGAGCGAGCAACAGGCGATGTTGCGAGCGAGAATAGTTGGTTCTAGCAAGAGGGAGTGATTCACACCGCACTCGCCTTTCGACTCGCGCGGCGCGCCCGTTGGTCGCCTTTGGCAACCGGCCACGAGCCCGTGAGCTGGTGAGTCTGGTTTCGCTTAAGCCTCGAGCCCTCCCCCTTGTCGGACGCAATTTCCGGCATTCGGGACGCAGGCTCAACGCATCTGCCTTGGCAGCACATCATTGGCACGCACACTTCATCCCGTAGACCCCTTCTCAAAGCAGGTGTGTTGACGCGGTCGCTGAGAGGCGCAGAGTCGAGCCCAGCGTCATCATCGCCGATCGTTCGGCGACGCCTACCCGCGGCCACAACCTCAGATCCTGAGCGAGCAGCTTATGTCGACGTGAGGGTCGGAGCTGATGGATCCAACGTCGCATCATCGTCCTTCCACAACAGGGTCAAGAATCTCTGACTGCACGGGCGCCGTAGTCCGTGCACCGTCAAGATCAGTCCAAGCGCCCTCAGTCAACGCTGAGCCAACTGTACCAGCTTCGCCTCCCTCGCCCCGGGCGGCTGGTAGTGAGGGGGCCAAAAAGCGCAATCGTGTGTCCCTGTCATGTGAGTAGAATATTTAGTCTCAATCGTGAGGGTCCTGACATGTGCTCCTGGTTTGAGGCTCGAACTTGATCGGGCCGGCGTGAACGCCCCATCAGGCATTGGCCTTCGACCGGAGTCCGCGAAGCCAGGCCCACGGAGGATTGGTGACATCGATGGGACACAAGTTTCTGATCCCCTTTCCCCCTTGCTTTACTTGGCCGCGTCAATTTCTAATGGCACGGACCCAACTAGGCGCGGAGTGTCGTCGCCTTAAGCTCAAATGTAGCCGCGTATTGTGGCCATGCACGAGCTGCGTTAAACGAGGGTGCAAGAAACTTTGTCCAAATGGCACGCTCGCCCCCAGCGGACGCACAATCAAGACGGTCGAGGAACGAAATAGCTTGAGCAAAAGGGTAGATCTTCTCGAACAGTTGATGTGCGAAAACTGACTTTCGGATTTCATCCCTCGCCCGACACCTGGACTCAAGTCGACGCCTGGCACCTCTTCGGACCGATTGATGGAGGACGAAGGTGAGGACGAGGAGTCGAACACCGTCGGGACGAGTCGAGGAGTCGAGGCGCAAATGACGGACGAAGTGTCCTTGCCCAAGCCGCCGACCCACGGCGAGGTGGCGGCGCTCGATCAGGACCTACGTACGCTGTATCAGACCTCACCACCCTCGACGCGTTGCTCTGCCTTGGCTACCGACGCCTTCGCGCTACCACTCTCTCAAAGGCCCCTCAAACTTGCCAAGCCTTCCACGCCCGCGACCTCAAGTGCGATGCCATCGCCGGGCGCGCCCGGCGTTCTCAAAGCTGCGATGGAGCTTCACACATTGGCCATGTTTTTTGCAGAGAGCATGTTGTGTGAGAGAAAGACCTTGACCGAATCTCTCGGTCTTGGAGACAGACCTTTTCTGACCGGCTCCAGTGCTATTGCGCAGACTTGCACAAAGCCCCGTTCGCACAAGCCCTCATCGACTACCCGTACGAGCCGCTCGAAGCTCCCTGGTCGGCATCGGTTTTGGCAATAATTCTAGAAGCTGGCCCTTACATGACCCAAATTGCCAAAAGCTGGAGCGAGCTTGACCCTGTGCTCGCTCTAAGGTGGTGGCATATATACTTTCATGTGAGCACGAGTGGAGCCAAGATTGGGAACAGCTTTAGCTGACCGGGTACCAATCTCTGGAACAGACTTTCGCCGCAACGGTCGTTCAGTCAAGTCTGGTCGTCAAATGCCCTCGTTCAAAGCTTGTGCAGCACGCCCTATACCAGATCACAGCTGCCATCGACATCTTCGAAACAGCGGCAGTCACCGGCGCCCCGGTCGCCATGCTGCTCCCACGGGCGAAATCACTGCGTACCGATGCGCTCCGGGCAATACAGTCGACCAGGCGAATTCCTGCGTCCATGCGAGCATCAAATGGTCTTGGAGTCGTCTCACCACCAAAAGTATCAAAAGAGCCGGTGAATCTGGACATATTGGGCAATGCGACTCAACTTTTGCGGAAGCCACTGTAAGGCCCGTGCGCCTGGGCCTTAGGAAGAGGGGACGCGCGCCTGGGCACTCTTAGTCTCTCTCCAGCGACTGATACGAGTGTCCAGGTGAGCACAAGGTGGATCAGAAGGCATTGTCATACCAGCGACTGATACGAGTGTCCAGTGTCAATTCTACATACTTTGGTCCTGTGATCCTTGTCGTCGTCGCTCAGGTGTACACTCCAACGGGGTGTATTACACTTTTTTCACACCGGTCAAAGACGCACACTGCCACGTGCGCCAGCGACACACCCACGGAACGAACAAACGACAACGAACGGTAACAGACGAACATGGCGCGTGGCAAGAACTCCACCGCCCAACCAGCGCCACCATCGGCACCAGAGGAAAGGGAGGACAGCTCGGACGATGAACAGGAGGTTGCAACGATGCCAAGGGGCATGAAGCTCAGCGCGCCCAAGCTTGCGAACGGCACGAAACTCACTCTCTCCTCGATCCGCGCGTCCTTCGAAAAGAAGACGGCGAAAGCGGCTAAGAACGACACCCTCCATCAAATTGCGGAAAACTCAGAAGACGACATCTCAACGGACGAAGAAAACGAGTACGCCCCTCAGTTCATCTCCACCATTCCCATCACTCTGCACAACAACACGAAGTCAAAGACGTTGCAGGCACTTGCTGACTCTGGGGCCTCTTCCTCCTTTATCGCAGATAAGGTGGTTGAGAAACTGGGGTTAGTCATGCATCGTCTCCCTGTTCCTACATTGGTCAAAACTGCAATCAAAGGCCAAGCACGCGCGTTTCATGTTACCTCATTTGTAAAGATTCCGATCACGCTCGAGAATGGCGCATGGGAAGCGGGACACACGATTCTGAAGGTGGCTAAACTGCAGGAGCCCTTGGAAGTGGTACTGGGGTTCAACTTCCTTGTAAAACACAAGGTTACCATCGACTTCGCGGCACACAAGATCCTGGTGCCACATCCGACCATGCCTGACGTAAAGATCGACCTTCTTGCGCCGGTCTTCGGACCCCACCCCAGCGAGCCGCGGCGAAGAATGCCAAACGAAGCGATAAAGCTCGGATCAACTGGCGTGCAGTGATTGCCTACATCGATGGGTCCAGCAAAGGGAAACGGAGTTGACGGAGTTGCGACGGCAGGAGGCAAAGCTACGGGTCGAGTTCGCGGATCGGTTCCCAGGGGATATTCCTCCGGTTTCGACGTATGAATCACCGGTCCGACACCGAATCGAGCTGAAGGACGGAGCAACAAAACCGAACTTGAAGGGTTATCGAGCGGCACACCGTTACCGGGAAGCCTGGAAGCGCCTGATTGATCAGCACGTCGCCAATGGCCGCCTTCGAAAGTCGTCATCAGAGTTCGCGTCCCCGGCGTTTGTCATCCCAAAGAAAGGTATGGATAAGGACCCGTCAATCCAACCACGCATGGTCTGTGACTACCGAGTACTCAACAAAGGGACGGTCCGAGATCGCACACCTCTACCACTTCCGGACGAGATTCTGTCGGTCTGCTCAAACGCGCGATTCTGGGGAAGATCGACATGACAAACTCCTTCTTCCAAACCAAGATGGCCGAGGAAGACATCCGGAAGACGGCGATTGTGACACCGTGGGGATTGTACGAGTGGACGGTAATGCCAATGGGACTCTGCAACGCCCCGGCAACGCATCAGCGCCGAGTCAACGAGGCACTCGGAGACCTTATCGGGAGCGTGTGTTTTGTGTACCTCGATGACATCACAATCTTTGCCGACACCTTGGAGGAACATGAACGACGGGTGCGACTAGTCCTGGAGGCGCTGAGACGGGCGGATCTGTACGTATCGCCGAAGAAGACGGAACTGTTTGCTGCCGAGTGCTTTTTCCTCGGCCACCAGATCACTCGGGAAGGCATCAAGGTCGATCCTGACAAGGTGGAGCGGATCCAACAGTGGCCGCGACCAAGGACGGTGAAGCAATTGCGGGGATTCCTAGGTCTGGTGCAGTATCTGCGGAAGTTCATCGACAAGCTTGCGGATTTGACGGCGGTTTTAGTCCCGCTGACACGGAAAGGGGTGCATGTCGACGAAGGCTGGACGGGAGAGCACGACAAGGCGTTTGAGGCAATCAAGTCCTTGGTGGGCAACCTTCCTTCTCTACATCCCATTGACCATTCCGACAAGGGCGACCCATTATGGCTGATGACGGATGCGAGCAATCGGGGAATCGGGGCGGCACTCAGTCAAGGAAAGCAATGGCAGACGGCCATGCCGGCAGGCTATTGGTCACGACAGTACAACCCAGCGGAAGGCAACTATGCAGCCCACGAGATGGAATTGCTTGCAATTGTGGACGCCCTTCATCACTGGCGGGCGGACCTTTTGGGTGTTCGATTCAAGATCCTCACAGACCACCACTCCTTGGCGGGCTTCATGAAGCAACCAAGCCTTTCACAACAACAAGCTCGATAGACCGAACGACTGGCCGATTACAACTTCGAGATTGTATATGTACGAGGTCCAGAGAACACAGTGGCTGATGCATTGAGTCGTTACTCTTTCCCGGAGGAACCCACAGCCGGCCGCCAGGCGAGCGACAATGTCAACGTGCTGGCGGAGGCAACTCTCGATCCTGCCTTCCTTTGCAAACTCAGGGACGGTTACCGCAAGGACCCGCAATGTCAACAAGCTATCAAGAACATTGACTCAACACCAGGCTACTCAGTCGACAATGGAATCGCACGGTTCGAAGGACGGATCCTCCTGCCAAAGATGGGGAACTTTCGGAGGACGCGCTACATGACGCGCATGATGCCGCAGGCCATTTTGGACTACACAAGACGTATGAACACCTACGCCGCAACTTTATCTGGTCGGGAATGAAGGATGCATGCAAAGATTACGTTGAGTCCTGTGCTGCTTGTCAGACAATGAAGATGCATGGCACCGGTTTTGCCGGTCGGATCCACAATTTGAATGTGCCTGACCGGCCAATGCGGGAAGTTGGCCTAGACTTTGTCGGGCCACTTGTACCTAGCAATGGTAATGACGCACTGCTTACGGTAACAGATCGCCTTTCAGGCTACGTTCGCCTCATCCCCTGCCGCACGACGGACGACGCGACTACCACGGCGGACCGGTTCTTGAGGGGTGGCATCGACACTTCGGCATGCCACGAGTGCTGGTCTCCGACCGCGACAAGCCGACCACAAGCGAGTTCTGGCGAGCGTACATGGGCCAGCTGGGAACGAAACTGGCAACATCGACGTCTTTCCACCCACAAACGGATGGCCGAAGCGAGCGAACAAATCGGACCGTGATCCAAGTCCTGCAAACAATGGTCAACCGACGGCAAAATGACTGGTCAAAGCACTTGGCTACGGTGGAGTTTGTGATCAACTCCAGTATGAACAGGTCGACGGGGAAGACGCCATTTGAAGTGGTACTTGGGTTCACGCCGGAGCTGACACCGATCACCCCAGTGGAGGGCTCAACCACGTCACAGGCAGTCAAATCCATCGTGGAACAACGTGAAGCAGCGGTTGCGGAAGCCCGAGACAATTTGGCAATTGCAAAGATCCGACAGGCCAACCAAAGCAACAAGGCGAGGAAACCGGAGCCCGGGTTTGCAGTTGGCGACATGGTCTTAGTCGACTCGCGGGATTGACGACTGCGGTACAAGGCCGATGGGGAAGCACGGTCAGCCAAACTCTTTCCCCGGTTTGACGGCCCCTACGAAGTCATAGCAGCACGACCCGAAACCTCAAATTACAAGCTGAAGCTCAAGGCGGGGGACAAGTCGCACAACGTCTTCCACGCCTCCAAGCTCCGACGCTGGGTAAAGAACAATGGGGTGGTGTTCCCAGGACGAGAGGCAACGGAACCAGCGGCCATTATCGTCCAAGGAAACGAGGAGTGGGAGGTAGAACGGATTGTGGACGAAAAGGGGAAGGGGTCAAGGAAGAGGTTCTTGGTGAAATGGAAGGGGTGGGCAGACAGCGACAACACATGGGAGCCATGCTCACACCTGGAAGACACCGCAGCGTTGGAAGAGTGGGAGAGTGGGAAGGCGGGGGAGGACAAGGCAAGGAGGGGAGGGTGTAAGGAGGGAGGGGAGTTTGGTTTAGGTGGTGGAGAGTGTAAGGCCCGTGCGCCTGGGCCTTAGGAAGAGGGGACGCGCGCCTGGGCACTCTTAGTCTCTCTCCAGCAACTGATACAAGTGTCCAGGTGAGCACAAGGTGGATCAGAAGGCATTGTCATACCAGCGACTGATACGAGTGTCCAGTGTCAATTCTACATACTTTGGTCCTGTGATCCTTGTCGTCGTCGCTCAGGTGTACACTCCAACGGGGTGTATTACAGCCACGCCATTCGTCCGTGGACTCAGAATCTAGTCCTTTGCCACACACCGGCGCCGCCGTGCCGGCCGAGAAATGCGAACCGCCAAGATCATCCCGACCACGGTCATTGAGTCTAATCAAGTTCTTCCCCCGCAACCAGAATTGTGCAGAGAGGCCAGTCGTCTGGCCCATGCCACACAGTCCTTCAGCACCGAGTCCCCGCCCCCTGGACTACGGACCGGTTTTCAATACAACCAGGCTTCATTCCCGTTATCTCTTGCCGTACAGGACGCCTACTCCCCTCATGTTGAAGCTACGTCCTACGGAACCGATGCTCAACCTTACTCGAACGTAGGTGGAAGCACCGCGTGCAGCGGTGCTCCAGAACGATAGACAGGATCAAACAATAGTAATTCACTAGAACCTCGGGTTAGTGAGCTGGCATACTACACATATGAGAAAAGGGGCACCCACCTAGAACCTCGGGTTAGTGAGCTGGCGAAAGCCAAGGGAGGTTCTAGGCGCGCGCAAGCTATTCAACTAAGCCAAAAGTTCTATCGCCTTCCATCGTACCTCGGGCAAAGGCCTCAGGCCTTGCACCCTCCCCTCCATCCTCTTCTTCAACTCCCAACGCCGAAGCGCCTCTGTCCCCACCAAGTTTTCACGCGGTTCCATGGTGGCTTCGTGCTGCGGATAGCCCTCCCACCAAACACAATAGCGCTTCCCCCCCCCCCCCCCTTGTTGTTTCCTCCAATCTCTCGCACAACCCATTCTTCATGTCCATCGACTATAACTGGTTTGGGTCTGGTGGGTTCTCGATTCGGAAAGAGGTTGGGTCGTTGGCTCGGTAAGGACGGAGCTTGCTTACGTGAAACGTAGGATGTGATCGGTCGCCTTCGCTAAGCTGCAGTGTGTAGTTGGAGGTGGCAACATTCGCGGCAATAACCTTGTAGGGTCCCTCAAAGCGATCGAAGAGCTTGGCCGACTTGCGGTGTCCCGTTTTAAATTGAAGACGACGGTCACGGGTGTCCACCATGACAAAATCGCCCACCGCAATGTCCGGTTCTGGCCGTCGATGTCGGTTGACCTGCTCCGCTTGCCGCACCTTGGCTGCAGCCAATGCATCCCGGACCTCCGCCAACACCGCCTTCCGCTCGGCGATCAGGTCCTTTGCCGCAGGCACATCGGGCAAGTCAGGTCAATTGAGAGACGTTGGCAACAGGCTGGTGAACGACCTAGGACCACCTCAAACGGCGATTTGTTCGTTGAGGCGTTGACGCTTGTGTTGATCGCAAACTCAATGTTGACCAGATGTCGGACCCAATTGTTCTGCTGCTTGTTGACCACGGCTCGCAAGGCTTGAATGGCGGTTTTGTTGGTCCGTTCGCTACGGTCGTTGGTTTCCAGGTGGAACAATGTAGACATGGCGAGTCGAGTGCCCATCAGATTGTGATACGCGCGCCAGAAATGCGATGTAAATAGCTTATCCCGATGGCAGACTATCCTTGTTGGCGGTCCGAAGAAGCGGTGCCATCCCTCATGAAAACGTTCGGCTATGTCCTTGGCGGTGTCCGCGGCCAGGCTAGGTATCAAGCGCGTGTAGCCCGATAAACGATCGGTGATCGTGAGGAGCATGTCGAACCCCTGGCTCTTGGGCAGGGGGCCCACAAAATTGAGAGCCACCTCCTGCATCAGCCCATCCGGCACAGCCAACGCATGCGATACCCCCAATGCGCCCGTGGTTGTTGCATTGGTACGTTGACATACATCACATGTTGAGACATAGGCGTCGCATGATGTTCGCAGCCGCGGCCAGAAGAAAGTCCGAGACACCTGATGGAAGGTCTTGCGCGGGCTGAAGTGACCCAGCGCGTCGTGAGCGTCGTGTAAGATGTCCTCCCGAAGCTGTGGCACCGCAGGTACAACCATCCTACCCTCGAAATACAGCACCCCATCCACACAAGAGAACCCTGGCGACGAGTCGAGATTGCGCTTGACCTGTGTAATACACCCCGTTGGAGTGTACACCTGAGCGACGACGACAAGGATCACAGGACCAAAGTATGTAGAATTGACACTGGACACTCGTATCAGTCGCTGGTATGACAATGCCTTCTGATCCACCTTGTGCTCACCTGGACACTTGTATCAGTTGCTGGAGAGAGACTAAGAGTGCCCAGGCGCGCGTCCCCTCTTCCTAAGGCCCAGGCGCACGGGCCTTACACTCTCCACCACCTAAACCAAACTCCCCTCCCTCCTTACACCCTCCCCTCCTTGCCTTGTCCTCCCCCGCCTTCCCACTCTCCCACTCTTCCAACGCTGCGGTGTCTTCCAGGTGTGAGCATGGCTCCCATGTGTTGTCGCTGTCTGCCCACCCCTTCCATTTCACCAAGAACCTCTTCCTTGACCCCTTCCCCTTTTCGTCCACAATCCGTTCTACCTCCCACTCCTCGTTTCCTTGGACGATAATGGCCGCTGGTTCCGTTGCCTCTCGTCCTGGGAACACCACCCCATTGTTCTTTACCCAGCGTCGGAGCTTGGAGGCGTGGAAGACGTTGTGCGACTTGTCCCCCGCCTTGAGCTTCAGCTTGTAATTTGAGGTTTCGGGTCGTGCTGCTATGACTTCGTAGGGGCCGTCAAACCGGGGAAAGAGTTTGGCTGACCGTGCTTCCCCATCGGCCTTGTACCGCAGTCGTCAATCCCGCGAGTCGACTAAGACCATGTCGCCAACTGCAAACCCGGGCTCCGGTTTCCTCGCCTTGTTGCTTTGGTTGGCCTGTCGGATCTTTGCAATTGCCAAATTGTCTCGGGCTTCCGCAACCGCTGCTTCACGTTGTTCCACGATGGATTTGACTGCCTGTGACGTGGTTGAGCCCTCCACTGGGGTGATCGGTGTCAGCTCCGGCGTGAACCCAAGTACCACTTCAAATGGCGTCTTCCCCGTCGACCTGTTCATACTGGAGTTGATCACAAACTCCACCGTAGCCAAGTGCTTTGACCAGTCATTTTGCCGTCGGTTGACCATTGTTTGCAGGACTTGGATCACGGTCCGATTTGTTCGCTCGCTTCGGCCATCCGTTTGTGGGTGGAAAGACGTCGATGTTGCCAGTTTCGTTCCCAGCTGGCCCATGTACGCTCGCCAGAACTCGCTTGTGGTCGGCTTGTCGCGGTCGGAGACCAGCACTCGTGGCATGCCGAAGTGTCGATGCCACCCCTCAAGAACCGGTCCGCCGTGGTAGTCGCGTCGTCCGTCGTGCGGCAGGGGATGAGGCGAACGTAGCCTGAAAGGCGATCTGTTACCGTAAGCAGTGCGTCATTACCATTGCTAGGTACAAGTGGCCCGACAAAGTCTAGGCCAACTTCCCGCATTGGCCGGTCAGGCACATTCAAATTGTGGATCCGACCGGCAAAACCGGTGCCATGCATCTTCATTGTCTGACAAGCAGCACAGGACTCAACGTAATCTTTGCATGCATCCTTCATTCCCGACCAGATAAAGTTGCGGCGTAGGTGTTCATACGTCTTGTGTAGTCCAAAATGGCCTGCGGCATCATGCGCGTCATGTAGCGCGTCCTCCCGAAAGTTCCCCATCTTTGGCAGGAGGATCCGTCCTTCGAACCGTGCGATTCCATTGTCGACTGAGTAGCCTGGTGTTGAGTCAATGTTCTTGATAGCTTGTTGACATTGCGGGTCCTTGCGGTAACCGTCCCTGAGTTTGCAAAGGAAGGCAGGATCGAGAGTTGCCTCCGCCAGCACGTTGACATTGTCGCTCGCCTGGCGGCCGGCTGTGGGTTCCTCCGGGAAAGAGTAACGACTCAATGCATCAGCCACTGTGTTCTCTGGACCTCGTACATATACAATCTCGAAGTTGTAATCGGCCAGTCGTTCGGTCTATCGAGCTTGTTGTTGTGAAAGGCTTGGTTGCTTCATGAAGCCCGCCAAGGAGTGGTGGTCTGTGAGGATCTTGAATCGAACACCCAAAAGGTCCGCCCGCCAGTGATGAAGGGCGTCCACAATTGCAAGCAATTCCATCTCGTGGGCTGCATAGTTGCCTTCCGCTGGGTTGTACTGTCGTGACCAATAGCCTGCCGGCATGGCCGTCTGCCATTGCTTTCCTTGACTGAGTGCCGCCCCGATTCCCCGATTGCTCGCATCCGTCATCAGCCATAATGGGTCGCCCTTGTCGGAATGGTCAATGGGATGTAGAGAAGGAAGGTTGCCCACCAAGGACTTGATTGCCTCAAACGCCTTGTCGTGCTCTCCCGTCCAGCCTTCGTCGACATGCACCCCTTTCCGTGTCAGCGGGACTAAAACCGCCGTCAAATCCGCAAGCTTGTCGATGAACTTCCGCAGATACTGCACCAGACCTAGGAATCCCCGCAATTGCTTCACCGTCCTTGGTCGCGGCCACTGTTGGATCCGCTCCACCTTGTCAGGATCGACCTTGATGCCTTCCCGAGTGATCTGGTGGCCGAGGAAAAAGCACTCGGCAGCAAACAGTTCCGTCTTCTTCGGCGATACGTACAGATCCGCCCGTCTCAGCGCCTCCAGGACTAGTCGCACCCGTCGTTCATGTTCCTCCAAGGTGTCGGCAAAGATTGTGATGTCATCGAGGTACACAAAACACACGCTCCCGATAAGGTCTCCGAGTGCCTCGTTGACTCGGCGCTGATGCGTTGCCGGGGCGTTGCAGAGTCCCATTGGCATTACCGTCCACTCGTACAATCCCCACGGTGTCACAATCGCCGTCTTCCGGATGTCTTCCTCGGCCATCTTGGTTTGGAAGAAGGAGTTTGTCATGTCGATCTTCCCCCAGAATCGCGCGTTTGAGCAGACCGACAGAATCTCGTCCGGAAGTGGTAGAGGTGTGCGATCTCGGACCGTCCCTTTGTTGAGTACTCGGTAGTCACAGACCATGCGTGGTTGGATTGACGGGTCCTTATCCATACCTTTCTTTGGGATGACAAACGCCGGGGACGCGAACTCTGATGACGACTTTCGAAGGCGGCCATTGGCGACGTGCTGATCAATCAGGCGCTTCCAGGCTTCCCGGTAACGGTGTGCCGCTCGATAACCCTTCAAGTTCGGTTTTGTTGCTCCGTCCTTCAGCTCGATTCGGTGTCGGACCGGTGATTCATACGTCGAAACCGGAGGAATATCCCCTGGGAACCGATCCGCAAACTCGACCCGTAGCTTTGCCTCCTGCCGTCGCAACTCCGTCAACTCCGTTTCCCTTTGCTGGACCCCATCGATGTAGGCAATCACTGCACGCCAGTTGATCCGAGCTTTATCGCTTCGTTTGGCATTCCTCGCCGCGGCTCGCTGGGGGTGGGGTCCGAAGACCGGCGCAAGAAGGTCGATCTTTACGTCAGGCATGGTCGGATGTGGCACCAGGATCTTGTGTGCCGCAAAGTCGATGGTAACCTTGTGTTTTACAAGGAAGTTGAACCCCAGTACCACTTCCAAGGGCTCCTGCAGTTTAGCCACCTTCAGAATCGTGTGTCCCGCTTCCCATGCGCCATTCTCGAGCGTGATCGGAATCTTTACAAACAAGGTAACATGAAACGCGCGTGCTTGGCCTTTGATTGCAGTTTTGACCAATGTAGGAACAGGGAGACGATGCATGACTAACCCCAGTTTCTCAACCACCTTATCTGCGATAAAGGAGGAAGAGGCCCCAGAGTCAGCAAGTGCCTGCAACGTCTTTGACTTCGTGTTGTTGTGCAGAGTGATGGGAATGGTGGAGATGAACTGAGGGGCGTACTCGTTTTCTTCGTCCGTTGAGATGTCGTCTTCTGAGTTTTCCGCAATTTGATGGAGGGTGTCGTTCTTAGCCGCTTTCGCCGTCTTCTTTTCGAATTCGGCCCACCCCTCCGGGACATCCGGTGCCTGCTGCCAGTTGGCTGTACAGTCGCTCGCGCGGTGATCCGTGTTGATGCGTCTGCAGCTAAAGCATCCCTCCTTCTCCGAGAGATAATCCTTCATTGGGTCCGTGAGTCTCGTCGGCCTGCGTCGAGTGGTCGCCGAGGTCACGAAAGGTCGGCCAGAGCTGGTCTTTGGGCTCGTAGTCGAGGTTTGCGTTCGGGGAGTTGCTACAGGACGAAACGCTATGATCACATTCCATTGGGATTGTGCCAATCGCTCGAACACCTTGTAAGATAATGTCTTGAGCTTGGGGAGCGCCGCCTTTGAAGCCGCCACGTAGTCTAAATCATCTTGGTGTAGGCCAGTACCCAACAGAAGGTCGTTCTGTCGTAGAACAACGCTCAATTGAGGGTCCATGTTGAACAGTAGGATCTTGATGAACTTGATGTTGCTGAGGGCGGTCTGGCCGAGCTGCAGCTGTGAGGCCCGAAGTCCCGAAGCCCACGTCGCGTAGTCGTGGTTGCCTTGGTGGCTGTGGCGAATATGCTGCTCTGTCGTGAAGGCGAAATCCAAGGGTAGTGCCTTGTGGATGAAGGCGACCTTAAGCTCGTCCCACGTGCGTTCCTCCGTCGCCGTCACCAGCCAATCCTTGAGCGCCTCGTGTTCAATGTGGTTGGCGATGAACATTATCTTTAGTCGCATGTTCTTCACTTGGTACTGGAAGAACATGTTGTCCATGTCGTTGAGGAATGCGCGGATCAAGGAGAGAGTGAGTTTCGTGCCGTTCGCAAGCTTGGGCGCGCTGAGCTTCATGCCCCTTGGCATCCTTGCAACCTCCTGTTCATCGTCCGAGCTGTCCTCCCTTTCCTCTGGTGCCGATGGTGGCGCTAGTTGGGCGGTGGAGTTCTTGCCACGCGCCATGTTCGTCTGTTACCGTTCGTTGTTGTTTGTTCGTTCCGTGGGTGTGTCGCTGGCGCACGTGGCAGTGTGCGTCTTTGACCGGTGTGAAAAAAGTGTAATACACCCCGTTGGAGTGTACACCTGAGCGACGACGACAAGGATCACAGGACCAAAGTATGTAGAATTGACACTGGACACTCGTATCAGTCGCTGGTATGACAATGCCTTCTGATCCACCTTGTGCTCACCTGGACACTTGTATCAGTTGCTGGAGAGAGACTAAGAGTGCCCAGGCGCGCGTCCCCTCTTCCTAAGGCCCAGGCGCACGGGCCTTACAACCTGCTGGCAAAAGGGATCGGGGTTATAGCCCTCCACAAGGCGGCTCCGCAGCTGTGTGTCGACGTCCATCTCCGAAACCGCCTGTACGGAATCAGGCTCCCCCTGGGGAAAGAGTACCGGCTCATCGCGTCTGCCATGGTGTTCTCGCCTCCCGGAATGTAGGTGATGTCGAAATCGTAGTCGGCTAGACGTTCGACCCAGCGGGCCTGACGCTTTGATAGATTTTCCTGCGTCTTGAGGTACTTCAGCAATTTGTGGTCAGAAAGGAAATGGAAGTGGACACCCATCAAGTTGACTCGCCACTGACGCAGCGCGTCCACGACCGCCAAAAACTCCTGTTCATGGGTCAGGTAGTTGACCTCCGCACTGATGTACTGACGAGACCAATACGCCACCGGCTGTGCCTTGTGCCAGTCCTGCCCCTGAAGCAACACAGCGCCTATCCCAACATTACTTGCGTCTGTCATAACCCAGAGGGGATCAGTGGAATCCGTGTGGTCGATCGGCTCGAGACATGGCAGCGAGGTGACAATGGTCTTCATGGCGTTGAAGTGTCGCTCTTGCTTGGCACCCCACATGAGTCGGACATTGGCGTTCTTCGACTTTAAATCCGCCAGAGGTTTGGTATGTTGGGCCAGACCATTGATGAACTTGCGCAAGTATTGAACGAGGCCCAGGAACCCCCGCAGCTCTGTGACAGTCCGCGGACACGGCCACTCCACGATTCGCTCCACCTTCGACTGATCTGCTGCAATCCCGTTTCGCGAAATGACATGCCCCAAAAAGTCGCAAGACGTTCAAAAAAGTTCGGTCTTCTTTGGCGAACAATACAGATCGGCCCGCCGCAGCGCCTCGAGTACCTCCTTGACGTGGGTTTGATGATCCTCCATGGTATCCGAGAAGATAGTGATGTTGTCAAGGTAGGCGAAGCAGCTCTTGCCTATGAGACTAGACAGGGCCTCGTTGACCCGGTGTTGATGCATCGCCGGCGCGTTCGACAGGCCCATCGGCATGACGACCCACTTGAAGAGCCCCCAGGGGGTTGCCACCGCGGTCTTTGGTATGTCCTCCTCGGCCATCTTTGTCTGGAAAAAGCTGTTTGTCATATCGATCTTGGACCAGAAGCGCGCCCGAGCTGCGACGGCCAAAATCTCGTCCGGCAGGGGAAGCGGTGTGCGATCTGGTACCGTCGCTGCATTGAGGATCCGATAGTCGTTGACCCAACGCGGCATAATCGACGGGTCGGTGTCCATACCCTTCTTGGGAATGATGAAGGCCGGCAAGGAGTATTCCGACGATGATGGGCGAAGACGACCGGCCGCGAGGTGTTCATCCAGTAAGCGTTGCCACGCCGCATGCCAGCGCATCGGAGTGCCGTAGGTTGGTTGCCGCGGGGTCTTCATACCAGGTTTCAGCGCGATACGATGGCGGACCTTTGACTCGTACTGTGAGACCGGCGGGATGTCTGCCCGAAATCGGTCCGAGAACTCCTTGCGAAATGCGACTTCAAGTGCTCGCAATTGCGACTCTTCCGCTTGCTGCTCTTCGAGATGAGCAAGACAGGCCCAAATGCTCGCCTGAACCGCACTCTCCGATCATTCCCCCTTCTCCCCCCGGTGCATCAGACGCTTGCCGGGTAGGGTTGGATCGGGGGCCAGCACTCGACGCCTTTTGCAGTCGACCAGGATATTGTGTCGCTCCAAGAACAGTCGCCCCAACACCACTTTCAACGATGTCAATGGCGCAATCTTCAGAACGACGTGTTGGGTAGACCATTGGCCGTTCAGGGTACAAAGTGGCACACACACGAATTCAGTGACGGGATGCGAGACCCTGTGACTTTGGATTGCAACACTAACAGATGTGGGTACCTGAAGCTTCCTCCGTGTCAACCGTAGTTTCTCCACTTCCCTATCTGCGATGAAGGAAGCGGAAGCACCCGTGTCAACTAGAGCTCGCAAGGCAGGTCCATCCTCTGTTGTGAGCTTCACAGAAAGGGAAATGGGTTCGCACCTCTCGTCATCCGTGCCGTTGTCGTATTCGTCATCGCACAGGCAGTGTAGCTCTTCACCCTTGTCGTCAATTTCGTCTACGGCGTCGGATAGGGACGCAACTTGTTCTGGGGATACGGGACCTTGTTGCCAACCCGCTGGGACTTTACAAGCCGAAGTCACCCAGGTAGTGCACGTGTCCTTGAAGTGGCCAGCATTGATCTTGCAACATCTGAAGCAGCCCTGATTGCTCCTGAGGAAAGCACGCTCACGGTCGGTCATTGGTGGCGCTCGGGTTTTGGAAGACAACGGCGGCAGCGTAGACGGCGAGGCGGTAGTGCGCAGCGTAGGCGTGGAGCGGACGGTTTTCGCTGAGGCTTGAGCTGTCGCCTTCACGGAGGCGCGGGTGGCACTGATGACTTGCCAGAGTCGCCTAGCTTTTGCGTCGAACATCTGGTAATCGAAGACTGCGGAGCTGGTGGTCGAGTCGGCTTTGACTATGGAGGTGTCGAGTTCGTCAGGCGACAATCCCGTCCCCTTGATCACCTCCGAGAGTCGGAGTCGCTGGGAGAGCTCCTCGTCCATGTGGAGCAGGAGCATGCGGACCAGTTGGGTGTCGCTGACAAGACTGACGCCCAGTTCCAGTTGCAGATCGCGAGCGGCCGCTGAAAATTCTCGGTAATCACCCGTCTGTCGCAAGTTGTCGAGGCGTCGATAGTGTTGCCACATGTAATCGGACGGCAACGCGCGAAGTGTCAAATCGCGTTGGAATACACCGTACTTCTTGTTGACATGTGACGCGGCATCACTGGAATACCACACCTTCAGCTCTGGGTCGAGGAGCAGCTGGCCGATTATATCGATCTTGTCAACATCTGTCTCGATCTTCTCTTTTTTGAAGTATCGATCGTTGCGAGACCAGAAGAGTCGAAGTCCCGATAAGGTGCGGTCGGTGCGGCAAAGGTAAGACGGGGCGTGCAATTTCCAGCGAGGGGGTGCGTCCTCGTGCGGTTTGCTCATCCTGCGCGCGGCAGGACGGCGGCGGTCGTCGTCTGAGTCGGAGTCGGTCACGGTAACGGCGGAGGCGGGGTCGGAGGCTCCCGAGTGGATGCTCTCCGAGTCGCTTAACGGCAGAGGTATGAGCAGTGGATCGGGTATGGCGAAGGCTCTAGCCGACCTGGCAGCGGCGCGAGTGACGGCGGGAATGCTGACGTGTCTTGATCGTTGTCAAAACAAAATTGGAAGCACCGCGTGCAGCGGTGCTCCAGAACGATAGACAGGATCAAACAATAGTAATTCACTAGAACCTCGGGTTAGTGAGCTGACATACTACACATATGAGAAAAGGGGCACCCACCTAGAACCTCGGGTTAGTGAGCTGGCGAAAGCCAAGGGAGGTTCTAGGCGCGCGCAAGCTATTCAACTAAGCCAAAAGTTCTATCGCCTTCCATCGTACCTCGGGCAAAGGCCTCAGGCCTTGCAGTAGGTTCCTCGATCAATTATGGTGGTGCACAGACGTCCTTTTCTCCCTTTCAGGCCGGCTTCCATTACTGTGGATCGCGCGGTCAATGCGATGCAACAAACTTCATTCCTAGCCCACGTTACCTGGCCGAGTCCGTAAATCTCCCTTGGATGGGACAACTGACTAGTCCCGCCTCTGGCACGAATGGTTCGACAACACTTCCTTCCGATGATTTGCGCAACTCCAATTATGCCGCCATGGCGGAAGCCATGCGTATGAGGGCGACGGAGATCAGTCGCAGTCTTGCAAGACCACATGCTGGGCAGCATCCGTCGCTCCATGTGTCGACACAGGGACGAGGGTCGCAGGGGAACCAGATAGGGATGCCGATATTGGTCATTGTGTAAGGCCTTCGTCCCCCAGCGGTGGAAACGAAGGATTTTCGCTCGCAATGTACACCCAATGCACAAGGAATGGTATGCTCCATACCTCGGATCAGATATTACGTCAATAGTAACTCGCACCAGAACCGCAGGGCGGGTATGACAGCGAAGGGATGTAATCAACAAAACTGCAATGCATTGATGCGACCTGCTTGCGAGTGGATAGTGTATGCAAGGTGAGAAAGATCGAATCAAAAAAGATCGCGAGCGCGTTCTGCGTCGGTGTGCATCTATCTCCGGACGCTTTTCTCCAGTGGGTCGTCACGTATCGTCAGCTTTGACACGGACAGCCCCGTAGCCGCGTCATTGCCAAGTCTGTATCCCGCGCCTGCGCTGGTATCCGGAGACCTCATCGTCACGCCTTTTCTTGATGGTACAGCCGCCACCGGCACTGGGGCTGACGCCGTCGTCGCGCTCCTCGGCGGCCCGGGACTCGGCGTCGGCGTCGTCGAAGCTGAAGAAGAGCTCCCACGTGAATGCATCGTCGAATGGAAAGCATGGTTTAGAATCGTCGAAGGGGTCGCAAAGCTGACGGGTGCGGAGTTGGAGGGGCTCCCGGGTGCTTGCGATGTGGCGGCGATCGTTGAAGAAGTAAGCGTTGCCACGGGTGAAGAGACGCGGGCGACGCTAAGTTCCTTCAGGGGCGTTGGAGGGGACATAGTCAGGCTCGGGATCAGCCGAGGGACCTTGTTGGTGACCGCGGTGTGTCCTCTGCTACGTGACAAAGAATCGGCGGGCTCGACCTCGTTCGGGACCGGGTTGGGCAGGGTGACTTGGATCTCACCAAATAAGATGGACTCGCGACCGTCCGGCCCAAGTCGAACATGGGGTACGCTTCGCCCTCTCTGTCTCGGTCTACTGGCCAGGTCCCATTCATCGGCGGGAGCAGGGAGCAAGGGCGGAAGTCCATTCAGTATTCTGCCCCTTGTCGATCCCAGACCTGGTTCCCGTTGCGCGGAGGCCGAATCTTGGGCGATATGGGAGGCGGAGCCATGTTCGGCAACATCGTCGTACGTGGCCATGGAATGAGCAGGAGTAACTTCCGTGGAAGGGGACGAAGAGGAAATTGGATACTCGTAGCCAGGATTGCCCCAAGCCAAAGCGTACGATCCGTGGGGACCCGGCCCTGTCGCGTTGCCCTCGGTTGCGGTCCACGCTGAAGACGAGCTTGGGCCGGATGCCGACAACGCAGCCGGCGGGAAGTTGCCGAAGGTGATCGAGTTTTCGAGTGCAATTTGTTCCCGATCCTCTTCGGGGAATATAGGTCCCGGGTTGGGTCTCGTGCCGATTGGGTGAGCACAGGTCCATGTCGGCGGAGCAGCAGGGTACCCTCCGGGGTGGTACGGAGCAGCTCGCAGCGGCGGGACACGAGAGTGCGACGGCGAGGTGAATCGCGGCCCAACGTGCGAAGCAGTGCCATCGTGAGCCGACAAACTTGCACGGCCACTGTTACTGTAGCCTCCGAACGTGGCCGAATGGTACGGTGCCGAAGCACCCAGGTCCGGACTAGATGGTGCTGTCATTGCCGATCGGCGCTCGTGGCTAGACGATGATGAGCTTTCCTCGGGTTGGTTTTGGAAGAAACGATGAAGGTCATAAGCTTCGTTGGAAGGGATCGACGTCGATGCCGAACCATCCCACGACATTCTTCTCTCGATCGTTGCACCCTCTCCCCCATTCAGCGTCGACGACGTCGGGTGTAGAGCATGGCGCTGCCGGCCGTTCACGCTTGCCGATTGCAGCGTTGAATGGCTGGAAGGTCGTCTTGGTTTGGTCCCGCTGGCAAACGGTCGCTCAGACGGCTTGACCCAGGGAGTCGGCTGCGCGGCCGCCGGTAGACCGAGAATGGGGGAGGTTGGGGCCGAGTCGTCGACGAGCGCGCTTCCATTGGCCCTAGCGTCATAATCGTGATTGTTGGCCACCGGGCCGGGCCCACCGTTCGCTGCGGACCATATCCTGAAATCACTCATCGGGGGCATGGGAGGCACGGCCGGTGCAGGCATCCCGAAATAGCCCGGTTGAGGGGCCATACTCGATCCGAAGTGCGTGGGGACGATACGAGGTGACGGGGCTGAGCGACGCCGCCCCGAACCTCGGCTTTCGCTCGAAGGAGGCTGAATCACGAGCGAATCTTCGCGCTCTTCGCAGAGATCATTGATCACGGCCGTGATGCGGTCCGTCGCTCGCGAAGGAGCGACAATGCGATAAGCTCGCATGAACTCGCCACGGATCTGAACGGGACGGCGGTGAGGGGTAAAACCCGACAGCTCAGCTGAGTACGCCAATTTGGACAGGGTAGGAAAAACATACCGTATATAAACCGTCCTTGGTGACTGTACGAGCCACGTTGTAGTTGAGTTGGAAAGGGTCCTGGTTCAAAAGCGAGGTGAGCGACAACTCCCAGGGTATTAATCCCGCCGCACATCGACGAGCACGCACTTCGATACACAGTTTGTGCAGATCCCGCACAATGACATCAGGGTCATATTCAACCTTTTTTTTTTTTTTGGACCAAAGCGGGCACTTAGCGATTGCCACTAGTCTGGTGGCTGATGATATCTTCGGCAACACTCACATCGGGATTCCATCCCTTGGCTTCCTTGGTCAATATGCCATATTCGCTCCTGAAGGACAAGACGTGGTGATGGTACATGAAATCCTTGGCGTAGTATCTGAAAAAGTCAATCAAGAGTTCGCCGACGGTCTCGACGTTTGCGGTCTGCCACACGCGAGGTAGTGACTCCATATCATCGAAGAAGTAGACGTCGTGGCCTTGGAATTGGCGCTCTTCAGGCGGCATGCACCTCGGTGGGGGCAAGCGTTGCAAATTCCTGGTGCAGAGCAAAAAAAATGTGGAGCGTCAGTCACAAAGCTCGCGTAGCAGTGAAGCGTTTGATGCCCTAGTGACCTACGGAAGAACCGGCGGCGACTTGACGTGGGTGAGGAAGTGGATGACCAGCAGAACGTAGCCATAAGAGCTGAGGGTACCTCGGTAGGGGTTGTTGATCTTTCTTCTTTTGGTCCATACCTTGACTGCACAAGCATGCGTGGAACAGGACGGGTGGGACGGGTGTCAGGGTGGCCGTGGTGCCGAGGTGAGCACACGCACCGGCTGCAGTCAGAACTCACGGAACAAGACGATTGTGCGTAATCGCGGGTCGATCATAGCGTAAGTCAAGAGCAGTCGCGTGTTCTCCAATGCGAGTCGATTTTCGAAGCCAATGTCGCAGGCCATGCCAAAGGGCAAGGTCGCCGAGGGCGGTATTGTCAATTTGATGATGGGTATTCGAGCGCGCGGCAACATCTTGACGTGAAAGTTGGTCTCTGCGAAAGGCGCGGCCAGGGGCACAGGAGTCAGTAGGTCTTACGACAGAAAACGACCCAAAGCCAATGTTTCGTTCGTTCGGTCAGTTTGGACGCACCCTTCTCTATCCGGGTGCCTAGCTTTTCGACCAATACGGCCGCATTCCTCACTGGCGCATCGGGGGCCAAGACACAGCAGAGGTCCATGTCTGTAAGGGGAAGAGTGGTGTAGGACGGCGTAGGGGGTGTTTATTTAAATGTGTCCGGCGATCGGGTTACATATCATGACGAGGATAGGAGTTCGGGGTCGGTTGGGGTTGGGGTTGGAGGAAAAAGGGAAGCAGAGAAGAGAAAGACATGAGCTCCTGACCCCTGAGTTGCGACCGCCGACAACGCGGCTGCTCGCCTCGGCCTCGTGACTGACCCGAGTTCTTGAGCGCAAAGCCATTGGCCATCGATCTAAAAGTGGTACACGTAGAAGGTGAAGACAGTTTCCAATGAGCGATTTGAAAGGTTGCGCGGAAAGCATGGGGCGCGTCGTGCGAGGCCAAGGGCGCGCGCGAGGGAACGAGCAGCGCCACACGAAACTCGAAAGCACGGCATTGCAGCAAGAGTGACTGACCCGAACGGCAACAGCTTGGCACCATGGGATACCTCGCCGGCGATTTTCTCGAGGTAGATTCTGGCCTGCTCCTTGGCGTTGTACTCGTCGGGCATGGGTACGACCGAGGGCACGAGCGTGTGTTCGAGGTAGTGCGCGAGCTCGGGCGCGAGCACATACGAAGTTGGGGCGTGGTGCTGTGGGTGGTGAGGGTGATGATGAGGTTGATGAGGTTGATGAGGTTGATGCGGTTGCTGAGGTTGCTGCTGCTGTAGCCGTGGCTGTGGCTGGTGTAGCTGGTGTAGCTGGGGTGGCTGCTGCTGAGGGTGGTAGTGGTACGCATGGTGATGGAGAGCGTGAGCGTGAGCCTGGGGTGAGAGCTGCTGTTGCGGATGTTGTTGCGGATGTTGCGACGGTGTTGCTGCTGACGAGGGTGGTAACGGAGGTGGTGTTGGCAGTGCAGCGTGGTGAGCAGGCTGGTGGTATTGCTGGCGCTGGTGGTGCTGCTGCTGGTGCTGCTGGTGCTGCTGGTGCGACGGAGCGCCTCGCGTCGTCGTCCGAGTCTGTTGGACCGGTGTAGTCATGACAACCACGGCTGCTGCACTCGCTGGCCCCGAGGAGGACGTCGAGGCCACCGGGGCTGGGGTCGTCATGGTCGAGGTCGAGGTCGAGGTCGATGCGGCCGAGGATGGCGACGACGAGGACGAGGATGATGACGGTGATCGCGGCAACGGCCTCGCGCTCCTCGGCTCCCCACTTGGACCGGCGTCGGTCGCGCCACCACTCGTCACCGTCGGCGTGTCCGTCATCGGCTTGGCTTTGGCCATCTCGTACTCGGACGCGTTTGATCGAGAGTATCGTCGTACTGTACTGTACTTTGGGATGGCGCACCCTGCAGCCCACCGTCCCACCAGGCCAAATGGCAAGCTGTGGCAAGCAGGGCCAAATCCTGAGGCCTCACCTCTGGCTATATATATAGGAAAATGGGTTAATGCCGCGAGCAAATGGTGCAATTACCAATTACGCGGGCGCGTTTACCCCCGAAGCTTGACGCATCTAGCCCGGTAGAAAGGTGCAAAGTTCATTTACAAATGGTGCATTCTTCGCGCAAGTTTGGTGCGTTTGGTCCGGAAGAAAGGTGCGTTTACCAATTAAGGATGGTGCATCTACCACCGTGACGTAGCTGGGCAATCCGCTGTATCTCGTGTAGTATGCCATGTATCACACTGAAGCTTGACGAACCCTCCTACATGATCATCAAGTACGTCCACCTTCAGTAAGAAGCACTCTCACCAGGACCTCATGTAGTTGGAAATCGTGCCTGCACCTCCGGCTCTCGTCCCAGCCGCGGCCATCGTCCGGACCCCGGACCGAGTAATCCCCCCCACCCCACACCCTAGGCTGCAATACAATGACTAAAACGATCAATCATCTCAAAGCTGCTGGATGTGTCCCTATGGGGTGGGACACCTTGTATAGCATTCCTCGCTGTATTTCCTGCCTCAGCAACTCGGACAAGGAAGATCATTGACTGCCTTTCCAAACCATCCGTGAACCTGTCCTAACAAAGCTAATAGCACACCAAGTGTTCTCGCAAATGTCACTAGCCGCGATCATTATCTCATTACTAGGTTCGGCGGCGCGCTCCGCGCGCCACCTCACATTGAAAATCAGCAGTTCTGTTACATTATTGCAGATGGCTACGGTTCTACGCGGCTTCATCTGTTTTCGGGAATTCTTGCAGGACTGGACAGAAGTTCCGAGCTTCCGACACAGAAGGTTCATTGCACCTAAGTCATGTCGAGGGTAGGCTCCCGGCAGTGGACGCAGTGCAATCGGTGTCTGTGCGGCGGGTGGATGTCGCCGTGCGCGAACTGAACGCGCTCCCGGAGGTTCCGGACTGTAGGTCGTCGCTGCGGGATAGCGTTGGCATCGGGCGTTGGCTGGGGTGGAGGGGATTGTCCAACGCAATCATTTCGGGATCTCCTGGAGGCGGACTGATTCGTCGTGATTTGGCAAAGGCAGGGTCGGGCGGAAAACTGTGCGGGATCGGAACGGAACGCTCTCGCTCAAGCCTTTCCCGTTGACGACGTCTTTGCTGACCTTGAGACCTTCGAGAGATCGCAGCGTTCACAGGCGGTGGATCCATTGGACGAAGGTGATCCTCCGGCAGTGGACGCAGGGCAATCGATGACTGTGCGGCGACATCCACCGGGACAGAGTGGACTTCGGGCGTTGGCTGGGGTGGAGGTGATTGATTGATAGACTCATTTTGCTGCCTTTCCCCGAGTCTCCGCAATTATTGTGCCCTAGATCTTCTGGAAGTAGAATGATTCGTCGATGTTGATGCGGTAGAGGCAGGGTTCGGCGAAGAACTGTGTGGGTCCGGACCGGAACGCTCTCGCTCGAGCCTTTCCCGTTGACGATGTCGTTGCTGTCCTTCCGACCTCCGAGACGTCGGGCAAGTGTCAGTATTCTTGCTGTTGTCCATCTGTAGCAATGGCAGTGAAGACTCACATTTAGTGTCCCATTAACCCGGATTCTCAACCGTACGAAGTCAAGCAGCACCCCAACTTCAACCCAGAAGTCAGCATTCATGATGCAAGTGTCGACGATTTGTGTAGGCGATGACTTGAAGAACAACGGGAAGGCATTGCTTCGGATCCTCTGTGATGTTACAGTCCAAACGGTCGGTTAGTCATGCTGCCCTGCGCTTTGCTTTTGAAAGAATGGCACACACTTGCCAGCACGACTGCCACGGGATGGTGAGCTGCAATTCACGCAACCGGAGCCTGTTTTCTTGCGTGATTCGATTATCAGTATGCTATTGTCCAGCCTCTACCGCATCAACATCGACGAATCAGTCTACTTCCAGAAGATCTAGGGCACGCCGACGTCCAGCCGCCACACAGTCACCGATGGCACTGCGTCCACTGCCGGAGGATCAACTTCATTCCTCAGGCCTTTCCCGTTGACGACGTCTTTGCTGACCTTGAAACCTTTGAGAGATCGCAGCGTTCACCGGCGGTGGATCCGTTGGACAAAGTTGATCCTCCGGCAGTGGACGCAGTGCAATCGGTGACTGTGCGGCGACATCCACCGTGCTATTCAATGGAACCTCGGCGAACGTAGGCGAAACGGTCTGAAACAGCGCTAGCTAGACGCTGGACCGAGAGCTGCCTATGACGTCACGCCACGTGGTTTGTCTCGTTCTAGAATGTTCTTTGTCTCGACGGCCTATTTTATCTTCTACTACTACTACTAAAAGACAAAGAATCTTCTAGAACAAAAGACAAACCACGTGGCGTGACGTCATCAGCAGCTCTCGGTCCAGCGCGTCCCAGTTAGCTAGAGCTGTTTCAGCCTACGTTCGCCGGGGTTCCATTTCCCATCAAAGCGGTGTGGCACATGCCTCTCTGCTTCCCAGACGACCGGTTTTGCGTGCCTGCCACATCGTAGTGTAGTCCCTTCAACCATCCAGTTCTGCTACTGCCGAAGAGTCATCTGCAAGCTTTCACATCCCGTCTCCTGTACAACAATCTTCACGGAGAGCAGCAGGGCGGCAGACGTGTCGGCAGCTGCTCGCGTTCCTCCTCCGCACAGTCCGACTCCTCCCGACTCCCGCTCTAATCGCACAGACGCCGCGGCCAGCAACCTCGAACAATCGCCGAAGCTCAGCGGCAACGATGCCTTCGCCAGAAGCAGCAGCGCGAAACCGATCAACACGACGTCGCGCAAACTGGTTCGTCAATTCTGTCAGGGTTGAGATTGCTGAGCCGTAGGCAGCAGGCGATAGCGAGGATGACGGGACGAGATGCGGGATTGATGTAGTTGTTCTTGTAAGAGTACTAGAACAGAGGCCGAGGGAGCTGGAGGTTACTGGGGGAGTTGACTATGAGATCAAGGTTGCGGAAGGAAGACGAGAGCGATTTCTACACAGAAGCCCTATTTATAGTCGCAGGAAAGCCCAGGGAAAGCGACAGAAACTCATGGAAGCAAGTTGAAGCCAAAGGAAGTGATCGAGGCGCAAGATCATAGAGATAACTGGAAGCTCCTAGAAAGTTCCCAGCGCTGAGTAAGCTGCGCGGTGGCGCTGCGCTCAGACCTCGGACTGCTGATCGTGACAAATTCAACCTGCAACGGCAGCAGGCAGTCTCAGTGTCGCACGGCAAGTGCAACGGGCCCGCAGTTCTTCACCTCCAATCCTGACATTCGTTCATCCACTTGAAGCAGTTCCAGACCTCGGGTAGCTTTGGCCAGTGCGCTAATTTCACCGTTAAGGGACTTCACTCTACGGCGTTCCACGGCCTTCCGCGACATTCTATGAGTCCGGTTTAAACTGAGGCGCAGGCTTCTCCATCTTTTTCTCTCCCTGCTCTTCACACCTTACCCATCGCACCTCATCCCATCGCCACCTCAAGCTCGCGACATTCGAAGCGGTCGTCGTGGAAGCTCTGCCACGAATGCGGAATCAAGAATTGGCTGCCACATGCAACATAGCTACGAATTCGAGTGAGTAACTTCATGAACTGAGCTCTTTTTTATTATTTCTTAGACGCGGCACGTTGCTATAAATGGACAACAGCAAGAATACTGATAGTTCTAAAGGACGAATCACGCAAAAAAAACAGGTTCCGTGAATTGCGGCTCACCATTCGTGGCAGATCCTCAACGGCTCCGTTTGTTGGAGTGACCGTCGTGTTGGCAGGTGTGTGCCAATCTTTCAAAAAGCAAAACGCGGGGCAGCATGACTAATGACCGGTTGGACTGTAACATCACAGGAAATCCGAAGCAATGCCTTCCCGTTATTCCACGGCTCAGTTAGGTGGGGTGACCATCGCGTTGGCAGGTATGTGCCAATCTTTCAAAAGCAAAACGCAGGGCAGCATGCTTAACTGACCGGTTGGACTGTGACATCACAGAGGATCCGAAGCAATGCCTTCCCGTTATTCTCAAGTCATTGCCTACACAAATCGTCGACGCTTGCTGTAATACCCCAGGCCCTTCACGACTAGGTTACATGGTCCAAAAGACTGACGATTTCAATAGATGCATATTGAAATTAGGAGGGTGGTTAAATAGCGTAAGGCAACCGAGCCTTACACTTGCATCATGAATGTTGACTTCTGCGGGGATCTCTCTGTAAGTGGTAGTCCTTGCCTGACCTTTAGACCCTATACTAGGCTAACAACGGCACAGTGCGAGCGCAGACAAACATGCCTCTTCTGGCCGCTGCAAACCGCATGGCCGAAACGGAACAGGCAAAGGCACAGGGCTTTGCAGATTGGCTCTTCGGAGTTCGGAGTTGGAGACGGCTCGGCGAACGAAACAGAAGACTATCGCGCTCCCATGTGAGCTTCTCCTGCCGGCGACCACAAGGAACAGCTCCGGGTTGATCAGACACGGCTAGCCCGTCCCCGCGCTCGAACTGGACAATATGTCGATAGGCGAAGAAGTCGAATACTTCCGAGAGCGAGCAAACTTCCGAGAGCGAGCAAAATTGGGCGTGGATCACATCAACGACATGGTGCTCGACCTGCTGCTGCATTGCTACAGATGGACAACAGAAAGAATACTGATAGTTGCACGACGTCTTGGAGGTCTGAAGATCAGCAACGACGGGAAAGGCTGGTAGTTGCACGACGTCTCGGAGGTCTGAAGACCAGCAACAACATCGTTAACGGGAAAGGCTCGAGCGAGAGCGTTCCGGTCCGGTCCCACACAGTTCTTTGCCGAGCCCTGCCTTTGCCAAATCACGACAAATCAGTCCACCTCCAGAGAACAGGGTAAAATGATTGCGTTGGACAATCGCCTCCACCCCAGCCAACGCCCGATGTCAAGCGCAGTGCAATTGGTGACTGTGCGGCGTGTGGGATTTGACATCGGGCGTTGGCTGGGGTGGAGGTGATTATCCAACGCAATCACCGTACGAAGTCAATCCTTTGACACGCTGGGGATGATGGTGGACAGGATGTTGCAAGATGTGCGATCGTCAACGGCTCGGTTTGGTACGGTGAAATGAAGAGTCATGTCAAAGCTCCATAGTGAAGCTCCGGCAATAGCAGGTGAGGGATGTCGATGTCGGGAGGCATCCATGAAAAGGTCCGCACTCGATGCGGGTCTCGATGGCAGTCTGAGCTCATCATCGGGCTCCCAGAAAGGCTGTTTGCATTTGATTGTCGTCGCGCGGTCCTCTCCCGACTTCAACCACTACGCTTGCGTTACTCAGCAGTACCGCAGCTGTTGCAGCGAAGTACATCACATTGCAGGTGAACGGTTACGGTGTGAGGTGGCGCGCGGAGCGCGCCGCCGAACCTAGTATACTACTAATATACTATATACTATATACTATATACTATATACTATATACTATATACTATATACTATATACTATATACTATATACTATATATTATTATTATTATATATTATATACTATATACTATATACTATATACTATATACTATATACTATATACTATATACTATATACTATATACTATATACTATATACTATATACTATATACTATACTACTAATATACTATATACTATATACTATATACTATATACTATATACTATATACTATATACTATATACTATATACTATATACTATATATTATTATTATTATATATTATATACTACTAAATGGATACGTCGAGACAAAGAACGTTCTAGAACGAGAGAAACCACGTGGCGTGACGTCATGGCGCGCGAAGCGCCACCGCACTAGTATATACTACTAAATGGATCCGTCGAGACGAAGAACGTCAAAGAATGTCAGAGAACGAAAGACAAACCACGTGGCGTGACGTCATAGCCAGCTCTCGGTCCAGCGCGTCCCAGCTAGCTACATAACGCTGTTTCAGACCGTTTCGCTTACGTTCGCCGAGGTTCCATTGAATAGCACGTGACGTGACTCTCTGTCTCCCGAAGCAGACTGTTTCGTGTGTCTACCACGTCGATGTCAAAGAATGTCAGAGAACGGGAGACAAACCACGTGACGACAGACCGTTTCGTCCACGTTCGCCGAGGTTCCATTTCCCATCAAAGCAGCCTGGCACATGACCCTCTGCTTCGGGCTTCACTCCACGACATTCCGCGGCCTTCCGCGACATTCTATGACTCCGGTTTGAACTGAGGCGCAGACTTCTCCATCTTTCTCCCTCCTGCTCTTCACACCTTACCTACCGCACCTCATCCCATCGCCACCTCGAGCTTGCGACATCCGAAGCGGTCGTCGTGGAAGCTCTGCAACGAATACAGGATACAGAAATGCCTGCCGCATGCAACATAGCTACGAATTCGAGTAAGTAACTTCATGAACTGTGCTCTTGGTGTGGGATTGGTTAGAAGCTGATGGGGAACTACCAAGCAGAGATTCCCTTCAACATGACCTCTTTGAATGTCAACTTTCGAGTTGTTTCTTCAACATCAGGTGGTGACACTGCATGCGTGAGTTATCCCTTGGCATGGCTGTGCAGTCTTAGTTATGACGGAAAACTGATACGAACAACAGACATTGAACATCAGTGAAACAGCGGAAAACTGATACGAACAACAGACATTGAACATCAGTGAAACAGCGGAAGGATTCAAGTTGACATTGTACGGTTGAGGATCCGGGTTCATGGGACACAAAATGTGAGTCTTCACTGCCATTGCTACAGAAGACGACAGCATGAATACTGATAGTTGTAACAAATCACGCCAGAAAACAGGCTCTGGTCGGGTGAATCGCGGCTCACCATCCCGTGGCAGATCCTCAACGGCTCGGTTCGGTGTGGTGACCATCGCGTTGGCAGGTGTGTGCCAATCTTTTAAAGCAAAATGCAGGGCAGCATGGCTAACTGACCGGCTGGACTGTAACATCACAGGGGATCCGAAGCAATGCGTTCCCGTTATTCCCAAGGAATCGCTTGCACAAATTGTCGACGCTTGCATCATAGAACGCTGATGGGGGGAAGTTGAGGTCCTGCTTAGCTCTAACAAATCACGCAAGAAAACAGGCTCTGGTTGCGTCAAGTGCGGCTCACCAAACCGTGGCAGATCCTCAACGGCTCGGTTTGGTGGAGTGATTGTCGTGGTGGCAGGTGTGCCAATCTTTCAAAAGCAAAGCGCAGGGCAGCATGAGTAACTGACCGGTTCGACTGCAACATCACAGGGGATCCGAAGCAATGCCTTCCCGTTATTCCCAAGGCATCGTCTACACAAATCGTCGATTTCGTTGATGCTCCGGGAGGGACAGTCAAAACGTTCTTGGAAGAAACGGTCCTTGCTCGGATTCGGTCAGAGGGAACTGTAAGGCGCGCGCCTTACTACGGGCCACAGGCACTAGAAATAGAGATCGCGCGCACCTAGCTTCTTCAGTTCCCTCCTCATGGGGCTGACACCAGATGCTAGGTGAGTACTGGTGTTCCATATCTCAGCACTCTCGTAGATGATTGGGCTGACACCAGAAGCTAGTTGCAATCATAGAACTTGCATCTGTCAGCTTAGGTCGCCAGTGAGGCTCGAGAGCGATCTCGTGCCTTTCACTTTTTTTTTGACAACGTCGAGTTCATTGGTACCCCGACGATACGGCCTACGTTCATCAGGCCCGGCCGTAGTCGAACCATCGAACCCATCGACTAGCCCAGATCGGTCAAGGTAAGCCGATCCCACAACCATAGCACGCACACCCCCAGCCCCAGCACAGCCCAGCACGCCCACACACGCACCACCTTCGAGCATTGATGCATAGGCTCCCACCGATCTGCGAGATTCCGGGTCATCCGCAAACGAGGCATCGGAGTAGACCATCAATTGAGTTGTGGAACTGTTTCGATAAAGAATTCCCAAATCGATGGTGCTGTTGAGGTAGCAAAATATACGCTTGACCGCAGCCCAATCGTCGACAGTTGGACAGGAGTTCTTTTGAGCAACGGCACGAACAGCAATCGCGATATCGGGTCGACATCAAGTGGACGCGTACTGCAGGGAACCCACAGCCGATTGGTACAATTACACATCGGCAAACGGAGTAGCATCGATTCAGAGCGAGGGGCGATCGTCCATGGGTGTGACTGCACGGCGCTTGGATGGAGAAGCGAAATCGAACTTCTCGAGCATAGTGCGGACATACTTGCTTTGGTGAACGAGGATGTAATCTTTGGTGCGATGAATTTCGAAGCCCAGGAAGTAGGAGACGGGTCCGAGACGCTTGAGCTGGAAGGCCTTGTGAAGCGATCCGAGCTCGGAGTCCAAGAAGGACTGATTGTTGGACGCAATGAGACCGTTGTCAACATAGAGAGTGATGATAGCAAACGAAGTGCCCAAATGTTTGATGTAGAGGCAAGCATTGGCAGTTGCCCTCATGTAGCCTCGAGACACCATGAGATTGTTGACGGCTCGATACCATTCATGGGGCGCCTGTTTGGTGCCATACATGGAACCCACGAGCTTGAGGCACTTGCCAGGGGATTGAGGACAATCCCATCCTTTTGGGTATCGAACATAGACATCCTCGGTCATCTTGCCGTTGAGAAAGGCGCAGTCGAAATCGAACTGTTCGAGATACAGGCCCTGAGCAGCAGCCAAAGCAATCAAGAACAAAATCGTCGAAGAACGAGCAACAGGAGCGTAGGTGTCATGGTAGTTGATGCCTGGGCGTTGAGCAAATCCTTGAGCAACGAGACGAGCTTTGAAACGAATGATTTTGCCGTTTGCATTGTGCTTGATACTGTAGACCCAGATCGTGCCGAGTACCCGAATTCCTTCGTGCCACTTGACTTCCTGAAAGACTCCATGATGATTGAATTGTAGAAGTTGTGAGACCATTGCCGCACTCCAATGGTTGCAATAGGGTGACTTCATGGCTTCCTCGAATGTCTTGGGTATCTTGATGTCTTCTTCGGCAAACACGGCAGCACAGTAGGCATTGTAGGAAAGCTTGTCGTGGAACATGGGTGGAGTATCCAAGACATCGACCATGATAGCCAAAATGATGGGAAGTATATTTTCCAGAGGTTGAGGTCAACGACGAGAACCATCAGGAAGGATGTTGGAAGGATCAACATTCTCGAATTGGCCAGGATTTGGACCAGTGCAAACGATGGCGTAACCTTCACAAGGAGCGAGAGCGACTTCCGCCTCACCGCCGAGTGGTTCTTCTGCGTCATGATAGTTATCAGGTCCATCGTTGTCGTCATTGTCGTCATCCTTACGAGGAACGACTGCAAGATACCCCCCCTGTTGACCAACTCCAATTGGAACCACCGGAGGAGGCTGTGGATCCAGCAAAGTTGGATCCACAACAGGTGAAGTTGGTGTAGACGGCAACACATCTGGCGGAGGATGAGGAGGATGAGGAGGTTGAGAATGATGAACAGGATCAGAAGTGTCCGCACAATCTTGAGACGAAGTGACAACGGAAGGAGTCTCAAGGAATGTGACGTGACGCAAAACGTAGACCTATTTCGACGATTGGACCCAGACACGGTAGTTGTATTCACCGGAGTACCCGATGAAAACTCCCTGAATGGAGCGAGGTGCAAGCTTGGAGCGACGCTCCTTGGGAACGTGGACAAACGCCGTAGATCTGAATGGCTGAAGATGAGCAAGACTAGGCTTCTTGCCGAAAAGAACTTCGATTGCCGTTTTTCCTTGAATACGAGGATGTGGTCGACGATTGAGAACAAATGTCGCGACGGCCAGAGCATCTGACCAGAATCGCATGGGAAGACCGGAGTCAAGGAGCATTGATCGAACGAGACCCATGAGAGATCCATTGAGTCGCTCTACTTGACCATTTTGCTCCGGAGTATAGGGGGCCGTGAATTCCACGATGATGCCCTGCTTTTCAAGAAGAGCCCGGAACAATGAGTTGTCGAATTCACGACCATTGTCCGATCTGACCCTCTTGATTTTCTGACCCGTGTGACGCTCGGACTCGGCTTGAAATTTCGACCATGCTTCGATAATCGTCTCAGCCCTCTTGTCCTTTAGCACGATCGTCCATTTAGCCGTCGAATACTGATCCACAATAGCGAGATAGATAGTATTGCCATGGTGATTGGGATGTTCGACAAACCCGAGATCAATGAAGGCGCGGTAGAGTGCATGAGGCGCTTCGGTACTCTCGTTGGAGAAGGGTGATCGCTTTGACTTGGCCTGGATGCACGAGAAGCAAGGAGTAACCTTTTGGTCCTTCAGAGTGATGCCAGTGATAGCCCCGGATTTGACGGCCAAAACGATCGCCGTAGGAGATTGATGGCCCAACTTCCGATGTGCTTCCATCAACGTACAGGTTCCAGTGAGACGATTAGCTCCGACCATTGAAGGCGGTGAGGATGACATGATAGGCTGAACGGGAGCTGCATCCATGACAAACCCCCGACCAGGAAGCGAGCGCAGAATCGACTTGCCGCGGATGCTGAAAATGAGATTGCTTTGGGGACCAACAGCGTACGTCATCGATTCCAACAGACGGTCGATGGAGATAAAACCGCATTGAGCACCGGGCATGTAGTAGACCGTCTTAATGGTGATACGAGCGCCATATGAGGTAAGAAACGTCACTGAGCCATGACCGGGAGATTCGATTTGAGATTGATCGGCGACATAAATTTTGAGAGGCTCAGAGACAACGTCCGATAGGACCGACTTGTCTCCAACGCAATGGACCTTAGCACCCGAGTCAATGATCCATGGAAAACGTGGCATCGTTCGCGAATAGGGGAAAGTGTAGGTCATCAATGCAGATTCATCTACACCAATGGCAGCTACGTTCAAATTTGAGTCCGAGGAAGCGGGAGCGCTCGCATCCTTGTTCCTGCTTGGACAGAGACGCCAACCACGCTCGTGTCCCAGTGCTTTGCAGCGCGAACAATACGACTTGGAGTAGTCCTTTTGCGCCGTGGTGGAAATACGGGCGACGAGGCTAGTATCGTCAATGATCCGAGCGAATAACAATTCCTTTTGTTTGTTTCGGGAATCAGCCATTTCGACGTTCATCAGGAGTTTCGGATAGAACGTGTTCCAATCCATGTGGATGTCGATGTCGGAGGCAAGGTTCCCAACGATCGAGTCATACTGGGCTGGGAGCGACCGAACGAGCATGCCTGCAAACAGCCAATGCGGAAGCGGAGCTCCGAGGTTCTGAAAATCGGTCATGGCGATCTTGACCTTGTTGACGAATTCCTTAAAAGGAATATCCCCAGAGTAAGGTTGCGCTAGAGTGTTGAGGAGGTCCATAGTGCGACTCGGGCGACCGTGAGAGTGCAGACCACGGAGGGTGTCCCACATCTCGTACGCCGAGGTAAGATGAATCAAGTGAGACATCTGTTCCTCAGAGATCGAATTGGCGATGTACTTGCATGCCAAATCGTTGCGGCGGATGGCCCATTCGCGATATTCCGCGACCTTGTCCGCAACTTGAACGCTGGTGAGCCTGGGCGAGGCGTCCGAGTGCTCAGAACCAGAGCCCCCCCAAGCCCGCTAAAGCCGGAGGAGGCTGGTTCAACTGGCGCGACGGACGCAGTTGCATGTGCGATAACGAGCGTGGACCGATAGTCCGCGAAAAGGGGGTCAATGGATTGATTGACGACATCCCATACTTTGTCGGCTCGAAGATTGATAAACGCACGTTGTGACCAGCTCTTGTACCCTTGTGTGTCCTTGAGATACAAGTGATTGCCCGACCCGTTGGGGAAGTCGGATTCGCCCGTTGAGCTCATAACCTGTTGCAACAAGGACTAAGAGGTACTCCACAACTCAGCTCCGAGATACACGAGTGAGATGATGAGAATAGCGTGGAGAAGGAACCCAGAAGGAAAAAAGACGCAAAGACAAAGATAGGCGCGCGCGCAGAATAAAGTATTAACCAAGACTAATAGCAATGAGTTAGGCTCTCAGACCCCACTTTTAACAAGATGGATGTGGGTTCGGCTGGCCTGCGCGATCGGCTTCCAGCGGCTGCACCTGCTCCGCTGGCGCGTTCATCAGCGGTTCGTGCTGGACAAGGTCGTGGCCCCTCCCTCGCTCCCCAGTGCACTCAGAGCGTTCGAGCGAGAATTTCTCTCTCGAGCGGGTTTTGTGCCTGGGGCTCGAGATTGGGAGGTGTGATGACCGAGTTAAGTCCTTCCTTCCCATTTTCCTCCCCTCCTTTCCTCCCTTCTTTTTCGGAGGTCGACTCCTCTTTTAGAAGCGGACTGTCTTGAAACTTGTTGCGCAGTGGAAGGCTGCGCACCTCTCCCTCTCTCTCTCTACTTTGCGCAGTAGGGGTTTTTGTTCTTGGATGGATCGGCAAGCCAGGTCAATTGTCTTTGCGTTGGAGTCTTTGTGAAGTTTTTCCCTCTCCTTTGCCCCCCTTTTTCCCTTCCCTTCCTCTTCTCGTTCCTGTTGCTCGGTTGTTGACTACGCTTCAGCCACTTTTCCTTTTACTCCTAAGCCGTGTGTTGGATTCCGTCGAATGGTTCGTTCGTTCGCGTTGGTCAAGATCTACGACATGGCTCGGGAAGGAAGGTCGCTCGTTTCTGGTCAATATCCTCACGTCAAGGCGAGGCTCGTTTCGTTGTACTGGATCGCTTTTCTCTCGGCCCCGACGGCTCAACAGCCAGCACTCGAGATTCAGCCAAGGGAGGACATCAGGCGCTGTCGGGGTGACGAGTAGCTGGGGCTTGGCTGCGGCCTGTTAGTCCCTGGGGACCTCTACTTCCGGCTTCGACCCCCTCCCTTGGCCCCTCGGGTGTGTTCCCCTCCTCTCTGTCTTAGTATTCCTGTTCTCCGTATCCCCAGTCGTGACTTTCTGTATACTCTCCCCCTTCTTTCTCTAGGCGCTCTTGCCTGGTTTTCGAGTATCTTCGCTCCCGCTCTTGGGACGTGAAGCGGCAGCAGTACTCACCGCCCGTTGGAGTCCGCGTTAGGTGCTCGGCGGGTTTTGATCTGCGCAGCGCTCTTTGCGCGCAGGGGTTTGACTTTCACCCAACTGCTTGCCGTCGTTGCTTTATAACCTCCTTTAGCTCTTTTTGTAGCGGTCCCAGCCAACCCGAAGGATAGCAATTTATGAGCCCCAGTCAAAAAAATAAATAAAAAATCAGTGTCTCGCATCTTGCCTGTCGATCGACACAAGAACACGCCCTTGGCGGTGGCGGTGGCGGCGGGGACGGCTCAACGTGCACCCCCGGATCGGCACCAGCGCACCGCTCGAGGCGATTCTCCCCAAGCCCGTGGCCCGCTTCGCAATGGAGCAGCGCCTTCCGGACCCGGTGCTTCCACAGCAGGCGAGCCAGTACAAGCTGCTGAACATGGCTCGACCGTACACCATCCGTCGCATCCGCCGAGTCCTGAACGCGAAGGCCTTTACCAACACGCTCGGGCTCAAGGGACCACCGCAGCCGGACGACCTCAGGAGCTTTTGGAAGGCGGTCAACCCGAAGGCACTGACGGCGAGGGAGAGGGAAGTTTGGTTCAAGCTGATTCTCCGCTTCACCCCGACGCGCAAGCTGCAACACCAACAAAACCACGACACTTCTCCCGCGTGCCTCGTCTGCGAAGCGCCGGTGGACGACACCGACCACTACTTTTTCGGCTGCGTTGACTCGCGGAACGTCTGGATCGCGGCAAGGGGCGTGCTCTGCGACGCACTCGGGTGCGACACGATCGAGGACGACCAGTACACGACACTGCAACGCCTCTTTGACCTCCCCAAGCTCAAGGCCAAGCTCAGCGAACAGGAAGGGGCGGGCAGGACGATCGAGATCTTCACAGGGATGGTTTTGGAGATGATCAGCAGTGGGAGATGGAGGATGCAGAAGCACGGGACGAGGATGGAAAGAGTGGAGAGGAGGAGGGTGGTACTGGAGGAGAGGATGAAGTTGAGGGCGGGAGGAGCAAGGGGCGGGCGAGGGCAGTAGAGGCTGGGTTCGATTTCCCCCCCACCACACCCCACACACACACACCATCACGCTTCATCTTCCAACAAAACACTGTATACTAAATATCTTGCTTTCATCTCATCTGTCATCTATTACAGGTCTGCCTTCGTTGCTCATGGACCGGCTCGCGATTTGGGATTGACTCGACGGTGGCTCGCGTTCTTTGTCTTCGGGGTTCTGAGTCAAGGGAGGGATCAGCAGACACAGGCAGAAAGTCGGCTTTGAGGGACCAGGGACTGCTGAGGTGGAGGTTTTGAGGGGCCTCGGCCGCGTCTTGTTGTGACCGAGCATAGACTTGGGACTTCGCGGGTCAGGGTAGCTGCGCAGTCGCTCTCCTGTTTTTGTCTCGACCGAGTTGGGAAGTGGGTGTGGGGTGGGTCTCTTGTCGATAGTAAATCGTTTTGTTATTCTTTCTCTTTCTCTTTCTCTCTCCTTCTCTCTCTCATTCGTCTCCTGGGGGGTGCAACCGCTCGGCTGGGGCACTTGAATCCCAAGTATCGGATTGGTGGACACCGGCCCGTTTCTCGCATCTTGCGGGCGGTTTGTGTTATCATCGTCGACTTCCATCTAGTTTTTCCGTAGGCCAATCAGGGGGAACAGGAATTGGGGGCAATATGATGAACAAGTTCTACAAAAAAAAAAAAAAAAAGGTTAGGACCCATCTAGTCACAGGGGGCCTGCGCGAATTGAAGCTTCGGTCGGGCAAAGTCTCGCTCCTGTTCTTCGGGATGCTTCATGGCGGCTGCCCGAACCTCAGAAATTAAGTGAGCCCAATGAAAACAATATTATTTCAACGACTGAAGTTTAGCTATGAGCATCATCCAGGCTTGCAGTGGGCCCCGGGGTGGCGATTGTCCCCAGTGGCGACGGAAACAAAGACAGTTTTAGCCTGCGTCGATTTGTCGAAAGCCTCAACGACGGCTTGCTCGAACTCGAGTGGTTGATCGACTCGCCCGTATTTGAGGGATCATTTGATACTCTTCTTGGACATTTAACGAACTTGAGAAGGCTGACAATGCACCTTCGGTATTTTACGACAGTAGCTCGAGGTTGAGGCATCAATCCGTGTCCGCCTCGCATGTGCCAGTACTTACCTAATACCAATCTTATACACAGGATCAATGTTTCACGTGGCTTGAGTGCAAGTCCTCTCGATCATCTTGCACTGCACCCCGATCCACAATGCTTGGGGGGCATCAAGGCCCCTGCGCTCATCGCCAAATCGAACGGAGTCATACAACTGATGGGTAAGATCGCCAACAAAGGTTGGGCGCAATAAGTTGACTGGGATGATGAGGAAGGACCCGATACTACTGTGAAGTACGAGGTGGTGAAAAGGATGTTGGCAAATGCCGAAGCGGCCGGAGTCAGCGGGCAGGAGCTTGACTTACCGGTTTTCTAAATGGTAGCTCATTGGAAGGCAGTTATGTATTCCGATCGCATGAGGCGCTGCATTCTCTTTGGGGTTCATGCGTTTTTGTCTGTCGACGCCGACGAAAAAGTGCTCGGAGATGAAACTCATGATATGGATCGACTGATTTGGCTGCGCGTAGACAGCTATCGAGCTCCACTCGCCGACGGTGACATGGAACCGCTCGGCACGAACGCGGCCGTGCAAGCTCTAGGCGATTCTTACTCAGCAAATGCTCGACGTTGGCTTCGTCGACCCAGCACCCGTGAGTCCAACACCTGCACACATTTCGCCGTGATGTACACCCTTTTCGGAACAGCCAAAAAGTCGTCCGAGGTGGCGGCGGCACGAGCGTAAGTGCGGCAATGTGTTCGCGCTCCTTCGATAGTAAGTCAGGTGGGACAAGTGAAACCCTTGTAGCACAGGCGTTTTGAAGCGTGGCTAGACTGTGCATTATTGTCAAAATGTTCTCATGTGGTAACTGATGAAGACCACGACTCAGTCCAATGGAACGGGACGAGAACAGAGTGAGTAGGATTCCAGAGAATGCATACCTGATGAAGACCACGACTCAGTCCAATGGAACGGGACGAGAACAGAGTGGCCAAAGGCTAAGGGACAAACTCCAGAAGGACTAGGAAGGGATGATAAGCGGAGATAATAAAGAGCTAATAGTGACTAAAAAAGGGTAAGACAAATGAGGTGCTGAAGGGATTCATGAAGTCGCTAGAGGCTCAAGATGAAGTACCATCACAGGTACTATACGTAGACTGAAGGACGATGCAACCATATAATGACACTCCCCCGGTTGGAAGGTCCGAAGATGGAGTAAACGGTACATGGTCGAAGACTTTTGACGAGATCGGGTAAAGCCGAAAGCGACGGGACTTGTTCGGGTAAAAAGGGCCGAAGACGGGTGGCGGTATGACGGACAATGACGCCATAAAACGGGATGGAGAACTGATCTGAAAGGGACCAGTATAACCAAATGCGGGGACGGAAGCCAACAAACCAGAGTACGCTGGTGGACTAGTTGGCACTACTTGGACTTGGAGCGAAGGGCTGGTGTACGAAGCCATCATGTTCGCAGACGGGGACGGTGATTGGCAAGAATACCAATACGACTTGACGGTTGATCGGGCTGATGAAGAGACACCGATACGAAACTTGGACGGGTGATCGGCTTGAAGAAGACCGATACGACGAGGACTTGTGAGGATGAGGACTTGTGACGATTAAAGCGAGTGACAGAAAGCGCTGTTAACAAACATAGCTTTGGCTGCTTCGTCCTTGACTGCTTGCGCTTTCTTGAGGGAAGGGCAACCAGCCCACTTGGAACTATGCCCCATAACGTTGCAACTCTTGCAGTGAACCTTGGAGTGATCGTGACTTTGCGCGGACATAGCCAGCGCGGATTCAATCCCCCCGTAAGCGTGGCGCTCGGCTCCATGAGTAGTAGAAGACGAGGCCATTTTGCGATCAACTTGAGCGTAGAGGACAGCAATGAACGAATCAATGTCTGTAGCGAGGGTGAGGTTGGTAGTAAGGCTACTTGCAATACTTTCCCATTCGGGCGGAAGCGAATGGACGAGTAGAGCGGCTTGCGCAAAACCAGGCAGTGGAACACCCATAGTGGAGATTTCCTCAACGGCGTTTAGGAAGTTGGAAACAAACGACTTGAAATTGGACGTGTTGGAACGCGTGAACGTGCTCCGGAAGATGACGGGGATGAGCTGGATGAAGCGAGCTTCAGCGCCTTTGGTGTGGTGAATCCGTAGGGCGGTCCACATCTCATGGGCTGAAACACAATTCTTGATAATCTTCATTTGAGAACCGGTAATTGTGTTGTTGATCAACTCAGCAGCTTTGTCATCCTTGGCTTCAAGATCAAGGGTGTAGATGTCGACAAGTCCTTGCTGAGCAGAGGTGAGCGCGCGAGGCGCGGCGGGTGAAATCTTTGCGCCTGCGGAGGTTGCTTGCGAAGTGGACGGGGTGACAAGGGCGGCCTCATAGATCGCTAGCAGGGCAGGAATGCCCACAGTTGTGACATCCAAACATTTCTTGCGACGAAGATGGTTGCTGATCCAGACGGACCATTCTTCGTACGAGTTCGGATTGTCGCTAAGGTGGATCCTAGAGATGAGGGCGGAAGACGAAGGCTCGAGAGCAGCTTGGTAGCTCGTTGGGCTCATAACCTATTGTCAAAATGTTCTCATGTGGTAACTGATGAAGACCACGACTCAGTCCAATGGAACGGGACGAGAACAGAGTGAGTAGGATTCCAGAGAATGCATACCTGATGAAGACCACGACTCAGTCCAATGGAACGGGACGAGAACAGAGTGGCCAAAGGCTAAGGGACAAACTCCAGAAGGACTAGGAAGGGATGATAAGCGGAGATAATAAAGAGCTAATAGTGACTAAAAAAGGGTAAGACAAATGAGGTGCTGAAGGGATTCATGAAGTCGCTAGAGGCTCAAGATGAAGTACCATCACAGGTACTATACGTAGACTGAAGGACGATGCAACCATATAATGACATGCATGTGATCCTCACATTGAGACGGGCCTCGTGACCGAGCGCATGGTAGTACCTGCCGGTGATCAACTTTATACATACGCTTCTCTCACAGCTTCATGCATAGCACTTGGGATGTCAGACAACCATACTACAAGCTTCTCAATCGAGACCTGATTTGCTAGACGCGGATGCAATATCAGTGTCCGTCAACCTGAGAACAGCGCTCCGACCACGCAGCATTGAACTCACACCTGGTCAGGTACAACACCACAGAAAATCTCAGATAGCATTCAAATCCACCTCAAAGTTGAGCCATGGGTCCAGGTTGCTCCAAGTTTCGGCCGCCGCCAGCGTCACAAAGTGCTCGTTCGACGTGATTTGGAAAGGGGGTGGGGGTAGCGCGAGCTCGCCAGCGAGGTTCGGTTGTTCGATGGTGAAAGAGGACGAGACGGCTCGGTAGGTGGACCCTGACCTTGTAGAACGACCGGCCGTAGGACTTGAGAGCGGTGAGGAGAAGCTCCGGAGGTGAGGCGTCTGCGGTAGGCGACTGAGGGTAACAGGAGCTCGATGGGCCGGCGTGGAAGGCGCGGGCTTTGTGGTGGGTCGAAGCGATTTGGCGGCGGGCGATCGTGTCACTCGTGCACTCTTGCGTCGGGGTGTCGTTAAATCGGAATTGGAGCCTACCGAAGTCTCTCCGGTGTCGTTAGAAAGCACGCCGGAAGAGTCGGTCCATGAACCCGAGGTCGACCGCTTCGAGCAAGGGCTGGACGGCGGATCTTCGACATCTTCGATCCGGCCACGCTTCTTGAACAAACAGGGGTTTCCCGGATTCTCGATTTTGATGGGAAAGATTCGAGTACGAGCCATTTTCGACGGTGGCACACACCCATCGGTCAAAGCCCCCTTGGACGCGGCCGTCAAGACCTCTTCGATCCCATCCCGCACGAGCATGTTCCCCTTGTCCATGAAGTGGGCCTTGCACTTTTCAACATCCTCCGCCTCCTCCTCGGTTGCGTTACCGCCGTCGATCTTGCGCAGGAATGCTGCGAATGCATCTCGATCGCCATCGGTGTACTTCTTGGCGAGGCGAGACCATCCAGAACGACGGCGCGAGTTGACGAACCAATTGGAAAGCTGAGCGCGGCCGTGCGAAGGAACTTGGGCCAGGAGGCGCAGACGCTCGGAGGATTCGGGATACGGCCATGCAAAGTTGTCGAGGAACCAAAGTCGGTAGGGTTGAACAAGCTCGTCCTCCGTCCGGGAGCATGCGTCCATCACCTTGGTAGGGGTTGAGCTACCAACTGTCGTGATCTTGAGCAAGTCAGCACCCCGATCCGCGAGCGTCTGTTTCAATCGCTCCCGATTGTGGCCGAGCAACTGTGACGAAAACGAAGCGAAGCGGTCGATTCCAGAAGCGATAGCATGCATTCGACATAGGATTCTGCGCATTGAAGGCAATACATCGTCGTCCAATGTTCCAGCCGCTGAGCGCCGAGCCACTTCGTCAATCACGCTTTGAGCTCGCTGCATCGCATCGTCAGCAGTCGACCCTGTTCTGACAACGGTCAGGAATTCTTCCTCGATGGAATGCAGTGTTTCGAGAAGATCCATAGTCTTGGCAGGAAAGACGTCAGCCTGGCGTAGTGATGAGTGAGTCTCCACCGACCTGTGGTCCAGGCTCGGAGGACGCCGTCGCGAGACAAAGGACGAAAGGGGTCAGTGCGCATCGCCCAACTTGGCAATCGGAATGTGGCGAGCGATGATGAGCGCTGGTTGGGCCGCCCAAGCACCAGCTCTCATCGCGGCGACTTACTCGTATCGTTCCGAGAGAAGTTATGACGGAGTCACTCTGGTTTCAAATAGCTCAGCAAGCCACCGCTGGTTCGGAGCGCATTGCACCGCTCCCAGCACGAGTGCTAATCGAGGAAGAGGCTCGGGACGGCCCGGAAGGCTGGAGCCACGAGAAGGCATGGGATCCTTTGCACCTGGAGCAGGCCGACATCGAGACCTTACGGCGTTCCTTGGTGGAACAAATGTGCTCTAAAGTGGCCCACGACCAGCTTATTTCTCTGTACCACACAACAGCGCAAGCTATCGCCGCCACCTGCGCCGAAGCCTTTCAATCGACGATGCAGAGCATGGTGACTGCGACGCGGGATTCCGTCTCCTCCTGGAGGCAATTCGAAGCTGCGATAAGGTCAAAATTTTCCATTATGTTCCACAAAGAGTTGGAAGGCCTCCGTCACCGACTGATCGACGAAGTCCAATACGCTCGCCATCAGCTCGAAGTACTCCCGACCGAATCGACGGTGCCTCTGGACCTCTCAAAACAAACGCCAACATCGACGCTTCTGCCGGTTGTCTTTGGAGAGTTCAACGAAGAAGTAAATAACGTGCTTTCTACAGCATTCAATCAGTTTGAACACCTCACCAAAGGCGAGCGACTAGCGCTGGCGAAGAGGACGGGATTGACCCAGAAGCAGGTCGCAACCTGGGCAAGTACACCAGTCCTGATGTGTTTCCATTACGCGAAGACTAACCAGATCCCTTAAATTTTTGACAGTTTGCAAACCAGCGCCAACGAAGAACGCGACGAGTGACAAAACCCTTCAATATCGGAGAAACCCTGACCTCAAATGACTCTTCGGGACTCAGAGGCCATTCGTTGAGGGTTTGCGAGCCTTCGCTTGCTCCCGCTAGGCTTTCATCAATCGAAATAGTCAGAACGAAGTTCGAAACGAGACTTCCTCATGGATTGCCTCCCACTCTACCACTCCCGGCGGTATCGGTATCTGCACCGCTCCCGACTCAGACGGTCCGTGGCCCCATCTTCAATTGCATCCCAATCGCATCCTACGATAGCGACTTCTCGACCCTCTTCCACCAAATCGACTCACCAGACCTCTCTAACAGCTCGCTTGATTCAAAGTGGAGCCAAGACACTCCCGAGAGCTACTACGGTCTCCCCCTTCCGCCCGCAAGCGACATGCAATTCTCGTTCGAGCTTCCTCCGACCGAAGCGATTGAGCACTTCGACTACTCGCCCGACAACTCGATCTGGAACGCCTTCGACTCGTCTTTCTCTTCATCCTCATCCTCGGCCGATTCTTACCTCGACAACTATGCGTTCCAGCTACCGATGGGGGCCGAGGATGCCAGCCCTCTGACATGTGGACTCCTGACTGCTCGTCAAGCCACGTTGGCCGAGTCGCCTTCGTCTTTCGGCTCGCCCCCACTATCGACGCCGGACGTCGAGATGGACATGGACGCTGATTCTGACTTCGGACTCATCTCCGAGTTTGGAGTTCTAACCGCCCCTTCGGACACCGGACTCGCTTCGGCTTTACCTAATTAATTTGTCTTCCTAAATCCTTGTCGACTGCTCTCTCTTTCGCTCTGTATTTGTGTCTTTCTCTCGCCCCTGTTTCTTGCGCAATATACAAGAGCTGTGGTGTTTTCAACCTTGCCTTTGAAGCAAAGACACAGAAGAGTCTGCTAACGTACAATGAAAAAGGACATCTTCATCACAGAAGAACGAAACATATAAAACCTTCGAACGTGAATAGATCTTTATCTCCTCGGGGGTTGACCAGGTCGCCACCCACTCGCCGCACCAGAGGGCGGTGGTGCACTGGCTCCATAACCACCATAAGCTGCCGCAGCAGGAGGAGCACCCGGTGGTCCTCGACCATGAGTAGGGGGTTGATAGCCTTGGTAGCCCGCATTGGGAGCAGGTCGTGCACCACCGTAGGCGGTGCCCATCCCGGGTGGAAGTGCGGCGTAGGTCGTTTGGGGACGAGCGATAGGGGGTGGAGGGTAGTAGCCCGCGGGTGCATGAGGTGCTCCACCCCGACCACCGTAGACTCCGCCGGCCTGGGGTGGGGGTTGATAGCCTCCGTAGCCGGCTTGAACGACGGGGGGTTGGTAGCCGCCATAGCCTGCTGCGACGGATTGTTGCGCGTAGTAACCTTGCGCACCGCCGTAGCCTCCATAACCATCTGGAAGGGAATGGAAAAGGTTGACACGATCAATCCCCGAACCTGACAAACTTCGATGCAATGGAAGCATCTCACCTTGCTGAGGTTGACCCTGGTACCCGCCAGGTCTTTGCTGTTGTTGATACCCACCACCTCCCCCACCACCTTGCTGGTACCCACCCTGCTGATACCCCTGCTGACCTCTCAACCCCTGATCCCGCTTATGGAACCCCGGTCCCGTCTGCTCGTTTCGCCTCTGTGCATGGAACCCATTATTCCCCTCGTATCTCTGTTCACCCCCACCTCTCCTAACGCCATCCCGATCATGTTGGCTCAACACCGGTCTCGCGACTTTGACTCCGGGGAGGAGTATGCTCCTGTGCGGTGTCTTTTGTTCAGGGAACTTGTATTCCGCCGAGATCGATCGATCGGATTGAATATCAGGGAGAGAAGGCAGGGGGGAATCGTAGATGGCTCCTGGGATGCAAGTTGATTCGGGTAGGACGAGTCCGGCCAGGCCTTTGGATCGTTTCGTATCCAACGCGGCGGGTTCTTGGATCCTTCGTTTGGTGTACAGCCCTTCGAGATAGTCGTACAAAGGATGGTCCTGCATCACGAAGAGCGAATCATGACCCATTTGATTGCGGTGATTCTCGAAATCGCTCAAAAGTGGGTACTTGGTCCCCATTGCCGTCAAGAGTCGGTCGGGGTCAATGAAGGGGAGTAGAGCGACACCTTGCCAGAGCATCTTTTTACCGTTCATGTCGACTTCGAATTCTTCGGGATAGAAGTCGATGATGGGCGATTCGGACTCAGTCATCAAGGGTTGGAAAGCCTCGGGGAGATGGAAACGACTGTGGGAAGTGACGAGATGAATCAGTGGCTTGCTCAAAATCAATCGCGGCGGAGTCGAACACAACTCACCTGGCGGCGGGGAAGACACCCATCAATTGCTCATAAGGCCTGAACGGCTGCCCCAACGTGAAATTGATATTGAGGTCCTTCATATCGACAAAGTCGCTCGCGAACGGCGAGAAGTGATGCGGGTAGTACCATTGCCACGACGGCGTGCCCTGGTAATAGTACTCGAGAACCCAGCACAAACCCTCAACGTAGGACTTGACGATCGATTTCCTGAACTCGAGGTCGGACAGTTCGACGCCGAATTTCTGGCGGTAGTAGCGTTCCTTGTATCCCGGCTCCCAGAGCTTGACCATGTCGTCCTGTTCGACGACATTGTTCCCCATGTGTTTGAGAGGAGCGACTTTGACCTTGTGCACGCCGCCGGGGACAACGATCGAGGTGTCTTCGGAGCTTTCGTCGTCGTCGTCTTCAAGTTCGGTCACTTCAGCCGATTCGGGCTCAACGTCCTCGACCTTGCGTTTCGTTCCTCGAGGCGATGTCTCGCTCGCGTCGACGTCGCCGTCGATGGCGAATGCCTCCCCGTCGACCTGGGGCGCCTCGTCCTTCTTTTCGTCTACGACTTCGGGCTCGGTTGCAGCCATCTCGACATTCTCCTCATCCGCCTTCTCAGCCTCCTCCTGCTGCTCCGCCGCCTCTTCCTCATCGCCACCCATCATCTGCTTCTTCAACAACTCCGCCGCACTCAAATTCTTCTTCGACGCCGTCGGCGAACCGCTCCTCTCCTTCTGCGCCTCCTCCGTCCCTCCATTGCTCGCCTGCATCTCAGCCTTGATCATGTCCCTCGCCGAAAGGTTTGCCATCCGGATCGCTTTTCGATTCGCGACGATACTCGCGTTGCTACCGACCATGGAGGCGACGTCCCCTTTCGATGGAGCGGGAAGCGAACCCGGATCAACCCACGTCGGTTTAGAGGGTAGTCCGCCATTCGAAGATAGAGCTTTATGTTGCCCATTTTCGGACAAACCATTCGATAAAGCCGCTTGACTCATGCTTTTCATTTGATCCTGCTCCCTTTGCATTTGCCAATTGACGCCGACTTGACCACTCGCCTGTCCTCCCTTGCCATGATTCCTCTGATCGTTCTCCAATTTCCTCTGCTTTACATTCCGGTCTTGTCGTTCCTCTGCCTCCCGACGCTTGCGAAAGATTTCATCCTCCCTCGACGCGAGTTGTTCGAGGATGAGTTGCGCTCGTTCGAGATTGACTTTCCCATGTTGAGCCAAATACCCACCCATCGATTCGAGCGAGTTCTTCCAAATCGTCATGAGCGTATCGATCGCGCCTTCCCTAATCTCCAATGAAGGTAAATGGGGCAAAAAGTCGTTACCGACGAAAAAGATCAAAAAGACCCAATCGTCGATTGCGCGTTCCAAATCAAAGGGAAAGGAATGCACGGGCGCGGAAAGTTCGACGGCGAGGTATTCGCGAAGGATCGAGACGTCGAGGAAAATGAACGGTTTCAGGGGAGAGGGTTTGACGAGCTGGTCCGCTCTACCTTCCAAGGGTGGATCTTTGGGTTTGCCCGTACATTGCGATGAGTGGTGGCCCGGTTGACCGCAGGTGTGACACCCTCGAGGCTTTTTCGAGTCTTGCGCAAAAACGTCTTCACGTAGGACGCGGAAGTAGGGCTCGTGCGTCGCGAGGGAGAGCATGATGAGATCGGCGTCGAGGCCGTAGATGACATGCTTGGTATTGGGGTCATGCGAAGAGTGGCTGCGTTGGCGACGGATAAAGTCCATGATCTTGTGCTCGCCTTCTCCCGGGACCGAGGCGTCCGAGATGATGACTTGGAGCTGTGATATGTTACGTGAGGGTCAGTGTCCTACTGTTCAACCTATTCAAAATGTGCATGTACTGACCCCTGCCCAGCCTGGATCCTCGTTGAGCTTTTTGGCGACCCAATACCTCAAACTTTTGGCCAACAGGTCCATAAACGGCGTGCCAGGCGTGATGGCATTCGAGTCCCAACCCTTCTCGCCCCTCATCTCGTCACTAACCTCCTTGCCCATCGCCTCCCACTCCTCAATAGCTTTGATCCTCTCCTCCTCTTTCACTTTCGCCTCGGCGGCGGATCGGAAGCGTCGGGATCGCTGTTGGTTCATCTTGGCGCGCGGGGCGACGCCGTCGATGGCCATCATGAGCAACTTGCGCGGTCGGACCATAGCGACGACGCGTTCGGTGTAGAGGAACACCTCGTGCATCATGTCTTGCTCCGTTTTAGGGGCGGGCTGGTGAGGAGGGACTGTCAGTTGTGATTCAAGCACCGATTACGAGAGGGGGTATCTCGATCGACTGACCTTGCCGTCGGGGTGCGTACACGGATGTACGATGCCGTTCATGTCGAGGTACAGGTTGTCAAACTCTTCCCCGTTCGGATTCGCGCCCGAAGTATCGATGGGCTGTAGGAAAGTGTCATGGCAGTGGTTAGGCGGAAGCGATCGACGGACGGGCCGAGGTGAGCGACTGCGCCGCCGCCCGTCGTCAACGGTTGTAGCACACCCACTCGTTCATTCTCACACTCACCAACTCCTCCATCTGGCCATCCGGACCAGGCACACTGACAGGTGTATCCTCGATTACCTGCGCATGAGAGCCGGTTCACAAGTCAGCTCGATGTTCGATGTTCGATGTTCCATGTTCGATGTTCGATGTTCGATGTTCGATGTTCGGAGGCCCACTAGAGCTGAGGCCGTTACTTGGGCACGATGGGAACGTACGGGTAACACGATTTTGGGATACTTTTTCGACAGCCATCGAAAAAGAGCGGGGACACCCATGTTGGACGGATTGATGTGGTGAGCGGTGGGGTGGGGTGGGAGAGGGACGAAGGCAAGATGGGAGCCAGAAGTGCGGCTGGTGGCCTGTAGCTGAGTAGCGCCGAGTCCTGCCTACACGCCCAACCCTCCGGAGCGGGATTACCGGGCGCGGCGATGAGCTGCGGCCAGATTTGCGGGGCGGTACCGGTGCTGGGGGGTGCGCTTGCGCTAACTCGCGCGCGCCAAATTGAGTTGGCGCAATTGAGTTAGCGCACTTGAGTTGGCGCACTTGAGTTGGCGCACTTGAGTTGGCGCACTTGAGTTGGCGCAATCAGGCGCGCCGCACGCGGCCATCGCTTGCCTTCATTCTGCAACGTGCCATATCCCACGATGCAACTGCTGTCACGCTTCTTTCGGAAACGAAGCGCCGATAACGCGGACGACAAAGTCGTCGGCACCTCGGCTACGACAGCATCGACAGCGTGCCAGAACGAGATCGGCCCCTGTGTCAACACTCTACACAGCGTGAACACCCCGAGCCAAGTTCAGGCCGCGAAGCGCCGCTCCGATGAGCTTTCAATACATAATGATGGACAGGATACAGGATCGACTGCAATTGTTCAGTCGACCAAGAAGCCACGAGGTCGACCACGTAGGGAAGACGGAGGAGGAGAAGGAGGAGGCGGCCATAGCCAAGTCCGAGAGAGCAGCACAGCAAGCTGCCGAAAGAGGACTTGATGATGAACGTGCAAGACAACTCAAGGAAGCGGAGCGAGCTAGGCTAGAGGCCGAGCGAGCGCCTCAACGCCAACTCATATCTGATGAGCAGAGTCAGCGAATGCAGGTCAGTTGTGAAAGCCCGATTTGCGATAGACCATTGGGATCATGAGTGTCAAAACCTGTTAGGCATGTGTCATTGACGTCACCCATACAGCTTCCCCCTGCAAAAGTATACACTCTGAGCCGGGCTACATTCCCGTCGCCCGTATTCCTTCTGACTAAACTAATGCATGTCCGTGGCTCCTAATCTTAGACTCAAACAAGGCTCAACTTTGCACCGGCAACAACTTCGCCCCAAACTCCGTTTCCAGATGGCTCGTCTGCCATACCTTCCGCATCCGATGGTCACAGTCTCGACCAACCCCACGTCGCGCTCGATTCCGACGTCGGTCGGATTGGCATTGCCCGACGATTCAGACTCTTTTGACTCGGATCCACATTCGAATATGAGTGAAGCAAGCGCAACCCCGCGATCACAAACCTGCAAACTGCGCATCCACGGACCTCTCCTTCCCGTGAACCAATTATCACTGATGATGATGCGCTTTTGTGCGATGGGGGAGGCGGTGATCCGTTCGATGGCGACGAGGAAGATGATGGCGGTGGTTCCACTAAAGCTCAAGGTCGGTGGGAACACCCGGCCTGGTTAACCGATCTCTACAATTCCCATCGGGAGACGATCAAGCACGCAAATGGGTCCGGCGCGAATGGTTCCAGCAAACCCTTCCACCAAATGCTGCATGGCTGGTTGCCGACTAAAACCATCTGGAGTCGATTTTACGATACCCGGTGCGCCCGGCAGAACCTCAAGATCTTCGACCCGCCGTTTTTTTATTGGGACCCGCTCGTGTTATTAGGCCAACCAGAAGACCAGCCGGCAGGATCCGGCTTAGTGTGCGACAAATGCCAGCAAACTGAATCGACTCTGAAGAAAGGCGTATTGCGACAAGACGGCTTTCTTGGCAGGCCTCGTCGAGCATGCGATCTCAACAACTCGGTGTTCCTCATTGGGGTCTCGCATCGATGCAACAATAAGCAGTGCAATAAGCGATACCGGTCTTGGTCGCCCGAGGTGCTCAATCAACTGTCGTCGTCGCTTCATTCGATGTTCCCTTTCCACCTGTCACCTCGATGCGCAATCACCTCGGTTGTCTGGAGCCTCATGCGAGGAGTCTTCCAATTCGGATTGGGTTCGAAGCAATTTGCGAACCTATTGGTCACGGCACATCACGTGACAAACGCCAACCCTCGCCTCGCACGTCAGGCAGAGCTCTGCTGTAGAAGCAATATCATGCAAAGCCACGCGCTTGCGGTTCATTAAATGCAATATGAGTGGAAGCATTGTTTTATGTGAGCGAAAAAAAGAAGGAAAATACTGGGAGCGCTGTAGCTTCGTTGGAACGGCGCGGAAAATACAAAAGTCACCACAGGGCTTGTACATGACTTCTGATCGGAACATGGACACCACAGGCAGGTGCGGCAGACACAACAGTATGCTGGTACATCCACCACAGGCAGGTGCGGAGGGCCGCAACCTAGTTAAAAACAGCGATTTTAGGTACATTCCTTAACTCACACTTTTTTTTTACTAGTCAGGGTAATAATAACCAGTGGGAACCCGTTAAACTAACGGGAGGGTGAAATTCAAATAGCAGGAGAATTGAACAGTCTACATGATTTCAACAGAGGTTAAATAAACACACTACAGCAAAGAAACAGTTCTCCATTCACAAACAGCGTACCCGTTGCTTGTTGCCAAAAACGTTGTCGTCGCAGAGTCGGTTCAACTTGGCTTCAAACGCTCGTGCAATGAGTTCCGGTCGGTTGCTTGCTTGGTCGTTCGGCTCCAGTGCAGCCTTGGTTTCAGGCCATTCAGGGTTGCACGTCACCGTGATGAACAGCGAAGGCTTTCCATATTTTACGACGCACGCCATCGCATCTTGGTAACGCTGCGTGTTCTCGCGCGGTCTATTCTTGAACGTTGAGCCCAAAATCACCGAACATCCAACTTGATCCGGGGTCAAGCTGATGATGCCTTGGCCCGTGGTAAGGCGGAGGTTTTCTTGATCAAACTGGAGGTAAGTTGAGTCGATCGGTCTCGACCTGGGAGTATCCGTCATCACGAACGCCAGGAAGGCACGTTGGGTGCAATGCGGGATTGAGAAGTACTCGTCGCGTTTGTGCAAGTCGTACGCAAATAATTGTGAACGCGAGACTCGCCACCTCGATCCCCTTTATTTGAGCTTCGTCCTGGGTGTTCAAGGGTTCAATGTCAGTCTGTGCATGCGCCTTAACAGAATGGAACATCCGAGAAAGAGCCGAAGGGGCTTACGTTCACCATCACCATTCTCTGCGTCCCCTTCTTCCTCGTCGCGGTCTTTTGGAAAAGAGTGGCCCAATTTGGTTGAACGCGCACAGAGGAATGTTGAGGTGGAAGCTACCTTCCTCTACGGGGAAGAGTAGTGGGTAACGGAGAGGTATCGCAGACGGATGGAGCGAGCTAACGATTTGGTACTTGGGCCAACCATCGGGACATCGATCACCGTGCACCTGGAGAATAAGGTCTTGCGGTCCACGATCTCCCGTGTTGGTGTCGGAATCGCAGATAAGCATCGCCATTTCGGTGCTCGACATAGGAAGGTTGTGGGTACGTCGGTCTCGGCCAGCTGGTAGGCAGAGGCGCAGGACCCACTCTTTGGGCTAACCTGCGCGAGCTTTGGCCGATGCAAATTCCCTCACAAAGCGATTGCCGGTACGCAACGTAGAATCGAGCTTGGCCAAAGTAGATCTTCGTATGCGACTGTCTGCGCCGTCGGGTCCCAGTTGAGTGTCGGTGGTCTCGGCCGGGCAGATGAGCCATGTTTTGGCAAAGGTTGGGCGTTGATTGACGGCAGGATTCAGGGCGCCGAGAGTGCGCCGAGTCGATGGTAAAGGCGTCGAAATATCCGAAACATGCGGGGTCCTTGAGTGCCTAGTCGAGTCTGGTCAAAGTGGGCAGCGAGCGAAGTGAAGACAGCGCGTTCAACTTGTTGTACGACTGGGCATTCTCGCGGAATGCAACCGCTTCTGTGTAGGTGGGTCGAACCCTTCAGCATGTGGGCCTACGACAGACTGGAGAGACTGACCGGTATCCGACCCTTCAAGTAGCTGTCGATACTCGGGATTGGGCCGCAGAGGAGGTAGCTGCACCTTACCCTGCGAGCAGCACGTGCTGAAGTGTCCGGTTCGTCCTTTGCACCCCCAGTGTCGAGCCTTGCTGTGGGCACACACGGCCATCTGGGGCCGAGGTAATGGGAACGTGGGGCTTGAGTGGTTAGAGCTCGATTCGAGGCCTGCGCACTTGCCTCTGCGCAGGAAGAGGTGGTGGTGGGGCTAGCTCAGCGTCGGATCGGCCATCGGGCCCTCGCGCTGACGACGCCGCCCGTTCTACAAAGCTGTACGGCGGACGCTTATCGTAATACCGCTGAGGTGGAGCCAAAACTTCCTCTTGTTGTCCGCGAAGCCCCTCTCCACATCAGTCTGTTCGACGAGGCGCGCAGTTCTATGACGCCGACACCTCTCCCATGACGATTCGACCCAAGGTCTCGACCATGGACTCAACATTTCAAGCACAGTGCACGACCGTGATTACGACTTGTCAGCCCGTCGCCGACTTTCAATGTCTGGTTCTCGTGAGTGCATACCCACTCTTCCGGTCTGCGCAAAATCTTCCGCGCCGACACTAAAGCTCGCGTGGCGCCCCACGTACGTCCGCCCGACAGGAGATGGTGCAACAGAAGGCAGACTAGGGTAAAGAGCGCGTGGGGTCTGGGGCTGGGTGGGACGACAGTGTCGTCGAGGCCCGATCAGCGATGGGTTTTAGCCTCGCAGTGCACGTTCTCTAGGGCATGTTGCAGTTCATATTGTTTTACTTCCTCGACAATAGCTGTACCAACAGAACTGCTGGATTGCATACGGTGATGTATCTAACACCAGGATCTACATGGGGTTGTTGCGGGAGCCATGGCTGATCCCTATAGCATCCACATAGCTTTTGCATGGTGTCGGTGCGGTATCACACCCCCAGGCGACATGGAGGCCCACACAGACTCCCGGTGCACAGGCCCTTTGATCGGCGTGGCACCCGCCCGGCTTCCAGCAAGTTGGCCCGCCTGAGATCCACAACCCTATTGCACGAATTCGCCCGTGGGCTCCGTGCGCGAAAACCGACCTGGGCTCCGGGCGGTCACCCAATGGGCGCCATGAATTTCACACAGTGATGTGTAGCTATAGAAAGGGCGTCGAGGCGGGAGGTGAGTGCCAGTACGCGACGTCGAAATTTGGGTCATACCTTATCACGATTTATCTGGATACATTCAATCAAGTTTTCCCTTGTTTCCTCACAAATAGGCAACCAACGTGGCGCGACCGTGTCCCGCAGCTAGTACTAGTAGTATAGTAGTACCCGGCCGTCGGATCGCGCTACCTCACCCAGAGCCCGTTGGCCAGCTCGAGCGGGACTCGAAGAAAATGCGTGCAGGTGAAGACAGTGGGCCCTTGGTTTTGCATTGCAAGGGTGTACTTTGAGTGCGGTTCCAAGGCGCGCCTTTCCAAACCCAATTGCTGAACAAGCTCCTCACTGACAAACATTTGTGGCGATCCCAAATCAACTAGGGCGGAGGCAAGGAGAGGGCCATGAGCGCCAAGTAGGGAGACGGGTAAGGGGGGAAAGGGATGCGGTGCGTAGGTGCTGTGGAGTTGGGGCGGGTCATTGGGCTTGTACGCGGGGCTGGGGCTAGGGGCAGTGGACGTGGACATGGTGCGCGGAGATTGTGCGGGGGCGGCTGGTGAGGCGTGCGCTGGGGTGATTGGTGTCAGCTCCGGCGTGAACCCAAGTACCACTTCAAATGGCGTCTTCCCCGTCGACCTGTTCATACTGGAGTTGATCACAAACTCCACCGTAGCCAAGTGCTTTGACCAGTCATTTTGCCGTCGGTTGACCATTGTTCGCAGGACTTGGATCACGGTCCGATTTGTTCGCTCGCTTCGGCCATCCGTTTGTGGGTGGAAAGACGTCGATGTTGCCAGTTTCGTTCCCAGCTGGCCCATGTACGCTCGCCAGAACTCGCTTGTGAAGAGCTTGTCGCGGTCGGAGACCAGCACTCGTGGCATGCCGAAGTGTCGATGCCACCCCTCAAAGAACCAGTCCGCCGTGGTAGTCGCGTCGTCCGTCGTGCGGCAGGGGATGAGGCGAACGTAGCCTGAAAGGCGATCTGTTACCGTAAGCAGTGCGTCATTACCATTGCTAGGTACAAGTGGCCCGACAAAGTCTAGGCCAACTTCCCGCATTGGCCGGTCAGGCACATTCAAATTGTGGATCCGACCGGCAAAACCGGTGCCATGCATCTTCATTGTCTGACAAGCAGCACAGGACTCAACGTAATCTTTGCATGTATCCTTCATTCCCGACCAGAGAAAGTTGCGGCGTAGGTGTTCATACGTCTTGTGTAGTCCAAAATGGCGTGCGGCATCATGCGCGTCATGTAGCGCGTCCTCCCGAAAGTTCCCCGTCTTTGGCAGGAGGATCCGTCCTTTGAACCGTGCGATTCCATTGTCGACTGAGTAGCCTGGTGTTGAGTCAATGTTCTTGATAGCTTGTTGACATTGCGGGTCCTTGCGGTAACCGTCCCTGAGTTTGCAAAGGAAGGCAGGATCGAGAGTTGCCTCCGCCAGCACGTTGACATTGTCGCTCGCCTGGCGGCCGGCTGTGGGTTCCTCCGGGAAAGAGTAACGACTCAATGCATCAGCCACTGTGTTCTCTGGACCTCGTACATATACAATCTCGAAGTCGTAATCGGCCAGTCGTTCGGTCCATCGAGCTTGTCGTCGTGAAAGGCTTGGTTGCTTCATGAAGCCCGCCAAGGAGTGGTGGTCTGTGAGGATCTTGAATCGAACACCCAAAAGGTCCGCCCGCCAGTGATGAAGGGCGTCCACAATTGCAAGCAATTCCATCTCGTGGGCTGCATAGTTGCCTTCCGCTGGGTTGTACTGTCGTGACCAATAGCCTGCCGGCATGGCCGTCTGCCATTGCTTTCCTTGACTGAGTGCCGCCCCGATTCCCCGATTGCTCGCGTCCGTCATCAGCCATAATGGGTCGCCCTTGTCGGAATGGTCAATGGGATGTAGAGAAGGAAGGTTGCCCACCAAGGACTTGATTGCCTCAAACGCCTTGTTGTGCTCTCCCGTCCAGCCTTCGTCGACATGCACCCCTTTCCGTGTCAGCGGGACTAAAACCGCCGTCAAATCCGCAAGCTTGTCGATGAACTTCCGCAGATACTGCACCAGACCTAGGAATCCCCGCAATTGCTTCACCGTCCTTGGTCGCGGCCACTGTTGGATCCGCTCCACCTTGTCAGGATCGACCTTGATGCCTTCCCGAGTGATCTGGTGGCCGAGGAAAAAGCACTCGGCAGCAAACAGTTCCGTCTTCTTCGGCGATACGTACAGATCCGCCCGTCTCAGCGCCTCCAGGACTAGTCGCACCCGTCGTTCATGTTCCTCCAAGGTGTCGGCAAAGATTGTGATGTCATCGAGGTACACAAAACACACGCTCCCGATAAGGTCTCCGAGTGCCTCGTTGACTCGGCGCTGATGCGTTGCCGGGGCGTTGCAGAGTCCCATTGGCATTACCGTCCACTCGTACAATCCCCACGGTGTCACAATCGCCGTCTTCCGGATGTCTTCCTCGGCCATCTTGGTTTGGAAGAAGGAGTTTGTCATGTCGATCTTCCCCCAGAATCGCGCGTTTGAGCAGACCGACAGAATCTCGTCCGGAAGTGGTAGAGGTGTGCGATCTCGGACCGTCCCTTCGTTGAGTACTCGGTAGTCACAGACCATGCGTGGTTGGATTGACGGGTCCTTATCCATACCTTTCTTTGGGATGACAAACGCCGGGGACGCGAACTCTGATGACGACTTTCGAAGGCGGCCATTGGCGACGTGCTGATCAATCAGGCGCTTCCAGGCTTCCTGGTAACGGTGTGCCGCTCGATAACCCTTCAAGTTCGGTTTTGTTGCTCCGTCCTTCAGCTCGATTCGGTGTCGGACCGGTGATTCATACGTCGAAACCGGAGGAATATCCCCCGGGAACCGATCCGCAAACTCAACCCGTAGCTTTGCCTCCCGCCGTCGCAACTCCGTCAACTTCGTTTCCCTTTGCTGGACCCCGTCGATGTAGGCAATCACTGCACGCCAGTTGATCCGAGCTTTATCGCTTCGTTTGGCATTCCTCGCCGCGGCTCGCTGGGGGTGGGGTCCGAAGACCGGCGCAAGAAGGTCGATCTTTACGTCAGGCATGGTCGGATGTGGCACCAGGATCTTGTGTGCCGCGAAGTCGATGGTAACCTTGTGTTTTACAAGGAAGTTGAACCCCAGTACCACTTCCAAGGGCTCCTGCAGTTTAGCCACCTTCAGAATCGTGTGTCCCGCTTCCCATGCGCCATTCTCGAGCGTGATCGGAATCTTTACAAATGAGGTAACATGAAACGCGCGTGCTTGGCCTTTGATTGCAGTTTTGACCAATGTAGGAACAGGGAGACGATGCATGACTAACCCCAGTTTCTCAACCACCTTATCTGCGATAAAGGAGGAAGAGGCCCCAGAGTCAGCAAGTGCCTGCAACGTCTTTGACTTCGTGTTGTTGTGCAGAGTGATGGGAATGGTGGAGATGAACTGAGGGGCGTACTCGTTTTCTTCGTCCGTTGAGATGTCGTCTTCTGAGTTTTCCGCAATTTGATGGAGGGTGTCGTTCTTAGCCGCTTTCGCCGTCTTCTTTTCGAAGGACGCGCGGATCGAGGAGAGAGTGAGTTTCGTGCCGTTCGCAAGCTTGGGCGCGCTGAGCTTCATGCCCCTTGGCATCGTTGCAACCTCCTGTTCATCGTCCGAGCTGTCCTCCCTTTCCTCTGGTGCCGATGGTGGCGCTGGTTGGGCGGTGGAGTTCTTGCCACGCGCCGTGTTCGTCTGTTACCGTTCGTTGTCGTTTGTTCGTTCCGTGGGTGTGTCGCTGGCGCACGTGGCAGTGTGCGTCTTTGACCGGTGTGAAAAAAAAAGTGTAATACACCCCGTTGGAGTGTACACCTGAGCGACGACGACAAGGATCACAGGACCAAAGTATGTAGAATTGACACTGGACACTCGTATCAGTCGCTGGTATGACAATGCCTTCTGATCCACCTTGTGCTCACCTGGACACTTGTATCAGTCGCTGGAGAGAGACTAAGAGTGCCCAGGCGCGCGTCCCCTCTTCCTAAGGCCCAGGCGCACGGGCCTTACAGCCAATCCCTTTCGCCAGCAGGTCAAGCGCAATCTCGATTTGTTGCCAGGGTTCTCTTGTGTGGCTGGGGTGCTCTATTTTGAGGGAAGGATGGTGGTACCTGCGGTGCCACAGCTTTGGGAGGACATTCTACACAATGCCCACAATGCGCTCGCACACTTCGGCCCGCGCAAGACCTTCCAGCAAGTGTCGCGGGGTTTCTTCTGGCCGGGCCTGCGTTCTTTGTGCGAAGCCTACGTTTCAACATGCAATATATGCCAACGGACCAAGGCAGCCACCACAGTGCCATTGGACGTGTCACATGCCTTGGGGGTGCCAAACGAGCCGATGCAGGAGGTGGCCCTCGATTCTGTGGGCCCCTTGCCCAAGAGCCAGGGATTTGACATGTTCCTCACCATCACCGATTGTCTGTCAGGTTACACACGCTTGATACCAAGCAGGGCCGCGGATACCGCAAAGGACGTCGCCGAGCGCTTTCACGAGGGATGGCACCGCTTCTTTGGCCCACCAATATGTATGGTCTCCGATTGGGATAAGCTGTTTACATCGTACTTCTGGCATGCGTACCACAAGCTGATGGGCACTTGGCTCGCCGTGTCTACATTGTTCCACCCTGAAACCGATGGCCGCAGCGAGCGCACCAATAAGACCGCTATTCAGGCCTTATGAGCTGTGGTCAACCACCAGCAGACCAATTGGGTCCAACATCTGGTTAACATTGAAGTCACAATCAATGCCAGTGTCAACGCCTCAACAAAGAAGTTGCTGTTCAAAGTGGTGCTAGGCCGTTTGCCTAGCTTGTTGCCAACATCTCTCAATCGACCCGACCTGCCCAAAGTGCCTGCAGCAAAAGACCTGATAGCCAAGCGGAAGGCAGTACTGGTGGAGGTGCGGGATGCGTTGGCTGCGGCCAAGGTACGACAAGTGGAGCAGGTTAATTGGCATTGCCGGCCAGAACCGGACATTGTGGTGGGAGATCTTGTTATGGTGGATACCCGTGACCGTCAACTTTGATTTAAGACGGGACAATGCAAATCTGCCAAGCTTTTTGATCGCTTTGAAGGACCCTACAAGGTTCTTGCCACCAATGTCGCCACCTCTAATTACACACTCCAGCTAAATGAGGGTGACCGATCACATCCTACATTCCACGTGAGCATACTTTGACCTTACCGAGCCAATGACCCAAGCTATTTCCCAAGCCAAGAACAACCCAGACCAAAGCCGGTTATAGTCAATGGGCAGGAAGAATGGGTCGTGTGAGAGATCCTGGAGGAGACCACAAGGGGAAAGAAGCGCTTTTGTGTGTGGTGGGAAGGATATCCGCAGCACGAAGCCACCTTGGAGCCGCGCGAGCACTTGGAGGGGACAGAGGCGCTTCGGCGTTGGGAGCTGAAGAAGAGGACGGAGGGGAGGGTTTGATGCAGGAGGGGGAGAGTGCAAGGCCTGAGGCCTTTTGCCCGGGAGCCGGAAGAAGGTGATGGAATTTTGGGGCTTAGTTGGATAGCTTGCGCGTGCCTAGAACCTCTCTTGGCTTTTGCCAGCTGACTGCCTTGAGGTTCAAGACTTGAACTACGACTGTTTGACTCTGTCTATCGTTCTTGGAGCACGGCTGCACGCGGTGCTTCCACCGTGTTGTCCCTTGATGATGCAGGGCATGGCACCTGCAAGGGACGGGTAGTGGTGATCGAGTGCTGAGAGCACTTTCTCAGAGGTGGTTGTGGGAGGTGTCTTGATGATTACACAGTTGGCAATGTTGTGAATCATCGGGTGGGAAGCAACAGTGCTTGCGGTGGCGGGGGTCACGTTGGTCTTCACATGGAACGGGCGGAGACGGCTGCGGAGTACGACCTGGTTTGGGTGGTGGCGGTGATGCTGGCGGAGTTGGGAGGATGGTTAGGTGCTATAGCGCTGGGGGTGGCATTGCTGGTGTCGTTATTGTTGCGGTTGTTCATGCGTGGAGTCTCAAAAAAGGGAAGACTGGGTTGTACGGATTCCGTAGTCTCAAAAAAAGTGTGGCAGAGCCGCATTAAGCGGGAGGAAGCCGTTAAGCCGCTGCGTAAGCTCGCGTTAAGCGGGATGACACCGTTAAGCCCCCTGCAAATCCTTAAGCGAGGGTTTTGCGCGCGCCCATTTTGCTGATTCAGAGTTGGCGCAGTCGTATGGGCCGCCGTTTGGGCCACGAATGGATTTGCGCGCCCGGGGCTACTTGCGCATTACAATTCGTTTGTACGCGCGCCGAAAATCGTGCAATTGCGCGCCAAAGGGCCCTCATACGCGCATCATTCACTCTTGGACACCCTTTTGGTCTCTAATGCGCTCTGGAACCTGCAGAGTTGCGCGCTTTCCAGGAAAAACATCGGTTTCTGGCCCCTATTGGCGGTCCGCGCGCTTTTCACTCACTGTTAGACTCACTCGCCCCGCCGTATCCGCGCACGGACGGGGCATTACGCGCGCTACAGCGCGCTCATGCATGCGCAACCTACTCAATCTACGCGCTTTTTGGGATTTTTCCAAAAAAATAAAAAAATAAAAATCCGAAAATTGATTTTGATTTTTTTTAAATTTCCTAGCAAAATTCCTAACCCCGCATTCCCTGCTCTTTACGATTTGCGCGCCTCGGAAGCTGCTTACATGCGCTCCCAAAACAGTTCTCACGCTCGCAGAATCGCAGATGCGCGTGACCGGAAACGCTCACACGCTCGCGGCTTTTTCTACTTGCGCGGGAACCGACACCACTCGGAGGAGGTTTGCCTTTTTACTCCGCGGTATGGAACTCATTTTCATGGCAGGAGGAGAGTCGGGCTCCATTGAGTTCCAGAGAACTAGTGGTGCTCGTTCCAGATAATTATTTGTCGGAGTGGGCCGACAAATCCTGCGCCGGTGCTCTCGGCCAAGAGTCTTGGTATGCAGCAGCAGAATCATATATCGAACATCGGCACTGGAAGAATCTCTGCATTTGCTCCAGCCTGCATTAGGAGGGCTCAAAGAGCTCCCAGCTTGCAACGTACTTGCACCCTTGGGGGCCAACTCCCTCTCCCAAGTCGGAATGATACCATCTACTTTTCTCATGATAGCAGTTGAAGGCTGTTGAGTGAAACAGAGTCGTTGTGAAAGCGGGGAACAACTGGACAAGGTTGACGTGGGGGCAGTGTGTGTGTGGAAGAAGGCGGCCGCGCGTGAGCTCGCGTGTGTCGCGCATGAACGAGGCTAGACGAGTCGCGGGCGTGCAGAAGCGTTCGGCGGGGCGCGCATATCCATATTTCTGGGCGCGCGGAGGCCCCGGGTGCGCAAATCCATTTGTTGCCCAAACGGCGGCCCATAGTCGAGCGCCCGAGTTAGCGCACCGCGCGCACTTGAGTTGGCGCACTTGAGTTGGCGGACTGAGTTGGCGCAATCAGGCGCACGGCACGCGGCCATCCCCTTAGCTTCATGCTGCAACGTGCCATATCCTACAATGCAACTACTGTCACGCTCCTTTCGGAAACGAAGCGCCGATAACACGGATGACAAAATGTAGCAGTTGGCAAAGCTATCTGGGGCAAGGCTGCAACAAGCAAAGGTCAGTTACTACGGACTTGCGCCAGTCCTGGCGCCGGGGCTGGAGCTGGCGTATGTATCTTGAACCATTCCCTTTCACTAGTCCCTTCCTCAGACGATACCGCTGTGCAATTCTAATCGATCTCTGGCATTTCTTTGACCGGATCTATGTGTCCAAAAAACATGGCGCTGCCAAAGCCTTTGCTCGTGCCTTCTCCGATGCGGTTTTCATCCCGAATGCGGATGATCGATTCCTGATGGAGGCTCGCCTAGCAAAATTCGGAATGACGTGGGAAGAAGCGGTCCGTTCGCCGGTATGGAATAGGAAGCTTTGGAGACGCGTTCGTCGATGGATCTCTCCGCCAGGCATTCTCGAGCCTTTGGTCCGGGAGGTCTTTGAGAAGCTCGGTCGATGCGAAGTCGAAGCAACCACTTTTCAACAAAGCGGCGCACGAGGCAGCGAAGAGATGTCTTGAGGCGATTCGGAAAGGCCAAGTCTCGGATCCAGTTGGCATCGAGCTGTACACCGACCTTGGGCCTTGCGGAGGGCCAGATGGAAAGGCGGATGACGGTGTCCGTTTATATTCCTGCCGGCGCGACACCAACAGTCTCCAAGGAGGCATCCATCGGAACCTTCGCCAACGGTTTCCAAAGTCTGGTGTTTCTCCGAGCCATGTCAATGCGTGCATGGCTGACTACGTGCTAGTGCACAATCTCACGGTCAGTCCAACTTCACCATCGCGATTCGAAGAAGCGGCAACCTTTCTCACCCACTATCCCTTGTATTCGCAGGTTGGGACTTTCAATTGTACCGGAAAACCATTCGTGGGGCACTACGACCTCTGGCTCACTGTGGAAATACATCGTCTGAGGCGCAAGACCACGGCATTTCTCCCATGGCACTCAACCACTGTGTCAGATATAGTCAACCCGCTGCTCTACACCCCATCCACCGAAACATTCGGCATCGTACCTGTTCAGTCGCCAACAGCGCAAATGCGCTTTTTGATCGAGCCCTATCACGTCGAGCGCGGGACTCTGCGTTTGGAGCCCGTCAAGTGGTCGCCACGGAACTTGCTGCAAAACCATACGTCGGCGATACAGCATATGCAAAGCCCGCTGCTAACCGATCGCAAGCTTCGCCACGACTGGCTAGCGGAACGTCAGGGTACTCGATTTGCTGTATTACATTTCCATACACCCAGCGAACGAGCGCTATACAGATATCTCTCAAGCAAGATACGACCGGGAGCTCCTCAAAATCTTCGGATATTGGAGATTACCGAGCCTTGGAACAAGTATGCCAACATACTAGACATTTTTTACAAAGTCGCGTCTGTGTCACACTGAATGGTGAGGTTGAGCTGAAGCGCAATCCTCACACAGATGCCAGAGCACGTTAATACATGGGCACCAAGATGGTCGTCGCTGGCAAATGCTCAAGCCACAATGAACATGGGTGGGAACGACGTCATAGTGATTCAAGCTTTGCTTACCGATCCCTCCCGCGGTCGTGATGTTAGCATGCTAGCGGCTAAGCCATTACTCGGTCACAAACCGCCTGTCTTGGGGAGGCTTACAGAGGTACAAGTTGATTTCTCGGATCCTCCAACGTCATCCATCCTCCCCTTTGTTGCAACTGCCTCGAGCGACGCTGGTTCGAGCGCGGACTTGGGTGTCGCAGAAATGTTCTCAAGTGGAAACTGATGATGACCACAACTCAGTCCAATGAACAGGGAGGAGAACAGAGTGGCCAGAGACTAAGAGACAGACTCACGGAAGGCTAGAAAGTGAAGCGTAAAGCTAATAAGGAAAGAGATTAAAGACTAGTAAAGTAGGGAGATTGAGTGACTAAGGAGTGAATGACACGCCGCTAGGCTCAATCCCAAGTACCATCATAGGAACGATAAACAGATGAAGGAGGGAACAACCCATATGACCACATACGAATGACATTGGGCACGAAGCGCTTTGACGCGCGCGGGTACCACAAAAGGGGCAAGGCACTGTCAATTATGTGGGCAAACTACTTGTCAACGCAAGGGGTCAAAACTAAGCAATGACGGATCGGTGACTGAGTGTGACGGGGCGTGCTTGGACTGCGGGAAGCCTTTCGGGCTGACAGACGAGATGGATCCGAATGACCCACAATCACAAAGGTTCTGTAGAGGACTGACAAGGGCTGAGATGAATGGCCAAGCTTGGCATCAAAAGAAGTCTCACAACTTTGTAGCTGTATAATACCTGCGCAATATGAAGTCTGTTGTCAAAATGACTTGTTCCGTACCACTTCCTCTCTTTCTCCTTTTTCACCTCCCCCTCCCTCTTCTTCTTTCTCCAAGTTCTTTCTCTTCCCCTCCCTCTTCTCCTTTCCCTCTCTTTTTTTTTGTTTCTCCTGTCCTCCCCCCTATGAGGCGCCGGAGCTAACACGAGTTTCGCGCGAAAAAAAGAAAAAAAGGACGAGAGAAGAAAAAAAAAAGAAAAGAAAAAGATGACAGCACAGCACAGTCATGCCGCAAGGTCGTCCGTCATGACCCATGGCATGGCATGACTTCCCTCCAATCCAGGGGACAGAGAAAGCTCTCTTGAATCTCATTTGTAGCCATCAGCTCTTCTGTACCCACCTGAGCTGAGCCTGCTGCTGTTACTGCTGCAGCGCTGCTTGACCTGAGGCCCGCACCCTCCCGCACCCAGCGCCCACGCGCCCAGGCAACCGCCTCGAGTTCGGCCTGGATTTGCCTCTTTTCCTCCTGCCACTCTCTTCCCCTTGCCTCTCGTGATAAAAATGAACAACTCACCATCTGGTTTGACTGACGATTTGTTCAGCTTGGCCTTGAACTCCAATACGGCTTCTTCTTTTGGCGCTGCAACCGCTGGCGATGCACCTTTTTTGGTGCAACAACATATCGACCGCGTGTCGGGGCTCGTGCCTGACTCTTCCCAGCCCACTTGCGCCCTCCTTTTCTCGTTGCTCAACCGTCCGCTCAGCCTCAACCTCAACCTCAAGCTTCACTCACTCCAGCTCAACAGCTCGAAATGATGAACATGGTGGTAACGCTCCAGAAAATGAACAATAATTCGCTGCCATGGCTGCCAAAATCGAAGCTCGCCAAGCCAATCTACGCTCAATTGAACAACGCGCGATGGCTTTTGGCAAGACGGAAGCTAGGGTCGCGGCTGAGAAACGATTTCCAGCAGCAAATCTGGAGCTGATTAACTCTCAGAACCCGGGTCTAGAGGAAACAGGTCAGTCTCGTCAATTCACGTTTGCCTTCCCTTGTTCCGTGTCCCATTGCTGATCTCTTGGCTCTCGGGTTCGTAGACTGGATCCGCAGTAAGGTGCCTTAGCCTTACGTTAACGACCGTTCAAATCCCTTGGAATCCGGCTCGACTCTTTCCACATCCTCAAGTCACCCCTTGTCCATGCCTCGGGATCAAGCTCAACTCTTTTGCAGTCGTCGAGTCGCGCCTCGACCACTCGTCATCCAGCTCTCGCCGCACCATTGCCCGACCTGGCTTTTAGCCAATCAACCTTGAGCGATGCAAGGACGTCGCGATCATCTCCGGTACATGGGGATGATTGCAATGGGGGTAGGCTCTTTTTGAAGGTGGGTGGGAACAGGCACCAACGTAGCCATCTCGCGGCGTTGGGCACTCAAGGGGACCGAAGCAGACAAAGACTCGTCACCTCTCAGCCACTCGGCGACTCGGAGCTTCAGAGCTCCCGACTGCTCCCGAGGGGCAACGTCCGAGTCGAGGACTTTTTTTTTTTTTTTTTTTTTTCTCGCGCGGCGCGCATTTCGTTTTTCTTTTTTCTGCGGCGCTCGTGATTGCAACGGCGCCTCATACCTTTGGGGACACGAGAATCGCGCGCGCGCGCAGGGAAAAAAATTAAAATCACACAAGACTACTCGCGAGAAAAAAAAATCCTCCAACTCTGGGGTGGTTCAGCCCTCGGGAGGCGTCGAGTGGCTGAGCGCTGAGAGTTGACGACGGCGCTTTACGTCTGCTGCGGTCCCCCTTCAGTGCCCAACGCCCCGAGATGGCTACGTTGGTGCCTGTTCCCACCCACCTTCAAGACGGCGGTCAGCATGCCCTAGGAACGAAAATCGGCGACAAACTGCTGGACGGCTGGACGAACAAGCCAAGAAAGCGCCATTCGAGGAGATCTGAGTTCAAGATTTCCAATCTAATGCTCTTGAGATTGAGGAGGCGCGGCGGAGGTATTTGGTGGCTGTTCAATGGTCGGAAGAGAACCATGCAATGTGACAGCTTTTGAAATCATACCCTATCGCTCGCTAGCTGGAATTGATGATCCAAGCTGAGCCTCGTCCGAGTGACAAAGTGACAGCCGCACAGTGTCGCCGATGCGCCGATCGTCTCTGTCTCGCACAAGAGTCAAAATTTGGTACATGCTACGAATTAATGTCTATACTTTCAACCCGAACTCGCTAGTTTACAACGCATGGTTAGTCTCGTGGCCGCGGGGGACGAGAGTTTTGTTCCGAGCGTCGAGGGGAAAAAAACATCCGAAGGCGCGTTCAACAAGGCGGGGTAGCAAGGCAAGTGAGATCTTCTGGAGGTTTGGTCGAAGAGCTAACGGTAGCATGTTCCCTTGAGTCGGCAAGTGATTGCATCTGTTGCTCAATCACCTCCCTTGGCTGTCGCTCGGACCAAAGTGCGGCGGCGGAGGTAACATTTTGTCCTCTGATCCCTCTTCGGATCAAACTTAGAACCATCTCCTGAATCCTTTGCTTCCCCGCAAGGATGTCCTGAACTTGACGCCTCTCCGCACTTGATTCCGAAAGTCCCGACGATGGTGAATCATCCTCGCTCGCTTTGTTGTCGTTGTTGTCCCGGCACATCAACACTTGCGCTCTTCCCCCAGTCTTCCTCTTCTTCTGCTTGCTTCCTGTGAGATTGACGACCTCCTGTGTTTCCTTCTTGCATCATGTCTCCTTTTCTTGGTCTCACCTTACCTCCTTTTGGACCAACCGCGCGCTCACCCAAGCCAACTGGCTCCGCGCCTCTCTCTCCTGCTCAAGCAACTTCTTGGTCTGGTCTCCTTGGTCCGTCAATCAGAGCCTTACCACCGCTTGAGCAGTCGTCGCACTTTCACAGGTTATCAGCCCATACGACCTACCAGCGCGGCCACCACCGTGTCCGCCCTTGCCTGTCGAATTGTTTGCGCCCTTCGCACGGCCCAGCCTGGCGGAGTGACGACACTGATGCGGCCGGCGATACTAAGTCCGTCGGCCCCGCCACAACGCTCGCGGTTCCCCCACCTTGCCCACCCACGCAGGTCGCAGCCTTCGCTCCCTCCAATCTCCTTCGTGACGCCAATGAATACAAGGACTGGGTCCTCACCCTGTGCTCCCGCCTGCCCTCCGACGTCATCAATTACCTTCAATCCGGTGTACCCCATCCATCTTGGCCCCCCTCCTATGTCCCACTATGGGATCACTATGCTCGCGCTTCCATCTGCGCCGCCGTCGACCCACGGATGGTTCTTCCCGGCCTCTCACGTTACTTCAGCGACGCCCACAGCGGCCACAAGATCTGGATGGCTCTCCGGATGCAATATGGCGCCGTCTCAGCTGTCAACCTCCTCCCCGTCGTAGCTCGCCTCTTCAGCCCCGAGCCTATGCTTGACAGCCCCGACGCATTCCTCCAGTTTCGCAACCGCTTTGACAACGATTCTCGACTTCTGGCCGACTCCAACGTCACCACAGATTCCTTGCTTGAGTCTCACCTACTCGCGAGGATGCCACCGTCCCTCTCTGCATGACGCATGACCTTCGTGAATTCCCAGGGCACGTCCGGCACCTTACCCCCCGCGGCCAACATCCTCGATCGCATCTACCGGGAGATCAAGGCTCGCCCGTTGGAAGCCCCTGCCATTGCTGTCGCTACCCCCCAGCAATGCGCTCCCCCCGGACCTTGCCTCAACCCAAAATGTCGCCAACTGCACTGGCTCGCCGACTGTCCTGACACTGCCTGGGCCGCCGCTTTCCGCGCCCGCAGGGCTTCCACCGGAGCGAGTTCACGAGGACATAAGAAGGGGTCCCCGGCCGTCGCCTCCCCCGCTGTTGTCGAGATGCCCGAGCCTACAACTTTCACCGCCTGCCTGCTTGCCACCACATTGCCGTTCCACAAATTGGCATGGCTCCTTGACTCCGGTGCAAATTGTCACATGGCCAACGACAGTACACTCTTCTTGATGCTGCGCTTGTGTGGCGGCCCACCTGTTGCTGGAGTTGCCGGTTCCCTCCCTTCCACCGGCTGTGGCTCTGTGCGCCTATCAACTCCAGCTGGCCCCGTCGTGGTGACCGATGTCCTCTTGGTGCCCTCCCTGCCACGCAACCTGCTGTCCGTTCGGCGCTTGGATTGTCTTGGGTTCAGCATCTCCTTTGGCTCCGGCTGCGCTAAGATCAGAAACTCCTCTGGCACCGTCGTTGCCACTGCTCAAGCCGTTGTGAATGACCTGTACGCGTTGGACATCGCACCCTCACCCTGTATGCCCAATGCCCTCCTTGCCACCCCTTGCAGAGTTCCCTTGCTGACTCTGCACCGTTGCTTCGCGCATTTACCCATTGCGTAACTCAAGAACGTTGTGCAGAACGGCTTGGTCACTGGGTGGATTGGGTATATTCAGAGGAAGAGGTCAGGTCTTTCAATTGCAATGCTTGTCTCGCTTCCAAAGCGCACGCCCTTCCCTTTGCTCGTTCCGAGTCCATTGCGTCTGGCCGTCTGGACCTTGTCCATGTCGATGTTGCCCAAATGCCTCAAGCCAGCTTTGGCGGACATTGCTACATGCTTGTGATCATTGACGACTACACCCGTAAACAGTGGTGCATCCTCCTCACTTACAAAAGTGACGTCTTCCACCGTCTCCGCAACTGGATCCTTGAGGTAGAGAACGCCACGGGTGATCGAGTCAAAACCATTCGCTCTGACAATGGTGGCGAGTTCACTCTGCGCAATCTTGTCGACTTCTGTTTGGCCAAGGGTATCCGTCGCGAACTCCCTATCCCGTACACGCCTCAACAAAACGGATGTGTTGAACGCGCAAATCGGACCATTAAAGAGGGTATCCTTGCTTTGCTCTACTCGGGCGGTGCCGATCCACCCCTCTGGGCCGAGGCTGCCAGGTACTTTGTGCACTGCAAGAACTTGATGCCTCATGCAGGCATTCGCGGGGACATACCTGACACTTGCTGGCATGGTGTTGCACCGGACATCTCATTGCTGTGTGCCTTTGGCTGCCGCGCTTAGCACTGCCTCCCCTCGGTTAAGCGCACCGACCTCGACCCCAAGGCTGTGCCACTCATATTCGTCGGGCTCGACAACCATGCAAAGGCGTACCGTCTATTCGACCCGGTTACACGCAAAATCATCCTCAGTTGCAACATTGCTTTTTGTGAATCTGAGTTCCCTGCCCTGCAGCCTGTGGCCGACACCCACACTGGCACCACCCCACTTCCTGTGGCTGCCAACATTTACTCTGACCAGGTAGACCACTCTGAGCCTTTGCTCGTTGCTCCCCCTCGCTCTCTGGCGCCTTGCGCCAAGCTCCCTGGACCTGTGCCTGCTGCCTCTGACCAAGGCCTGCGCCGTCCCTCCCCGGCCCGTGACATCCCTGACCAGGACTCATGCGCGCCTCCTGCCTCTGACCAAGGCTCCCCCACATCCCAAGCTGGTGACCACTTTGACCAAGACTCTCCAACCTCCTGTGCCTCTGACCAAGGCAGCTCTGACTCGGCCACCTCCACGCCCTATCCTTCACCGCAACCAGTTGCTCCATGTCCATTGCCTGCGCCGCCCTCGCCCACTCGATCCATATTGCCCAACCCCATCAACCTCTTGCCACGCTCGGGTGATGTTGCTTCCATCTGCCTTGCGCAGAATTTTCCTGACGACATGGATGCTGCGCTTCACTCGCCTCCGCCTGTTGCCTACCTTGCCTCTGGAGCCGCTGCTCTGCTCAACAGCTTGCTCACTGACCCGTTGGAACTGATCGCACCTGCCCGGGACCCTCCTCACTGGCGCGCTGCAATGGCAACCCCGCAAGCAGACGAGTGGCGTCTCGCTGCCCAGGCCAAATTTGACTCACTATCCCGTGATTTCTTGGCCTTCACACCCATTGATGAGTCCCTCATGCCCGTGGACTCTAAGGTTCTCGGTTCATGCTTTGTCTTCCGCACAAAACGCAACCAACACGGCCGAATCAAGTCTTACAAAGGCCGACTGGTTGCTTGCGGTGACTCTCAGCGTTCAGGCATTGATTTCGACGAGACCTTTGCACCCGTCGCCAAGTTCACATCCATTCGCGCACTCCTGGCCCTTGCAGCCGCTCATGGGTACCACGTCCACCAGGCTGACATTGACAAGGCCTATCTCCACGGTAAACTGGACACACCTCTGTACATTTGTGTGCCCAAAGGAATCTACATGTCCGGCAAGGTCCTCCAGCTGCACCGGTCCCTCTACGGCTTGCGCCAGGCTGGACGTATCTGGAACGACAAGATCGACTCCGCTTTGTCGGCTCTTTGCTATGTCGCCACAGAGTCTGACCACTGTGTTTATGTCCGAACTGCTGGTGATGAGCGCCACTATATTGCGCTCTACGTTGATGACTTGCTCATGATCAGCCTTTCCCTCCCAGAGATTGAGCGCACCCTCCAGGGCCTTGAGCAGCTCCATGGTGTCAAACGCCTTCGTGAGGCAGAGTACATCCTTGGTATCCAGATTCAGCGTTCTGCAGATGGCGCCATCTCCCTCAGTCAGGAGCAGTACCTCAAGGACGTCCTCGCTCGCTTTGGTATGTCCGATGCCCACCCTGTTGCCACACCCATGCAGGCCAATCTCCGCCTCAAAGTCGAGCTTCAGCCCACCCCATTCCCGGATCACACTCGGTACCTGCAGGCAATTGGCTCCCTCATGTACGCATCAACCAGTACTCGACCCGACCTGGCCCACACCGTCGGTTACTTGGCTCGGTTGTCTCAGTCACCATCTGCCGCTGCCTGGGGCGCTGTCAAGCACGCTATTTGCTACCTCGCTGGCACTCTGTCTCACAGCCTCCGCAACGCTTGCGGGGATCCAGCGCCCTTGGTTGGCTACTCCGACTGTAACTGGGGTGCTTGCGTCCTATCTTCAAAGTCGACCATGGTTTACACCTTTGTCTTTGCAGGCGCGGCCGTCTCATGGTCATCTTGCCTCCAGTCCCGGGTTGCTGACTCTACTTGCAACACCGAGTACCTTGCCTTGTCACATGGTGGCAAGGAGGCTATCTTCCTGCGTCAGCTCTTTGGTGAGCTTGGGCTTCCTTCCTCCCGACCTGTCCTCATCTATGGCAACAACCAAGGTGCCAATGCTCTCACCAAGAATCCGGTTTTCCACGCTCGCACTCGGCACATTCGTCTCCACGAACACTTTGTCCAGGATATGGTCTCCCTGGGCAACAACAGTGTCCAGTACATCGCCACCAGCAAGATGACGGCCAATATCTTCACCAAGGCTTTGTCTCGCGATCTGTTTGCTCGGCATTGCAGTCGACTTGGTGTCTGCTCTCCCTGATACTCGAAGTCGGGGGGGGGGGAGGGGGGGTGAGATTGACAACCTCCTGTGTTTCCTTCTTGCATCATGTCTCCTTTTCTTGGTCTCACCTTACCTCCTTTTGGACCAGCCGCGCGCTCACCCAAGCCAACTGGCTCCGCGCCTCTCTCTCTCCTGCTCAAGCAACTTCTTGGTCTGGTCTCCTTGGTCCGTTGATCAGAGCCTTACCACCGCTTGAGCAGGTGAGCACTACACTACCTTCTGCCTTTACCTTTACTAGCTATCATAACTCACTGTAGTGCTTGAGCAGGTGTGTAACAAACCAACTTCTTGGTCTGGTCTCTTTGGTCCGTCAATCAGAGCCTTACCACCGCTTGAGCAGTCGTCGCACTTTCACACTTCCCACGTGCGAATCTTTGCACGCCCTTGCCCTTCCTGCTCTTCTCCTTACGAGCGGGCATCAAGTGCATCGCTTCGGCGGGGGAGGGGGTGTGCGAAGAGGATTTATCGAGCCCTAGCTGAGCGGAACTCAGCCGGCCACGCGCCGAGCGTGCCGCTGGTGTAAAGAGCCTACCCCCATTGCAATCATCCCCATGTACCGGAGATGATCGCGACGTCCTTGCATCGCTCAAGGTTGATTGGCTAAAAGCCAGGTCGGGCAATGGTGCGGCGAGAGCTGGATGACAAGTGGTCGAGGCGCGACTCGACGACTGCAAAAGAGTTGAGCTTGATCCCGAGGCATGGACAAGGGGTGACTTGAGGATGTGGAAAGAGTCGAGCCGGATTCCAAGGGATTTGAACGGTCGTTAACGTAAGGCTAAGGCACCTTACTGCGGATCCAGTCTACGAAACCGAGAGCCAAGAGATCAGCAATGGGACACGGAACAAGGGAAGGCAAACGTGAATTGACGAGACTGACCTGTTTCCTCTAGACCCGGGTTCTGAGAGTTAATCAGCTCCAGATTTGCTGCTGGAAATCGTTTCTCAGCCGCGACCCTAGCTTCCGTCTTGCCAAAAGCCATCGCGCGTTGTTCAATTGAGCGTAGATTGGCTTGGCGAGCTTCGATTTTGGCAGCCATGGCAGCGAATTATTGTTCATTTTCTGGAGCGTTACCACCATGTTCATCATTTCGAGCTGTTGAGCTGGAGTGAGTGAAGCTTGAGGTTGAGGTTGAGGCTGAGCGGACGGTTGAGCAACGAGAAAAGGAGGGCGCAAGTGGGCTGGGAAGAGTCAGGCACGAGCCCCGACACGCGGTCAATATGTTGTTGCACCGAAAAAGGTGCATCGCCAGCGGTTGCAGCGCCAAAAGAAGAAGCCGTATTGGAGTTCAAGGCCAAGCTGAACAAATCGTCAGTCAAACCAGATGGTGAGTTGTTCATTTTTATCACGAGAGGCAAGGGGAAGAGAGTGGCAGGAGGAAAAGAGGCAAATCCAGGCCGAACTCGAGGCGGTTGCCTGGGCGCGTGGGCGCTGGGTGCGGGAGGGTGCGGGCCTCAGGTCAAGCAGCGCTGCAGCAGTAACAGCAGCAGGCTCAGCTCAGGTGGGTACAGAAGAGCTGATGGCTACAATTGAGATCCAAGAGAGCTTTCTCTGTCCCCTGGATTGGAGGGAAGTCATGCCATGCCATGGGTCATGACGGACGACCTTGCGGCATGACTGTGCTGTGCTGTCATTTTTTATTTTTTCTTCTCTCGTCTTTTTTTTTATTTTTTTCTGCGGCGCTCATGTTAGCTCCGGCGCCTCATACCCCCCGACATGGGTACGGGCCCAAAACCTTTGCAGCTTGCACCCGTCCGTGCAGGGCCTACTGTCACAAATGGGATCTCGCGGGGACTTGCACTGTTGGCTCACGTGATCTCACCCGGTCCACGTGACCTTGGCTCGCTCGGAGTACGGGTTCTTGCGTCGCATGTGATTATGTTACGTCTTGATCACATGATCTTGCTTGGCTTACATCAGCTCACTTGGTCACACGGTCTCGCTTCGGGTACATCGGCTGGGTTGTACACGTGCTCTTGCCTGGTCCATGTGATCTTGCCTGCCACGCGATCTGGCTCGGTCACATGATTCCGTTTGGCTTGCATCATCTCGCTTGATGCACATAACTTCGTTTCATGGGCACGTGTTCATTGTATTCTATCTTGTGTATAAAACGTGTTTAGTGTGATAGCTTGCTTCTCTTTCTCCTTTCTGCAACTTGAATCTCGACTCAGATCACACCCTTGCTCTTGCCCCTTTCCTGGCCTTCAATGGACGTCCTTGGGACACCTTCGACTCAGCCTTTGTCTCTCCCCCTTGTCTGTGGCCCCTCGTCCGGCTCGCCTCTTTCATCCTCGTCCTTTGTGATACCTGCTCATGTGCGGCGCCAATTCGACTCGAAATGAGCTCGCTGCAGCTTGCCGCCGGCCCACGCGCTCGCAGCTCGGTGTCTCAACATTGGCAGCACAGGTTTGGCTGGTCTATCTTGCCTTGCGCATACTTGAATCTGTAAGTCGCATATGCAATCATGATGGAAGACGGCGACGGCCTCTCTGTTCTCTCAAAGCACTCCACAAGGTACTCTTGCCAACTCAAATAATCCCTTGTGTTCCTCATCGTCGATGCACGTTTGGAAGCCATAATGGGTGCCTATTCGCCCTAACATCTATCGCTACTGCTATGACTGCTGAAACTAGGTCTTCGTCTTCTTCTTCGCCTTCTTGCCCCTCGCAGTGCTTTCCATTTCGGGTGTAGCAGCTGACTTTGCGGTCGGCGGTGCAGCAGCAGCAGCAGGAACAGCAAGGCTGTCGAGCGGCTGCAAGACCCAAGCTATAGGGGAGCGTAGAACTTGCGGAGATCAGAGATGCCAACCCGCAAGTTTGCCAAGAGTTCTAAGGCAAATCTACCTACCTTTTGGGTCGAATCCGGCCGGGGCGTGGTGGGCGGCCTCCGGGACAATTTGATCCAAAGCCGAAGGTTTGCTGCCGTGCATACTGGTTTGCATGGCAACATTGAATGCTTCGAATCGATTTATGAACGCGCCCGACCTAGTCTTGAATTTGATGCACTACCGAAGCCCGAGCCCGGACTTGCGTTCAGTAATACTGACCGAAGAGCGACAATCGGGTCGCTGTCACAAATCAGCAGTCCGCGGTCTGAGTGCAGCGCCACCGCGCAGCTTACTCAGCGCTGGGAACTTTCTAGGAGCTTCCAGTTATCTCTATGATCTTGCGCCTCGTTCACTTCCTTTGGCTTCAACTTGCTTCCGTGAGTTTCTGTCGCTTTCCCTGGGCTTTCCTGCGACTATAAATAGAGCTTCTGCGTAGAAATCGCTCTTGTCTTCCTTCTGCAATCTTGACCTCATAGTCAACCCCCCCAGTAACCTCCAGCCCCCTCGGCCTCTGTTCTAGTAGTCTTACAAAAACAACTACATCAATCCCGCATCTCATCCCGTCATCCTAGCTATCGCCTGCTGCCTACGGCTCAGCAACCTCAACCTTGACAGTCGCCAAGTCTAGCAGAGTTGTTGATGTACCTGAAGGTCATCCGTGACTTTAAGCACTAGCATTCCAAGATCGTGTCCCCAGCGTATTGTGTACCTGGTCTGCAGCCATGCGATTCGTCAGGGGTCAGGCACGACTTCGTTAGTACTGCAGCGGAGTCGGAGTTTGCGACGGCGTGGGGGGGCAAGTCGGGACTTGCCACGCCGGGAGATGCCGCGTAGACTTGGCGTGACGCCCGCGTGAATGTGTCCCATTCAGTATTATGGTACACCACTGCTACGAGCGCCCGAGACCAGGCAAGATTCAGTTGATGCACCGATGGAGAGCGCGGCTCAGCCATAACACGTCCTTGGACACTCAACTGGTAGCGGAGGAGGAAAGAGAGGATTGGGAACGGGCGGCGCTTGGTGGCTGATACGACGCAAGGAGGGGCACGATAGACGAGAAAAAATCCCCGAAAGCCCAGCCATAGGCGGCCCTCTAAAAACCGCCTTTTTTGAGACAAAATGTCCAGAAGTTTTCCCGGATTCTGACTGAAAATGTCCAAATATGAGGGCCGCCTAGTGTTGAATAATTTCTCACAACTACTCTACAAGCTGTACAATGCTCAGAAAATTTTCTGCGTGTAGCGCAGACTGCATTCCCGCCGCACGCGGGCGGGAAAGGTTGCGCACGCACACCAAGTACCAAGAGCGCCGCCAGCGCGACCGCCAACGAGCCTTTTTCAAAATGAAATGGACTCAAATAGGATCTCAGCTTTGTTTACTCATTTGTCATTCGATGAGTTTAAATGACACTATAATCTACATCAACCTAGAAGAATGCACGACAAAATAAGGTTCACAGCCGCGCGCTATATCCTAATACCTAGAAATCTCTGGAAAAGTAGGAGATGCAGTTGAGCACACTGGCTAGGCCAGTAGTGTAGGACTCTTTGACCCTGAATCAGAATCAATCATGCCCACCAAGTTCCCCTTGGGTGATTTACAGAGACACAAGGCGACCCTTGGACTCCTGAATTGACGTCCGGAGCTCTTCGAGTGCCATTTCGGTGATCGGTTCCAAAGAATTCAACGAGATTGGCGCTGGCAAACCCTGTGAATCTATTGACCAACTAGGAAAAGGAAAATATTTCTGGGCAAGAAAGCTTCCAGATCGAAAGGAAGAAGAGGAGACGTAGCTCGACAAGTCGGCGTTTGGGGCAAGGGATGATCAAAAAAAAAAAAAAAAAAAAAAAACGACTCCACTCGCAATGTAAGGGGATGCCTTTCAGCAACAGCCCCATAAGTAGCCTCTGAGTAGCTAGAACTATCAAGTTCTATTTACGACTTGCTTTTAGCCTAGCAGTTAAGAACAACAGATTGTATTTTATGCACATCAGAGGCGCATACCGTACAGCAAATGCAGACACTAACGCGCGCAAACAGCGCGCCGCTGGGCCGGCTATGCCCTGCGCCCTGCGCCTCCCGCTACCCTGGCCTGCGCTTCAAAGTTCGACCGGAGGGAAGAAAATGTCCAAAAATGAGGTGAGCCTCGACCCATTTTGAGCCAAAAATGTCCAAATTTGCGGGCTGCCTAGCCAATTTTCCGGACCCCAGAATATCCAAATTTGCGGGCCGCCTCTTGTGGGTTCTGCGAGAGCAGGCGAGAGAGTTGCAAGAGCTGGCAAGAGCAGCCTGAAGCAGCCTGAAGCGAGAGCACTCTGAGAGCTTTCCCTCTTTACCAGAGTTCTACCAGTCTCTACCCCTCTAGGACCCCCAAAAGCCCAGCCGGAGGCGCTTTTTTTTTTTTTTTTTTTAACATTTTGAGGACCCAAAATGCTGAAAATCATCGAGGCGCATTGCAAAAAAATTGACATTTTGGGACGAAACAACGAAACACACGTTTTGCCCCCGAGGCGCCTTTGCAGATTTTGACATTTTTCCCATGGGTCGACGCAATTTTGGCCTACCCTGAGCAGTCTTTGGCATGACTTTGGGCCCATTTGCCTTCGCTTCGAGACACATTTCACGATGCTTGCGCTTGAACAAGTCACTTAGTACTAGCCATCTTTGGTAATCACTTTGACTCCATCGTAAGAGCGCAGTGCGAACCGAAATAGCTGGGATGGAGTTGGATTTGCAGCATAAGAACCAGGCATCCCGTAACAAACAGGATGGGATGAAAATCTACCCACGAGAGACCATAGATAAGAAAGTAAAGGAAAGAAATAGACCAACAAGGCTGTTTTTGTATTTGTTTTTATTTTGAAGGGTGGGCGGGAGGAGACGAAGATAGAACAACTATGCTTGTAAAGCGCGATTCTATTAGTACTCGGAATACTGCAAAGACTCTGAGGACTATGGCATACCTATGCTTGTAAAGTGTGTCGCTTGGAGACAAGAAGACAGCTGAAAGGCACGAGATTGCTCTCGAGCCTCACTGGTTCCGAGTCCAAACTGAAAGGATCAAACGGTGTAATTCGCAGGCGAAGAAAGACTACTAAAAGGACGAAGGTCAAGAGACGCGGTGGCGCCGCGCGCGAGGGCAAGCGTGGGGCCGCAGAGGTCGGCTTGAGGTCGTCGTTAGGCGTAAGCGGAGCGGCGCCTTACAACAGCAAAGGAAAACAGACCTCGGACGCTGATACGTCGAGGTTGGGTCTGTGTAGCAAGGTAGCGAAGTCAGTCAACGTGTCCAACAAGGACAGTCGAGAGTAGGAGTACCCTAAGGTAGAGCCTGAAGGTGGGTGATGTACCTCGGCTCTTTGAGCGAGACGCAGTCGAACCCGAAAGAGGCGCAGCACTGGCAGGTGCAGGCGGATGGCTGCATACAAAGTATGGAGCATCAGTCAACCATCCAACAAGGAGTGTTGAAAAAGAGAGGCGTACACAGTGGCAGCTGTTCGTCATCAACTGGTAAGGCAGAAGACTGGAAGGCGGAAGCTGTACGGTATTGCTGGAGGGGTCCTGTGAGAAGCTCGGAACCTGTCAGCCAATTAGCGGCAGGAAGAGTTCAAGGAAGGCCACTGACCTTGGCAGGAGGTGGCAGAGGTACACAGCAATACTGGTACGGCAACGGCAAGCAGTGGGAACTGAAAGGTGCGGCAGGAGCTGGCTTGGTAAACTCTTGCGCAAGTGCACCTTACAGACCAAGGCTCGAGGCAGGCGTGCGGCGCACGGCTTATTGCAGGAAGGGCAGGCCGTGCGGCGCACAGCTTATTGCAAGAGGGGCAGGCGTGCGAGCACAGCTTACTGCAAGGAGGGTAGAGGTCGCACGCGCTTGAGTCCTCGACATCAAACTCTTGCAGCAAAAGCAGAAAAGACCATCAACTCCATCGTAAGAGTGCAATGTGAACCGAAATAGCTGGGATGGAGTCGGATTTGCAGCATAAGAACCAGGCATCCCGTATTGTGTAATTGTGGTGATGATTGGCAGATCTAAGATGTGGGTTCATGCTGAGTTGAGGAGGGCTTGCTGCAGTTGAGGGGAAACCCTGATGTACGGCTCCCAAGCGGACGAGCACCAACACCCGAGCCGCTTGATGATATCCGCCGAGAGACCTTGCAGAGCATAGTGAGTCGCACCCCCGGCTCGAAGAGAGTGTCCACTGTAAGCTGATCCGAAGGTGCGATGGAGGCGGCCAATGAACCAGGTGCGGGTGGGTGGGAGACCTCCCCTTGTCAAGAACAGCAGGTCGGAGGACTTGTTCCGACTATCCCGGGCCTGCAGGTAGCGATGCAGGATGCGTAGGAAGGCTGGATCCGTCGTGCAGGGTGTGAAGTACAGGAACGACCCTTGCCAACGGCGGTCTGCCTTGTGGTACGGAAGATGGACTGAGAAGCCATTGGAGTCCATCTTCACTGTGCTGCGTTGCGGGAGTTTGGCTGGATCCCGAAAACGGATTGTTGAGGGAACAGTGAGCTCTGCACTCCGTGCACACGGCGCGAAACCTAGAGACACCATCGCAAGGAACAGGAGCGAGTCGTAGTCCAGATCCCGGAGTGCCCCCGCCGTGCGAAATACAAGGGCCACGGAGCGGAAGCCTAGTGGTTTAGCTTGCTTCCGAGCTCGACGTTTAAGCTTGATACCGCCAATGATTGTGTTTCTTGTTGAAGTAAATTACTCTTGCCTTAACTCCGCACTACGCGCGTCTCCACTTTATATTAGTCGCGCGCGCGATTCGCGTCTTTGTCTCCTCTTCTTCACTTGATTACGAACTCATTGGCTCGTCCCTGCCGCCAACTTGTTCAGCACATCGCTGTTCAGTTTCAATAGGTTACAAGCCCAACCGAGCGGCCAGCCAATTCGAGTCATCAAGGCATGAGCACTCCTCTCATGGTCACAGGGGGAACAACCCCTATCGTCCTCATCAAACCACGCAATGTTGACCCATCATGCCATCTGCGAAACGCTGGGGCTGGTCGCAATGGATCGACGACGTGCGAGGCACCCTTGGCGGCGACTATTGGAACTGCACCCTCGCAACGCCCGTCCAATCACCCAACACGCGCACGGATCTCGATCACGCCAATTTCCAAGCGGTCGCGCTGCTGATGCGTTCTGTCTCACCGGACATCCGAAAACACATAAAGGATGGTTACGACCACACTCCTGCGGAAGTCTTACAGATGATCAAGAAGGCGGTCGGTACCGGCATGGTGGCTGACATTCTCATCCGTCTCCAAGCGTTGCTCAACGTGGGACCCCCTCCCACCGGCATGGACGCCTTCGCAAAGTACCAAGCGACAACCATTGAGCTATTTAACACGCTCTCGGGACACGAGCTTACTTTCGAGCAGATTGTGTCGTTCCGCCTTGTCCACTTCGGCAAGGATCTGTACCGTGAATACTACACGCAAACACTTCGGCAAGGATTGGATAGGCTACCAAGCCCGACGGAGGTCCTCCAGTCGCTCCACACGCAGGCGGATCAGACGCCAGCTCCCAAACCCGTCGCCATGGTGGCAAGCCCGATTGCGACAGCGGACAAGTCTACCGCGCCTCTTTTCTCCCCGTGCCACCACTGCGGAGGTCCACACTGGAATTGCAAGTGCCCGGACAACAAGGCTGGGTCCAAGGGGAAGAAGACAAAGGCTCCTTCAGCCCTTCCGCCTCGCTCGTCACTGCGCCTGATATCTCGACGCTGGTTGACGGTCCTGTGCTTGGCTACCTCACAGCCACGATGTCCACCTTGGCCAGGCCCTCCATCATCCTGGACAGCAGGGCGACGCACCACATCGTCAACGATTGCGCATGTTTCACGTCCTTCCGCAAGTGCAAGCCAGCTCCGCTCGAAGGTATCACTGGTGAAGTTGTCAACTCCATCAAAGGCGTCGGCTCCGCAATCGTTCGTTCCTTCGACGGCAGCATCGGCCAACTCAACGACGCCTTGTTCGTGCCCACCGCTCCGTTCAACCTGTTCTCCGCCAGTCGTGCCGACATCGGGGGTTACGACATCCGTCTGACTCGGGCCAAGGCAACGGTCTCCATTGCCAACACGGTGTGTCACACTGGCGAGCTCAAGAACGGACTTTACCACATGCAGGCCTCGCTCGTCGACGTCGCTGCTCTTGTTCATCAAGCGGGAATTAGTAGGTTCAAAGTTAGGACAAATGAAGTTAGAACATGAAGTTAAAAAAGGTATTTTCATCAGAACCAAAAAAAGGGCTGCTTGTGCTTGTGTTTGAATTTCACACTCATAGACTCATCTGCCCATAGGGTAAAACGTAACCCAAGAATGAAAAAAAAGAACGTTCAACAACTAATACGTGAGCCTATATGTCAGTATAAGGAATGGAATAATTGTGACACAAACATCCAGCGCTTCATACCTGTCTTTTTTCTGAAAAAGGACCAGCTTTGCTGGGTGCTTGTGCGCTGGGCAACAAAAGCTAGTTGAGAGCAGGAAGATACTCGTTATCTTCTAGTATTTATTATCACAGTGTAATACTTTTGCCTGAATTGTTAAGTGGACCACAATATGCGCATTCATTAGAGTGAACACTTGAGAGTCCTGTACCATTCCATTCATACAATACTTTAAGTAAATTCGACGAATTTATAATAAAATTTGAATGAAAGTTTACCAACTTACCCCATTAAATTAATGAAACCTCTCATTATTCTCTTCTTTTCAGATAATACAGAAAGAGATATTATTAAAAGTAGATATGATATTTTAGATAAACTATATAATATTACATGTAAGTTTGATCCTAGTATTAAAAGTCAAGCCCAACTATCTAGCCTCTACAAAAATAACCCTTAATTCAAGCACAGGGTTAAATTATTACTAATCCGGTAATATGAGACGCGTACAATGAGTCATAGTCTCTATTAGTTTGCGTAAAAAAGCTATCCAAACTAAGTAATTTTTATAATTTTTCTATCCAATTGTGTTTAAGTGTAAGACTTTTCTTAATTACAAGATTAGACACCGTAGACACTACACGTGATAACATTTAACGCACCATTCTTTATGGCCTGTGTTAATATGTAAAATATAGTCCGATCCTGGTCGCGAGATCAGTAGCAAACCTAGACTGTGAAACACAGCTAGTTAATTGACATACTATGTTGTTGCTCAACCTTTCTGTCCGTCTTTTTTATTTTGTTTTTGCTAGGACAAAAAAGAAAATAAAAAGGCGCTAGTAGATAAAGGTATTTTATACCATGGTTATCTGCTTTAGACGAAACCTTTTAATCAGTAATGTCGTTATTAATAGGGCTACTAAAAATCGGTCTGTAAGCTGGTTCTCTCTGAAACAACATAATATCGTAATTAGTTTTATTGACAGATATCCTTTACTGACACGTAAAGCATTAGATTACTAAGATGGCATTTAACCTTAATGCAATTATTCACATAATTGATTAGACTATATCATATCCTTCCAAATTTTAAATTTGTTGATAGAAATTCGGGCATGAGCAGCAATAGCAGCAGAAATTTGTAACGGTATTTAAAGCTCGATTCTTTTCTAAGGAACGTGATATAGTCTATTGTATCCACACTGTTGACATTCTGACCCGCCTTACAGTACCTAAGGAAATGTATAGTAAAATTATAACTGCTAAAGAGTACCAAGGGTTGGTTAGAAGTATTAGCTTGGATACTGAGAAGGTTTACAAACATGATAATTATCGACCTAGAGAAGACTTAAATAGTCCATTCCATTCTTATGATTGAATATAACTAGTATCTGACTGATGGACAAAAGCATTATCTTTGCCTCTTTTTTCAGAGGCAAAGATAAAAATACTAAAACAGGAGGAAAACAATACATACCATAAAGTAAGTCATTTTTAGTGGAGTTACAGATTTAACTCTAATGGTGATTTTATTATTATCAGAAACCAAATCACTAGACTGAGCTGTTAAACCAAAAACTTAACATTAGAGTAAACATTTCACATTATTTAGTATCTGTTTTTCCTTTCCTTTTTTTAATAGTATTTTATCTTTGCCTCTGAAAGAAAAGGCAAAGATTAAAATACTAACAAAACTGGAATTAAAAAGCGGGCTGCGGGAAAAATAAAAAAAGGTAATTTTTTTCCTTTAACTTCTCACACGTTCCCGACTCTTTAGATTTTTGTTTGTCTCGCAACAGCAGCATATTTTTGCAAAAAATAAAAAATATGCTGTTTTTGTCCAGGACAAAAAAAGACAAATAAGCGCCCTTTTTTATTTTTTTTATTTTTTTGCAAAAAAATAAAAATATAAAAAATAAAAAAGGGCGACAAACTGGAATAAAAAGGTAAAGGGGATTGAAAATAAAAATTAAGCAGGCGCCCCTTTTTTTTACTCCCGCGTGCGCTTGTGGCCGTTCCCATGTTGGTCTTGCACGGACGCTTTGCTCACCTCCACCCACGCGCCCTCCGACAGTTGATTTTGACTGAAGCCGTGTCGGGAGTCAGCATGGAGGTAGATTCAAACAAGGATTTGAAATGTGACACTTGCCAAGCTGGCAAAATTATGCATCACCCGTTCCCTGCCGTCGCAAATTGGAAAACAAAGGAAAGTTTGGCTGAACTGAGAATTGAACTCAGGTCCACTCTATTAATCAGAGTTGCTCTGACCGCTGAGCTACTCAACCAGTAGGAATAGATGAATATGACGGTGCACCCAAGTCACACCGGCGGTGGTTCTACCACACATTGGGAGCCATGGCGGGCGGACTGGTGCACGGTCACATTGACTTCTACTGTCCCCTTCAATTGATTAAACAACTGAAGCCAACCAACTTAATCAATTGTTCAACTCGTGACCGATCTTAGTTTGCCTTGCGGCAGTGACAGACGCTACCAAATTGGAAAACAAAGGAAAGTTTGGCTGAACTGAGAATTGAACTCAGGTCCACTCTATTAATCAGAGTTGCTCTGACCGCTGAGCTACTCAACCAGTAGGAATAGATGAATATGACGGTGCACCCAAGTCACACCGGCGGTGGTTCTACCACACATTGGGAGCCATGGCGGGCGGACTGGTGCACGGTCACATTGACTTCTACTGTCCCCTTCAAGAAAACAAAGGCGGCAGTCCCCTTGCAACTCTGATTAATAGAGTGGACCTGAGTTCAATTCTCAGTTCAGCCAAACTTTCCTTTGTTTTCCAATTTCGCATCGGATTGCTCTGCTCAGCCGCTCGAACAAGTCCACATGGACCTCCTTGCGTTCGACGGTGCCATGTCATTAGGGGGTGCAAGATACGCTCTCGTCATTGTGGACGACCATTCTTGGTATTTGTGGGCAATTCCGATGTCACACAAGTCCGACACCTTTGCGGCCTTCAAATCCTGGCTCGCGAAGGTGGAGCGCTCCACGTCACGCAAAGTCCTTGCTGTCCGCTCGGATAATGGGGGTGTCAAACGAGTTCTCCAGATTCCTGGAGGAGCAAGGCATTACTCGTCAGCTCTCTATCCCTGACACGCCTCAACAGAATGGAGTCGCCGAACGTGTGAATCGTTCGATCACCAAGGGTGTCCGCTCAATGCTCCACCAGTCGGGCCTACCTCACGCTTTGTGGGCCGAGCCATTGGCAACGTACGTCTACGTCAAAAATCGCTCGCCGCACTCTGCAAACTTGGGCACCACGCCTCACACACGTTGGTACGGTTCCAAACCTTCAGCTGGCCATCTACGCGTGTTCGGCTGTTGAGCGTGGAAGACCGCTACCACCGAGCCGCGCAGCAAGCTCGATCCGCGAGGCATCCCACTCATCTTCGTCGGCTACGACCTCGAGTCCAAGGGGTACAGACTGCTGGACCCCAACACGAGACAGGTCTTCAAGTCCCGCAGCGTCACATTCTTTGAGGACGACTTCCCTGCTTGAACAACGGGTATCCGAGCGCCCCCGCTTCCGGCCGCGGGGGACAACGACAGCGGGGTCGTCATTATTCCCCCGAGCACGTTGACCCACCGGCTGCCTTGCATTTCGACGCCCCTGGCCCGGCCTGGCAGCCACCCGCAGGCCCACGTGCGCGCAATCCGCCGGCTCGGTACGGAGCCCTCGCATCCTTGCGCTCGACGCCTTCTGCCTTTGCATTCTCACTCGGCAACGAGGTTGTTGCGCTAGTTGCCAATCTTGCGGAGGCCGGCATCGATGTCTCGAAGGCGGACCGTCCTCTCTCCGAGCCCGAAGATCCTTTCACGCTTCCCACCAGCGATCCAGTACTTGGAAGGAAGCCATGCGCCACCCTCATGCAGAAGGTTGGAAAGCTGGTGCCATTGAGGAGTTCCGCTCGATGAAGGACGACTTCAAGGTGTTCAGCATGGTCGACCTTGCCTCCGTTCCCAGGGCAGCCACTATCTTGCCGAGTTGCCACGTGTTTCGGACCAAACGCGATAAGGTGGGCAAAATGGTGTCGTTAAAGAGCCGCATTGTAGCTCAGGGATGCGCACAGCGGGCAGGTGATTTTGACGAGACGTTTGCACCAACGGCGAAGTTCACCTCCATTTGCGCTTTCGTCGCGCATGCAGCCTCCAGGGGCCACCACATCATACAAGCCGACGTGGACAAGGCCTACCTCCACGGCGTCCTGGAGGAAGAGATCTACATACGCGTCCCCACTGGCATCGAAGGCTATGACGGCAAGTGCCTCCGTCTTCACCGTTCCATCTACGGGCTCAAGCAAGCCGGTTGAGTCTGGAACGATATGATCAACGCCACTCTAGCGAATCTCGGCTACCGCCGTCTCGCCTGCGATGAATGCATTTATAGGCGTGCCGACGTTTTGGGTGATCACTACATCGCGCTCTACGTAGACGACCTCCTCTTCTTTGGTCCCGACCTTGGGGAGATCGATCGAGTCCTGGATCAACCCGACACCCTTTATGGCGTAAAACGTCTCGGCCCGGCTGACTGGATTCTAGGGGTTCAGGTTGTCCGGCATGATGATGGCGGGATCACACTCCTGCAGCGCCAATACCTTGTCGACGTGTTGGCTCGTTTTGGCATGTCCGATTGCAATCCCTGCAAATCGCCAATGGAGGCCAACCTCCAGTTGTCGCCCAAGATCGACCCCGATGAAGCCGACAACTCGATGTATCGTTCTATGATCGGCTCCCTCATGTACGCCGTTGTTGCCACCCGACCCGATCTTGCACACGCTGTGGGGTATCTCTCTCGGTTTGTTGGAAAAGCGGGGTTAACGCGTCCTTCGGTACATCAAAGGCTCGCTCGATCTGGGCATCCATTACATGGCTAACAACGAGCCCTTGCTGGGATACGAGGGGTATTCTGACTCGGACTGGGGATCTGACATGAACATGTCGAGGTCAATGATAGGCTACTTGTTCAAACTGGCTGGTGGCGCGATATCATGGTCATCCCGTCTCCAACCCCGAGTGGCGTGTTTGTCTACGGAAGCCGAGTATCTGGGTCTTTCGCACACTGCCAAGGAGGCAGTCTTCCTTCGCTTGCTCCTCACCGAGCTCGGCCTTGACACATTGTCGCCCCTTCGTCTGCTTGCAGACAATCAAGGCGCTATCGCGCTCACCCAGAACCCGGTCTTCCATGCTCGCACCAAACACCTTTGCATGTTGGAGCACTTTGTTCGGGAGCACATTCGAAATGGAGAGATCTCGGTCACCTACATCCCTACCCATGAGATGGTGGCCAATATCTTCACCAAGCCGCTGCCTCGAGCGATTTTCCAGCGTCATTGCGACGCTATTGGCCTTCGGCGAATTTCAGGCCAAGAGCAAGGGGGGTGTTGAAGTAAATTACTCTTGCCTTAAATCTGCACTACGCGCTTCTCCACTTTATATTAGTTGCGCGCGCAATTCGCGTCTTTGTCTCCTCTTCTTCACTTGATTACAAACTCATTGGCTCGTCCCTGCCGCCAACTCGTTCAGGTATGTGAAGAACTCCTTTATTGCAATCTTTACTTGATTACGAACTCATTGGCTCGTCCCTGCCGCCAACTCGTTCAGCACATTGCTGTTCAGTTTCAATATTTCTGACTAGTTGTGAGGAGCACACTGTTGTCCATGTATTCCCCATGATCGGTAGGAATTGGAACACGAGGCCAGAAAGTGTCTGGTACACCAAGGAGACCGTACGGAAGCGATGTTGGATGAACACCAACAACATGTCTTTGGTGGGGTGATACATGATGTCATGGCCCTGAGCGCGGTAGTAGCTGATGAAAGTGATCCATCGCCGCACAGCTCGAGCGTAGTCTGATTGAGCTTTGGGTTCAAGCGCAAGGATGGCGGCTTTGATGCGTAGTTGACAAAGATCATCCAGTGGGAGCATCGGCTGAGCTCGAGTAGCCGGCTCCAAGAGAGGACGGGGCACAAAGGAGACAAGCCTTCTGTCCTCTCGTCTGATGTTTGTCATAACAATACCCCCTCCAGCCCGGGGATGAAGGGGTCAAAATGGGTGAGAGGGCTGAAGCACCGGTGAAACTGGACCTTGTGTTGCCTCGAAAGGTTGTCAGCGAGGGTGTTGCCTTTGCCATGAACGTGTATGACTTTGAGGTCAAACTTTTGGTGTTGGGCCATGACATATGATCGAAGGGTGAGGGTGTGCAGCAGCATGAAGTCGCTGTCTTTTGCTGCACCCGAGTTGACTGCGTACACCGCCGGAGCCGAGTCCGTGCATACAAGAACTCGCGAGAGCGGCTTGAACGGACTGGAAGGGTGTGTAACAATCCCTAATGCTAGAACAACCGTCAAGGCTTTTGCGAATTGGATACGTTTGTAGGTTTGTTGCGGCCGACAGTGTAGTGGTGAACCGTGCCTTTCCACTCAAACCAGAAACCGAGACCTGCACCCGTCCCCAGGAGCAAGGGAGATTCGACGAGCAGCGTTGCCATAGCTGCGAGTGCGGTCACAACCGAGGTGTTGATTGGCACCCCCGCTTTGGAACGTTTCTTGCCGGCGAGCTTCTTGTAAAGCGGGGTAAGATACGGGCGAGCCTGCGGAGCCACGTTGAGGGACCAACTTAGCCAGCCAGTCATTTGTCTCCACTTGCGGAGCGTGGGGTGCGGGCTCGATTCAAGAAGGAATGCGTCAATTTCCCTGACAAGGTTCTCAATCGCCTTGTGGGGAAGGGACACGGAGAACGAGTCCAGGTCACAGTCGATGCCTGTGATTGTGATGCGCCGCCCATGTGGTGCCTTGTCCGGGGAGAGCTTGAAGGGCATGCCTAGTCCGGTCCACAGCGCTGCCATCGCTGCTTGTTGGGCCGGAATTGTGTGCGTCGTGCCGTTGTGATTGTAAGCGACCATCAATCCTGCCAGATCAATGCCAAAAGCGTCGTCCATGTACGCAAGGGGGTGTTCAATTCCGTAGACGTTGTGAGCCGCCCACATCAGTAGCGACATGAACCTAGTCCACAGGAAGGGCATCGCGCAACAGCCAAACACGCCCCTCCATTCAATGTGGTACAAAGTGCGTAGTGTACCGTCCGAAAGTTTGCATTTGATTGCTATGCCTTGACGCGCCTGCCAGCGCTTGGACATGATGAGGATTTTGAACACCGAAGAGACATCAAGCTTCCAGAAAACCAATGTGTCTGTAAGAAGTCCCAATGCAAACCAATGCCAGCAAAGGAGACGGATAAAGTCAATGATAGTATCATAGATTGTCAGGCAATTGGTTCGTTGGATGCCGTAGTTGAGACCGGAGGAGGTGTGGTCTGCCACCACACGCATCCTATGGTTGGTCAACTCGACTACGAAAATCAAGTTGTAGGTGACTCCCGGGAGAGGAAATGCGCTGCCGGGAGAGACCCAATGTTTCTTGACTTCCTCGTCCACAGTCGTTTGGATGAACTCGCGATGATGCTTGTTCTTAGGAAATCTTACCGACGCGGGGTCATTGCCACGCGCATTGCTGCCATCGTGTGGTGGTTTGAATCCTTCCGAGCGAAGAGCGGAGAGGAAGGAGTTGACTAAGATTGTGTTTGGGTGCTCTGCCATAAGCTTGCCCAGGTAGAGATCGTTAATCGTCCGAGTGAAGTTGAATTGGGAAGGGTACAATTGTTGAGTGTCCTTGATAATCGCCAGACGCTCCGGAGTGAAGTAGGCTCGAGGTATCGGTCCAGGGAGCCTGCCCACGGACGTCATCAAGGAAAGGAGTGGGGTAGTAGGATAATCCTTCGAGGGTGGATCGAAGTGGAATGACCTTTGGTACTTGGGTGCCAGTCCTAAGCCCGACAGGTGAGATAGAGAAGGGTGGCCCGGAGGTCCAGTGTCGTCTGAGATGATGACCGCAAGCGACAATTTGTCCGGGGCTATTGAATCATTGCCGTCCTCGAGGTATCTAGCGCCGAGCGGCAGCATCAGCTGCTGCTCCCGTGGCTGCCACTGCGAGGCGAGCTCCCAATTTGAGCTGCCGATGCGTGCAGAGTACTCAAAGCTGCGTGGTTTCCCTTGCAAGCTGAGCAGACATGTTGATAATCGCACGCCTCTTCATCATGGAAGTTGCCTCGGTTAAACCTCATGCAGGGGTTACGCTTTTTCTTGCCCGGTAGCGAGCGGGGGTGCGAAGCATTCGAGGGGCCGTGGTTCGCCGTGGACGACCCCTCGCTTCAAAAGAACTGGTTGCCGGTGAGCCACTTGTTGATCAAGAGTGCGTAGACGCTGTCACCGAGTTTTGCGTCGAGGAGGGAATGGACCAACTTTCCTCTATCGGCCAAATTCCGATGGTACTTGTCATTGTACAGGACTACAAAGTCGAATCCGAGATCTGGGTCTTGGGCCAATTCCCTCAAGAAGCAAGTGTTGTGTTGCCAGTTACGACCTTGATGAGAGTTGACACGACGCCTTCGAGCTTCTCGAGCTCCATCAAGGCTTCCGTGTGACCTGCTTGCGTAAGTGTTCTCTTTTTGACGCTAGCCTTGGATTGAACCATCGCTTCAATTCCGTAGAACTTGTTGCCGGAATGCTGGAACATGTAGAACAAGTCGGAAGGCGCTGGGTTATCGGCATCGACCGCGCTGACAAATTGACCGGTAAGGACCTTCATGATCTCTATGACGTCCAGTTTCAACCCGTGGTTCTTCTTGAGTACGGCGTCTTGTCTGTCTAGGCGGTAGACGTGCGCTCTAGGGAGTAGTAAGGCTTCTTTTTACATATCCTCTTTGTCGTGGCAAAGTGTCACGTAGCCGGGGAGTTCGGAGTAAGCAGTGCTAGGGACTGCTAGAGTCTCCTCGTACATCCTCGCCGCCTTTTCTTGAGCAATGGATGTAGCGGTCGGAATCTCCTGGTCCTCATCGTCCTCATCGAGGAGTACACGACCACCTTGCGATAGTGTAGAAGGACGGTACGACACTACAGCGCGCTGGGCTGGAGGGGGTGCCGGGTTCTTGGACTTCTTCTTAGTCGGTCGCTGAGCGAGGCGATTGGCCGAGCTCTCGAGCTGACGGAGTTGGGTCTCCGCCTCGAGCTGACGGAGGTGGGTCCTCGCCAGATTCTCAGTCGGTTCGTCGCTTTCTTCCTCGTCAGAAGTCACCCACGGATTGGCGTTGCGAGCGGGGCGCTTGCCTTGCACCGAGACCGCCGGCGCCGGTGGCGCGTGAGCTGCCCGCGAGGGTGCCGGAGTAGCAGCCACCGTTATGATCCAACCAAGCGGTAAGGAGCAACGCTTGTATAGCACATCGAACCCTTCGGGCAGTTGGCGTGTTGTGAATGAGGATTAGCAGGAAGGCGGCTTTCGGTTATTTGATTAGAAGCGCGCGTTTGTTTAGTGAAGCCTGGCGATGCGCACCAACCGTTGTCTTCTCTCCACGGTTGGATTACACGCTCGTCAGGTACGTACATCTAGCACTACGGCTACTATCATATGCAATTAACTGACGGTTGGATTACACGCTCGTCAGTCTCTTATTTGGTAGCGTCTGTATTGCCGCAAGGCACAGATCCGCACGCAGAAAAGACGCAGCGCATATCCAAGATGGCGACTCCCACGGCTGACCACGTCAGTCTGATGGGCGACCTATACGGCAAAGTCGACGCCACCAACTGGGGTGTTGCCAGGGAGCGACTTCAGAACGTCCTGAAAGGCGAGGGCCGCCTCAAGCACGTCACCGGTGTTCTAGACGTCGGCCCCGAGCCTTTGCAGTCCGAGTTCACTCGCTTGGAGGGCGACAACCGGGTAGACGATGTGGCCACCTATCGCAACCAACTTCGATTGTACCGTCAGGATGTCGACGCTCTCGATCAGGCCCTTGCGCAGGCGCGCAACACGCTAATCGTATGCTTGGGGGAGTCCACCTTCGCCCGCGTCAAAGCCAACGCCACGCACGACTTGTGGGCCGCGCTCGATAAGGATCTCGGTCGCGCTTCGGACGATTTCATGCGCTCAGCGAAGCTCGACGCCCTCTTCTTGTGTGAGCCATTTGTCGACGGCGAAGCGCTCGACCCATGGCTTGCGAACTTCAACCGGTTGTTTGAGGACCTCGTCGCCGCCCACGTCTCCCGTGACAAAGCCTATCAACGCGCCAGGATTGACGGCACATCGTTTACCCAGAGCGATTTCGACAAGTGGGTACCAGCGCCCGCGCTGTCCGAGGGCGTTCGCATGGACCTCTTGAAGGCTAGGATGCCGAGGAACCTCGTGACGGTCATCGACTCCATCGGCACGCTCCCATCGCTCGAGCAAGTTGAGGGCGCGATACGTAGGGCCGCACTTTCCTCGAGCCGGCAGATCGAGCCCATCGCGGAGGCATTAGCGGCACGGGTGCAGTCTCGGAGTCAGCCAGCCTCGGGTCGTCCTCGCTCGAAACCCTCGGGCCGTCCTTCCGGTCCCTCGGCGCCCCCCTTCCTTCAGGCCTCGAGGGTGCCCGGCCTCAAGGAGAGGTGGCCTCACGGGATCTCGCACGCTGGTCGCCTGAAACTGGGTCGGATGCAGTGCAGAAGGTGCTACGAGCAGGGACATCTTGGCGACGAATGCACGGTGCCGTCGGCAGAGGTCTCTCGCCGCCGCATCGCTGTTCTCGCCAAGCACAACATCACCATTGGCGCGGCCGACGTAATGGCGCTCGTCGCCGTCGACCGTGCACCCGAGGCTCAGCTCGAGGACGAGGCCTACGAGGGATACTTGGTCGTCGGCGTACCCATTGGTGACAACGACACGGCGCTGTACCTGAGCGACATCCCGCGCTACTTGCTTGATTCGGGTGCGACCCGCCACATGACGACTCGCCGGGACCTCCTCATCGACTTCAAGCCCTTCACCACGGAGCGCATCCGGGTCGTCGGCGCCTTCAACTCCAGTGCCATGGCGACCGGTACGGGCACTCTCCGGTTCGGTGTCGACGAAGCGTCCATCGAGCTCCATGACGTCCTCCTCGTCCCCGGTCTGTCCGCTGAACTCGTCTCACTCGCCGGCCTGATGAAGGACGGGTATGAGCTATCCAACGAGTGCGACGCGGCTGGGAAACATACCGGGATCGCGATCTCGAGCACGACCTCCCGCCTTTCCTTCGCCCTCGATCGCAACCACTACGTGCTTCAGGCAAGTTCTCACCCACCTCCTCGGGCGGATCACCTGGCGCTGACTGCCACCACCTTGCCTACAGACGTAGTGCTTTGGCATCAGCGCTTGGGTCATCCTTCTTGGGGTCGTTTGGTAGAGCTTGTTAGGTCGGGTCAAATTCCACTCGATGTAGCAGCTGTAACTCCGGATCAGATTCGCCTCCTCGATCAGTGCGATGCTTGTTGCGCCGGCAAAACCGTCTCTTCCCCGAACCGGGAACCCGCGAGCCACCCCGCGGACGCACCTTTCTCCCGTGTCTTTGCCGACGTGTGGGGTCCTTCCCCTGTGCCCGCACTTTCGGGTGCTCGTTACCTCTGCGGCATCACGGACGAGTTTTCGCGCTTCCGCTGGGCTCGCAGCATCCGGCTCAAGAGTGACTCGTCAGCCGTCCTTCAGGATTTTGTTGCGATGTCGAAGACTCAGTATGGGGGCCAGGGCGTCACGACGCTGCGCACGGACAGAGGGGGCGAGTTTGTGAACCACAGGCTCCGGGATTGGCTCGCTGCGCGGGGCATTTTCCACGAGCTCTCCACAGCGTACGAGCACGGCCAGATGGGCGTTCAGGAACGCAGCTGGTGAACGATCTTCAACTCCGTTCGCGCCTGGCTCCATCGCTCGGGACTGCCTCCCGCACTTTGGGATGAAGCGGCGCACGCCGCGATCTACGTCATAAATCTGCTCCCCTCGTCGCCGCTCCAGCAGCGCACCCCAGACTCTGTGCTGCACGAACCCTCGGACCCGGTCACGGACACCCGCCGCCCCCGCCTCGACCGTGTCAAGACCTGGGGCTGTGCCGCTCACGTGCCGCTCGCCCCCGAGCAACGTCCCAACAAGCTGGCCCCGCGATCCCGCCTTTGCTACTTTGTTGGCTACTCCTCGCGATCCAAGGCCTGGCGCTTCTTCGATCCGGTTCGCAACAAGGTCTTTGAGTCGTCTCAGGCCAGGTTCTTTGAGGACCGTTTCTTCCCCCCTGCGGTGAGCCCTGCCATGCCTGCCATCCCTGTTGCGGTCGGTTTGTCTTACCCGCCCGTGCCGCTCGGCATCGGTTCCGCCGCTGCGCCCCCTGTCGCCGAAGCGCCGGCCGTGGCTCCCGCTGCCGCCGCTCCGCCACCCGTTCCGCCCGCCCTCGCATTTTCGAACCCTGGTCCGGCAAACGCACCGCCCGATGGTGATCGCTCCACCCGGACCCGCCGTCCGCCTGACTACCTCGGATTTGCTCACGCAGCACAGCATTGGGAGTTTGCCGACCACGCAGCCATCCAGTTCGATGACTTCGACGAAGGTGACCCTGACACGCAGATGTACTCGTTTGAGGAAGTCTCTGCGCTCCTCGCCAAGATCGACAGCGATGACACTCCTTCGGTCCAGGCCGCCCTCGCTGGCCCCTTTCGTGATTACTGGCTGGCCGCCATGTCGGTGGAGGAGGGAGCTCTCGCCGCTAAGAACGCGTTCTCCAAGCCGGTTCGACCCCCGCCCGGGGCCATTGTCATCGGGAGCATGTGGGTGCTCCTCGTCAAGCGCAATGCGGAGGGTCAAATTGTCAAGTACAAAGCTCGACTTGTTGCGCGCGGGGACATGCAAAGACGTCGGGGGGTGCACATCAATTCGTTCTCGCCCACAGGTCGAGCCGCCTCTCATCGACTGTTACTCGCCCTCGCCGTCGAGAACGAGTGGGAGACCCGCCAGTTCGACGTCTCGTCTGCGTACCTCAACGGTAACCTCGGCGGGACCGAGATCTACATGCGACTACCCGGAGGCGATATCGTGCGCTTGCAGCGCGCTCTCTACGGCCTCGTTCAGGCGGGCCGCGAGTGGTACAAGGTCTTCACTGAATGGATCCTGTCCATTGGCTTCACCCGCACCGACAGTGACCATGCCGTTTTCGTTCGCAAAGAGGGGGATCGACGGTCTTTCCTCTCCATTCATGTCGACGACGGTCTGCTCACGGGTGACGGGGATCTCGACGGCGTGCTCTGTCAGCTCAAGGCTCGGTTCGAAGCTCGCAGCACCGACGAGGCTTCCTTCTTCCTCGGCCAGAGCATCCGTCGTGAGGGCAAGACGGGTGCTGCGATTGTCAACCAGGGACATTTCGTCGATGCCATCCTCAAGGAACACCACATGGCCAATGCCTCCCCCTGCCCCACACCTCTCGCGGCTCCGTCGACTCTGAGGAATCGCGCTGACTCCGGTTTTGATCCTGCCTCGATCCCCTATCGCGCCATTGTAGGCAAGCTCTTATACCTCTCTGGCACCACCCGACCCGACATCGCGTTCGCCGTTTCAAAGGCTGCTCGTTTCTGCAACGACTTCACGGCGGAGCATTGGGAGGCGCTCAAACACATCCTGCGCTACCTTGTCGGTACCCGCAATTTTGGCATCCGCTATCAGAAGTCCTTCCAGCCTATGTCGGCAATCTTGGAGGGATTTGTCGATGCTGATCATGGCCCCGACCCGGTCACTCGCCGGAGCGTCTCGGGCTACGTGTTCATGTGCGCTGGTGGGGCTATCTCTTGGGTCGCCAAGCGACAGACTCTCGTCACCCTCTCCAGTACCGAGGCCGAGTATGTGGCCATGTCATACGCCGCTCGCGAGGGGATTTGGTTACGTCGTTTGCTTGCGGATCTTGGCTTCGAGCAGACCGCTCCGACTCGTTTGCGGGGTGACAACCAGTCCGCCATCACTCTGGCCAAGCACCCGGCTTTCCATGCTCGTACCAAACATATTGGCATCCACTTTCACTTCATCCGGGACCACATCGCAGAAGGCACGATCGAGATGGTCTGGGTGCCCACGGGCACCATGGCTGCGGACGTCCTCACCAAGGGGCTCGGGACACAGAAGCACTATCAGTTTGTACACGCGATGGGGCTTATAGATTCATCGCGTGAAGGGGCGAGTTGGCGTGTTGTGAATGAGGATTAGCAGGAAGGCGGCTTTCGGTTATTTGATTAGAAGCGCGCGTTTGTTTAGTGAAGCCTGGCGATGCGCACCAACCGTTGTCTTCTCTCCACGGTTGGATTACACGCTCGTCAGGTACGTACATCTAGCACTACGGCTACTATCATATGCAATTAACTGACGGTTGGATTACACGCTCGTCAGTCTCTTATTCGGGCAAGGCATCGAGGGGTACTTCACCTTTGATGAAGAGGTTGAAGTGTACGATGAGACGGCCGTCCTGATCCGAATCGAGCTCGTCAACCGTAAAGACTAGCAAGTCACCTAGGCCGCGGATTGACGTAACGCGTCGTTCTAGATCACCATCTTGTCCGGGCCGCTCGTCGCGTCCGGTGTCACTTCGGCCGTCTTGAGCCGCCTGGGAGGATAAGGCGCCTGTCGACGTCTGACGCCGGAGGCGGTAGGATTGAAGACCCTTCGTCCAATAGCGCGCTCCGTATGCAGCAATGTAGTCGGCAGGGCGAGCGGAACCCAGAGCGTGCGAAATGACCGGATGCATTTGCGCTTCCTCGAGTGATTCGATACTGATCGGGGTACCTCGGCTCTTTGAGTGAGACGCAGGCGAACAGGAGAGAGGCGCAGCACTGGCAGGTGCAGGCAAAGGGAAAACAGACCTCGGACGCTGGTACGTCGAGGTTGGGTCTGTGTAGCAAGGTAGCCAAGTCAGTCAACGTGTCCAACAAGGACATTCGAGAGTAGGAGTACCCTAAGGTAGAGCCTGAAGGTGGGTGATGTACCTCGGCTCTTTGAGCGAGACGCAGTTGAACCCGAAAGAGGCGCAGCACTGGCAGGTGCAGGCGGATGGCTGCATACAAAGTATGGAGCATCAGTCAACCATCCAACAAGGAGTGTTGAAGAAGAGAGGCGTACACAGTGGCAGCTGTTCGTCATCAACTGGTAAGGCAGAAGACTGGAAGGCGGAAGCTGTACGGTATCGCTGGAGGGGTCCTGTGAGAAGCTCGGAACCTGTCAGCCAATTAGCGGCAGGAAGAGTTCAAGGAAGGCCACTGACCTTGGCAGGAGGTGGCAGAGGTACACAGCAATACTGGTACGGCAACGGCAAGCAGTGGGAACTGAAAGGTACAGCAGGAGCTGGCTTGGTAAACTCTTGCGCAAGTGTGGCTTACAGACCAAGGCTCGAGGCAGGCATGCGCGTGCGAGCACGGCTTACTGCAAGGAGGGTAGAGGTCGCGCGCGCTTGAGTCCTCGGCGTCAAACCCTTGCAGCAAAAGCAGAAAAGACTATGAGTTAAGTGACTGTGAGGGATTAGGCCGATTAGATATTGAAGGGGCGCAGGTCCCGTTCCGCTTCACTTCGGTCCAAGAATGGAGCATAGCACGACAACATCATCCCATGCAGGCCTTGAACGATGCCTTCGATTGATTATTGCCGCTCACCAACATGAACATGACGATCGCCGAGCTCCTCGCCTTCGATGTCGCTCCCGCCAACGCGTCTCTTCACATCGAGTTGTCCAAAGACGAGCCCACCCAGTACTCGACCTTATCATCTACTCGAGGCCGTTGAGAAGGCAAACAGCTCCTCACGACCGATCGTGTGTCTACCAAGCTTGACTATCGAAATTTTGGTCTGAGCTCACGCGTGTTCGGTTCTACACAGCCCACACACTTGAAACTTCCGCCTCAAGTTGTCGATGCTCGCGATACCAATTTCTCGCTGAACTGGCCAACCTGATTGCCCATCAAGCTGCTCATAAGTGTAGCCACCTCAAGCTGTTCTACTAGAGGGAGGCCGATGGAATCGAGCGACCCAACTCGCGGAGAGGCAGGCGTAGGGGTTAGCAATACAGAGGAAGGACGCAGTACAGCACATTCATGCGTCTTGAAAGGGTTGGTACAGTCCATGGGACCATCTCGCTGCAAAGACATGGCGGGCACGACGAGGAGCTTTTGCTGGACTGAAGGTGACCAGATAGCACGAGCTCTCACAACACACGAGGATCCAGAACAATGTCTATACTGAGGATAGCCGCAATCAAGTGAGTTGTCGCTGAATTTAGGAGCGAAGGCAACTGGATCTAATGTTTGGAGAAACAAGCAGACGGAACAAGCAGACGGAGCGCTAGCACAGCGCTATCCTCATTTTGGCTTGCTTGACGGCGGAGCTGTAACCACTGCCACAACATTGGAGATCGGATCTCTGGTCTGCTTTGGCCTCAAGCGTGGCATGCATTCACTCAGCTGTGATCAAACTGCTTATGGAGAAGAAGCGCTGTCTATCGGAATTGGTACGTTGTTTTGAGTGGCAGTTGAGCTGTGACGTTCTCACTGGACACAGGTCTTGTCTGCTACAGTGCAATACATCTACAGCAAAGTGACAACAGCGCGCTTGCGTCGTTGGTTGTACTTTCAAATATTGTTGTACAAGAGCTTTGCCTCATCAAGAAAGCTTGCTCTTCCATTCACCTCATTGATGGCACTATGCCGTTCCGCATGATTGATGGTGAACAGGTCATCGAGTCATTAGGCCCGCCAAAGATCACATATAGTTCAACCACGGACCTTACCTCACTTTACCCTGATGAGCGCATAATCAGCATGAGCGCACATGCCGAGCAAAGATTTGCCTCCCTTCGGAGCGTGCCCGGCCTGCGAGATGCTGCCGGCAGAACCTCTACAAGCCGCAAATGCCACGGCGGATACAAAAAGCTCAAGTTTAGCAAACCGATTCTGACAATGAAGTAGCGAGCCTGCCAGCCAAGCAAGGAAGGCTTGTTTGATGCCTGGAGCCACGCGCGACTCGGACACCAGCCGAGGCGACGCGCGCCGCAACCCACTTTTGATTGGCCGCCGCGCGCCCGCAAACGCTCGGAACGCGTTTTTGAGGACGTTTGAGCGATTTTTGGAACATGTAGAACACATTTTGATAATGTTTCCGAGGCGCATGTGAAATTTGACATTTTGGGGCCAGAATAGGGTAAAAAAACTTTGACAAAAAGGCCAAAACAGGGCGTTTTTCCACATGCGCCTCTGGCTGGGCTTTCGGGGGTCCTGCTAGGACCCAGGAAAGCTCAGCCCAATGTGCGTCTCGGAGATTTGTACTTTTCGGGCCCATTTATGCCTTGTGATATGCTACATGACGTGATTTTTCACGGTAGAGTCACTTTTTGAACACAACCCAATAATCTGGTTTTACACCGGAATACATTCACCCCTTATATAGGGATATTCGGTGTCTAAATCGGCCTACAAACGGGGTTTTTCGAGACGCACCTTCGGCTGAGCTTTCCCGGGTCCTGTCCTGCTCTCGCACCCTCTCGCACTTGCCTTGCCCTGCCTCGCCTTGCTTCGCTCGTCGTGACCTGTCCTGACTAGCCCCAACCTGCCCCAACTAGTCGCTTTTCCCCTCCGATGTCTTGATCGGATGCCAATGAGGTTCTCGAGCGTGGGAAGGAAATTGCGACCTTCCTTGTGTATCTTTCGTTTTGTCTGGTTGTGTGGGATGAGGAAGATGATTGATCTTCCTGGACAAGACCCTGGGATGATGCGTACACCCCAATTCCCGAACCCCCGGTTCGGACAGGCGCCCTGGCGCCGGACACGTACCACAGGTCACGCCCCCCACATTCACAGCGAAAGGTGTTGGATTGCAATCCTCTTGTGCTGCCGCCAATACCTGTCAAAGGCATTCAATGACCAATGGCCAAGGTTTCGGATGTGATCTGTGTACACCTTTACAAAGGTAAAATGACCTCAAAAACAAACAAAGGTACACGACATTGCAGACACAGGGATACGCAACTCTGTACAAACAAAGCCCCACCTTCCACAAAGGGAGTCAGATATCTCAGCCTATCGCCCACAGGGGCTCTCACGCCACCTGCAGCAACTTGCACCCCGTTGGAAACTTTGACAGTGGGTGCGCAATCATGAATGGGAACGGTTCGAACGAAACGACGCCCATGGGGGTCACCTTTGTGTTGATGTAGTCAATCAACCACTTCACACCTCAAATTTCCTCAAGGCTGCGCAGGCAGGTGTGAAAACGACGAGTTCAACAAGGGATTCATTGAATGCCCTTTTGTCCATCCAAGCACAACCCCGGTGTTGTCGCATTGGACAGCGAAATGTCTATCGTCTTTAGACATTTGTAGCGCTGCGTTGGCCAGCACCTTGACCACCTGCGCCTCCGCATTTGTGATTGAGACCGAGTGTCAAGGCTGTGGCAGATCCATCCACCCCTCGGGTAGAGCAAAGTATGCGGAGTATCCGTTGATGACAATGCCTAGTCCGTGCATACAGGCATCCGACGCTAGCGCAAGCTTCGATGGGATCAGGAGGGCCTTCCGATGAGAGGAACCTTCTCCAGTATTTGAGTTGATCGTACGTGCGACGGTCCAGGCAACACGCCCGCAAAACCGCCTTCCGCTCCCCGTTTGCGATACACTGTCTCAATGGCCCAGTGACCAATTTGACCTCCGAGCGTCTTGGGGTAAGACAGATTTTTGATCTGTCTCCACTTTGGCGGCATTCCGGGCGCTACTGACGTTGGCACATAGCTGATCGGATTCGTGCGGAAAGGGCCGACCGCGGCCTCGAGCTCGTCCTTGTCGTACGGTGTGGTACTCGAGATCCCGTCATGCAACAAAGTCGGAAACGAGACTCCTGTTGTCGGAAATGAGATGGGACTCCTGGTCATTGTGGAACTTGGGTCACACGGGCATCGGCTAATTCGGTAGTCTCGGGGATCGGGCTGGAGTCGCCTAGTTGGGAAGCGCAGATTCGGCTAACTCGGCCTAGCACCACATGAGTGGATAAAAGTTCAGGACAAAGTATGGCGTGATTGGAAGGCCGAGTGTTGGAAAAGAGGAGGAAGCTGGCCCGGAGGGATTGGAGTGTCCTGGTGTCGGAGAGGAGTTTGCTTCTTGTTTTTAGGAAGACCACTTCTAGGATCCAATTCAGCGTCTTAGCTGGTTCTCACTTTCTGCGTGTTTCGTTCTTATACTCGGTCTCATTTCTTGGTTTGAGCCCCTCTCTTGTCTCTCTCGTCTTCGTTCTTGGTTCCATCATTTTCCCTTGTCATTCCATATTATCTTTGATTGACCATTTTGCTATACCATAACGGCCCCGCGATGTACCCAAGATCGAGCATGCGCTCCATCTCGCCATCTATGACCAGTTGTTGCTCCTTGGTGAGCGGTGCGTTCTTCGCAATGTGACGCTCCAACAGAGGGTCCTTGATGCCGAAATCAAAGCCCCTTCGGATCTGCTTCGGTATAGTGACCAGGTACGGCACGACGTGCGCGACCTTTTCTGGTGCCTTAATGTTGGCTTCGAACACGGAAGCATTGAGCAGCGGAACAATCTTGTACACTGCATCATGGAATGAGTCGACTTCGCGAGCCATGATTCGCATGCGAGCGGAAGTTTCGGGCGCGGGCATTGAAGGCACAAACGGGACGTCTTCTTTGCTGCCGGCCGTGACAGGTTCGAGTGAAGCCCTGCCCACCCCGTGCATGGGCAGTTCGGTGATGCTCGGAGGGTCCGCCCGGAGCAGCGCTTAGCGCGTGCGGACATGAGGAAGCGCGAACGGTGGGGGATTTGACCCCTGGACCAGACAACGGAGGCACTCGACGCGATGCCTAAGAGGTAACGACCTCAGGAAGGGCCACAGAGCCCGTCGGGGCCGGGCATCTACACGTACACCGACGTGAGGCGGAAGCGACGGCACGACACGAGAGTGGGGAAAGGTTGGTGATTCAGACGCGCCAACTCGGTCATGCGGACCCGACGTGGATATAAGCCTCATGCTGGCCTTTACAGAAAAAATACGCGTGTTCACAAACGCAGGATTGGATGCAGCCCTTCATGTTATAGTTGGTGCAGGCTGCCGCCCGCGGCACAGCGCCCAGCGGAACCACCGAAGTTACGACTACCAATGCAGGTGCAACCACTACAGGTTTGAGGAGAGGAAGAATCGGCTTCCAATCCTTGGCCCCCAGCGTTGCCTCCTCCATGGCTTGAATGCGGCCATGCGCCTCAATGAGATCGTCCACCGGGTGCTCCATCGCCGATGATCGAGGCCGTCATCGGGTCGACCACCACCTTGATATGGAGCGCATAGGAATAGCGCGCGCCCTGCCATTGCGTGCGCGGCAGGCAACCGTTGAAGACCAGACCCGCCTGCATCCGCGCGTTGAAACCCACACCATAGCCAGACTCATCTTGACTTGTTGGTGTCGTAGCGGACACGACATCGGAGGATCCTTACGATCCTTTGCCCACTTGATCATCTCGGCAGATGCCGAATAAGGCCGACGTCGTAAGTGATACACGGCGTCGTGTCTAGGGCGCCGGAAAGTTGCATCGGGGGAAATTGCGGGGCCACGCCCGCGGCGCCACCGATCGTTACCGCCGGCGACTCTGTAGGTGAGGGCGCGGCGTGGTCGTTGGTTGAGGTCGAAGCAGTCGTCATTACCGGTACCAACAGGGTCGAAAAGTTTCGCGAGTGTAGAGGCAATAAGCACTGCCGTTCGAGCGAAACGAATAAGGTGCAGAAGCGAACAGGCGTTTCTCTCGCCTACTCCACTCTACTCCACTCTAAGCGCAGGCGCGCCACACCAGGGGGGCGGCCCACCCGTGGCCCTGCTCTTCCAGTTGTTTCAGCCCTTCCGATTGCCGTGCCCACGCTCTTCCCATTTAAGCCCAGCCGGTCCCTCCCATTCCGTCATCGTTCGTCGGTGGCCTGTCCTGGTTGTGGCCGTGGCCGACATCGGTTGTGCCCGAATGCGATCCCAAGAGCTGTCGCGTGAAGCAGCATCGTCGGCCCCAGACCCACCGCGCCCGGGGTGCTCGAGTACGGCTCCGTCCGCGCTCACACCCACGCTGACAAGCTCGTTGCTCCGAATCGACCATACCAACCCATTGCTGGTGGGCGCCTCGGCTGTGGGCTTGACGCTGTCGAGCTATTGGATCTGGGCGCGCTATCTTCGTAGGGTTGCGAATGTCGAGCAACTCACCGCAGCGCATCTCAACGGGCGCGCCCTGCGCGGAATCGTGACGAGGTAAGTCGGTCAGTCGTCGTGATGTGGGGTCGCGTCGGGCGCGTTCCGGTTGCCGTGCTCGCGGACTGACAATTTCATTCGCCGTATGGCAACGAACCACACCACACCACACCACATCGCATCACATCACATCACATCACACCCCCGACCGGGGCTTGGCTCGGCAAACCAATCTCAGCGTGGGCGATGCCGACAATTTTCGGCTCTACCACAGACCGTGTTGGGCCTTCTATCGACGAGTGCCCACCACTCGAGCCGGTAGGTTCGATTGGTCACAATGAAGCCCTTTGCGTTTCTTGCAGTGCAGTGCAGTGCCATCGTCACAACCTCGGTTCAAGGCGAGTACCCCAAACGCCCCGAAGCTCTTTCGTTGAACCGCGTTTCCTGTCGCAGGCCTAAAGAATCAGACTTTGCACGTCAGACTGGCGGGAGTCGATGCGCCCGAGGTGAGTTGGCCCTGACCCGATCGCTTACCTCCGTCCCACCCTCTCCGCGGAATGGCTCATTCGCCTCGTCATGCGTCGGAGAGGATATCTCATAGCTTTCCCATTTCGGCAACCCTGCTCAGGCTTATTCGGCCGAGGCGTTGGATTGGTAAGGGCTGTCTCGTCTCGAGCCCACCCCGGTGCGAGAGAGAACTGCGCAGTTCAGCTGACCAACACCCTGACGCGCAACATGTGTTAGGCTCACCCGAAGCGTGCTGGGGCGGACTGTCTACGTCGAGCTTTACAGTAAAGACCGCTACGGAAGGGTAGTAAGTTTCACGAGAGCCCGTGTGAGAAGGCTGCCAGCTGACTGGCTCCGCGCCGCAATCCTTCGTTGACATCATCCACCCGGGCTGCAAGGTTGGTATGGCTTACGTTCGCAATTTCCCTTTCATCTTTCGACGGAACGTCAGCGAAGAGATGTTGAAGCGAGGTCGTAAGTGCCGGCCGCTTGTGATCCCAATCGTGCTGCTGCTGTTCGACTTGGCTCACCAACATCGATTTGACATCAGTTGCCACGGTCTACACTCAAGGAGGCGCCGTTCACGCAGGACTACTTCATCGCTTCGAAGAAACCGAAGCGAGAGCCAGGTGAGCTTGTCTCGAGAACTCTCAGGACCGGGGAATGGGACGTGTTTTGAACCATGCGGTCGATCGCCATCGGATTTCGCCCGCAGACGTCGAAAAGTCGGCATGTGGGCTCAAGCACCCACCGAGTACGAGAGCCCGGCTGCTTACAAAGTTCGGACCCGGACCTGAGGTCAAAAATAGCAAGTTATGCCGTAATTCGTCGGGGTGAGGAAGTTTGGGAGGGGATACGGGCGACGGACCTTTAGGGGACGGCGATGCACCATGGGCGGTCGGCGACAAGCGGCCGCTGGGCAATAGATAGAGTGCTGCTGAACGCCTTCACAAAAGTCTTCACATGTTGTATCCATCAATCATTACCTGTGATTGTAAAAGGGACCGTGAGCAGATAGGCGAGTGCGCAGGGCTAAACTCGCATTACACCACTCAAGCCCAAAGTTTTTCAATCCGCGACTATCTCGGGCCCCAGACCGCCGTGGGCACACACTCCAAGGCTCGACACGGGGAGTGCGAAAGGACGAAGTCGACCGGACACTTTAGCACGTGCTGCTCGCAGGGCAAGGTGCAGCTGCCTCCCCCTCCCCAGCAGGGTTCCTCATTAGATGTCTATATATCTATCTTAGCATATCTCGCTAAGATATAGATGACATCTTATCCAAATATCCTTAAAACTATATAATAAAAAACGTCCTGAGACAAAGATAAACCACGTAGCGTGACGTCATAGGCAGCTCTCGGTCCAATGTGAGGTGGCGCGCGGAGCGCGCCGCCGAACCTAGTCTTAGATAGATAGATAAGGCCCCGGGGGTTGCCTTAGATATCTTAACTTTTTTTGTGTCTGGTACGGACTCCTGTTGCGCTGAAAGTTGATCTTTCCATTAAGGAGGCTTGTGCTCCCTAGCGAGGTCATCAAATTTCCAATTGTAATCGGCCCAATCCCCCATGTTTGTGCCCCATGCCAGGCTTGGCCCAACCGCTGACCGCGGGTGAGGCGGCACGGCTTACCGACGGGCAAATTTGGCACCCCTTTAGACATTTTTGCTGCCAGAGGGTGCTTCATCAAGTAATCGCACAGAGAAAGGAGGTACAATCGCGACATGTTGGGAACTTCGCAATCTATCCGCGCCGTTCTCTGTTCTTTTGTCGCACACTCGCACACTCGCACACTCGCACTCTCACGCCTCGCCGAACGACTATAATTGATAGTCTTTGCTAAAGCAGCGTGGAGTCGGACCTCCCCACGGCTGAGGAGCTTGCGAGTACGAAATCTACCACCAACGAAGAGGCACAGACTTACTGCTTTCGACTGAGAGGCGGCTCTGCAAACGATCGCTGGCAGGCTCGCTAGTTCAGCTGAGAAGGTAAAAGTCGAAGACGTCATGGCAGTCGTTCCCAGCGGTGGAGATTTCGTAAGCTCAACTAAGCCCTCCCTCTGGGAGGGGCTTAGGACTTATCGGCGCGCCTGGCCCAGTTGCCCTCCGAAAATTCAGGGCCATTTTGGGGTGGTTCTCTGTAGCGTGGCAAGTATGTTCTTCATCCTTGTCGGCACCATTATCATCATCATCATCCGAAATGATCACCTCACTGATTCGCCTTTTTTTATGAGCTCCGATTGCGCGCGTTGCCCTCGCCGGTGTAGGTGGGTTTCGCATGACATCTACAAAATGCGAACATAATTTATAGTCGGTTTAGACTTGTGTAATAAAGGTCATGTCGGATAGTGGTACATACCCTATAGCGCGTTCTTGTGAACGGCAGGTATCAGTTAAAGGGCTATCTACCAATTAACGACGCTACATCGCCTCCCCCCCACCTTTTTTTTTCTTTTTTTTTTCTTTTTTCTCGGAGGCTTGATCTATCTTATCTTGATCCTGCCCAGCTAGGATCAGGATCGATCTGATCCTAAAAATTAGGATCAGGATCGGATCGGATCGGATCCTATGAGAACCCTTGGTCCCATTCTGCATCACTCGTCTTCTCGGAACTATGCTGTTCGCTTGTTCTCGGTGCAACACCGCGCTTATCTCAGAATGACGCGGAACCGCAGACGCTATGACTCGACGACTCGCCAGGATCGCCGCCGTCAAGCGGATCTATTCGCTCATTTTCGGCTCCACAAGCTCTCACTATGTCAATACCTCTCGTGGTATTTCAGACCATCAACACAACACGATGGTGCACAATCATAGGCCAAAGCTCTTCAACAGTAATTGGACCGGCTCAAGCATGTACTTGATCTCAGTATACAACTCCAACTCGCCCGCGAAGATGGCCCAGACGCACGAGGCCGACTCAATCATTGGATCGCCAACCAGGTGGGTAACACTCCAGCATATCAGGTCAGTATACAAGACCGCCGCAGGGCCTCTTAAACACTTGCATCCTACCTGTGCAGTCTGCCTCAATCATTGTGAAAGAGATGAAACGAACCAAATCCGCCTTCGTCTCCAGCCACGACATGGCTCCTGAAGTCTTGGCATCTGATCAGATTGACGCACGCCTCGACGCAATAGTCGAAAGCAACTCTTTCATCAGTGGACGCATCCGCAACCTGTTGTCTCACTGCGGAGACCCACACCAGTCGAAGAATCAAACTGCGACAAACTCAGCTCGGATTATACGGACGTTGACATGGAGGACGCTCAAGAGGATAGCTCTGGGTCGGATGCAGAACGGGGGTGTTTCTCATTCTCAAGGAGCAACATGTACCATTTGTGCGTAATTATTGCCTGAGCTCAGCCCCTTGGTCAAAGTCAAATTGATGATGGCGTTTATTGACTTGCCGCAGCTTTGTCGCGCGATAATGGGTCAGATCGCCTTCGCGTGTAACCGAAGAAATAATGCTATGCAGCATCGCAACGGTCTCATGGATCTCGCTTGTGGAGCGAACGATCGGTTGACGACGTTCCTGTACGACTGTGGCCTCACGACCTCTCGCCGTACAACTCGACGAGCAGCTTTGAGCCTGACAATGGCCAATCTGGCGTTGCTGAAGGAGATCAGGTCAACCCGCTACTTCCATGTCACTCTTGACAACATCGACGTTGCACATCACGTCAATGATGAACACCTTGATCGACGTTCCGAGCCGCTTCATGGGGCTTTGGGATACGCGCACGTTCAGAATGGAGACGTGGCCAACGCGTACGACTTTCAAGCATACATTGCGCATCAAGCATTGTTACCTCCGGTCGATGTAAACCTTCCCTTGCCCGCTGAAGCGTCTGAGGAGGCCTTCGCCACAGGGTTTTCCGCCCAGATGTATCGAGCGCTTGCTCGACTGGTTCCTCATCTCGGCCTCACGCTTCACGATTCTCGGTGCAGACCAGAGCCAATCGAACAACTGGATGTCCGAAAACCCTACATTACTTTGCTTCAGATGATGGACGAATCCGATACATCCCCCACAGATGTAGCAAAAGTCATCAACCGTCTGCGGACGCAACTCGGACTCTCGGAGAAAGAAGAAGCGGACTCTCTATGGATACTCGGATGTGATGGCGGGACCTCAATGCTTGTCGAGTCACTTCGTAGGAACCGCTTTCCGTTTCGACGACTGTAGGATGGACTAGGGACTACAATTACAGAGTTCCAGGCGTGGCTCATTTGCAGTGGTGCATTGGGGCAGCAATCTACCGACGATACTTTGAGGATCCGTTGGAAGGATCGAAATATCGAAGTCGCTTTTCATCACCGCTAATCTACTTGGCCGCAAAGGACCGGAGCCCCCAAAAATCAAGGACTACAACCCGATGGAAAGGCTGCTTCGAGACACCGCTCAACTGGAGCTGTTGAGCTGTCTTCTGTGAGTGATATGGTCCCAAACTATGCACATAAAGCCAAGGGCAAATTGATGTTATGCGCTGCTAACAGCTCGTTCTGTTATGCATGCAGACAAGAACTTGGCCTCACATCAATTGACGAGCTCAAACAAACCCACCTCACTGGACTCGATGTCGCGATCATGAAGGTCTTCGATCGATACTTGTACTCTGACCCTGTGCAGCGAGCAAAGGTGAACATGGAAAAGGCTCCCGTGTTCTATGACTCGCTCCTTCGGCTGCGCGACTTGGTCGATTTCGAGGAAGCGTATTACGCCACTTTGTAAGGAGACATTGGTCGACTCATACATTGTTGGGAGCGCATGTTTCCCTTCCTCCAGGCCGCTGAAGGCGTTTCCCACTACCGAACGCATCTGCCACACTTACTCCTTAAGTCCTCGCCAAATTTGTCGACCAAGAGGAGTCCGAGCTTCTTGCGTAACTCAATCGGGTCAACGTGATCTTCTTGAGTTAATTGTGATCTCCAGTGAGCAGCCCGAGAGCGAGGGTTAGGCAGTTCGGGGGTTGTTTGGTTGATTGATGGTCCCTCAATGTCGTTGGCTTTGCCCTCGAAGCTGATCGTAAGGCCGACTCTCTGAACTCAATCGATGGAGACCGACAAGGTGTGCGCTTGACAAGCGTTGGCGTCTGTACGGGCATGGTGGATCATGAGGGCGGTAGCGACGTCGTGGACTGGCGTTGTGGACCGAAGGTGAGACCGGTGGGGCCCGGCTGGCTGATTCACGTCGGCGCGAAGAACCGTCCCTCTGTGTCCGTGCGCAAGCCAGCTCCAAGTCGAAAATAACGACTTCTCACCGCTGTAGCTCAATGAATAGGATTCCCAAGAGTCTTCCCTTGGGGTATATGCTCGAAAAAATAGCATAAGAGTAACCCTTTTGCAACGATTGTATAGGTTGTTTTTATTTGCCATGCTACAGCAAGGTGGTACTTTTTTGGGCCAAATTTCGATAGGCAACTCAGCCAAACGCGCGTATAAGGTACAAGCCCCTCCACAGAGTGGAGGGTTTCGAGCTTAGAGATTTCGGACGACTCTGATGACACTGGTTAGCACAATGATCGGCCTCAATGCATCCTTGACCAAGCAATAATTCGTCTTCCCAGCACTTATCAATACAAGAGGATCACAAAAAAGTAGAAAGCCGGCTTTGCCAGTTCATCCATTTTTTGCGATACATAAAATGTGGTACTGGCCACCCAACAGGCTCCTACAAGTTCCAAACGACCGCCTCCAAGCGAAAATATCTAGCATCTTATCCTTAAAACCTATCTACTAAACTACTAAATGAATCAGTCACGTCAGACAAAGAATCCTTAAAACTTATCCTTAAAACCAGTGGGAACCCGTTAATTTAACGGGAGGATGAAAATTAAATAGCAGAATCGTGATCTCAGTTGAAGGTAAAACACACAATACAAAGGACAGCTTCAGTACTATTCCCCATTCATTGCTCTGAGAACAGAGCGGAATACTGGGTTTGGGGTCGCGGTGGCTGCGGCTGCCGCTCGATCAACGGCTTGTAGGTCGTCGTCATCATCGGCGGGGTCGCGAGAGGGCAGTAGCACCTTGATTCGATCAACACTCATGGCTTGAGACAATGCCACATACAGCTGCCCATGAGTGAAGACGGGATGTAGGGAGAGATGGACGCCAACACAATCAAGTGATTGACCTTGGGCTTTGTTGATCGTCATGGCCAAGGCAACGCGAAGCGGGAATTGGAGCCGGCGCATAGTGAAACCAAGTTGGCGACTGCCAGTCGCATTTGTCTCAAGTCGCACGCGAGGGATGAAGACCGTGGTGCCCGCTCGATCTTCGGTCAAGATGATGGCTTGAATGACTCTCGATCTTGCGTGCGACACGATCAGGCGGGTACCGTTGCAGAGGCCCGCGTCTGGGTCCAAATTGCGAAGAAGAACGACGGGGATCCCTTCCTTGAGACGCAAGTGATACGCGGGGAAGTTGGATGGGTTGATTGAATGTAGATACTCTGGCGAAATCAGTTCCGGCGCCATTCCACCCCCAGTATCGCCTGCCTCAACGACCTCGTCTGCGCTGCGATACTCGATGTAGTCGCCATTGAACTCTTCCAGCAGCTTGGCATTGATGCGATCGACCGTTGCATTATGCGGAGCTAGGATTGCCTGACGTGAGAACAGCTGAATCAGGTCTTCGAGGGACTCCTTGTTCACGGTCCTTAAACCGGGGTAGACAAAGTTGATCAACCCTTCGGCCGTTCTTTGACCGTCCGGAAGCAGCAGGTAATCAGGCAGCTGCGAAACGGATAGAAGGGGTCTTAGTGTCGGTTGGTAGGGTAAAAGAGGGGAGCCAAACGTACTGCAATCTTGTCGTATGGGTGCATGTTGGCAGTTCCATCTCCCACGGTGAGTAGCCATTCCGCAAAGTCGCGCGTTCGAGCCAATTGAGCCTCGTCCATCGCATCAGCGTTCGAGCTGAGACGCATGTTCTCGGTAAGTCGCAAGACACGAACGTCGCGCCAGAAGTCTGCCTTGATGAGGGATGCATCGACGATTTGACCGGGAGTTCCTTTGGGAACGACAGGAAGGCACTGGCGAAAGTCTCCTACAAATTGGAAACCTCGTTAGCATGCCGCTGTTCAGAGCGGAGGCGGAAGAGCCCAACTGACCCGCAAAGATCATTGTCACCCCGCCGAAGTGCTCCTCGGTCTCTCGGAGATCACGCAGTAAACGGTCGACAGCTTCCACCGCGAATCGATGCGCCATTGGGGCTTCATCCCAAATGATGAGCTTGGTGGTACGCAGCATCAGCGCGAGATCACTCTCCCTGTCGACTGGACACGTTGAGGTTGGCAAGGTGTCGAGTGGGATTCGAAAAGTTGAATGCGCCGTGTGTCCTCCCTTGAGAAGCAACGCCGCTACTCCGGACGACGCCACCGCAATCGCTTGGTCGCCTCGAGCTCGCACAGTATCGAGAAGGGCATTTTCCACAAAAGTCTTGCCAGTACCCCCAGGTGCTAGCAGGAAAAACACATGCTGCGGCCCAAGGTTGTTGTCGCGCATCTGATCGACGACATCGAGCTCGACCGCACAAAGACACTCGTCAAATGCAATTCGTTGGTCGTGGTTCAGACGGGCATGCGCTGCTTCGGCATCTTGCGCGCATTGCTGGCGATCAAAACGGGGAAGCCGTTCCTCGAGACGATCAAACAGCCGCACTTCGTCCTCGGTCAGCTCGGGAAGATCAAAGAAGGCCAAAGTTCGATCGTTTGCCGCAAGGAGGAGACGAATCTTGTTGAGGGTCCACAGGCGGATGGTTTGATCGTTGATGGGCACATCTTCATAGCGTTCGATGTGATAACGGGCATCGTCGCTAAGAGAAGCAAAGTGACGATCCAGCAAAGCTGGTGGGTTGGCAACCGTCGCATGGATGAGCATGAACACGAATAATCGGCGTAGTTGGTCACCGGTTTCAATCTGTGCAGCTTCCCTGAGACAGATGTGATGCTCGCCATCGTCGGCGAGAAGTCCGCGATCGGCGCAAGCGGCGCGATAGGAAGGATACACGACGTCTTCGAACATGAGCAGGTCCGCAAACGATGTCGGGCCCATGACGACCTCGAGGAGCAGTCTGAGGTAAAAGCGCTCCCCACTACGCAGTGGGACGGTGTAGATTCGTCCAATGACATTGCGATCATGGAGTCGGCGTTTCCAGCGCAACTTCTCCTTATTCCAGTAGTAGCGCGGCACATTCGTGTAGAGCAACGTGGTAGTGAGCTCGCCGTCGGGAGCTGCAGCGCACAGGTCGAAGAAGCCGGTCAGTTTAGAGCGAGTGGGCGGAGTGTCGAGGGGCAGCGGTTCATTGGGATTGATCTGCACAGATTGTTGATTCTCCAGATGGACCGGTAGTTGATTGACGGGTGGCCACACTCTACCGACCGAGAATCCGAATAGGCGGTGGACCGCTTCTGGATCACTGATGTAGCGACCTTCGACGAACTCGTTGATCTCATCTCGAACCGGTTCGTCCTCGCGAGCCGCTTCACCGTTCGCTGCACGCTCAACACGCGCCACAGCTCGATCCGGACCTTTGTACACATACTTGAAGAGGTACTTGATCGCGCCGATCGTTGTCACAGCCTCCACATTGATATGCGCATTGTACTTGGCGCAGAGATAAGGCGAGTACGGCACGCAGTCACCATCGTTGTAGATAACACCCCCTTGACAACGGCGTGGCGAAAGCGTCGGCGATACAACGGGTAGCCTTCAGGGTGCATGCGGGTGTGGGGGTTCTGTTCGCGAGGAAAATGGCGCTTGCACCTCGGATTACCGTACTTGTCCTTCTCCATGCAGGGCTGAGTCGAGTTTCCGCCACACTTGCCATGCAGCATGTGCTTTGTGACGGTCTCGTGGAGATCAGGATAGCGCGAAGGATCGGGTATCTCGGCCGAGATCATCTTGTCGATCGCTTCCGTCGACAAAGGATGATCGTCCGGCGCGAGGGTGATGAGGATATGGGCATGTGGCAGGCCCCGCTTCTGATACTCAATCACATGTGTATGCGTCAGAACCACGCCAAAACAGCCTGCACGTTGCTTGTTGCCAAAAACGTCGTCGCAGAGTCGGTTCAGCTTGGCTTCAAACACTCGTGCAATGAGATCCGGACGGTTGCATGCTTTGTCGTTCGGCCCCAGTGCAGCCTTGATTTCCGGCCATTCGGGGTTGCACGTCACCGTGATGAACAGCCAAGGCTTTCCATATTTGACGACGCAAGCCATCGCATCTTGGTAGCGCTGCGTGATCTCGCGCGGGCTATTCTTGAACGTCGAGCCCAAAATCACCGAACGTCCAATTTGATCCGGGGTCAGGCCGTTGGCAACAGCGTCGGTGATGCCTTGGGCCGTGGTAAGGCGCAGACTTTCTTGATGCAACCGGATGTAGTTGAGTCGATCGGTCTCGACTTGGGAGTATCCGTCAATCACGAACTCGAGGAAGAGACGCTGGGTGACATGCGGAATGGAGAAGTAGTCGTCGCGTTCGTGCAAGTGATATGCAAAGTATTGGGAACGCGAAACTCTCGTTGACCCACCTCGACCCCTCTTGTTTGATCTTCGTCCTAGATTTCGAACAATTTATGTCAGTCTGAGGGTGCGTCTCAACAGAGAGGTATATGAGAATGAGCCGAAGACGCTTAGCTTACGTTCACCATCACCATTCTCTTCGTCCTCCTCGTCGCCTTCATCCTCATCGTCCTCCTCTTCGTCTTCATCCTCATCGTCTTCCTCTTCGTCTTCTTCATCTGGACCAAGGCCGTCAAGTAGCTCGCGCAATTGGACACCATTGTCGATCTGCTCTCGGTTTCTGGCGATGGGCGGCCCAGCTTGGTTGAAACCGCAAAGAGGAATGTTGGGGTGGAAGCCATCTTCCCCCGCGGGGAAGAGTAGTGGGTACCGGAGAGGCATCGCAGACGGATGGAGCGAGCTAACGATTTGGTACTTGGGCCGACCATCGGGACATCGATCACCGTGCACCTGGAGAATAAGGTCTTGCGGTCCACGATCTCCGGTGTTGGTGTCGGAATCGCAGATAAGCATCGCCATTTCCGTGCTTGACGTAGGAAGGTTGTGGGTGCGTCGGTCTCGGCCTGGTGGTAGGCAGAGGCGCAGGACCCACTCTTTGGCCGTATCCCAACCCGCGCGGGCTTTGGCCGATGCGAACTCCCTCACAAAGCGATTGCCGGTGCGCAACATGGACTCGAGCTTGGTCAGCGTTGATCTTTGAATGCGACTGTCTGCGCCGTCGGGTCCAAGTCGAGTGTCGGTGGCCTCGGCCGGGTCGATGAGCCATGTTTGAGCAAAGGTTGGGCGTTGAGTCACGGCAGGGATCAGGGCGCCGAGTCGATGGTAGAGGCGACCAAACACGCGAAACACGGGGGGTCCTAGCGTGCCCACTTGAGTTTGGTCCCAGAGGGCAGCGAGCGAAGTGAACGACAACGCGTTGTTGTACGACCGGGCATTCTCGCGGAATGCAACCGCTTCTGTGTGGGTGGGTAGAACAGTTCAGCATGTGAGTCTACTGCAGACGAACGTTGTTGGACGGAGCAACTGACCGCTATCCGAGCCTTGAAGAAGCTGCCGATACTCGAGATTGGGCTGGGGAGGGGGAGGTAGCCGCACCTTGCCCTGCGAGCAGCACGCGCTGAAGTGTCTGGTCGACTTCGACCTTTCGCACTCCCAGTGCCGAGCCTTGCAGTGGGTGCACACGGCCGTCTGCGGAGGTCGTCGCGGATCGAAACGTGGGGCTTGAGGGGTTTGAGCGCGATTCGAGCCCGGCGCACTCGCCTTTGCGGAGGTGGTGGTGGTGGGGCGAGCCCAGCGTCGAGTTGGCCATCGCGCTGACGACGCTGTCCGTTCTGCACAGCTGCACGGCGGGCTCGTATACGTGTCGCAATGCCAAGATCGGTTGCATTGTTGTCATGACGCGCGGGGGGCTGATTCTGTTGATCGGTGCGGGACGAAGAGGGTCGAGCCGCGGGGCGCCCAGCAGCGGGCGCTCGAGCTGGCCCATGGTACGGCGCTATCCTCGCGCCCAAGACTTGGCGAGGTTGCGATGGCCCTCCCTGGCGACCTTGGGACCAGGGCATAGTAGCGAAGGTTTGTGCTTGAATGAGTGTCACTAAAATTGGATGAGAGTGGGAGGGAGAAAGGAAAGGTTCGAGGGAGTGGCGCAGGATTATTTACGTGGTTTGATTTGTTGTTCAGCCCCTAATGCCGCTGGTCGACTGCCGGAATGACACTCCACCGCCGGCGCACCGCATCACGTGACAAACGCCAGCCCTCGCCTCGCACGTCAAGCAGAGCTCTGCTGTAGAAGCAATATGATGCAAAGCCACGCGCTTGCGGTTCATTAAATGCAATATGAGTGGAAGCATTGTTTTATGTGAGCGAAAAAAAGAAGGAAAATACTGGGAGCGCTGTAGCTTCGTTGAAACGGCGCGGAAAATACAAAAGTCACCACAGCGCTTGTACATGACTTCTGATCGGAACCCCGACACCACAGGCAGGTGCGGCAGACACAACAGTATGCTGGTACATCCACCACAGGCGGCCCGGAGGGCCGCAACCTAGTTAAAAACAGCGATTTTAGGTACATTCCTTAACCCACACTTTTTTTTTACTAGTTACTAGTTAGGGTAATTAGTTACTAGTTAGGGTAATTAGTTACTAGTTACTAGTTAGGGTACCAAGCAGCAATTCCCTTCCCTCTTTGAATGTTAACTTTCGAGTTGTTTCTTCACCGTCAGCTGGTGATACTGCATACGTGAGTCATCCCTTGAGATGGCTGTGCAGTCTTAGATATGACGGAAGAACTGACACGAAAAACAGACATTGGACGTCAGTGATACAGCGGAAGGATTGACTTTGTACGGTTGACAATCCGGGTTCATGGGACACTAAATGTGAGTCTTTACTGCCATTGCTGCAGATGGACAACAGCAAGAATACTGATAGTTCTAAAGGAAGAATCACACAAAAAAACAGGTTCCGTGAATTGCGGCTCACTATCTGTGGCAGATCCTCAACGGCTCCGTTCGCTGGAGTGACCGTCGTGTTGGCAGGTGTGTGCCAATCTTTCAAAAGCAAAGCGCAGGGCAGCATGACTACCTGACCGGTTCGACTGTAACATCACAGGGGATCCGAAGCAATGCCATCCCGTTATTTCCAAGTCATCGCCTACACAAATCGTCGATTTCGTTGATGCTCCGGGAGGGACAGGCAAAACGTTCCCGGAAGAAACGGTCCTTGCTCGGATTCGGTCAGAGGGAACATACGTTCTTGCCGTTGCATCATCGGGTATTGCTGCACTGCTACTGCCAAAAGGCAGCACGGCACATTCGCGGTTCAAGATCCCGATCGACATCTTCGACGACTCTACGTGCAATGTTCCGAATCAAGGACAGCTTGCCGAGCTCTGGGACGAGGCACCGATGCAGCACCGTCGATGTTTCCAGCTGGTGGACAGGATGTTGCAAGATGTGCGATCGTCAACGGCTCGGTTTGGTGGACTGACCGTCGTGTTGGCAGGTGTGCCAATCTTTCAACAGCACAGCACAGCACAGCATGACTCACTGACCGATTGGGCTGTGACATTACAGGGGACAACTTTTCTCAAGATGCTTTCCCGTTATTCCCAAGGATCCGAGGTGGGCAACACCCCGTCGACACCGTCATCCGTTCCCTCGAGCTCTCCCTTGACCAAGCGCAAGCACCCCGGAGCTTCCAGCCGTATAGCCTCCATCAGCTCTTTCAGCCGCGCAGAACCTTGCCCATTCGCGGCGCCCGAGAGCGCCTGAAGGATCACGATGTGCCGCAAAAACGACTGACAAACATCGCGACGATTAGTCAGCGCTACATGCTGTTTGCTAATGCGGTGTATAGCTTCGTCGAGGGCAGCAATGCAGTTGAGGAGCGTGCCGTAATCTTGCGAAGCGTCGAGCAGGTGCTGAAGGAGGTGGATGTTGGGGAGCATGGCCATTGACTTCGCGGTGACCTCGGTCTGCCCCTTCTTTGGTCGACGCATCGGATCGTGCAGATCGGTGAGGAGGGTCGTCCCAACCGCCACGAGTTCACAAAGACGTTGGTCTGAATCGAGGTCGGCGGTAGCATCAAAAACGATGGAATTTCAAATGTTTTCAGGGTGTCAAGTGCTAGTTCGAGTACACCCAAGTGCGTGGAGATCAGCTTGCCCGATCGTAGTCGCGTTTGGCTCTTCTTGAGCGCAGGAAGTGCCTGGGCGTTGACGAACTTTTTGGGGTCGTTTGTCTCGCGGATGGCAAGCGCGAGGATCAAGGGTGCGACCGAGACAAACCGGAGCTTGTCCGACGCAGTGAAGCGGGCGTAGTGTTTTGGGTTGCCGATGCGAGAAAAAGTTACCCTCGACCTCCATGCGGTAAGGGGGGTTGGCAGTGCGCACTCTGGAAAATATCGCGCGGCCCTCGAGGGACAAGACGGCCATGACAGCGGGAATCACTCGGTCGCCGCTGAGGCCGGCTAAGAGATGGTATGGTTCCACCGGGAACTGGCGGTGGGGATCGAGCGCGATCCCCGCTTTCTCGAACAAAGGGACCGCACCAGTGAGACCGCATGCACGACGAAGCGCAGCTTGTGCGCGAGGGGCTGCGGCGGATATGTTGGCACGTTGCTGAACCGAAGCTTCCTGCGACCTCTTGCGCTCGAGCGCGTTTATGTCACCCGCCGCCATCGCCGCGTAGTCCTCCTTGGTAACCCCGCAGAAGCGACAGCAACACTCGGCGCCGTGCGAGAGTACCTCCGCGTTCTTCAGTGCCTCGGGAAGATCAAACCGTCCGCCAAGGATCTTGACGAAAACTCGGACATCTTCACCCGAGGGGTCCTTGTGAGCGAAGCCGTCGGTCGTCAGGCGACGCATCTCCTCAAGTACCGGCGCGACAGCATCATCAAACTTAATTCCTGTGCACGGTCGGGCAGATAATCAAGTCAACCCATGCTACAATACCAAGCCATGGCAGTTGTGCGCTTGTGCGCTTGTGCGAGACTTACCGTGCGGCGTGAAGCACAGGACAAGACGATTATCCATTCGATCCCGGTCAGACTTGGGAAGGCCCAGCAGGTCACCGTAGCAGCCCCCCGTCGTGTTGTGTGTACTCCGGAAGGTGGCGAAGGCGTCGTTGTACAGAGACATGACCACCACAATCTGGATGGGACGATTCCAGATGCGATAGATCAACGTCAGCCATGGTGGTAGGCAGAAAGGAAGTCAGATGGCAACGTGGTCCGGTAGACATACCTCGCGGTCACGATGCACCTCCAAGATGTCGGGGTCTATCTCTCCCGCTTCAATCTCCAACTCGGCGATTGTCTTGGGAAGATGTTTGGCGGCAATCAAAGACGGTTTGCGCGATCCTGCGGTGGCGATCTCTTGTAGCGCCAACAACGTCTGTATCGACAAGCACTCCGGGGTCAGTGGCGGCGAGCGTGTGCCTCTCTCAATTCTGGAGGCTCACGTCTACGAAGAGTCCACGCGGGGGTGAGACATCGCCCTCTTTGATGATCGCAGTCCGGTAAGGCGTGTCTGGATGCTTGCCAAGGGCACGGTATCGAACGTGTCGAGGCAGAGGAAGCGGCGTCGACTGGACCCGCTCAGACCCATTTGCTCGCAATAAGCGGAAGCCGAAGGGGGAACGGCGGTCGGTCCCAGGCGACTGGCGACGTAGGAGGTGATTTCATCGGCCATCAACAGGCGCTGGATGCGAATGACGAGGTGACGAGGATAGTCATGGCGCAAGTTGTGGTCCCCATTGTTGCCGTCGCCGGCGGCGACGGGGGAAGGCGTGCGTTGGATAGTCTTGATCCGGCCGATGAAAGTTCGGGAACCGATGCCGTCGTCGGGAACGTCATACTTGACGAAGCACCCCGGGTGTATTCGATCCCCTGTCGGATAAGGAATTGGGTTGAGTTTTGTTAGTGCCCCGATCTGCAGTGAGGGTGGACGCGCCTCGCCTCCGCGCCTCGAGCTGCCTCGAGCATGATCGGAACTTGTGCCTGGTCAGGCCGGTCAGGTCGGGTCTGGTCGGCACCTGGTCGGGCCAGGTCGGGTCAGGTATGGGTCGCGCCGTCTCCACTGTCCAGCCGTCTCGTGCGGCTTCGTGCCTTTTCGTGCGCTCGTCCGCAGCAGTCTGCAAACGCCTTCTGGCCAACGTCGCGGTTCCAGGTCTTTCCATTCGCGTCGACCGTCTTCACGATCTTGCCACGGATCAAGTCAAGACGTGCGACGCCCTTGCCGGGGGTCTCGAAGGAAGTGGCCTCGCAAGCTACACCGCTCGTGATGCCTGTGTGACTCACGCTCTTTCCCTTCAACGGGACGCTTTTCTACCTCGACGGGTTAGTCTCCGCTATTCGCCCCAATACTCTCGGCCCATACGTCCCCTTCCCATGCATTCGACCTCGTGTCGGTATGGACCCCCATGCCGGTGTGTAAGCGCCCGAGCAGGTGAGGGGTTTCGAGGATCTTTATCCGCAACTGTTCCTCCGTGCTCAACGAGTAGACCCTTGTCTCCCCTGTGCGGGTGACTTGTTTCTCACCCGTGAGATTCAAGTCCGTCACTTCGACGGGCACGGTGTGTTGCAGTATTGTGCTCTGACGTAAGTTCGACTTGGCCTTCTTCTCCAGCGTCGCAAACGCTTTGGGCAGTGCTCGAGGATCAAAGCTAGGGGCCTGCATCAATTGGACGAGAGCGGCGTACGCCGTATGCGACACCTTTTGGCGCTTGCACAGGTTGTACATGGCGAGATCCGAGAACGACAAGCAAGCAACCTGCTCCTTTGGCGCCGTCGAGTCCAAACGCACGCGCTCGTCCCGTCCCGGTGCATCGTCGTCCAAGTTTGAATCTGCAACTGAGTCCGAGTCGTCCGACCAGTCACGATAGCGACGATGGAACCCAGTGCCCTCGTCATCCGATGTTTCTTCATCGTAGTTGACACTCCATTCGCTGTCGGAAAGTCTATCGGTGCCGTCACCCTCGCTGTCCAAGCAAGATCCTTCCTCTGGAGCGACGGATTGCGTGCCTTCAAAGTCCGAGCGATCGGCTGGCACTTTGTTGGTCTACACGCACGAAGAAGTTGGTAGAGCCTGGTCAATGCCCTTAGCCAGAAACACCGCCTTTTTTTTCCATCGTGTATTCCATCGTCGACGAGACTCACTCGATTCGGCCTTTCGACGGCCATCGGGCCCTCGTCAATGTTCATCGCGCCTTGCTCGGATTCGGAGACGGAACACATCGTAGTATCATCGTCGCTGTCATCACACAACCCACCAAAGTCGCGATCAAAGTCCGCGTAGGGTCCCTGCACGAAATCTGGACGATCTGGGGACCTCGCGGTGGTCTTGGAGGTGGCGCCGACATTGGTGGACGGCCTCGGCGCTGTGCTTGGACCGTTGGATGCTGCTGCTTTGTCCTGGCTTTGGCCGCTCGTGGTTCGAGATTTCTTGCGTGGTATGAATCCGAATCGACCGCCTCGCCCTCGAGTTTGCCCTGTTCTTGGAAGGAATGTAAAAAAGAGAAGTGAGTGATTGCGGGCGATCGAGAACCGACGAGTCCGGTCGGTACCGAAGCTAACCCATATCAAAGTAAAGTGGTCCTGTCGCCGGGGAGCCAGCAGCCGCTCGATCTGAATACCAATTCGCTTCAAGCACTGTGAGCGTTCGAGCGAATGTGTCCTTTGTGTCGTGGCTCGGCGACAGCGTGGTGCAAGATGCAAACCGTGAAAACGGCCGACGACGATCCGGATGAATCGAAGCGAGGGCGCCTACTGGCGTACACTACCGTCGTGAACGAGCGGAGGGTGTTGATGGGCTCGGGGCGCTTCGCGAAATACCGGCTCGCCGAAGGGGCTCCTTTCAGGTCACTTTCCTTCGATGTAGTCTCTTCGCCGCAACACTCTTCCCGAGCTCAGCACGATGCGACCTCCGAACGTAAGCTCGTGCCTCAGCGCCTCGTCGTTCTGGGTGTTTGTTGCACGGATCCACAGCGAATTGCGACTCGGATCTACACCGTCCGTCGAGAGGAGCGATTGCTGACTTAAGCCTGCCTGACGGCTGCTACTGCCACGCGCAGACGATTCCAACGCCTCGAGCGAGCGGAACTCACTCTTCACAGGGTCTTAATCGAAGTACCCCGCCTACGCGAATGACCCGCAGGACGTCAACCTCATCCTCTCCCTCTTTGGCCGTGCGAGGACCTGTTGACGATGGCCAGGCCCTCGAGCAACTATCGATCAAGCGTTGTGCCTCGAGAACCGCTACTATCGCACCGGCGCCGACAACCCCACAGCAACAACAATGCAGTCAACAATCCTTTCAGCCACGATCCCAACGACGACATCTTGACCAGCAGCAGGAGTACCCGCTGCAAACCCACAATAACAGCCATCAGTTTCGACAGGATCCGCAACGTCACTTACAGCGCGAAAACGACAATGGTCGCGCCGACGCAGATTCGTCAGGGTTGCAACCAGACTCGGTCGTCCAACGAGGTACGAACGGCGCTGCACTCTCCTCTTCCCGGGCCCTTCGCCCTACCCAGCCATTGGTAACCCCACTCTGTCAGACCATCGCCCCAGCAGACGAGTTCGACGGGCACAACGTGTGGGACGGGTCTTTGTTCGGGAAGGCAGCACACCCTTCCTCGCAGCCCGTCGCCAGGCACTCAACCAAGGACAACTACGGCCAAGCGCAATGTATAGGTACCACTTTTGATGACGAAGAGCTTTATGTCGGATCGCAAAGCGAAGAGGACGATGCAGGCGTTGCCTCCGCAGGGCTCAGCCGGGAGCTCGAGGATCACCAAGGAGCATATGCCGACGACACCGACGAGGGCGTCAGGACGAAAAGGGGCCGGCGACAACGAGTCTCGGCATCCCACGGCTCCTTGAACGAGAACGAAGACGGCGAAGATCCCAACCTCTCCTCCCTCGTGGACGACCCGCTGGGCGATGACAATCTCGACGACGACAACGACCTTGGCGACGGCGAAGTGAGATTGCATAAACGAGCGAAGAAAGGCAATGGCAAAGAGGCGTTTTTTGCGCCGGGGAAAAACGATTTACCAGATGTGAGCATGATCACTCCTGCTTCGACGGCGAGCGAACTGAGCGCGCACGCCGACTTACTCGGCACTTGCGGTGATGGTCGACAGTGGTTTAACATGAGCGAGCTTCGCATGGAAACTCGACGATACCTCATCTTCAAGACCAACTGGGACACAAGAGATTATAGCTGCCTGATCAGTCGTCTTGGCGACGGCCAAGCGGACGCTCCTTTGGCGAAAGTTGGAGGCATGAGGCATGGCAGAACGTGCGGCTCGAGTGAGTACTGCCGTTCGCGTTCGCTCCTCGTGCATTGTCCATAGCGCTCACGCTGGAGCACATTCTATCCGTAGGAGCAAGTCGTGTCCTTGATCAAAGCACAGCACACGAAACTGCTCTACGACCTCCTCGAGGCGGTCGCCCCTTTCGTTCGCGAGTGGCTCGAACACGAGGAAGCCGGCCAGGCTTATCTCGCAGGCCCGTAAGTTCACTGCACTGTACGCTAGATCCTCATTCCTCGAGATAACGGGCCTAGAAAGCTAATCACTTGGGTCCGGTCTCTGATTACTGTAGGTCGACTCGTCTGGAGAATGGGAAACAGGTCCCGCGGTACCCCGAAATGCTTGCGTTCAAGAACATCGTTCGATGGTCAACGGTCGAGGCAGTTGACAAGAAATGTTTACGAGACTCGTACATCAACAACAACGTTGCAAAGGATCCCACCCGACCCTTCCGCAAAGGTCTCTGCAAGGCCACGATGGCTCTCATGGCCTTCGAAGCCCACCGCCAGCTGTAAGGCCCGTGCGCCTGGGCCTTATGAGAAGGGAGCGCGCGCCTGGACACTCTTAGTCTCCCCTCAGCGACTAACACGAGTGTCCAGGTGAGCCTATGGTGGATCAGAAGTCATAGTCATTGTAGCAACTAACACGACGAGTGTCCAGTGTTAATTCCACATACTTTGGTCCTGTGATACTCTCGTCGTCGCTCTCTGGTGTACACTCCTACGGGGTGTATTACACCAGCGTCCAGGTTTTGAAAAGCGCAAGAACGGGACGGGCTATAAACATTTAGTAAGCAATTTTCTCGTCTTTCTTGGTAAGCCGACAACTTACCTTCGTGTTGGCTTTCTATGTCATCGTCGCTCCAGGAAAAGCCCGAGCTCCCCAAGCGATGCCCCGGCGTCGCCTCCCAGTTCCTCGGCGCCATTGTGTAAGGCGCCGCTCCGCTTACGCCTCACGACGACCTCGAGCCAACCTCTGCGGCCTCACGCTTGCCCTCGCGCGCGGCGCCGCCGCGTCTCTTGACCTTAGTCCTTTTAGTAGTCTTTCTTCGCCTGCGAATTACACCGTTTGATCCTTTCAGTTTGGACTCGGAACCAGTGAGGCTCGAGAGCAATCTCGTGCCTTTCACATTGCTGACGTCTTCACGGCCATTGCCAGTGACCCGTTCATCGGCCGACGTTTTTACAAGTACACGACATGTTGGAAACTCGACCCGACTTCGAAGAAAATGGTATCCTACGATTCAGAACCAGGTTTGCTCCCGACCCCGGAGAATCCTTGAATTAGCGGCTCGGACCCCAATGCCAACAAGGGTTTCAAACAAGCAGCATGGGCGGCAGAACAGGTCAATGCTATGCAGGATCTCGACTTTGACCATGATGATTGAGAATTTTCCTGGTTTCTGCTTTCCACTTGATTTTGGTTAGTTGGGTTCCCCTTGTACCATTGGTTATCTAGATTCGTTAGAGCTCGTCGTTGCCGGCGCTGGCGGCGGCCCCGGCGGCTGCGGCGGCTGGCCGGGCGAGGCCTCGCCTCAACGGCTGCCATCGTAGTTCATGGCAATCCACATCTTTCATCTGTACTGCGCCAGCATACAGAGCCATTCTTTGGACCCGTGGGGTAGAACTTCTGCGCATGCTGTACAAGCCCTACACCATGCCTCTGACCAGGCGGGGGCCTATGTATTTTGGTACACTGTCAGCACCATCCCGGAATTACCTCCTACTCCCAGTACCATGGGTGATTACACCAGAGTTCCAGAACCATACCCGGACTGGCAACCTAGCGCCGCCGGGACCGTCCCGAGGTCATTCCAGCGTCCGACTTTCTATCCCGAGACCGTCCTGGAATTCCTTCCCGATCCTGGGATGGTCCCAAGAGGGCGAGCGCGTGCCGGGATCGTCCGAGAATTGAGCGCCGAGCGCCGGGATGGTGCTGGGATGGCGCCGGGATCGTCTCAGCAGAGCGCGCACTCCAAAGCCATACCCGAAATACCCCCGTTTTTTTGCTATGCTTGGCTGACACCGACAGCGACATCGAGTCACCGCCGCTTGTTGTCGGCCGCTTTGGTGTTCGCCGCCGTTCGTTTTTGATGGGCTTGCGCCCTCTCCCGTCGGTCCGCCGGCGTGTCGCGGTCCCGCATTGTAACAAGGCGTACAGACGCGGTGGCACTCGCTCGAGAAGGTCGAGAAGACATGTGAACAGATCGCTGGACAGGCACTGGGTGGAAGGGCTACGACCGAGACAAGACGAGAGGCGAGGAAGGGACGGTGAGTGAGTGAGGAGGAAGAGGGAGAGAGTCAAAAGGTGGTAAACAGAACGAACGCGCGTGACACGTCGCATTTCGGTGTTTTTTTAGGGCGCGGTTTAGCGTGCGCCAACATATGCAGTGGCCCCTTTGCTGCCACGTCGCGCCGCAACGCGCTAGCTGCGCGGCGTAGTTTTGGACAACTTAGCGCATTCCGAGAAAATACGCCAGCATTCAGGCTGTGTTTACGCGCCTACCTTGCCTTCCTCCAGCTTCAGTCCACTCTCGCTGACAGTAGACTCGTCGTACAGGCCTTCGGGATGTCGCTTGAACATGAAGGCTCTCGTTCGCAAATGAGTCAATTCCGATGCAACATTGCTGGTTGTCAGAGATCATTCCACCATGTGCGCAATCTCGAAGCACATTTGCACGTTCACGAAAGGCCCCGACCGCTCGACCGCGTACTACCCACGTCATCGGCTGCTGAACGAAGTCACCTCCAAGTTCTTAGACAACAGCGCTCTCGCCAAGAGTTCTTTCGCCGACGCCGCAGACGACAGAAGAACCTCAGAAACGGTTGGCCCGACTGCGACGTCGATGGCTTCAACTCGAGCGGTAGCGACTACGATGACGACTCCTCGAGCGACAGTTCATCAGACTCTGAGTATGATCATACCCTCGATGACCAGCCCGAGTGGGACGCTCGCCAAAAGAGAAAGTTTCGAGTAGAACAACCTCCGCTTGCAGGCTGGGCTTGCCGAGCCGACGGACAACTTTGTGACAAACACACTCTGCCTCCAGCGGTTCCGCATGCCCATTTGTTCGGCCCGAACAACGTCTTTTATCCGTTTCAGGACGAAAAAAATTATCGGTATGCACTGTTGACTCGCTCAATGTCTGAGTCTCTATTCAATGCGATGGTCACTTTCAACACCTCGTTTCTTCAGGTATGTGCCATCGAAGTCCCGAGATATCACTCCGCAGGCGGACCATGCCTTCAGCAACAGGCTTCAACTCAGATCTACAATCGAAAAAATACCCTATGGTGAGCTTTGTACAAGTGTTTTGGGCTCTCCAATCTTCCACCTAACTCCAAATCGTGCTCCTCCATTACTTAGCTCATCACACTGAATGGCGCGAAGAAAAAATCATCGTAACTGCGGAGGACTTAGGGTGGTCGAATAGTGATGCTGAACTTCCATTTTTGCAGCTGGTAAGCGCTGCCAGTCCAGGACAGGGACACGAGCAGGTTCGAGCCGATTAACCTCGACACCTCTATTCACAGGAACATACGTTCCGATGTCGGGACGCGCATCATGTGCTCCAGCATCTTCTCTCCATTCCCGTATTCTGCGATCACCAGTATCTGCGGCCCATGAAGGTGTTCGAGGTCAAATCAAACGGTCAGGAGCAACGGGTATATGGGGCGCCCCATACCGCAGACAAAGCGTGGGAGATGCAAGTAAGCGCTGGATGGATGTTGAAATCGCCCGGCGCAAAGTCCATCAAGAGAACTGACTAGTAGCCGCCCGCAGGACACTCGACGACCCGACCGATGTGGCCGTTCGCATTGACATCAGCTCGGATTCAACTGTCTTGTCGATCGGAACTGGAACTGCCTTGGCCCATCCTGTGTATATGTCTCTAGGGGTCAACACTGGATTCCTCAAAAGTGAAAACCACGGCGGTTTGGTCGTTATAGCTTTCCTTCCTAAAGTGGAAAGTGAGTATCGCCCGGGGCTTCTATTTGCCAACGGTGGGCTGGCTGTTGCTAATGCTGTGGCATCCGCCTCCCACTCAAATCCAAGGGGCGGACAAAGGCAATGACGAGATGTTCCGTATATACAAACGCAAGGTGCTCCATCGAGCTCTAGAGTAAGCTGTCTCGGCTCGGTCGACGTAGCGGAGAGCTCTGATAGAATAGCTCGAATCCTACAGGATATTGTGGGCTCCGATCAGACACCTTCTTTCAGGCCGACACCTCTTCCAGTTTGCGGATGGCCACTATCGATACATCAGGGTGTACTTTGGACCGGTATCTGTTGACTATCCGGAGGCGTGTTGGCTTACATCCCTTGTTCAGGGCTACGTTCCTTGGTAGGTGGACGACAGCTAGCGTTTGATCGCCTGCAGAGTTGACTTACATGGGCTCACTCTGTTTGCGCTGCTAGCTGTGTACAAGAGCCACTCAAGCTTCAAGAAGGCCCTGCCGCCCCTCGTACGAGTGCCGATGCCTACGAAGTCAGAAGGGCAGCAAGCCAGCTCAGGACAATCACAGCGCAGACAAAGGCGGCCAAAGAAGGAGGCTATCACCTTGGCAGGGCAAAATTTGCAGGATTTCCCCCTCAGCTCCTGTTCACTGAATCAGTCCCTTCCTAAGGCTCAGACCGTCTGGGATTGTTTAGAGGTCAATGGGCATGAGCTCATGGTGGCTGATCCTCTCCACCAGCTGATCAAAGGTCAGTGTTGCTAGCTATAGACGGCTTCTCCTTTTCATTGATCATTTATTTCTTTCCTCGTCCTCTCTCATCAGGCACAATGAAAGACATCGCTATTGACGACTTGTTCATTGAGACATGCGCACAAATCGCCGCTGATGCTCATCCCAGGAGAAACAAGCAAAAACTCGACGAACTAATTGGCAGAATCGAGCTGAAGTAAGTTTGATTGAATCAATCAAGAACAAGCATGCGATCTGAGATGTCGAATATTGTACAACAGTATGCGTTTGATGCCCCTTCATTCACAACTGCGTCGCTTCAAGGACGGGTTTCAGCATTCCAACTGGACCGGTAAACGTATGCGCGACTTGATGAAAGTGAGTGAATTCTTTTGGGCGTGTAGGGTCCAGGGTTCCCCATTAGATGTCTAGATATCTATCTTAGCCTATTAGGTTGGGCGGCGCGCTCCGCGCGCCACCTCACATCGAAAATCAGCAGTTCTGTTACATTATTGCAGATGGCTACGGTTCTACGCTGCTTTCAAACACTGTGCAGGACCGGACCGGAACGCTCTCGCTCGAGCCGTCGTTGTTGCTGGCCTTCAGACCTCCGAGACGTTGTGCAACTATCAGTATTCTTGCTGTTGTCCATCTGCAGCAATGGCAGTAAGGACTCACATTTAGTGTCCCAATGACCCGGATTTTCAACCGTACGAAGTCAAGCAGCAGCTCAACTTCCCCCCAGAAGTCAGCATTCCATGAAGCAAGCGTCGAAGATCTATGCAGGCGATGACTTGAGAATAACAGGAAGGCATCTTGAAAAAATTTGTCCCCTGTGATGTTGCAGTCCAACCGGTCAGTTAGTCATGCTGCCCTGCGCTGTGCTGTTGAAAGATTGGCACACACCTGCCAACACGACGGTCACTCCACCGAACCGAGCCGTTGAGGATCTGCCTCGGTTCGGTGAGCCGCACTTGACGCAACCAGAGCCTGTTCCTGGCGTGATTTGTTACAACTATTAGTATTCTTGCTGTTGTCCATCTGTAGCAATGGCAGGGAAGACTCACATTGAGTGTCCCAATGACCCGGATTCTCAACCGTACGAAGTCAATCCTTCCGCTGTTTCACTGACTTTCAGTGTCTGTTTATCGTATCAGTTTCTCCGTCATATCTAAAACTGCACAGCCATGTCAAGGGATAACTCACGCATGCAGTGTCACCAGCTGACGGTGAAGAAACAACTCAAGGGTTGACATTCAAAGAGGACGTGTTGAAGGGAATTGCTGCTTGGTAGTTACCCATTAGCTTCTGAACAATCCCACACCAAGAACTCAGTTCATGAACTTACTTACTCGAATTCGTAGCTATGTTGCATGTGGTAGGCATTTCTTGATCCCGTATTTGTTGCAGAGCTTCCACGACAACCGCTTCGGATGTTGCGAGCTCGAGGTGGCGATGGGATCAGGCGCGTTGGGTAAGATGTGAAGAGCAGGAAGGAGAAAGATGGAGAAGCCTGCGTCTCAGCTTAAACCGGGCTCATAGAATGTCGCGGAACGCCGTGGAGTGAAGCCCCGTGACACGCTGGCGGGCCCCTAACGGCGGAATTGGCGCACTGGCCGACGCTACCCGAGGTCTGGAACCGCTTCAAGTGGACGAACGAATGTCAGGCTTGGAGGTAAAGAACTGCGGGCCCGTTGCACTTGCCGTGCGACACTGAGGCTGCCTGCTGCCGGTGCAGGTTGAATTGACGAACCAGTTTGCGCGACGTCGTGTTGATCGGTTTCGCGCGGCTGCTTCTTGCGAAGGCGTCGTTGTCGCGGAGCTTCGGCAATTGTTCGAGGTTACTGGCGGCGACGTCTGTGCGATTAGAGCGGGAGTCGGGAGGAGTCGGACTGTGCGGAGGAGGAGCAACGCGAGTAGCTGTCGACGTCTCCGCTGCCCCGTTGCTCTCCGTGAAAATTGTTGTACAGGAGACGGGACGTGAAAGCTTGCAGATGACTTTTCGGCAATGGCAGGAACTGGATGGTTGAAGGGACTACACTACGATGTGGTAGGCACGCAAAACCGGTCGTCTGGGAAGCATAGAGGCATGTGCCAGGCCGCTTTGACGGGAAATGGAACCTCGGCGAAGGCGAAGCGGTCTCGCCAATGCTGAAACAGCGCTAGCTAACGGGGACGCGCTGGACCGAGAGCTGCTGATGACGTCACGTCACGTGGTTTGTCTTTCGTTCTCTGACGTTCTTTGACGTTCTTTGTCTCGACAGATTCATTTAGTAGTACTAGGTTCGGCGGCGGGCTCCGCGCGCCACCTCACACCGTAACCGTTGACCTGCAATGTGATGTACTTCGCTGAAACAGCTACGGTTATCACGAAGGGGCAAAGAGATAGGAGAGGTGAGCCGGACGTAGGGGCTCGAGGCGAGGGACGAGGGACAAGTCGAGAGATGTTCCAAGGACTTCCCGAGAGAGGCGAGGACGAGGGGCGAGAGCAAGGATGTGACCTTTTGCAAGATCCGAGTTGCAGAAAAGAGAAAGAGAAACAAGCTATCACACTGGACACTTTTTATGCACAGGATAGAATGCAAAGGAACACGTGTCCATGAAACGAAGTCATGTGCATCAAGCGAGATGATAAGAGCCAAACGAAGTCATGTGACCGAGCCAGATCACGTGGACCAGGCAAGACCACATGGACCAGGCGAGAACACATGTACAATAGATGTACCCAAAGCGAGACCATGTGACCAAGTGAGCTGATGATGTAAGCGAAGCGAGATCATGTGATCAAGACGTGATCACGTGCGATACTGAAGCGAGGACCCGTACTCGAAGCGAGCCGAGGTCACGTGGTCCGAGTGAGATCACGTGAGCCAAGGGCACAAGTCGCAAGATCCCGTTTGTGACAACGGTACTGTTCAGTAACGGAAGCCTAGTACGGTAGTCAAATGTACAGAGCCTTCATTTCATCACTGAAAGCGCTGTAGAACGTTTGAGCGTCACCCAGCAGCAGATCGAGCGAGCACCAAGTCGTTGATGTGATCCACCTGCGAATTTTTGGGCGCCAGTTTTGCTCGCTCTCGGAATATTCGACCTTTTCGCCTATCGACATATTGTCCAGTTCGAGCGCGGGCGGGATAGACGTGTCTGATCAACCCGGAGCTGTTCGTCGTGGTCGCCGGCAGGAGAAGCTCACGTGGGAGCGCGATAGAGTCTTCTGTTTTGTTCGCCGAGCCGTCTCCAACTCCTAAGAGCCAATTTGCAAAATCCTGTGCCTTTGCCTGTTCCGTTTCGGTGATGCGGTCTGCAGCGGCCAGAAGACGCATGTTTGTCTGCGCTTGCACAGTGCCGCTGTTAGTATAGGGTCTAAAAGTCAGGCAAGGACTGCTACTTACAGAGAGACGCAGCACCCCAACTTCCCCCCAGAAGTGAGCATTCATGATGCAAGCGTCGACGATTTGTAGTATTGATGTACTTGAATTGCTCATTTTAGAGTTAGATCCTGTTGATTTATCAAGCGCTTTTTTTTTTTGCCCAGCAAAAAAAAGGAGCCGAACAATATTGAATTGATGTACTAAATTCTCAATATAACAGCTTAAGAGATGTTCTTATCCCTTATCCTAAAGATAACCCTAAACCAGATCGTTATGGCCCTAATAATATTACTATTAAGTTCAGACTATGTCTTCATTCATAGATTTGTATCCCCACAGCACTTTCTATCCCGCAGCGGTGAGTTCAGCGAGTTGAAGCCTCGGGTGGCCGGCACTTCCGGCGCTGCAAGGGATCAAACTGATACGCACCCATGATGCCGTTGTAGTATCGAGAGGATCTACCTATCGAAGAACTGGACTCAGAACCGCATAGAGCAGTCGGAATTTCCACCTACGTTGTTCAATGTGGCCACCGACAAACATCGCGCATTTGCCCTGTCGGTGCGGCAGGCCTATATGAAGTCCTACGAAATCGCTTTAACCTCTTTCGCCACACCAGAGAGGGGCAAAGTACAGTACTATGAGAAGGTCGTATACGATGATCGCATTTTGGAACGACTGGTCACCATCAATGTTGGCGACTTCGTATGCTTTGCTGCCCCGGAGGACGAACCTCACTTCCTGTACGCCTTTGCTCGCGTCGACGGCATCATGGTCTCAAGAAGCGAACGCAACGTACCACGCTTGTTCTTCGTTATCGAGTGGATGTCTCAGAAGTGGAAGACCCTACCGCTGTTGGGCTTGACGCCTGTTGTCAGCTTCAAGCATGCGGCGGAGAAGAGGAACAAGAAGTTGCCGAGAGTGGTCGGACCTGACATGCTCATGTCTAACGAAAAACCCCAGCTCTTCCAAAACTACACCTCTCTTGGTCTGACTATTAACAACCCATACGCTTTGCCCACAATTTGAAGTTCTACACCTACACGAATTCACTCCTGCCGATCTGCAACGCGAGCTTCCCTTTCCGCGCCTTTGACCCCGACTCGACTCGGACTCGGAGTGATGAAACCCTTAGTCGCAACTTCGCTGCAGTCGAATGAAGATACGGACCTGGTACCCTTCTAGAACCATAGTCCAAGTGACGAAGGACATAACTCGGACAAGAAACATATATATAAGTCGAGGAAAGCTGCGGACCCGGGTTTCGTTCGCAAAGGAGTGCCAAGGTGGGCCAAGAGAGCCGAGAGCTGCCGAGAGAGGCCGAGACATAAGAGACAGCCGACGCGATTCGGTCTTAACAGTCCTTGCCTCTGCTCCACTCACGCGCTCGCTCACCCAGTCACAAGAGGGTCCCCAGTCATCATCGGCGAGGCGACGCCCGCTGACCCTTACTCACCGGTTAGCCTCGAATCATGATGAAGGACCATTCTTGCCTTCGTACTCTACTGTCTATGGGCATGTTTGGTGCGGGCGATTTGATGGTGCGACCGACGGGCCACGTTCATGGTCGACCTGGACTCGACTTGACCTCGCCCGCCTGGATGCTGCTACTACCCTCACTTGGCTATCCACCACTCTTCAAGCCCACAGGTACGGGTTGAACAATCGATACATCAGGTGAGTAGCAAACGACAAGGTCCTCATGGGCTGCCCGACTCACCGTGCGGAGCGTCGTCACCCTTGTTGTGCACGGTTCTCCCGTCTCAACGGGCGGGACTTCTCCTGTCTACGCACTCCCGCCCGTTGCCATTCCGCTCTTGACTGTACAGTGTGTGATATGCTTCACTCTCCACTTAACGAATCTTCTATCCATGATCGCAATACTTTGCCTAGCTGACTTGCTCTCTGGTGGGCTTTACGTTCCTTCCCCAGATGGGCTGACTGGCTAGCCCCTGTGCCGATTCGGGTTAGTCTCTCCCTCTCGTCCCACACCTCCGACCTCGTTTAGCTCTTCTTCCCTCTTTTTGTCGCTTCCAGCTTTGCTGATGTTCGTGCTGAGGTTTGTCAATTCTCCATCTCTGTCGTAGTTAGATTCGTTTGGACACCATAGTGAGCCCCTACGCCTCCGCCAGGCTGTTGACGGCTCAAGGCCATACACTGACCATCAACCAGATTTGTACAGAACACCAATCATACAAATGCATTTTATAGCCCAAAGTGAGTCACCGCCAGTTCATCTTCGAGCCGCTCGGTCGCTTTTCGGCTTCAGAGCCTTGAAGTCAGGGGCTCAGCTGACTCGCTCGCGGTTCACCGACAATGTCCCCGACAGCTTACCATAGCAGCAGGTCTGGGTCAACCGCTCTCTCTCGGCTACTTGCTAGCTATTAGTACTAGAGTCTCGAACATAGAGCAGGCCGTTGACACGCTCTATTGGCCCCGACAGAATGAAGTGTTGGCCGTCATCGGGCGCAGCCACGACGTCCGGTAGGTGCCTTGTATGCGCGACTAGAGCAGTTTTGAGTAGCAGATGTCATTTTACGTTTTTTGTTTAGCCTTGTGCTGTATTGCATGTGAAAACCGCACCCGATTACAGCGAGAGAACGACCGCAAAAGTGATTACAAATGAATCAAGCATTACGAGTATGCATAAGTAAAAATTAGATTGCCTACTAATCGATACCACAACTATCCTGGCACCATCTCGGGATCATCCTGGGACCCAGGACTATCCCCGCGCCGTCCCGTGCCCAGACCGCCGTCAATTCCTGGACCATCCCAGGATCATCCCAGGATCGGCGCGGGTCCCGGGATGGTCCCCGGACGGTCCCAGCATTGGTGCGCCTGTCGCGGGGACGGTCCCAGGACGGTCCCGGGATGGTCGCAGAGTTAAAGCGCCCAACTCTGGTAGTGCGCCGTGATCGTCCACGGTCATCCCAGGATGGCAACCATCCCTCGGCCATCCCACAGCCGTCCTGGCCCCGTCCCAAAGCCATCCTCAAAATATCCACCTTTTTTGCTATCAGTGACGAGATGAGGATCACAGCCCAACGGGCTTGCGACTTTGAAGAGTCTCTCTTCACTTGACTTTAGTGTATGAGTGTAACATAGGTTTATAATGACAACAGATCAGGGGCTGCGAAAATAAGACTGCCTAAACAGCCGCTTAAAACACGGTCTGTGGTTCGGATAAAGTCGCTTTGGGACCGCTTTACGCCGCATAAGAGGGCTTACGGACCGCTTTGCGTATGCAAACAAAGCACGCGAGGAGTCTTAAGCGCGCTTACGGCGCGTCCCCCCCCCCCCCCTTTTTTTTGTAGAAAACGTTCATCATATTGCCTCCAATTCCTGTTCCCCATGATTGGCCTACGGAAAAACTAGAACTAGATGGAAGTCGACGATGATAACACAAATCGCCCGCAAGATGCGAGAAACGGGCCGGTGTCCACCAATCCGATACTTGGGATTCAAGTGCCCCAGCCAAGCGGTTGCTCCCCCCCCAGGAGACGAATGAGAGAGAGAAGGAGAGAGAGAGAGAAAGAGAAAAGAGTAATAAAACGGATTACTAACGACAAGAGGCCCACCCCGCCGTCACTTCCCAACTCGGTCGAGACAAAGACAGGAGAGCGACTGCGCAGCTACCCTAACCCGCGAAGTCCTAAGTCTATGCTCGGTCACAACAAGACGCGGTGGAGGCCCCTCAAAACCTCCACCTCAGCAGTCCCTGGCCCCTCAAAGCCGACTTTCTGCCTGTGACCGCGTCCTAAGTGCCCCGTAAGAGTCCCTTATCTAGGGTACACTTAAGCGACACTTAACGCGCGTGCGGCTTAACGAGTGGTTAAGGGCGCTTAAGAGCAGCTCTAGGCCGCTTAACGACTGCTTTACGAGGTTTCGCGCGCTTACGTGCGTTTGGCCATTTTGCTGATGAGTCGACGAGCGACCAAGCGCCTGGCCGATTGCCAAAGGCGACCAACGGGCGCGCCGAGCGAGTCGAAAGGCGAGTGCGGTGTGAATCACTCCCTCTTACTAGAACCAACTATTCTCGCTCGCAACATCGCCTGTTGCTCGCTCGAAACTCCATAAATTTTGCTTCCCCGCCCGCCTCCCCGGTTTGCCTCCCCTTGCTTGCGCTGCCCCGCCGGTTTCTTCGCGGGGCCGTGTCGTGAGGGAATTCGCCCCCAAGCCCAAACCAAAACCATTTATTATATATTATTTATGTTCATCAATAAAGATCGGCACAAACGTCGTTCAGTCGGAGACTGTTCATCGTATTACTTGGCCGACAAGAGACGCTCGACGAGCGACCAAGCGCCTAGGAAAGTACGCTGAGCGCTCCGGAGAGGCTAGGAAAATACGCTGAGCACTCCGGGGAGGCTAGGACGCTGAGCGCTCTGGAGAGGGTAGGACGCTGAGCGCTCCGGAGGGGCTAGGAAAACACGTTGAGCGCTCCGGTGGTGCACGGATGCGCGCTCTTCCTTGAGCGCGGAACTCTGACCGCTAAAGCTGAACAGACATACGCCCAGCCCCCATCACTTTTCGCCCGCCTAAGCGGCTCTTCTCTCCCTTGAAATTCCATTATTTTGGCGTACTGTCGACCCTGTATCGAATCATGTGATTTTCTCTGCAATGAGAGCGCATTCGAAGTATGTCATTGTGATGTGACCTGCGTTGCCACTGCACTGCCGCCAGCGCTAGCGGTGGGTAAGCGGTTACCAAAAAGTTTAGGCTGCATGGCAGGCCAACTTGAAGGGTTGGACTCGTGAACTCACTTGTCCTCATAAGCGGGCAGTGGAAGACGAAAAGTATGTAAGGTGGAGGCCTCTTGGCTCAAGGCAAGCAAGATCTGGTAGCTTGCTAGGCATGTTAGGCCTCACTGCAGTGAATCCCATATCGGAGGCTCGGCCCCGCTCTCGAGTCTGTCAGTGCGACCACTGGATCAGTCGTGGGCGGGCCGCGTTCAAAGGCAGTCGAGCAAGGCCACGAATTAAGGCTATGAAGACTTGATAACACACAGTACATACGAAGCGAGAAGCGAACAGGATCAAGTGTGAGTTTGAACAAATACAAATGAGTATGTGTGGAGGTCTAGAATTCACAAAGCGAGCAAGACCAGAGTTCCTTCGCTGAGGCAGGAACTGCACAACCAAGTGAAGCAATGGCAATCCAAAGAAGCGTAGACAAGCAGCAAGAGTCAAGCCTTGACAGCGAACGGGGTAGCGGGATTTGACATCGTTAAAGAAGCGTGTTTCTTGAGGGCGGGGCCGCCTCCTTTCTTTGGCGCCGAGGAGTCTTTCCAATCCTTGAAAGCAGGGGCGGTGTCAGGGGCGGTGCCGCGGGCGGCAGTGGCAAGGGTGGGCGTGAACGACGAAGATGCCTTCTTCGACTTTTCTGGTAGAACGACGGGGGCGCCCCTGGCGGCGGCGGACGCGAACGAATCGACAAGGCGGGACGGTGCGGCCATGGCCGCTGCTCCGAGAACTGGGGCCGAAGCGAGGGGACTGGATGAGGGTTCAGTGGACGGGGTGCCAGCGGTCTCCGAAGCGGGGGCATCCGAGTGATTGACCATCACGAAGTCCGAATCGACCACAGCACTGTCAAGGCCAGGGTCATCAATCTGCTGAGCTTCTGCAGGTGCTTCAAGAGCGACGCCGGCGGAAGATGTTGAACGTTGCGAAGCCGCCGTCACTTCAGGCTGAGCGACTGACGATTCGAAGGAAGGAGAAGGGGAACCTGGGGTCAAAGCGGGGAAGTCTTCGCCAGAAGGCACGCGCTGGGCCGCACGCGAAAGAGCACTCGACAGTTTGCTGCGATCGCCATTCGTCAAAACTGCCGGCCCTTTAGATCCACTTGGCGCAGCGACGGGCAGATGTGGCGCCTGAACATCTCGGGGCTGCACTGGTGGGATACGACGAGTAAGGCCGTGGATAGCGGCGACGAGTTGCGGTGCGGCTCCCCCAGGATGCAGACGGGAACCGTTCGCGGCAAGAACCGACGAAACCTCAGGGACGCCAGGTGGCGATTCACCCGCCACTCCGTTGTGACCCGCGGCAGCTACTTGAGCTTGCGTGTTTGCTCTCAGGCGAGCTTGCTCTTCCTCGAAGCGACCCCGTTGCTGACGTAATACTCCGTTGTAGAAGGGCCCACCGGAGCTTTGTGCGCCGTTGCGGAAGAACGCGCCGTTGCTGCCCGTCTTCTTCCGGTTTGGATTGGTCAACCATGTCGCCGGAAGACCACCTTTTTCCTCCGGGTTGTCCGTTCGCCCATCAGCACCAACCCAGCCTTGACCTAGCAGACGGGCGTCGCTGCCGTCCGGCAGGAGATGTTGGAATGGACACGCATCGCGATTTCGGCACCGGTTCGCCTCGAAGAACGAGCAAGGTGGGCGAGGTGACCCGGCGGGGAAGTTGCGACGAGCGGTTTTGCCGTTGCTCACACTATCAAAGCCTCCAGCTGGTCCAATCATCGGTCCACGGGCTCGTGGAACATTTGCGAAGTGCGGCATGCCATGTGGGCCAATGATGCCGTTGCGAGGTGCGTTCTTGCCGTTGGAACTAGTGGTCACGTTCACAGGAGTGATAGACGAGGCTGGATCTGAGGGCGAAGTGGAGCCATCCCATCCGTTGAGTGCTAAAATGTCGCTCTGGAGTAAGTTGTGGAAGGTCGGAATGATTGAATGGTCCGCAGAGGACGGAGACATCGAGGCTGCCGCGCTTTGGGACTGGGCAGGAGCGTAATCGGTCTGGCTAGCGGACGCAGCGGCGAACAGTAGGGGACTTGTTCCTGGAGGCGATGGCGCACTTAAATTATCACGAGACGGAGAGGCTGGAGTGGTCGGTGAGGTAGAAAGAGGTTGCGGGGCAATCGAGGCCAGAGCAGGGTTCGAAGCGTTGATGTATCCCGTCGAGGCCGGGGAAAAAGCACGACTCTCGCTAGACAACGCGGTATTCGAAATTTGCGGAGCTTGCTGCTGCGCTTGGGGCATATGATAGAACGGTTGGGGCGGCGGTGGCGGCGCTTGCTGGTAATGTTGGGCGCCGAAGAAAGGTGGAGGGAAGGGATAGAAGGCTCCCTGAGGCGAAAATGGTTGCTGTTGTTGCTGATGGTGCTGGTGGTGATGGAGGTGATGGGAATAGCCGTATTGCTCAATGTGCTGCTCGGGATAATACATGGGCATCCCATGGAGGTACTCGTCTTGCTGCGACGGAAAGTGTTGGGCTTGCTGGTGAAGGACGGTTTGAGGATCGGCCGGCTGAGTCGAACTACGCAGGAGTTGGGCCTGAACGGAGGGTGATGGGGCAACACCTGGGGAGCCAGCCACGCCCGGAATTCCGTGGGAGAAAATGCACGAATCACCATACTTGCAAGTGCCTTGCGGGAAGTATCGACAGGGGATCAACTTGGCCACTTCGCGTGGGGGAAGGTTCGCTTGAGGCGGAGGGGCCGGCGTGGGATCGAAGTTGCTGTTGTGCGACATCAAGTGGTATGGCGACGGGGCGGGAGACGGGACGCCTTGGTGGTCAACGACAGCCAAGTCGTCAACTGTGCCAGTGATAGGGGGGAAAGTGGGGGTAAGTGTATGCACACATTCCATCGATGGACGAGCGAGGTTGGATCGCAAAGCGGCGGCCTATCTGAATATAGCCACAGACACCACAGCGTCGAAAGTGGGGAGGTGACCCGGGCCAGCAGGGGCACCGATGTAATCATCTCGGACCATAGCTGTGCTCGACGGCGAATTGAAGATCTTTCGGGCAAGAGGCACATTCGGGCCGATCCAGCCTGATCCGTCCCAGGGATTCGTATTTCGGAGTCCATCTCGGCGAGCAGCGCGCCCGTGCGCGCAAGGGCGCTGCGAAAAACTTCGGGACCCCCGCATATATATGCCGGAGCCTAGGCGTGATTGCATGCGACACAAGCATACCAACGACCTAGCCCAGACAGCGATGCTGAACCAGCTACGTGGTAAGCGCACCTCATGGATGGAGACCATTTTGACCGTCGAAGAGGTGCAAGCCCCAAATCCAATGACGGGCTGCAGAGAAGGATCGAAACCTCGACTCACCATTCGCAGACGGAGCAGCGCCATCCTTCGACGCGAGCTTAGCCTGAGCCTTCTGCTGTTGGTGCACTTGCTGTTCGGCCGCGACTTGCGCCTGAACGCTCTCGGGTGCTGCGACCATTTAGGAAAAATGCAGCTTGGGCGGGCGAGATGGGCAGAACAGTCCAGGTGGGTTCAAGTATCCGGTCCTTTGCGTCGAGCTTGAAGAACCCAGGTCCGCGAACGAGAACGAGCGATGGCAGGGGAAAGTCAAAGAGGCTACAGTCGGACAGCAAGCGCAGAGAGCGGACGTCAGAGAGCAAATGAGTCTTGTATCGCACCAGAGCGACCGCAGTGACGAGTACACTCACAACCTTTCACCGACGGGGGCACGGGGGACAAGCTCGACCCTCTCATGCCTTCGCTAGCCCCTACTATAGCCCTCGCTGCCTGCGAGAGCCTGCGCCAAAGCGCTCGGGCCTCTAACTACAATGTCCCTGGCTTCGGAGCTATGTCACGTGACTTTGTCTCGTGCGCGGCCCCACCTGTAAGGGTTTCGCCCTACAGAAGGTCGCGAGGACGGTTGTAGATCGAAGTCGATGTAGTAACGGCCGAGAGAGGATACTTGTTAAACGTCTTTACTGGGTTTCAGCTAGAAGTTAACTACCAAGAGAGAGGAAAGAGAGAAAGAGAGATATGGGGAAGGGCGTCCTTATTGAGGGAGGCCGAGGGTCCGTGCGCCAGTGTCAGTCTTGACGTCGGCTACGGGGTCGAAGGCCTGGTCTCAAGGGGGGCGGCCTTACACCACCGGCGTTGAGGGACCCCAGGGTGTCCCGAGACTACTGAATCTTCACTGAATCGACCAAAGCAGCATCAATCCCTCCCCCCTCATCTCCGATCACTCACGGTGCGACTGCGCGGGAATCTGGCCCGCCGTGCACGTGGCTTGTGTCGGGCCGGTGATAGCAAGTTTCCAAGAGGCGGAGCCCATCGAGTCCAACTCACACTTACTCTGAACCCTAAATGGCGAAAGAGAAGACTTTGACGGGACTTGGCGTCCTAATTTGTCATAACATAGATGTGATTACAAGCACAAGACAACCAAAAACCACAGTCGCACGACACCACCTTTCCGGACTGGTGCTACAGCCCGTACGCATCATGCATTCCTTCGTCGTCTACTGCCTCAGGGTCTTGTTTTGGATCGTGGTCGGTAATGAGAAACCTCGTATCCCCTTGTCCATCGGATCCCTCTGCCTCGTAAATTACGCCGCTTGCTTCCCCTTCATTGGGCGAGCTCGCTTCAACGTCCAAGGTGTCCTCTCGGAGCTCATCGCCAGGCGGGCTGATCAAGAAGTTCTCTACCTCGGTGACAGCCTCATCGGTGTCGGAGCTCACAGTCGCCCATCCGGCGAGTCGCATGCCGTTCAATAGCCACTCGAGCCTTTCGGCTTTCTCCCCAACCGATAAGGATCCCCCAGCGAGCGCTCCTTCGAGAGCCTCGCCAGGCGCCGCCGGAAGGCGAATCAGCAGCTTGGTCCACTCGGCGAGGCGTAGCGGCATCAACCCCGGCGTCAGCCAAGCTAATGACGGGACGTCACGCACTCGTTCCGCCAGCATGGCACCAGCACGAATCCCTACCCGTCGATAGACTTCCGCCAACAGATCCACTGCAACGGCCCTACGTTTGGTCGTGTCCGAGGTTGCATGCTTGCCTGATTCATTTGACGTTTCGAAGCTGTCGATGCGAGCCTGGAGATTGAGCAAGAGTGGTAGAACAAGAGAGGACCAAGCTACCGTCACCATGAAGCGAATGGCGGAAAGCACTTCTACTTGAGAGTCACCATCGTGAGCAGGCATTGAGGACTTGTCGTCGAGCAAGCTTTCCGCGGTTGTGTCGAGTTTTGAGCGCAGTGCGCCTAGTAATTCGAGATCGGAGAGATAAGAGGCAACGACAGCTTCGTCGAGCCAATGAGATCGGGCGAAAGTCCCCGAAATTTGGCGAACACATCTTCGTGCCAGATGCGTGGCGTGGTAAAGGAAGGGGTAAAGGCATCGATCAAAAACTTCGGCCGATTTCAGAGTCGCGGCTGCCGATGCGCTACTTTCGAGGGGTTCGGGAGCCAATCCTGCGAGCAGTAACTCGTCCGCCTCTTCAAAAATCGAGATCGTTGACGAGCTGAGCGAGTTCAAAGCCTCGAGGAGCTGCGGAAAAATGCGCATCAATTGAGCGCAGGCTTGTGGAAGTGCTGACGAAGGGCGGTTACTGCTTACAATTAGGAAAGTCCACTCCGTTTCGGGATCCGGGATCCCTTCGACACACAACTCACGCAAGTGCGTGGCGTGCGCGACACTGTACGGTTTCCCTGCCATTGGTGAGGTGACTGCATGGTCTCAGAAATCAGGCCCAAACCGCAGTCAGCTTGGCTCGCCTGTATGCGGGGAAATGGCTCCGGTCGCGATGGGCTCACCTCCGATCAGTGTCCCCAACAAATGACAACTCGCAACGTTTTCTCTCCCGCCGTGTACCAGCGCTCCATACTCCCAAGCCAGCCCAATCGCTTGCTCCCTCAACTTGTCGCACGCGTGGGCCCTTCGCTTGCCAAATTCACGCAGATCGGATTCACCAAAGAGGCTTGGTATATTCCGATTGATGCTCTTGAAAGAGGGAATCCGAGAAGAGTGGGTATAGTAAGACGGCGTTGATTCTGTGGTCGTGAAGAGTAGAGGGTGGGACGAGATGCATGCGGTGAGGGCGATGACCGAGCGCGCGAGCACCTGGGTCGAAGCAGGCAAGTCGTATAAACGGCCGTTGACGGCTTGCACTTGGCTGGAGAGAACTGGAAGAGAGAACAAGCCCAGCCAGTATTGAGGCGTCGCTTTGAACACTATTCGCAGGCAAAAGGAAGGCACATCCACACCCGTCAGAAAATTCCGCCGCACGCTGCAGATGGCGGCCTACTCACGTTCGATGAGGTGGGTGATAAGAGCTGTGCTGAGTTGCTGATCGGCGAGCGTGTCGCCAGAGTAGCGAACCAGAGGACTTTCGTTATATAGCCTAATGGCTTCCCTAGCCTCTCTCGCCGCTTCCCTGGCGATGGCTTCAGCACGCTGCGCCGCCACCACGCTTGAAAAAGGGACCGCGGCGGGCTGTCGGTAAGGCACTTCCTCGTTCTCAGCGCTTATTCCGGTATCCTTGGACATGGATGTGGCGACACGAGCTGCTACTGCGTTCTGGAGTCGACGAGCGACGAGTGAAAGCGGCTGTCCGTCCTTGCCGAGCTGAGAAAGCGACACCGGGTTCGAACTAGCGGATGTTTTCAACAACGCCGTGCCGTGCTCGCGAGCAGCAGCCGAGTCGACGAGTGTGCCCCCCGTTCTACGCGTACGTCCGAGAAAAGACCCACAGTAAGCGTCAGTATTCGTCATCGGCCTCAGGCCCTTGCCCTTCTACTTGTGCCGTAGCCGGGACTGACTTGGCCAGCACGATCCGTTTGCCAGCACGGGGCTCCATTTTCTTGCGCACATGTGGTGTGAATGTACATGCTGTTGAGGAAATGAAATGATGCATAGTGCGATACCGAAGCGCAGTTCCGGAGTCAGCGAGAGTAGCTCGATCTCGATTCAAGCTCGGATTTCGAGTTCCGCGGCATCGACAAGATCGCACTCGCTCGCCGGAGTTTGCGCTACAGAGACGTACGGATGCCATGCCGAGAGCACTGCACGCAGCTCTGTCCTTCTTGGATGCACCTTACTTTCCTCAGCTTGCCTGTGCAACAAGATCGCAAGCCGACGTCAGTGCCGACGCCGATCCATGGCTGAGCTCGGTCATCGCTTAGTATCTCGCAGCAGCGGCATTAACGTGCACCACCACCACCACCAGCCTCGCGACGTACATGCATCGCAGGTGAAGCGACCTTTGGCCTTCGCATCCTTATTCGGTTTTCTATCTCCGCCGAACGCCGACGAGGAACCAGGCGACGACGGTGCATCTGTATCGTGCGAAGCCGGCGGTGTGCCTCCGACGCCTGCTGTCTCGTCGTCGCCCTCGACCAGCATGCCGGTCCCATCAAGCGCACCTGGCGCAGAGGCGACTTCGGACGAGGCTCGGGTCGACATGAGTCCAAGAGGGGCGGGATGAAAGTCCAACACGGGCGATGGGCGACGAGCACGCGTTCACTTAGCAAAGTGAAACGGAGCTTGCGGCCTCGGGTATGCCGCCAAAGTGGGGTGAGAGAAAAAGCTACGACAAGCCGAGTTTTGGCCCGGCGTTCAGGGTGCGGATGGGCGCGTCTCCTCTTCGGAGAACTCAGTGTTCGCGTCAAAACTTGAAGACTCATATAATTATTTCGCTTTCTCTTTCCCTCTCTCTCTCTCGCTGTGTTCCTGGATCGCTTAAACAGCTTCAAGCACCGTTCACGGAGAATCGAGATAAAAAGGAAAGTGCAAAAACCATGTGGTGCAAACCTCAATTGCGATCTTACGTAGGAGCCTCACTCTGCTCCCTCAATGTCCTTCTTCGGCCAGCATTTCGGCAACCGCACAGAAGAATGAGACGGGCTTGAACTTGATCGGGCGACCAAGCCACTCCGCCCACCCATATCTGACTTTTCCTACCCATCCAATTAGATCACTGTAAAGTCGGATCAAGGGGCCGAGACCGGACAAGGGCGTGCACGCGCGTGTTACTAAATCGCAAGCCTCGGCGTTTGTTGTCCCGGGACTCACTTCGGACTCACAGGTGATTCACGTTGTTGAGCGTTGCCAGATAATTGCCCCACTTGGCACTCCGTACCGACACCAATCCGTCGTTTGGTCCTTCCTTTTCCAAAAGGATCCCATATGGGACGCGAAAGACGTTCGTCCAGGTGGGCACAAACTCGGCTCCATAGCTATAGTAGGCGACGTCCTCCCGATCGGGCGTTTGCTCGTTGAACCTCGCCATCTTGCTTACAGTTAGGTCCTCGAATGCTCGACCACCACCGGGTATCCCAACAGTTTCAACCAAACTCAGGAGCTTGGGAAGGTGTTGCTTCCCGATCACGTCCTCGAGCATGAAATCGGCGAACGAGGAACCTCGGTGTGGGCTCGAGATGGTCGTTAACGATCTGACAGAGAAACTGGTCGGCCGAAGGTGGGTGATCAAAAATCGACCATCAAGGCCACCCTAATGACAGATTGTGCGTCAGCTTGAGCTTCAATTTGCGTCACCATAGACTTTGGCTCGACCGACCATTGAGTGTCCAATCAGGTTTACTTGCTTCCCCGGAAAGCGCTCCTCGATACACAAACAAAGCACCTTGGCCCGCTCTTCGATCGAGTCAGACGCTGGAACTTTAGCGATCATTACTTCGACCCCCAAGCCTTCAAGGGCCTCTTTCACGCCTACCCAGTACGAAAATCGCAGCGGCTTGATCGAAGTCGGTCCGAGCATGTCGAATCCGAACAAACCGTGACAAAAGACGATCGGGTGCTCGGGGCATCGATACGACTCCTTGAGCACCGTATAGATGTCCATGTGCGAGTCGTCAACAGCCTCTTGATCCTCTTGATTGAGCATTGGCTCGATGTTGTCCTCATCCTCATCATGGCGCATCTTGCGACGAGTTTGCGCATCGGAGGCGAAGGACGAGGTCGAGAACGTCCTAGTTGCCCTCGGGCCAAAGGGGTTCGAGATTGAGAACGACGACAGTAGCGAGGCATGGCCGTCCAAAGCATTCGAAATAAAGCTACGTGGTCGATCGGGTCCCTGGGAAGCTGGGGTTGTGGCCCCCTTTGGTGAGTCTTCGTCTGCTTCCCGGTAGATCCTGCGCGCTCGACCGCTGATCCCAACCGACCTCGCCACTGTGGCGAGCTCGTCGGGCGCAAGGTCTAGCATGTCACGTTCAAGGTCATCAGCACGCTTCTGTGACAGGTGCTGCTGCGCTATTTCGTCGACGGCTGGTCTGCCAGCGAAGTACGACAGGAAACTTCGAGTTTGCTGTTGTTGCCGCTGCTCCTCCGACTCGAGATCGGGTTTGAGAGTTGCTGTTGACGTGATCGGGGTTGGAGCGCTGGGCCCGACGACTGAGAATGGCCACCACCAGTGACCCCACCGGAGAGCATTCATATCCCCTTTCGCGTCGTCCGATTGCTGCTGCTGGTGGTCCTGCTCCTGACGAGTCGGAACGGACTGCGAAGATCTCGTAATCAAAGGCGTGTGCTCGGTGTCGGGCAAAGGGGCGAGGGTCGTACTGGGCTCGGACGAGGCGCGTGATGTAGGGCCATACCACGGCGGTCGGACCAGCAACTGCGAAGCCCGGCGTTTAAGGTCGCTGTCGGAGCGTATCAGGAGCGATCGCAGGGACTCAACCGAAGCACTGGGGCTGGGCTGTGAACCGGAGCTGTTGGTCGTCGTCGGTAGCGACGGGGCGAGGGTGGCCGGTGCATTGCTTGACCACGCTGGCCGCGACAAGTCAGAGTGACGGGCAGCATGCGATGACGTGGAGGCTGAAACACCACCCGGAGCGACATTGGCCAGTAGCGGGCGCGGATACGGCTTCGAATGGGAGGGAACTGAGGGGGGCGAAAGTGGGGGCGAGAGGGCAAGGATAGGAGAAGGATGGCGGACGGCATGATCATGGGAGGCATGAGACGGATCGAGATGAGCCGCGAGTGCGGTCGCCAAATGAGCATCGACCCCAGCCGAAACTTGATTACTCAGAAATGCCTTGCGTGTAGGCGGTGGCTCGGTACGCTCGATCGAGGTTGGAGATGTCGGTCGCACCATCAGGCAAGCTCGTGAATGAGCCTCGCGGCGGCTGCGTCGCAGTGCAGCACGGAGCTGCGTTGACGATGCCACCCTGTCCAGTACCTCGCACCGCGCAGACTCGGCGCAAAGCAGTGGGTCCACAGTTTGCGACTGACAAGCGGTGGCGGGCCTGACGAGGCGAAGAGGGTGTGAAACGCGAGCTACTTGTGTGGTGTGAGCAAGTGTGTGTCCGCGACAGGCTCGCTGCGTGCCACGCGTCACACCGGCCTGGACAGGTACCTACTGCGAAAGCAAAACTTCCTACGTTTCGAGCCAGCAACAGGGGAATTTGTGAGGGAGGAAATTGGGTCTAGCAAGAGGAAGTGATTCACACCGCACTCGCCTATCGACTCACCTCGGCGCGCCCGCTGGTCTCCGCTGGTCTCCGCTGTTCGCCTTCTGTCGCCTTCGGCAACCAGCCATCAATGCGTCATCACCCGCTTACGTCATTCCTGTCGGGCTACGCCAGGGTCTTGTTCCAGCTCCCAGTTCCGAGTCCTCCCTCGCCCTCTGGCCTAACCCATAGGCATGCACTAAGTGCCATGTCCCCGATTCCGCAGCCATCGCCCAGCCACGATCTGCCCAAGTTCCATCTCCAGATCCTCGATCTTTCACATCCCGGTGAGTTGTTGTAGCTGCGTTCGGATCCGAGCGGCACCCGCCACATGTGGGGGTGGGAACGGCACGCGGGGCAGACCGGGTCGAATCGAATGGCACCAGCTGACCGGGAATTGTTCCGTCTGGTCTGGTTTGGCCAGGGACGAGAAAGTTTTTTTCACACTGTGGAACACCCCTCAAGCTCCTCGAAACGTCCGCATCCGCGGTGCTGAGGTGGTTGTATCCTTTGAGCGCGAGCTCCATTGAAACACCTATAGCTACCTCTGCTACGTCCTTGGCCGAACGAGAAACCGCCGACAATCAGGTGCCAGAAGCGCACCATCCGTCCATCAGATCGGTCACCCTGCACGTCAGATCCGTTGACGGTGTCGCCTACACCCAATCGATCCCTCTCGATTCCGAGCACAAGGAGGTACACTTCTCGGCGGACTACGTGCACGGCATCGACTCGGCCAGGATAGGCGACGAAATCAGAGGGGTCATCGTCCACGAGCTGGTTCATGTGTTCCAGTACGATGGTAAGGTAAGTTCCAAATCCACTTGAAAAGCGAACACAAAAGCCCAAGACGGACTGACGCCTTGTGACGGATTCGGGGTGTGTGTGTGTGTGTGTGTGTCAGGGCACTATGCCTGGAGGCTGCATCGAAGGAATCGCCGATTGGGTCCGAGTGAGTGTGATTTTGAGCTCACTGGCTTGGCGTGATGTCATGACATCAACGAGTTCGTGTTTTCTGCTTGGATAGGCCAAGGAGCAGCTCGATCCTCCCCATTGGAGAAGAGGCGAAGGCACACGGTGGGATGAAGGATACCAGGCAAGTGCCTCTAATGCAGCCTTGGCGCTACCGGACCACTGATGTGCAACGAATTCGCGTCCAGACGACCGCCTACTTTTTCCTGTGGCTTGAAAAGCGCTTTGACAATCCGTGGTTCGTGCCGCAGCTCAACGCGCTGATGGCCGAGCACGAGTGGGACGATGGCAAGTGGCTGCGAGAGCTGCTTCAAGGCCAAGACATTGAGGACCTCTGGGCTAAATACAAGCCGTCACTTGGAGACACAGATCGCCAAAGTGACTCGACTGCATCGAAGCCGGTTCTGACCCACGGCTGTTAAGAGGGTTTGAGTAGATTTTCGTATAGTAACTGGCTCTAACGGCAGATCATTACGAACCAGTAGAAATGAAGCAAGCACTCCTTCACCCCAGTGGAAAACGAAAGCGAGACACCACACGCAGAGCTTCTTCCTTTGAAGCTCTGTTGAGGATGTGTCGCTTATTCTCCGACCATGCCGCTGCGCTTCATTCGTTCGGCTAGATCCATACCTCCAAATACGTGCTTCTCCTGCTCACGGAGGAACCTGGGCCCCACCCCTTCACTCTTCATGCGTTTCTCCATCTCCATGTCATGCTCGCGCTGATCGGCCTCGTCCTCTTGCTTGACTCGTGCGGCACGAGACGTTGACAATGACGCAGCGGAGGCTTGCATGACCGCCAAGCGTTCTTCAACGGCCTTTTTTCGAGCCATCTCAAGTTTAGCAGACGAAGTCTCGCCGCGAGCATTCCAAAGCGGCGCAGATTTGCGACCTGAGGTTTGAGACGCACGCGAGGCCCGGTGATCATCATCATCATGGTGGTGAGGTCCGGAGGGTGCATGGCTATCGACGTCGCGGCCACCATGCATCCGGGATGGTTTGACGTCACCGTGAAGACTTCGCTTATCACTTCTTGTCTCACTCCTTGAGTGTGGCGAGCTTTCGCGACGAGTGCCAGAACTTGGAGAGCGGTCCCGATTTGCTCGATCTCCTGATTGGAACGGCCTCACCAGATTAATACGACAGTCCACTGGTCTCTCTGAACCGCGCCCATAACCGCTGACGTTGCTTCGTTTTCGCTCTTCGTGTCCAACCCGGTCGTCAGGTCGATCCCAGTCGTTATGCCTATCCCATTCGTCGCGTCGCTGTCGGTCTCGGTAGGCTTCATCATCATCCCGACGCACGCAGTGCCGAGTCGACAAAGGGGGACCTTTGCCCTCCCCGTTCGTCTGCTGACCCTTCGAGTGTGATCCATTGTGTGTATCGTCTCTGGATCTGCCCCCATCACCACGCCTATGTTCATTCCCTGCGTGCCCTCCCTTGAAAGTTTTCTTGCGACTGCCTTCATCCTGCTCATCCATTAAGCGCTTGTCTTCCTTGCGTGCTCGTCGTTCCTCCTTGGTCTCGTCCTTCTTGCTCTTTCTTTCCCCGTGAGATGTACCAAGCGTGCGTGAGCCGAATTCGCGTTCGCGCAGCTCTTTGAGCCGTCTAGGATTCTTCAGCAGTTTCTCGTACTGCAGCTGCTCCTGACGCTTGATCGCGAGCAGAGGATCTTCTCTGATCTTGGCGGCGGTGTCGCGGGCCGTGTTGGCATTTTGGAGAGCGGTGAACGAGCTACCGGGCGCATCTGCAGAAGTTGCCGCCATCAACTGTCACAGCAGCGAGGGAGCGGCGAACGAAGGAAGAAAACGAAATCGAAGCAGATTAGAACGTGGCTTTTCGCAGATCGAGGCGAAGCCGTCAATAGGTAACGGACCTTTTCTTCATTGCCCTTGAGTAGCTTGTCAACGCGCTTCTTGCCCAACAAGTACGCCTCGAGCTCTTTAGCGTTGGGCCCATTGCCCTCGGCGGGGGCGGCATACATCCAGTCGACGCGGTCGGCGCGTTTCTTACCCCCTGCCTCAGCCTGGAGGCATTGCAGCTCTTGCACGGCGCGTTCTTGCTCCAGCTCCTTCTGCAGCTCCTGGAGCTTTTTACGTTCCTCCAGAGCAGACTTCTCGTGCTTCCACACTCGTTCCTGCAGGCACACAAGGAGGGAGCAAAGGCTTGCAAGGGTCAGACACGATACCAAATGGCAGCGATGCGCAACATTTCGATCGAAGAGATCACTTGTCAGCCACCCACCTTGTTGGCAAAGGTACCCGTGTGCCACGACTTCTTCATGTTGAGATCTGTAGCAGTTCAATTCCCGAAGGTAGGCGTTCAGGCGTTTCCAAGTCAGCGCATAAGCCAGCGCTCATCCGACTAGTCGGTTTGTCGTGGGCATGTTCAGGGGGGAAAACGCACCTCCACCTCCCATATTGAATGTTTATCTCGCCGTCGCGGTGTTGGAGGATCAATTGAACGGGATCCAACGATGTCGTTGATGAGGGAAGATCCCAACGAACGCTCGAGGTTGCGCGTGCCGTGGCCGGGAGTGAGCCGCCTTTTGTCGTTTTATTCCGTGTGAACCAGATACAAAAAACACAACGCGCGGCGCAATCCACCTATCTCTATCCTTACAACTTATCCTTAAGACTTATAATAATCCTTAAAACTTATCCTTAAAACTTATAAAATACCAGTGGGAACCCATAAAATAAACGGGAGGATCAAATTCAAAAAATAGCAGGATAATCGAACAGTCTGCATGATCTCAGCGCAGAGGTTAAGAAAACACCCTACGAAGTACAGCAAAGAAACAACTCCATCCTACATTCATCGCCAAAACAGCCTGCATGTCGCTTGTTGCCGGTCTTGGCTTCAAACACTTGTGCAATGAGATCCGGACGGTTGCATGCTTTGTCATTCGGCCCCAGTGCAGCCTTGATTTCCGGTGAGTCGGGGTCGTACGTCATCGTGATGAGCAGCGGAGGCTTTCCATGTTTGACAACGCACGCCATCGCATCCTGGTATCGCTGCGTGATGTCGCGCGGTCTATTCTTGAACGTCGAGCCCAAGGTCATCGAACGTCCAATTGGGTTCGGGGCCAAGCCGTTGATGCCTTGGGTCGTGGTGAGGTGTAGGTTCTCTTGATGCAACCGGATGTGTAGAGTCGATCGGTCTCGACTTGAAGTATATCCATAAATCACAGACTCCAGGAAGGGACGTTGGGTGCAATGCGGGATTGAGAAGTACTCGTCGCCTTTGGCAAGTAGTGCGCAAAGAATTGTGAACGCGAGACTCGCCACCTCGACCCCTTTACTGGACCTTTGTCCTAGGTGTTCAAAAGTTCAATGTCAGTCTGTGCTTGCGCCTTAAACAGAATGGAACATCAGAGAAAGAGCCGAAGACGCGTACGTTCGCCATCACCATCCTCTTCGTCCCCTTCCTCGCGGTCTTCATCCTCATCATCGCGGTCTTTGTCCTCCTCGTTCGTCATCCAGACCGAGACCGGAAGCACCTCGCGCAATTGGACACCATTGTCGATCTGCTCTCGGTTTCTGGCGATGGGCGGCCCGGCTTGGTGGAACCCGCAAAGAGGAGTGTTGAGGTGGGAGCTATTTTCCTCTGCGGCGAAGAGTGTTGGGTACCGGAGAGGCATCGCAGACGGATGGAGCGAGCTGACGACTTGGTACTTGGGTCGACCATCGGGACATCGATGACTGCGCACCTGGACAATAAGTTCTTGCGGTCCACGATCTCCCGTGTTGGTGTCGGAATCGCAGATAAGCATCGTCATTTCCGTGCTCGGCGGAGGAAGGTTGTGGGTGCGTCGGTCTCGGCCTGGTGGTAGACAGAGGCGCAGGACCCACTCTTTGGCCGTATCCCCAGCCTGCGCAAGCTTTGGCCGATGCAAACTCCTTCACAAAGCGGTTTCCGGTACGCGGACTCGAGCTTGGTCAAAGTAGGCCTTTGTATGCGACTGCCTGCGCCGTTGAGTCCAAGTCGAGTGTCGGTGGCGGCTGGGTCGATCAGCTACGTTTGAGCAAAGGCTGGAGCGTTGATTGACGACAGGGATCTGGACGCCGAGTCGAGGAGTAAAGCCGATCAAGCACGCGAAACACGCGGGGTCCTAGAATGCCCAGTCGAGTCTGGTCAAAGTGAGCAGCGAGCAGAGTCAACGACAACGCGTTGTTGTACGACCGGGCGTTCTCGCGCAATGCTATAGCTTCTGTGTGCGTGGGAAGATTCTTGCACAGTTCAGCATGTGGGTCTACTGCAGACGACGGTTGTTGGACGGAGCAACTGACCGCTATCCGAGCCTTCACGTAGCTGTCGACACTCGGGATTGTGCCGGAGAGGGGGAGGTAGCTGCACCTTGCCCTGCGAAAACGTGGGGCTTGAGGGGTTCGAGCGCGATTCGAGGCCTGCGCGCTCGCCTTTGCGCGCCTTTGCGCAGGAGGATGTGGTGGTGGGGTGAGCTCAACGTGCTGCCCATTCTACAAAGCTGTACGGGGGGCGCTCAACACCAAGATCGGTTGAGTTGTTGTTAATCACGCGCGGGGAGCTGATTCTGTTGATCGGAGCGGGACGAAGAGGAGAGTCGAGCAGCGGGGCGCGAGTGTAGCTCGCGCCCGAGACTTACTGACACAGACTCATACCGCCAGCGCGCCGCATCACGTGACAGACGACACAGACGTCAGACGTCAGATCGTCAGACGCCAGCCCTCGCGTCGCGCGTCAGGCGGAGCTCTGCTGTAGAAGCAATATCATGCAAAGCCACGTGCTTGCGGTTCATTAAATGCAATATGAGTGGAAGCATTGGTTTATGTCAGCGAAGAAAAGAAAGGAAATACTGGGAGCGCTGTAGCTTCGTTGGAACGGCGCGGAAAATACAAAGGTCACCATAGGGCTTGTACATGACTTCTGATCGGAACCCCGACACCACAGGCAGGTGCGGCAGACACAACGGTATGCTGGTACATCCACCACAGGCGGCCCGGAGGGGCGCAACCTAGTTAAAAACAGCGATTTTAGGTACATTCCTTAACTCACACTTTTTTGTTACTAGTTAGGGTAACTAGTTAGGGTAACGAGTTAGGATAACTAGTTACCAGTGGGAACCCGTTAAATTAACGGGAGGATCAAATTCAAAAGTAAAGCAGGATAATCGAACAGTCTACATGATCTCAGCGCAGAGGTTAAGAAAACACCCTACGAAGTACAGCAAAGAAACAAATCCATTCATCCTACATTCATTGCCGAAACAGCCTGCATGTCGCTTGTTGCCGGATTTGGCTTCAAACACTTGCAGGAATTAGGGCGCCGAGAGTGGGCCCAGTCGATGGTAAAGGCGTCAAAGAATCCGAAACATGCGGGGTCCTTGAGTTACTGTCTAGTCGAGTCTGGTCCCAGAGGGCAGCGAGCGAAGTGAACGACAACGCGTTGTTGTACGACCGGGCATTCTCGCGGAATGCAACCGCTTCTGTGTAGGTGGGTCGAACCGTTCAGCATGTGGGCCTACGACGGACTGGAGAGACTGACCGGTATCCGACCCTTCAAGCAGCTGTCGATACTCGGGATTGGGCCGGAGAGAGGAGGTAGCTGCACCTTGCCCTGCGAACAGCACGTGCTGTAGTGTCCGGTCGACTTCGACCTTTTGTACTCCCAGTGTCGAGCTTAAAACGTCGTCGAGACAAAGAACATTCTAGAACGAGACAAACCACGTAGACAAACCACGTGGCGTGACGTCATGGCGCGCGAAGCGCGCCACGGCACTTATCCTTAAAACTTATTCTTAAATCCTTAAATCCTTAAAACTACATAATAAAAAACGTCCTGAGACAAAGACAAACCACGTGGCACAAACCACGTGGCGTGACGTCATAGGCAGCTCTCGGTCCAGCTCCCAGCTAGCTAGCGCTGTTTCAGACCGTTTCGCCTACGTTCGCCGAGGTTCCATTGAATAGCACGTGACTCTCTGTATCCCGAAGCAGACTGTTTTGCGTGTCTACAACGTCGACGTCAAAGAACGTCAGAGAACGGGAGACAAACCACGTGGCGACAGACCGTTCCGTCCACGTTCGCCGAGGTCCCAACGTTCGTCGAGGTTCCATTTTCCATCAAAGCAGCCTGGCACATGACCCTCTGCTTCGGGCTTCACTCCACGACGTTCCGCGGCCTTCTGCGACATTCTATGAGTCCGGTTTAAACTGAGGCGCAGGCTTCTCCATCTTTCTCCGTCCTGCTCTTCACACCTTATCCCACTGCCACCTCGAGCTCGCGAAATCCGAAGCGGTCGTCGTGGAAGGTCTGCAACGAATACGAGATCAAGAAATGCCTGCCGCATGCAACATAGCTACGAATTCGAGTAAGTAACTTCATGAACTGGGCTCTTGGTGTGGGTTTGTTCAGAAGCTAATGGAAAACTACCAAGCAGAAATTCCCTTCAACACGTCCTCTTTGAATGTCAGCTCTCGAGTTGTTTCTTCACCGTCAGCTGGTGACACTGCATGCGTGAGTTATCCCTTGACATGACTGTGCAGTCTTAGATATGACGGATAAACTGATACGAGAAACAGACATTGAACGTCAGTGATAACGCGGAAGGATTGACTTCGTACGGTTGAGGATCCGGGTCATCGGCACACCAAATGTGAGTCTTCACTGCCATTGCTACAGATGGACAACAGCAAGAATACTGATAGTTGTAACGAACCACTCAAGGAACAGGCTCTGGTCGCGTGAATTGCGGCTCACCATCCCGTGGCAGATCCTCAACGTCTTGTTTCGGTGGGCTGACCATCGCGTTGGCAGGTGTGTGCCAATCTTCCGATAGCAAAACGCAGAGCAGCATGACCAATGACCGTTTGGACTGTAACATCACAGGGGATCCGAAGCAATGCCTTCCTGTTATTCCACAGCTCGGTTCGGTGGAGTGACCGTCGTGTTGGCAGGTATGTGCCAATCTTTCAAAAGCAAGGCGCAGGGCAGCATGACTTACTGACCGGTTGGACTGTAACATCACAGGGGATCCGAAACAATGCCTTCCCGTTATTCCACGGCTCGGTTCGGTGGAGTGACCGTCGTGTTGGCAGGCATGTGCCAATTTTTAAAAAGCAAAGCGCAGGGCAGCATTACTAACTAACCGGTTCGACTGTAACATCACAGGGGTTCCGAAGCAATGCCTTCCCGTTATTCCCAAGTCATCCCGTATTCGTTGCAGAGCTTCCACAAGGACCCCTTCAGGTGTTGCGAGCTCGAGGCCGATTTGTCTCGGCATAGTTCGGGCCGGTTCGACGTCCGCATGTTTGTCTGCGCTTGCACCGTGCCGCTGTTAGTATAGGGTCTAAAAGCAGGCAAGGACGGCTACTTACAGAGATGCAGCACCTCAACTTCCCCCCTGAAGTCTGCATTCTATGATGCAAGCGTCGACGGTTTGTGCAGGCGATGACTTGGGAATAACGGGAAGGCATTGTTGGGAATCACTCAAGAAATGTGTGCAGCATGCAGTATGCAGTATAGATCCCGTGGCAGATCCCGTGGCAGATCCTCAACGGCTCGGTTCGGTGTAGTGACCGTCGTGTTGGCAGGTGTGTGCCAATCCTTCAAGAGCAAAGCGCAGGGCAGCATGATTAACCGACCGGTATGGTATAGCAAGGCGGTCAATCAAAGATGATATAAAATTGACAAGGGAAAACGAGACCGAGAACGAGAACGAAACGCTGAGACTGGAGACGAGAGACGAGACTTGAAACACACAGAAAGTGAGAACCAACTAAGACGCTGAATTGGATCCTCGAAGTCGTCTCCCTAAGAACAAGAAGCGAACTCCCCTCCGACGCCAGGACACTCCAATCCCTCCGGGCCAGCTTCCTCCTCTTTTCCGACACTCGGCCCTCCGATCACGCCATACTTCGTCCTGAACTTTTATCCGCTTATGTGGCGCTAGGCCGAGTTAGCCGAATCTGCACTTCCCGACTAGGCGACTCCAGCCCGATCCCCGAGACCACCGAATTAGCCGTCGCCCGCGTGACCCGAGTACTTTGATTCAGCCGACGAGATCAGGAGTCCCATCTCATTTCCGACTTTGCTGCACGCGACGAGATCCCGAGTTCCACAACGATCAGGAGTCCCATCTCATTTCCGACCACGGGGGTCTCATTTCCGACTCGACTGCCACGCGACGGGATCCCGAGTACCACACCGGTTCGACTGTAACATCACAGGGGATCCGAAGCAATGCCTTCCCATTATTCCCAAGTCATCGCCTACACAAATCTTCGATTTCGTTGATGCTCCGGGAGGGACAGGCAAAACGTTCCCGGAAGAAACGGTCCTTGCTCGGATTCGGTCAGAGGGAACATACGTTCTTGCCGTTGCAACATCGGGTATTGCTGCACTGCTACTGCCAAAAGGCAGCACGGCACATTCGCGGTTCAAGATCCCGATCGACATCTTCGACGGCTCTACGTGCAATGTTCCGAGACAAGGACAGCTTGCCGAGCTTTGGGACGAGGCACCGATGCAGCACCGTCGATGTTTCCAGCCGGTGGACAGGATGTTGCAAGATTTGCGATCGTCAACGGCTCGGTTTGGTGGACTGACCGTCGTGTTGACAGGTTCGTGCCGATCTTTCAACAGCACAGCGCAGGGCAGCATGACTAACTGACCGGTTGGACTGTAACATCACAGGGGACAACTTTTCTCAAGATGCCTTCCCGTTATTTCCAAGTCATCGCCTGCACAAATCGTCGACGCTTGCATCATGGAATGCTGGCTTCTGGGGGGAAGTTGAGGGGCTGCATCTAGTGGCAGATCCTCAACGGCTCGGTTCGGTGGAGTGACCGTCGTGTTGGCAGGTATGTGGCAATTTTTTGTAAGCAAAGCGCAGGGCAGCATGACTAACTGACCGGTAGGACTGTACCATCACAGGGGATCCGAAGCAATGCCTTCCCGTTATTCCCAAGTCGCTTGCTTCATGGAATGCTGACTTCTGTGGGGAAGTTGAGGTGCGGCTTGACTTCGTACGGTGCAGAATCCGGGTCATGGGAACACTAAATGCGAGTCTTCATTGCCATTGCTACAGATGGACAACATCAAGAACACTGATAGCTGCACGACGTCTCGGAGGTCTGAAGACCAGCAACAACATTGTCAATGGGGAAGGCCTGAGCGAGAGCGTTCCGGTCCGGTCCGGTCCCACACAGTTCTTCGCCGAACCCTGCCTCTACCACATCAACATCGACGAATCATTCTACTTCCAGAGGATCTAGGGCATATCAATTGCGGAGACTCAGGGAAAGGCAGCAAATGATTCTATCAATCAATCGCCTCCACCCCAGCCAACGCCCGAAGTCCACTCTGTCCCGGTGGATGTCGTCATCCAATGGTTCCACCGCCTGTGAACGCTGCGATCTCTCGAAGGCCTCAAGGTCAGCAAAGACGTCGTCAACGGGAAAGGCTCGAGCGAGAGCGTTCCGGTCCAGTCCCACCGTTCTTCCGAACCCTGCGTCTACCGCATCAACATCGACGAACCAGTCTACTTTCAGAAGATCTAAGGCACGCTGACGTCCAGCCGCCACACAGTCACCGATGGCACTGGCACTGCGTCCACTGCCGGAGGATCAACTTCATCCAATGCATCCATCGCCTATGAACGCTGCGATCTCTTGGAGGTCTCAAGGTCAGCAAAGACGTCTTCAACGGGAACGGCTTGAGCGATAGCGTTTCGTGCAACAGAGCTGCTGATTTTCAGTGTGAGGTGGCGCGCAGAGCACGCCGCCGAACCTAGTCTTCTATCTATCTATCTATAAATGAATCTGTGTGGCTAAAGAACATCACAGAACGAATGACAAACCACGTGGTGTGACGTCATCAGCAGCTCTTGGTCTAGCGCGTTCCAGTTAGCTAGCGCTGTTTCAGCATCGGCGAGACCGCTTCGTCTACCTTCGCCGAGGTTCCATTTCCCATCACAACTGTACCACATCGTAGCGTAGCACTTCAATCATCAGTTCCTGTGACTGCCGAAAGTTCATCTGCAAGCTTTTACGTCCCGTCTGCTGTATAACATTTTCACGGACAGCAGAGCCCCGATGGGCAGCCGAGGAATCGCCGACGCGCTGTCCGCGAGGCTGAGCACGCCGCCAACGAGGCTGCCTCGCGCAAAGCATCAGTCCAGAACTCGCGCGCGACGACAGGAAAAAACTTGAATGTGTGGACCCCCTGCCTTCCCGCTCCTCCGCCCAACCCGACCCAGACGCCCCCACCAACAACCTCTACAACTGCCAAAATGTCAGCTAACTTTCACGTCCCGTCTCTTCAACAACAACCTTCACGGAGAGCACTGGGGCAGCAGAGACGTCGGCAACGTGAGCGAGCTGAGCGCGCGGCCCGCGAGGCTGCAGGCGCCCCTCCGCACAACCCGACTCCCGCTCTAATCGCACAGACGCCGCCACCAATCCATCAACTCGACGTCGCACAAAATGGATTGTCGAGTCGATCTGCACAGGCAGTCGGCAGTCCCAATGTCGCCCGGCAAGTGCAACGGGCCCGCAGTCCTTCACTATCACGAAGGACAAAGATAGGAGGAACGAGCCGGACGAAGGGGCTCGAGACGAGGGGCGAGGGACGAGGGACAAGTCGAGAGAGGTTCTAGGGACTTCTCAAGAGAGACGAGGACGAGAGACGAGGACGAGGGACGAGTGCAAGGATGTGACCTTTGACGAGATTCGAGTTGCAGAAGGGAAAGAGAGAAGTAAGCTACGGAAAGGGGGAACTAGACCAGAGGAGTCGGGGACGAGGTGACGAGCTTGAGGAGGCGAGGCACGAGGATCACGTAATAATGTTGAGCTGAGGATCACGTAATAGAGCTTGGTTGATGATCACGTAAGAGTCGGGGGCGAGAGGGTTGTGAGTGTGTAGTTGGAGGAGAAGAAAGCAGTGCAGGTGCCGAAGCGGGGAGAGGAGGTCCGAGGCGCGGGAAGGCCGAGGTCACGCGGATGACGAGAGTGCTGAGAGGCCGAACTCGGAGTGGCGAGCTTCCATTCGTGACATTCACCTCCGGGCTTGAGATTCGTTCGTCCACGCTTGGAAGCCATTCCAAGCCTTTCTCGCGTCGCCAGTTCAAGTACAGAAGCAACTGCGACTTCAGCCACTACTGTCGTCGATCAACGATCCGCGGGGCAGCGTCAACGACAACAACGCGCAAGAGAGCGGTTGAGCCAGACCGTCCCAACTGCGCTGCTACCGTTGCCAGAAGGGCCTTTTCCCCGGCACGATCTTGGATCAATGACGTTGCAGTGTCCGATCTGTTTGGCTCTACACTGGGAGTTCAAAAAGTTATCAACCCCAGGCGGCGGCACACCGTTCAAACTCTGTTGCGCGGACAGCAAAGTTTGATTGCCCGGGATCGAAAGGCCCCCGCCCGAGCTGCTCGAGCTCCTGACTGGCGATGGCCCAGGTTAGTACACGTCGATTCGTTCAACTTGCTAGAATGAGTACAGCGGACTAATGGCCTCGCTGACTATCCGTAAAACAGCTGAGAAGATCTTTCGGGACCGCACTCTTGCATTCAACGAAAGCTTTGCTATGGCATCATTCGGCACAAGCAAGGGCCATGGCATAATCAGCGGCTCCGGACCACCATCCTTCTACCTTAGCGGAACAGTATTTCACCGTATCGGCACGCTAGCCCCAGGCCCAGCAGACGACCCCGTCTTTGCTCAAATTCTATTCCTGGCTCCAACCGAACGCGTTGAAGCCCAACGAAGATTCAACGGACCGCCGGAAGAAGTTCGACGTCTGGACTCGGCTTATCAGCAAATTGTTCCTGTACTCGACAACATGCTGCGACTCCACAACAGTCGCGTCAAACTGTTCTTGACGGCACAAGAGTTCATGAACAGCGAAGCATCTCACATGTACCAGCTCCGCTAACTTGCACCGCGCAATCGAGACCCGAGAACGTACAACTTGCCGACGCAAGAGGAGGTGGCCGTCATACTACCCGGAGACGAGACCGAGTACCGATCTTCAAGAAGAGAGATCATTGTTCGGTTACGTCACCCGCCAAACAATGACGGCCGCGGAATTCAGATTATTCACGATGGTCACCCTGCACTCATGGCACTCACGTACCCGCTATTGTTACCGTATGGCAAAGACTGGTACCACGACAGAATCCCGCTCAGCCAAAACGCTATCGCAACAGAGGCAGCTCGGCGCGTGCGAGACAAAAACGGTGTATTGCAACGTACAACAGATAACGCCAACGCCAACCCACAAACCAGAACGGCCGGATCCAAACATGTGACACAGAGCCAATTCAACGCGTATTACTTCCATATTCGTCCTCACAATATCAGTCACCCAACGTTGTTCCTAGGGGGCCGGTTGTTCCAGAAATTTGTCGCGAACGCCTGGGCATCGACTGAACAAAAACGGCTATATTGGATGAGAGCCAATCAGAAAAAGCTCAGAGCCGAAGAATATTTGTCCCTTCAAGCAAGCCTGGCTGAAGAACTCGATCCCGCACAGATTGGCAAAAGAGTCATTCTACCGTCGTCATACACCGGTTCGCCACGCCAAATGGTCCAACTTTACCAAGATGCTATGGCCATTGTTCGTGTTTTTGGTGCTCCGTACATATTCATCACAATGGCATGCAACCCTGCCTGGCCAGAAATCATCAACGCTTTGCTTCCTGGCCAAACCGCATCCGACCGTCCCGATATAGTAGCACGGGTTTTTCACGGTAAATTGAAAGCTCTTCTTCGCAATGTATTAGGCGTTGGTCGTGCACCGGGAGTCTTTGGAAAGGTATGTCAATCGGTGTGGTCAATATAAAATGGATAGGATGCTCACGAGTCTCAATTCTTTGCACAGGTCATCGCATATGTCTATGTTGTTGAATTTCAAAAGCGCGGACTGCCTCATGCCCACATCCTTTTGATCATGGATCCAGAAGACAAACCAAAAACAAATGACGACTACGACAAGATAGTCACCACAGAAATACCGGACCGCAACAAATTCCCTGCGTTGTTTAAGACCATCACAAACTCCATGCTACACCGGCGAGGTGATCGTCCCGGCAAGCATACCTGCCATGACGACCATGGAAAATGTACCAAACGGTCTCCCAAACGACTCCAACCGCGCACGACCAGCAAAGACGGCGGCTATCCACACTACCGGTGTCGCGGCATACACCAGTATGTCAAATTCCCGGGCACAGCGCAAGAAGAAGTTTATACGGATGCAAACGTTGTTCCAACAAATCTGTTCCTTGCGTCCAAGTACAACTGTCATGTCAACGTGGAAATTGCGAGCGGCGTTGCTGCAATCAAGTACCTGTACAAGTACGTTTACAAGGGCCACGACCGTACTTCATTCACGATCGACGAACCCAGAGCTCAAGACGAAATCAACAACTTCCTTGACGCTCGATATGTTTGCGCCCCCGAAGCCATTCACCGGATATTTCGATTCGGGATGCACGATTGGGATCCCGCAGTGGCCAGACTTGCGCTGCACCTCCCGAATGAGCAACAAGTTCGGTTCGACCCAGATCACGGAGCACCGGACTTATCAGCGCCACCGAAAACGACGTTAACCGCCTTCATCAAATTGTGCGCCAAGACGCCACCCAATCACAACGCACAAGAATTGCTTTACGTCGACGTGCCAACCCAATTTAGATGGAACAACAAAGATTGAGCTTGGGTTCCACGAAAATTTAACAACCGGACAATCGGAAGAATCTACTTTTGTGGTCCTGAAGGCGGAGAGCGATACTACTTACAACTACTTCTTCTCAAAGTGCCTTCTCCGACATCATTTGCGGATCTGAAGACTTTCCATGGTGTTGAGTTTCGAACATTCCGGGAAGCCTGTGTTGAACGGGGGCTCCTACGCAACGACACTGAAGCCGACAGATGTCTGACCGAGGCAGCGGTCTTCCGTACTGGCCACGAGCTGCGACACCTGTTTGCCATGCTGTTAACGGTCGATGATGGAGTCACAAACGCGGCGCAGTTATGGACAAAGCACTATGACAACCTCACCCAACACGTTGAATACCAGCTACGAAACCAAAGACGGCAGCCGATCATCACACCCGAGCACGTAGCCAGCTGGGGGCTGCTACAGCTCAGCAATATTCTGCAACGACTCGACTCATTGTCAAACCACGGCCTGCCGCTGCCAACGATTCAGTTCAATGACAAAGCTTCAACAAATCGTCTCATCATGGAGGAATCAGCCACAGCAGCAAAACTCGACGAATTGGAGGGTCTCTGGAGGAACAACTTCGAGTTGTGCAACGCCGAACAACGCGTTGTTGTTGAGACAGTTCTTGACTCGATTCTGAACAGCCGCGGAAAAGTCTTTTTCATTGATGCTCCGGGAGGGACAGGCAAAACGTTCTTGGAAAAAACGATCCTTGCTCGGATTCGCTCAGAGGGAAAATACGCTCTTGCCCTTGCATCATCGGGTATTGCTGCACTACTACTGCCAAAAGGCAGAACGGCACATTCACGGTTCAAGATCCCGATCAACATCTTTAACGACTCTACGTGCAATGTTCCAAAACAAGGACAGCTCGCCGAGCTTTTTCGGATGTGCGACTTAATCGTCTGGGACGAGGCACCGATGCAGCACCGTCAATGTTTCCAGCTGGTGGACAGGATGTTGCAAGATGTGCAATCGTCAACGGCTCGGTTTGGTGGACTGACCGTCGTGTTGGCAGGTGAGTGCCAATCTTTCAACAGCACAGCACAGCACAGCATGACTCACTGACCGATTGGACTGTGACATCACAGGCGATCCGAAGCAATGCCTTCCCGTCACCCTCAACGGCTCGGTTCGGTGAAGTGACCGTCGTGTTGGCAGGTATGTGCCAATCTTTCAAAAGCAAAGTGCAGGGCAGCATGAATAACTAACCGGTTGGACTGCAACATCACAGGAAATCCGAAGCAATGCCTTCCCGTTATTCCACAGCTCGGTTTGGTGGGGTGACCATCGCGTTGGCAGGTATGTGCTAATCTTTCAAAAGCAAAACGCAGGGCAGCATGCTTAACTGACCGGTTGGACTGTAACATCACAGGGAATCCGAAGCAATGCCATCCCGTCATCCTCAACGGCTCGGTTCGGTGGAGTGTGGAGTGACCGTCGTGTTGGCAGGTGTGTGCCAATCAAAAGCAAAGCGCAGGGCAGCATGACTAACTAACCGGTTGGACTGTGACATCACAGAGGCTCCGAAGCAATGCCTTCCCGTTATTCTCAAGTCATCGCCTACACAAATCGTCGACGCTTGCATCATGAATGTTGACTTCTGCGGGGATCTCTCTGTAAGTGGTAGTCCTTGCCTGACCTTTAGACCCTATACTAGGCTAACAACGGCACAGTGCGAGCGCAGACAAACATGCCTCTTCTGGCCGCTGCAAACCGCAGGCCGAAACGGAACAGGCAAAGGCACAGGGCTTTGCAGATTGGCTCTTCGGAGTTCGGAGTTGGAGACGGGTCGGCGAACGAAACAGAAGGCTATCGCGCTCCCACGTGAGCTTCTCCTGCCGGCGACCACAAGGAACAGCTCCGGGTTGATCAGACACGGCTAGCCCGTCCCCGCGCTCGAACTGGACAATATGTCGATAGGCGAAGAAGTCGAATACTTCCGAGAGCGAGCAAAATTGGGCGTGGATCACATCAACGACATGGTGCTCGACCTGCTGCCGCCTTGCTACAGATGGACAACAGCAAGAATACTGATAGTTGCACGACGTCTCGGAGGTCTGAAGGCCAGCAACGACGAAGGGCTCGAGCGAGTGCGTTCCGGTCCGGTCCCACAGTTCTTCGCCGAACCCTGCCTCTACCGCATCAACATCGACGTCAACATCAACGAATCATTCTACTTCCAGAAGATCTAGGGCATAACAATTGCGGAGACTTAGGGAAAGGCAGCAAGATGATTCTATCAATCAATCGCCTCCACCCCAGCCAACGCCCGATGCCAACGCTATCCCGCAGCGACGAATCACCGTCCGGAACCTCCGGGAGCGCGTTCAGTTCGCGCACGGCGACATCCCCCCGCCGCACAGTCACCGATTGCACTGCGTCCACTGCCGGGAGCCTACCCTCGACATAACTTAGGTGCAATGGATCTTCTGTCCAGTCCTGCAAAAATCCCCAAAATCATAGATGAAGCAGCGTAGAACCGTAGCCATCTGCAACAATGTCTCTCAATGTGAGGTGGGAACCTAGTCTTTCAAAAGCAAGGCGCAGGGCAGCATGATTGACTAACCCATTTTTATTTGGCCTTTATTTTGGAAAAATAAGTAGATCGGTATCTCAAATATTGTTAAATGTTTAGATGCTAACGGTGGATCCTAAAAGATTATACTCGAGGAAATATCGTGGGAAGGCGCAGAAATTGCGCTTGATTAATCGAGCGCTGTTTTTTTTTGAGGATCAAAAAAAAGAGCTTTTTACCTATTCCTTTATTTTATTTTTATTTTTATTTATTTTATTTTTGGCAAGCAAAAATAAAATAAATAAAAATAAAAACAGGAAATAATGGCCAAAAAAGGCGCAATGAACGAGTTGAGAATGAACTTGTTTATTCCCTTGTTTTTCTCTTCTTTGTCTAAAAAATAGTAATGATAAAGGCCTTTTTGGAATCAAAAAAGAGCTTTTTGCAAAAAAGGGAACAAGGTTTTTTTATTTATTTTTAGTCTCGGCACTAAAAAAGCCTACAAAAGCGCAAGCGCCCTTTTTTATTTTATTTTTTATTTTTTGCAAAAAAATAAAAATAAAAATGGGCGAGGACAAAAACAGTGTCATTTAGTGAATCTATTATTAAAGAATGTTTAGATATCCTTTATATAAATAACGCGAATTGGTGAAAAGGTATAAAACGAAACTGGTGCGGATCTGAAGTACTTTCTATGGACCAAGATAAAGTTTCTCATTAATTAGTGAAATTACTGTTATAAGCGCGAGGAAAATTTAACCCTTCTTCTTTATTTTTATTTTGTCGCTTTTTTTTTTGCATAAAAATAAGCGACAAAATAAGATTTTTAATAGAATGTCCATCTTTTTTAATTCAACGCGTATTAAATACTTTTTTGGCGCAAGCGCCCTTTCTTATTTTATTTTTTATTTTTATGCAAAAAAATAAAATAAAAATGGGCGAGGACAAAAACAGTATTTTTATTTACAGTAGTTAAACCACCATAATAACTTTTTCTAATAACGCTTTCTACATCGCCTCATACATGATGAATAGATACTTTTCTATCATCATAATACAAAAAGAATTAGACTCGCCCATTTTTAAATGAAAATAAAAATAAAAATAAAAATGAAATGGAAAAGGTAAATCTAAATCGAAAGGTAAATGAGTCATTTTGTAAAAATGGTTGAAAAGGAAATGGTCCAGATTTGACGAGTAATTAGTACATCTCGAATTTTATTTTAAGTATGTAATATTAGACCCGAAAGGAGGTGATCTAGTCATGAACACGGTTGGACTGTAACATCACAGAGGATCCGAAGCAATGCCTTCCCGTTATTCCAAGTCATCGCCTGCACAAATCGTCGATGCATCATACATGCTGACTTCTGCGGGGATCTCTCTGTAAGTAGTAGTCTTTGCCTGACCTTTAGACCCTATACTAACAACGGCACGGTGCGAACGCAGACAAACATGCCTCTTCAGGCCCCTGCAGACCGCATGACCGCAACGGAACAGACGAAGGCACAGGGCTCTGCAGATTGGCTCTTAGGAGTTGGAGACGGCTCGGCGAACAAAACAGAAGACTCTATCGCGCTCCCACGTGAGCTTCTCCTGCCGGCGACCACGACGAACAGCTCCGGGTTGATCAGACACGTTTATCCCGTCCCCGCGCTCGAACTGGACAATATGTCGATAGGCGAAAAAGTCGAATACTTCCGAGAGCGAGCAAAACTGGCGTCCGTGAAGGCTCTGTACATGTGATTGTCATCGTGCGGCCCTCTCACAACCTGCTTCACTAGCTTTCCGTTACTGAACAGTACTGCAGCTGTTGCAGCGAAGTACATCGCATTGCAGGTCACCGGTTACGGTGTGAGGTGGTGCGCTTCGCGCGCCGCCGAACCTAGTATAGAGGTAGTAATCTAATGCGGCGTCGACCACGGCCTCGGCCGCGGCGCCGACGATGTCACCGGTGAGAGAATGCTTGACCATGCGTTGGGAGTCATCCTTGGGCTTAATGCCGCAGGCAACGGGACAGAAGAGGCAGCGGGTTAATCTGTGCGCGGCCCGTTGTTAAGCATTTAGTTGGTGCGGTGAGCGTGCTGGCAGGCTGAACTGTCGCCGAGCGTCCGAATCGCGGTATGAACCGTGCCAATTGTTGCTCGTCGGGGATTGGTTAGCGGATGAGCAGCCGGCGCAAGGTTCTTTGAGGTTGATTGAAGGTTCGTGTGCGATGAAGTGTGTGAAGTAAGACTCGACGTCGATTCCGTGATGTGCCCGAGGCTTGTACCAAATTTTGTCGTCGATCCAACCGTCCCTTTGCATGAAAACAGTCCGAAGCGGCGAGAGTCGCGTGCGGGTCAGCGGCCCTGACGGGCTCCAGGTTCGCCGCAGTCATTGCTTCGGATTTTGTGCGCAAAAGCAAAAGAGGGTGTGGTGAGATTTTCAGGGGCGACGCGGTAGTCGTGACGAGGCTCGTAGGTGAACTAGCTGGTTGGGCGAGAAGCCAAAGATCCAAAGCGGGCGGCGATCGGACTGAGCTGACTCCGAGCGTGCTTCGAGAAGCGAGCCACAGTAGGACGTTCGGCATTCGAGCACCTCCACACCGAACTCGATCTGGCACGCCGACGGACGACGTGTTGCCGACACTCCAACTTTTGCAGCGCCTTTGTGCGACATGGAAGCCCTGTCGTTCCGCAGCACTGCTACTGATTGAGTTTTTTGGCAGAGGAATAGGAATGTCTCTACGAGTAAGTTTCCTGACCTGCCCGATCATTTTGATTGGTCCGATTAGCACGATCACCCGGTTTCACTGCACGGGCTCAGTGCGGGCCCGATCGCAGCGGCCCCTGTCCGCACCGAGCCGGCGTACGTGAAGAGCCGGCCGAACGAGGCCCGGTGTCCAGATGTCCGTCCCGGTTTTATGGCTTCGTTAAACGGGTTCCAACAGGGCTCTTCTTCCTTTCATCTTCTGTCCCATGATTGACAAACTGCCTGTCACGACTCATGACACGCCCCAAGTCGCATTAGCCCTGTCCGCCCTCGGCACGGCCCCATCTCGACCCAGCCGATATCTTCGATTTCGACATCTGTTGCCGAGCATTCTCATAGCATTCACAATCTATCATCTGCTGCCCCTTGCCGCCCACCACCTGAAGCGGGTCTATGACGATCCTCGGACAGCACAACGCTGGCAGACATTGTCATCCGCGAAAGGCACCCCGGTTGCGACGAGCATGGACGAGCTCGGGCGGCAGCACCAAACGCTTCTTGATCGGCAACACCGTTCGATCAATCTCGTAGACTCTATCGGGCCTGAGATTGAGATGTATGCCGACCAGGTCAAGGTCGTGCACGTAAGTGAATGTGAGACATCTCCTCGCGCCTTGTTCGGTCTCACCCACCTGGCTTTGATGCGTCCCACCAGGACTTGGATCGCTTCACCAGAACACCAACCAGTCCTCATCTACCCCAAGACGAGGTAGACAAGATCACCAACTCGGCAATCGACCTTCGTGATTCGCTCTTCACCAAATTGTTCCCCTACATCGCCTCAGGTCGAGGAGGTAGGAGATCATTCGATCAGCTTATCGACACCTTCACTCGACCAAAAGGGGTCGTCATCCCTTGTTCAAACTGGTACTTTCGAGTGAGTGAGAATTTTCTCCAGCTCAGACAACTTTATAATAGGCTGGAACGTTATCCTCTCGACCCACAGTACGCCTTGCACCTCATTACAACGCTCAAGAAAGTTCACTTGACTACGTTGCCCATCCTCATCGTCCACGCCGGGCCGGACGATCTCTCTCCGAAGAATCGACAAACCCTCAAATCCCTCTCGCCTGACGTCGATGTGCTTGACCTCCTTCACTTTTTCTCCGAAGACCATGTCGGTCTCTTGAATGGCGGTTGGGCGATCAAGCCTATCGCTCTCTTAGCCTCGCCCTTCAAAGAAACGATCCTCGTCGATGCCGACGTCGTCTTCATGCAGGACCCGAATGTGCTCCTTCAAGACCCAGGCTATCGAGAAACGGGTACTTTGTTCTTCAGGGATCGTGAACTGTTCCCTACCGATGATGCGGTCCATATTTGGTTCGAAGGCGTGATGAAGAATCGTGTGCCGAGTGCGATGTTGAACAAGTCGAGATGGTGGAAGGATAGAGCGTCGAGGGAGGAGATGGAATCCGGTGTCGTCGTCGTCGATAAGGGGAGACGGGATGTCGTGTTGGGGATGGTCTTTGTCGGGTGGCTCAATACGAAGCAAATAAGGGACGAAGTAACGTACAAGAGAACTTTTGGGGACAAGGAATCTTACTGGTAAGTATGGCACGATCAAGTTCAGGAAAGGCCCTTGAGTCGGAGTTGATTGAAGCGGTGCGGGATTGCACAGGATCGCCTTCGAGCTCGCGGGAATACCTTGTGAGATTCCTCGCTTATCTAGTTATGCCTAATTGACTATGCTCTGACCATACAACATTGGTTTACATCCCGACAGATTATTTCGATCCACCCTTTGCTTCGACCATCGGGCACCTTACCTACTTTAGCGGATCAGACGGAGTCTCAGCCCCTCAGATGTGTAGCGAGCATCATCTTCATCTCGATCGAAGTAAGTCTCTTGAACGTAAGACGCGATACCTGATCACTGACTCTCCGTTTGGTTCAATCCGTGACAGAGGGTCGTCCCTTTTGGTGGAACGGCTCCCTGTTCGAAGACAAGCGCAACCCTTCCTCGACCTATTTTCTCGCGACCCATTACAGTTCCGGTACGGCCGATTGGGCAACCGAATCTGAACCTTGGTGTATGAGGTCACTGAAGGAAACTGATGTGATCATGTTGAAGGAGGTCAAGACGGATTTGGGAGTGGGTTTCGACGAGGTGTATACAAGGGTTTTAGGGGCGGCGGTGCAGATTGATCTTTGGGCCCAACGCTGTGGAATCACTGGGTGCGGTGATTGATGCAATGGAATGGGAGTACTAAATATCAAAGCATGTTCGCTGTTTCGTTAGGCCCGGCCGATGAGATAGCACCTCGCTACTATACCGCTACTGTAGAGCTGAAAGGCATGAGGTTTCTCAAAGCTCGGACTGGAGCGCAAGTGGTGTTAGGGAGCGCATCCATTGACAGACAGCCCCTTATGCAATGAAAACCCCTCGAACAAAAAGAAATTCAGTCTTCTCCGAGTTGGGACAAAAATAAGATAGAGGAGGTTGGGGTATATGTGGTGAAGGGTGCGCCAAAACCGAGGCAACAGGTTTTTAAGTATTGACTAGGTGCGGCGGCGCGCTCCGCGCGCCAGCTCCCACCGTAAGAGTTGACCCGCTGCAATGTGATGTACTTTGCTGCAACAGCTGCGGTACTGTTGAGCAACGGAAGGGTAGTGGTTGAAGTCGGGAGAGAAGCGCGCGACGACGATCAAATGTACAGAGCCTTCATTTCATCACTGAACTCTGTGTTTTTGTTCTCTGGGAGCCCGATGATGGCCTCGAACCGACAACCCGTACAGCATCACGGGTCTGCCGCGGGAAAAAAGCGACTCGACGATTCCTAGCGGCCACGCGCCCCTTCCTCGAGCCGGTCTGAGTACGCTCGACTAGTTGTTGACGTTCTCAAATCACCACCGCAGGCAGGTTAAAAAGTAACCAGTCTTAGTAGCGCCGCCGCGCGGCCGGAAAACCTATGCAAATAGGCGACCTGGGCCCGGTGGCACACCGCTACCGACGGGAGCAACTCGGCGCCGGGACAGGCCCGTCTACCTCTTCCAAGTCCGTTTAGACCACTACCTTGATCATATGACGACATGAGTAGTTCCAGCAGATAACAAGAAGCAAAGATTGGTTTCGCGTTGAATCAGTAACCGCACGTAATTTTCTAAATGTTTAGACAAGAAGCACGTGGGAACAAGCTCGCAAAGGTTTAGAGTCATTACAATTGATCCGGAAATGATTTTCCGGCTTGGCCCTAGGACGTAAGTCATTGACGGGGGAAGCTTGTAGTGCTTTTAGAAAAGCTTGTTGAAGTCCAGGTATATCCATTAACGCCTCAGCACTGCTGAAGCCGTGGTATGTCTGGCCCAGTGCAACACGTGATCTGACGCGGGTTGCGCGAGGTTGCGCGCCGTCCGAACCTGACGGAATCGACGCGTGTCGTGCGTTGTTGATACGTTGACAGCTGTTGTTTTTAGGCCCCATCTCGCCTGTACATTCAACACGAGACCCATTGGTCTCGCCGCGAATATCCTCGTCCTCAATCGCCGAACCGCATACACGTCACGTCTCTCGTTGATCTCCATTGATCTTGTGATCCTTTCACATCGCCAACTCATACCAAGTTTTCACGCTTCGGCGCTCGACAAGCCCCACGTGTATGTCCGGCGATTGTCGTCCGGGCTTTACCAGAGAACGAGCTTCTGAGGGCCTGCTGACATCCACGTCTTAACTATGCATTCATCGCGTGGCCTCGGAACATTGCGGGCTCCTTCCCTCCTGGATAACCATTCACAAACAAGTCTCTGGGTGCGTGGTGGAAGTGCGGCTGCGCGGTCGTCGACGCGCGGTTTGATTGGTTTAATGCAGCACCGTGTCATTCTGACCTTTCCCTGTTCGCCTTCCAGGCTCTGCCTGTACGATGTTCTCTTCCAATACGATCTCGTCTAGCGAGCAATATGATGCGTACCATCCAAGTCCTGCGCCGCCCAGCCGACCGCTTGACGCTCCCGCGTTCGCAAACATCGATTATCCAACCTATTCGCTCGAGTCGGGTAGCCAAGCGTCCGCCTTCCCATACCACCTCCCTGTCCTAGGCAGCACAGCTAGCACAGGGTACCCATCAAATCGACCCTCCTGTCCCGCCGATTCCGCCGCCAATCGCCTGCATCACCTGCATCGCCTGCTGCCTGACCCCCTTCAATTGCCAATGGACGAAGCCAATACATCGTCGGGCGTTCTGCAATCCTCGCCGAATTTCTCATCAGTAGATGGAAGCACCCCGACAATGCATCCATCACCACTTCCCGCCGCGGATCAACAGTTCGCCCGCGTCCAAGTCCCTGTTGCCACCGTGCCGACCGCAGTTTCGCCTTTGACGCCAGCGAAGAGGCCGATGGGCCCTAGCCTCCACGAACAATGCAAGGCTATCCCTAAGCGCAACTGTCGTAAATCCGAACGACTTATGCACGAGCAATGGGCCCAGAGAAGACTTGACGAAGAGCTCGAGTATTGTATCCGACACAATATTCGACTCGATTATTTGAGGAGCATTGTTGCGCCCGTGACTCGCCTTGGCTCTCCCACTTGTTGGAATGACTTTGTGCAGAGCAAGTACTTCGATTCGCTGGCATTTCAAGATGGATTGGAAGGTAGGCACAGCTCTTGACTACCTGGTGCTAAATTCTAGCATAGCATTGCACTACGCTATTGTTGAACTAACGGGCTGGGTTGATCCGCTTTAGTGCCGACCAATTTGGTGAAAAGGGTTATACTCGCAAAGCCATATTGGAACGACATAAAGGATGACGCAGAGTTGATGACGAGGTTTGACGCGGCGCTTGCCTTGGAGCGTGAGGAAGCGACGCAATTAACGCAAGCGACCGAAAGTTCATCCTCCATCAAGATCGCCCGAAACAAACCGATGAGTCACGAAGCCATTAAGAAAGCGCGCCGATGCATGCAGGCCGCGTTGGAAACCATGGTGAGTCCAGGCTCAATTTGATACTGCTCACAGTAAACTAACTGAAAGGATCATGTCACCCTCAAAACCAACCCAGAGCACTTCATATGCGCAAAAATATGTACTCCAATTGTTTGCTGTGGTCTCTTCTGATCTTCCTGAACTTAATAAGGAGCGTTTCATGGTCGCGAGCCCCGGTGGTTTGGCCTTTGCCTATCGACAAGACTGAGGCGATAATTTGGGTTCAAGACAGCTGCTCTCCGACTTCGCGGATTGCGTTACCGGTAGAGCGTTCTTGGAGGAGAAAAAGGCCGAATTGGAAGCAGCTGGTCAGTAGGTGCACGCGCCGACAGACTATTGTCACTTGCTGATTGATGTACATTACGCTGTCACGCAGTTTGGGAGGCGCCACTGACAGAAGCGAATCTTGCAACAAAAGCCTCGTGGTACAGCACGATCGTGAAAAAACTTTTCTGTGTGGACTATGTTCTGATCGAGATTTCAGTTGCTGCTTACTTGTTGACTACTAACGATGAGTCTTCTTCTCGGTGCAGATGATGCCATGAAGCGACGTACCAAGAACCAAGGGCACGAAAACAAGGACAAATTTCCCAAGTTGGTGTGCGACCCAACCGCGCTCATGCAACAGGCCAGTATCGTAGTTGAATGCGGCCCGAGCCTCAACTTGGAGACGGACTTCGCCAGCCCCATGGGCAAGCCAAAAATGTCGGGGGCAGACTTGGATCGTATCATTACCCTGCTGCGTGCAGGAGAGTTGAGATTCAGGCTAACGGAAGAGGTACTAGCGGATGCAGAAGATGAAGATGGTGCAGCTATCCCTGCCAACGGCCAAGATGGCAGCGCGATGAGCCGCCCCGATTCCGACGAGCACTCTTAGAGCTTAGGGCAGCAGGTCTCGACGCTGAAATGAGCCAGCGCGCTGGGACGGACGTGAAGTGTAGGGCTGAGTTGGAAGATACAACGAGCGGATGCCTCTGGGCGAAGCAAGATGACTTAGTCACTGGACTTAGTGCGCTAAGGATCGTGCCTGTAGTGCACCAAAGCCGCGAGCGTATCCTGCATGATGTTCGCCGTAATGATACCTCTGCTGCTTCCGCAGAACAAGAATACTGAAATGCTCCGTTTTTTGAAAATTTCGGATTGTAGCGTGCTCTGCGTCCTCCGAAATAGATCGCTCTGGATCCGCAATTCTCTAAGTGCGCTCTGACATACGCAGTTCCGGATTTCCGCACTGAGTATTCGAGGTGTTCGAGGTGTTTTGAGATCATTTGACACTGGCGCACGGCCAAAAAAGTCTTATCCGATCTCTCATTATGACGACTAGCGACCGAGTATGACGGTCCATGCTCAAGTGCTTGCCCCGAGTTGAACCCGCCAGCATGTCGTGCCTCGTCCGAAAGTGTTTCACGCGGTGTGGGCATCAGGTAATTGCCACGGGGGTCCCTACGTTTCGCTCCATCTGATCTGTCCAATCAACTCAGTCTGGAAGGCGAGCCGGTCTTCTCAACTCCAAAGTACCAGGCGACCTTTCGTGCTAAAGTTGAAATCATCATTACTAGGGTTTGAAGTGTGAGAGGAACACTGTCAGGGAACTTCGCCGTTCCTTTTTTTATTTCTTATTTGATAGACTTCATTAACAGCATAATTATATTAATACCTAGAAATCTTCGGAAAAGTCGGAGGGAATGCTGTTACGCACACTGGCAGAAGCCAGTAGCGTAGGACTCATTGACCCTGAACCAGGATCAACCATACCCACTAAAACCCCCTTTGGTGTCTTACAGAGACACTAGGCGACCCTTGGACTCCTGGATAGAGGCTCAAAGCCCCTCGAACTCCGTTCGGGTGATCGGTTCCAAAAGATCCGACGAGAATCGACGACGGCGACAGAGCTTCCAGATCGAGTGAAAGAAGAGGACTCGTAGTTCGACAAGTCGACGTTCCGAGCGAGACACGACCGGGCATACAAAGTCCACAAAGACTGGGTGGGGGGTCGGGGACAGAGCAGACCAGAGGCGCCGGGCAAATGGGCAGCCGACCGCGAGGTGAACCAGGCACTCGGGTGCTTCCGAGAGGCACATCACACAGGAGGTAGATCGATTGTTGGGATGTGGGCTGGTTGGGGAGGCGACTTGGCTTCCCGGATGGAGGGACCCCAGGGAGAGAAGGTGGCTGGTATCCTCGGCGTCCGAGTGAACCCGGCGAACCTTGCGCAAAGCCTTCCACCAAGCGTTCCAGCGTTGCTCAGGCAGATCGAATACCTTCTGGTGTCCCTTGGGGAAGATAGGGGGAAAGATGGAGACTTGGTGGCGTTTGGACGCGTTCACAAACGAAGACGGGGTCATCACCTCGCCATCGGGCCCTCGAAAAAGCGTCGGGTTTACCGAGAGTTGTATTCCGTGGCCCGCTGGGAAATAGAGTACGTGCGTCGCCCATTGCTCTAGGTTCTGGCTCTTGGAGAGTTCCGGGGGATTGAGCGTGGTCACCAACGCCCAGGCTTCGAAGTATTGGACCCAACGAGCAGGAAGAAGTTTTGTCGTTTTTCTCACCGCATGGTCCCACTTTGGGGGAGGATGGCAAAAGTATGCCCACCAGATCCAAATCCAAGGGCAACGATGCTGGTTGGGGGCCGGTCTGGACAAGGTGAAAGGGGTTGGTTCGTTTGGTGCCTGGAGGCGGATGCGGATGTCGAAGAGGTGGCGTGTGAAGCAGCCGTCCGGGGCCCGTAGCTGGAAGACCCACTTCGCGTGATCGATTGCTAGACGCCGAGGCAGATCAATCAAACCGAAGCCGCCGTGATCGAGAGGGGTGCAGAGGCGCGACCGGGAGACCTTCGGACGTCGCTGAGTACCATCCGAAGCTCGACCGTGAAAGGCGAGCATGGCAGCCTCCTCGATCTCCTTGACCACGCTCTTGGGGGCGGGAAGGAATCGGCTGTAGTACAAGATCTTTGTGTAGCAGTAGATGTTGATGATCGAACACTTGGCTGCATATGGGAGATCGTACATCGGAACTGAGCGTATCCGAGCGATGGTCAAGGCCTTGACATCTTCCCAGCCCGCATCCTCGGCGATCTCCACCCCGACCTGAATACCAAGGTAGCGAAACTGCGAATCGCTGAGACCCGAGGTCCCGAGATCTGGGGCGACCGGCCGATCCCGAAAAGCTCCAAGGGGGTAGAGAAAAGATTTGGGGTTGCTGAGCTTGCTGGCACTTGCCCGTTCGTAAAGCTCGATCGCCCGATTGAGGTGGTCGAGGTCCGAGAGGTTGTGGAGTGCGCAGCAAGCGTCGTCGGCAAAAAGGAGTTCGCGAACGTTTTGGAGGCCCGCAATATCGATGCCCTTGACTCTCAATCGAATCTGACAGGCAAAACCTTCGATCGTCAGGACGAAGAGAGACGGAGCCAAAGGATCACCTTGCCGAACGCCCGACAGGATGTCGAAAATGGCAGAGAGCCAACCGTTGAGGAAGATCGAGGCAGATTGGTTGGTGTAGGTCGCTCGGTACCATTGGCGGGCTTTGGGGCCGAGGCCAACGGCGCAGAGGACTGCATCAAGGTACGGGTGGGTAAGACGATCGTAAGCCTTTTCAAAGTCCATCACCGCTAGCATGCCAGACACGGGTGTTGAGCCCGGAAGTCCAGGGTCCATGAGACATTGGACCTCAGCGATGTTCGTGCCGATCCAACGGTTCGGAACAAAGCCACGTTGGGTTGGGCCGATCAGGGACTCGAGCAAGGGAGCGAGGCGCTGGTTGTGGGCTTGCGAGATGATGCGCTCGTCCGCATTGATGAGCGATATGGGGCGTTTGTTCGAAAGCTAATCCCTCTCGCCGCGTTTGTGGATGAGATGGATGTGGGTGGTGTTGTGGGGGAGAGGTCCAGGCTGACGGGCCTCGGTGGGGATCGAGTTGATGACGTCTCGAAGAATTGGGCCAGTGGCCGGCCACGTAGCGCGATAAAACTCAACCGGGATGCCGTGAGGCCCTGGCGAAGAGTTCGACTTACACGCCGCTCGAGCCTTTGTCATCTCCTCCAACGGGTACGCTTCCTCGAGCTTGAGTGAGTCCGCGGGGGAGAGGCGAGTTGAAGCGAGGCCGTCGATGATCGCCTTCAGGGCCGCGTCGTCGATGGGGCGGTCCTCATAGACCCGCTCGAAGTAGTCGCTGGCCGCTCCAAGCATCGAATCAGGGTCGGAATCAGGGTCGGAATGAACAACATCGTTGACCGTGAGCGAAGGGATCAGGTCGGATGCTCGCACTTTGCGCAGGCGGATGAAGATGGAAGAGGGACCCGCCAGAGATGGGTCGAGGCGGGACCGCAGGGCCGCACCGTAGCGCGAGTGGTCAGCCCTCTCTTGCTCCGACCCGCCACGACGGAACCGAGCGAAAGTCCGGGCCAGAGCCTGCAGCTCGGGCAGCAGGCGGTGTTTGGTGGACGTCCAAGCTGCTGGTGGATCGTTGGGCGTCTGGAGGAGGGCTTTGCTGTAAAGGGTGCGGACAATGGAGGTGAGGTACTCGCAGGTCGCGTCACCCTCGATCACGTGCAAACCCAGCTTGAATTTGCCCGGACCGATGTCGATTGCGCCCGGCACTTGGAACCGTGCCACAACCATTGAGTGCGTCGATTTGAGGACAGGAGCCCAAATTTTGTGATCATGGAAGAGGTCGACCCAATCAGGCGAGACATAGATGCGGTCAAGGCGACGGCACGTGCCGGGCGCTGAGCGATTCGTCGTGGCTCGTCCTTTGGGATGATGGAGCCGATAGGCGTCGAAAAGATTGTTGGCCGTGGCAAGGTCGCGCATCTCCTGACCCCCATAATTCGTTCCGTTTTGGTTCTCCGAATCGAGGGGCTGGGACTCAACACAATTCCAGTCCCCACCCGACTAGGAGCGCAGGCGGCGAGGGTTCGTCACGTACAACTTGTCGGAGGGCGGTGCTGAGGTGTGAGAGGAAGCGTTTTTTGTCTGGCTTGTCGGAGGAAGGCGCGTATATTGATACAACCCGGACTTTTGAATCACCCACACAAAAGGTGGCGTCGGTGACTCGGTCCGGGAAAGAGAAAGAGGCACGAAGAGTGTTTGGAGGCGACTCGGACAAAGAAAAAAAGAAAAAAGAAAAAAGAAAAGAGACAGAAAAAGGAAGGAAATAAAGACACGAAGGGAAGAAGGAAAGTCGAACACATGATGTACATATAGTACTCTCTTGTTACCTTGCCCGAATTCGGTGTCTTTACACCAACACCAAGTACACGCAAAGATGGTATGCCTAAGCTTGAGAAACACGCTTATAATCCCGCTCGCAGCCGCCTCACCTAACTTCTTTTGGGGACCCGGCGTCGTCGTCGGTCTGGGACATCGTGTTTCAGCCGTTTCTGGATGCTCTACACCGTCGAAACATCGCGCTGAATCTCTCCATACCTGCACTTCATCCGTACCCACAGAGCCGCGCCATTACATCGCTTGCTTTTGCCGATGACGTTGTCGTCGCCGTCGCGGGCTCGGAGTCACTCACCTTGCTCGACGATCTGGCGCTCGACTGGAGGCATGCAACGAATGGCCGGCTCAACACGGACAAGACGGTCGTCCTACCGATCGGACGCCGCTGGGACCCGGGGCAACGCCCGCTCGTCGTCAAGGCCGCAGGCGAGTCGCTCGAGTGGATCGGCCTCCCCTTCGACCCGAGCGGCGACACCGAACTCGCCTACGCGAATCTCATCGAACGCCTCGAGGCGACGCTGGAAGGGGTTCAGCATCGCTGGCTCACACACCACACCCGTGCCTTTTACGTCAATCGGTACGCCATCCCCAAGATCCTGCACTTCCTTGCAGCCGACATCCCGCCGCCCGAAGTCGTCAAGAAGCTCGATGACATGCTCGTCGATTTCGTCCGTGGGGCAAGGGCAGGACCAGCTACAGCAGAGATATCGTGTTCACAGCCAAGCTCAAGGGGGGACTCGGGGTGATCAGGATGCAGGACGTCGTGGACGCGGTTGCGGCACGGATCTGGGACGTTCTTCTCGGCGGTTCGGGCGCGATCTGGCAAGGACTTGCGCGCGCGGCACTCCAGCGAGCTCAGTCCGACCTCGACCTGGCCACCGATCTCTGGCCACATCCATCCACTCCCATCCCCAGCGACCTCCATCCCCGACGGCGAGCAGCATTGGGGGTTCCGAAACAGCAAAACGCGGGCTCCCGCAGCGACTGGCAATCGCGGCCTGGTACCAGTTCACTGTCGATCGACACAAGAACACGCCCTTGGCGGTGGCGGTAGCGGCAGGACGGCTCAACGTGCCTCCCCGGATCGGCACCAGCACCGCTCGAGGCGATTCTCCCCAAGCCCGTGGCCCGCTTCGCAATGGAGCAGCGCCTTCCGGACCCGGTGCTTCCACAGCAGGCGAGCCAGTACAAGCTGCTGAACATGGCTCGACCGTACACCATCCGTCGCATCCGCCGGGCCCTGAATGCGAAGGCCTTTACCAACACGCTCGGGCTCAAGGGACCACCGCAGCCGGACGACCTCAGGAGCTTTTGGAAGGCGGTCAACTCGAAGGCACTGACGGCGAGGGAGAGGGAAGTTTGGTTCAAGCTGATTCTCCGCTTCACCCCGACGTGCAAGCTGCAACACCAACAGAATCACGACACTTCTCCCGCGTGCCTCGTCTGCGAAGCGCCGGTGGACGACACCGACCACTACTTTTTCGGCTGCGTTGACTCGCGGAATGTCTGGATCGCGGCAAGGGGCGTGCTCTGCGACGCACTCGGGTGCGACACGATTGAGGACGCCCAGTACACGACACTGCAACGGCTCTTTGGCCTCCCCAAGCTCAAGGCCAAGCTCAGCGAACAGGAAGGGGCGGGCAGGACGATCGAGATGTCCACGGGGATGGTTTTGGAAATGATCAGCAGTGGGAGATGGAGGATGCAGAAGCACGGGACGAGGATGGAAAGCGTGGAGAGGAGGAGAGTGGTACTGGAGGAGAGGATGAAGTTGAGGGCGGGAGGAGCAGGGGGCGGGCGAGGGCAGTAGAGGCTGGGTTCCATTTCCCCCCCCCCCCACCACACCCCACACACACACACCATCACGCTTCATCTTCCAACAAAAAACTGTATACTAAATATCTTGCTTTCATCTTTCATCTATTACAGGTCTGCCTTCGTTGCTCATGGACCGGCTCGCGATTTGAGATTGACTCGACGGTGACTCGCGCTCTTTGGCTTCGGGGTTCTGAGTCAAGGGAGGGATCAGCAGACACAGGCAGAAAGTCGGCTTTGAGGGGCCAGGGACTGCTGAGGTGGAGGTTTTGAGAGGCCTCCACCGCGTCTTGTTGTGACCGAGCATAGACTTGGGACTTCGCGGGTCAGGGTAGCTGCGCAGTCGCTCTCTTGTCTTTGTCTCGACCGAGTTGGGAAGTGACGGCGGGGTGGGTCTCTTGTCGTTAGTCAATTATTTTTGTACTCTTTCTCTTTCTCTCTCTCTCTCCTTCTCTCTCTCCTTCGTCTCCTGGGGGGAGCAACCGCTTGGCTGGGGCACTTGAATCCCAAGTATCGGATTGGTGGACACCGGCCCGTTTCTCGCATCTTGCGGGCGGTTTGTGTTATCATCGTCGACTTCCATCTAGTTCTAGTTTTTCCGTAGGCCAATCATGGGGAACAGGAATTGGGGGCAATATGATGAACAAGTTCTACAAAAAAAAAACATGGCGGGCGGACTGGTGCACGGTCACATTGACTTCTACTGCGCCTCGATCACTTCCTTTGGCTTCAATTTGCTTCCATGAGTTTCTGTCGCTTTCCCTGGGCTTTCCTGCGACTACAAATAGGGCTTCTGTGTAGAAATCGCTCTTGTCTTCCTTCTGCAATCTTGATCTCATAGTCAACTCCCCCAGTAACCTCCAGCCCCCTCGGCCTCTGTTCTAGTAGTCTTACAAGGACAACTGCATCAATCCCGCATCTCGTCCCGTCATCCTCTCTATCGCCTGCTGCTTACGGCTCAGCAACCTCAACCTTGACAATAGATCAAGATTCCCCATTGATCTAGTTGTTCGCCACCATGGACCGCCCGCCTTCTGCCACCATGGAAGACCTCACTCAGGCATCGCTCGACAGCCTCATTGACCAGCTCCGCACCCTTCAAGCTCGAAACCAAGCCCTTGAAGCCGAATGCCGTTCACACCTCTCTGACAAGGAGAACTACCAGGTCACCGTCACCGCGCTTGCTAATCAGCAACTAACCCCCATCTAACGCGGACTCCAACGGGCGGTGAGTACTGCTGCCGCTTCACGTCCCAAGAGCGGGAGCGAAGATACTCGAAAACTAGGCAAGAGCGCCTAGAGAAAGAAGGAAGAGAATATACAGAAAGTCACGACTGGGAACAAAGAAAATCAGGAATACTAAGACAGAGAGGAGGGGAACACACCCGAGGGGCCAAGGGAGGGGGTCGAAGCCGGAGATAGAGGTCCCCAGGGACTAACAGGCCGCAGCCAAGCCCCAGCTACTCGTCACCCCGACATCGCCTGATGTCCTCCCTTGGCTGAATCTCGAGTGCTGGCTGTTGAGCCGTCGGGGCCGAGCGAAAAGCGATCCAATACAACGAAACGAGCCTCGCCTTGACGCGAGGATACTGACCAGAAACGAGCGACCTTCCTTCCCGAGCCATGCCGTAGATCTTGACCAACGCGAGCGAACGAACCATTCGACGGACTCCAACACACGGCTTAGTAGTAAAAGGAGAAGTGGCTGAAGCGTAGTCAACAACCGAGCAACAGGAACGACAAGAGGAAGGGAAGGGAAAAAGGGGGGAAAGGAGAGGGGAAAACTTCACAAAGCCTTCAACGCAAAGACGATCGGCCCGGCTTGCCGATCCATCCAAGAACGAAAACCGCTACTGCGCAAAGTAGAGAGAGGGAGAGAGGGAGGTGCGCAGCCTTCCACTGCGCAACAAGTTTCGAGACAGTCAGCTTCTGAAGGAGAAGTCGACCTCCGAAAAAGAAGGGTGGAAAATGGGAAGGAAGGACTTAACTCGGTCATAACACCTCCCAATCTCGAGCCCCAGGCACAAAGCCCGCTCGAGAGAGAAATTCTCGCTCGAACGCTCTGAGTGCACTGGGGAGCGAGGGAGGGGCCACGACCTTGTCCAGCTCGAACCGCTGATGAACGCGCCAGCGGAGCAAGTGCAGCCGCTGGAAGCCGATCGCGCAAGCCAGCCGAACCCACATCCATTTCGAGGTCGTTCTCCCACGACCCCGCAAAAGGAGGAGCCCCATAGTCAGCTGCTCCGGAGTGAACGTCGACGGATCGACGTCGGTATCGTTGATGCCGAGCTTGTCAAACAGAATGCGAAGCACCCCGCCCCAGAAGCTGGTCGAGTACGCGCACTCGAAAAAGTAGTGCGACACCGTCTCGATGACCGCTGCATCGTTGCCGCAGAACAGACACGTCGGCGAAGAGGCATGACCCTGAGTATGCTGCTTCTTGCGCGTCGGCGTCACGTCGTACATGAGCCGCCAGTGGGTGTCCTGCTCCACAGCAGACGCGAACCGGTCATGAAGCCATCTCCAGAAGCGCTTCCTATCGCTCTGAGAAGTCCCATCACGAAAACGCTTGACACGATCCTCCCTCCCTGGGAACCGAACCACGTTCACAAGCCGACGAAGCTTGTGAATATTGAACGGTCGGGTGAGCCCAAAGAAGTTGAAGCACCGAGGACGGGGAGCCTCCTTGAGAGGTATCCCGAGCAGGTCGCAACGCGGTCTTGGGCAGCAAGGCTTTCGCTTTGAGCAACTGACCCACGCGCGACCACACGTGCTCGTGCTGTAGGGCGGATTCCTTAGAGTGCTGCCAGAACCCGCGTCGATGACCAACCAGAGCCCAGCCCTTTCCTTCGTCCCTACAGTACAGGTCCGCGCTCTGCGCAAACTGCCAATCCAATCCGGCAACATTGTCGAAAGAGGATTCGGCGCATGCATCTCTTGAAGGTGCCTTCACTTTTGGTGTACTGGTAAAGGCGACCATGACGGTTTTGCAACAAACATCACCCACTTTGTCCATCTCGAAGTCCAATTCAATGGGCACACTCAAAGCCTTCGTGCTGATGTGACTCAACTCGGAACTTACCCTCTCGTCCTCGGAATACCATGGCTCCGCCTCCACAATCCCATCATCGATTGGAAACGGAACACTCTCGTATACTCTTACCAATTCTGTGCTCTGGGTCATACTCAGCCCATCAATGTCTCGATTGAAGGAGCTCCTCTTGTCCCATTGGACCACAAACATCTCGACATCTCTTTCGCTTCAAGCTTCGCCTTCGAACGCCTCGTCAACAACAGCGATAACCATCGTGGACTACTATTCTATGACCCGGCATCCCACCAGCTCTTGTCATCAAGCCCCGCCCCCTCTCAATCATTATCAGACGATAACCAAGACTCTCTAGAATATCTCGAATCATTGAAAAATTTTGTGCCCCCAGAATATCACCACCTCCTTGCCGCGTTCTCCAAAGTCAAAGCCGACCAATTGCCACCCCATCGCAAATTCGACCTCAGTATCGACCTCGAAGATAACACAACACCTCCCTTTGGTCCCCTCTACCCTCTCTCTGAAACTGAACTCCAAACCCTTTCTTCATGGCTCAAGGAAAACCTGTCCAAGAATTTCATCCGTGCCTCCACGTCGCCCGCAGGTGCCCCCGTCTTGTTTGTGCGCAAGAAGGATGGATCGCTTCGTCTGTGTGTGGACTACCGTGGCCTCAATAAGATCACTCGCAAAAATCGTTACCCCCTCCCACTCATCCCTGAAGTCCTCGACCGAATACGCGGCGCCAAAATCTACACCACACTGGACCTTCGCTCTGGCTACAATCTGGTGCGCATCAAAGAAGGGGACGAATGGAAGACCGCATTTCGAACGCGCTATGGACACTTCGAGTGCCTCGTCATGCCCTTCGGTCTCACCAACGCGCCTGCCGCCTTCCAACACCTCATGAACTCTATCTTCCGCGATCTTCTCGCCGTCTTCGTGCTTGTTTATCTCGACGACATCCTGATCTTCTTTAGCGACGAATCTCAACATACTCGGCAAGTTCAGGAAGTCCTCCAACGCCTCATTAATAACAAACTTTACTGTAACCCAAGAAATGTGAATCCGACCGGGCTTCAACGGAGTATCTCGGTTTCATAATCTCGCCTTCTGGAGTCTCAAGGTCTCAAGACAAAGTCAAAGCAATCACCTCATGGCCCACTCCAACCTCTTTCAAGGAACTTCAATAATTTCTTGGCTTCTGCAACTTCTATCGACGGTTCATCGAAGGCTACTCAACGGTCATCGCTCCTCTCACGCGACTTCTCAAAAAGAACATTCCTTTTTTTCTTGACTCGGCCGCGCTCTCTTCTCTCGATCGACTCAAGCAACTCTTCACATCTGGCGCGATTTTGTGCCACTTCAACCCCTTGCTCCCCAGCATCATCGAAACAGATGCATCCGACTTCGCAATTTCTGGGATTCTCTCTCAAGTCACTGACGGCCACCTACGTCCTGTTGCCTTCATGTCGCGCAAGATGTCACCCGCCGAACAGAATTACGAAATTCACGACGAGGAACTTCTGGCAATCGTCGAATGCATCAAAATCTGGCGGCACTACCTCGAAGGCTCCCAACACCCGTTCAAAATCTACACCGACCATGCCGCCCTGCAATATTTCCAGACCAAGAGGGTACTCACGCGTCGGCAAGCTCGCTGGTCAGAAACCGTCAATCACCATAAATACACCATCGAATACCGCTCTGGCTCCAAGAACAACAAGGCGGACACGCTCTCTCGTCGTCCTGATTTCTCGGAAGGGGAAAGGCCTCTGAACAGCCGGGGCAGATTCTCCTTCGCCCTCACACTCTCGCCGCAGATTTGACTGTGTCCTAGTCGTTGTCGACCGACTCACCAAAGAAGCTCATTTCATCCCGACTCACAAGACCGACTCATCTCGCGACCTGACTCGGACGTTCCTCACTCACATTTTCAAACTCAATGGTCTCCCAACGGACATTGTCTCCGACCGAGGCGCCACATTCACCTCCAACTGGTGGTCTGAATTTCTGGCTATGCTCAAAATCAAACCGAATCTATCAACCGTTTTTCATCCCGAATCCGATGGCCAGACCAAACGAACGAACCAGACTCTCGAACACTATCTTCGACATTTCTGCGATTATCTGCAGACCAATTGGTCTGAACTCCTTCCTCTCGCCGAATTCGCCTACAACAATTCCTTCCACTCGTCCATTGGCACCTCCCCGTTTTACGTTACTCGTGGTTATCATCCTCGTCTAGAAGTCTCTCTCCGTGATTCATTTTTGACCGATGTCCCTAAATATCTTCAGCATCTTCGCTCTGTCCAGGAAACCGCCCGCAAACAAATTTTGCAAGCCCCAAGAAACTCAAGCTCGTTTTGCCAACCTCAAAAGGAAGCCAAGCCCACCGTTCAAGATCGGCGACCAAGTCTTGCTCAATCGAAAAAATATCCAAACCTCTCGACCCTCATCCAAGCTCGACTCCCACAAATTGGGACCGTTCCGAATTCAACGAATCATCAGCCCAGCGTCTTTCACGGCGTCGATGAAGATCCATCCCGTATTCCATGTCTCGCTCCTCGAACCTTACCAAGCCAACAGTCTCGCGTCTCGATGTTCCAACCCTCCACCGCCTCCTGAAATCATCAACGGCGAAGAAGAGTACCAAGTCGAACAAATCCTTGACTCAAGGAACAATCGTCGTTCAAGACGCCTCGAGTACTTCGTCGATTGGACAGGATACGGCCCTCAGGATCGTCAATGGGTCTTCGCTGCCGACTTCGATGATGACGACTCCCTCGTCATTGAATTCCACACCAGGCATCCTCACAAGCCTGGGTTCGAACGCATCCAGGGACTCAACGGAGCTCGTCCCCAAACCCGGGGGTGATGTCACGAATCTGCAGTCCGAGGTCTGAGCGCAGCGCCACCGCGCAGCTTGCTCAGCGCTGGGAACTTTCTAGGAGCTTCCAGTTATCTCTATGATCTTGCGCCTCGATCACTTACTTTGGCTTCAAATTGCTTCCATGAGATTCTGTCGCTTTCCCTGGGCTTTCCTGCGACTACAAATAGGGCTTCTGTGTAGAAATCGCTCTTGTCTTCCTTCTGCAATCTTGATCTCATAGTCAACTCCCCCAGTAACCTCCAGCCCCCTCGGCCTCTGTTCTAGTAGTCTTACAAGAACAACTGCATCAATCCCGCATCTCGTCCCGTCATCCTCGCTATCGCCTGCTGCCTACGGCTCAGCAACCTCAACCTTGACACCCAGATCCATCATACAGCTTTCGGGCCGGCCGGGGCATTCGAAGGAGAGGCACGTGGACTGTTCGTCAGCTGAGTAAGATAAGGAATGTCGCAAAAGCCAACGCTGCCGCGAGGGTCACTCGAATGAGGAGCTGGGACGCGGTTGATAGTTGCCGAGGGATCGATGTTTGTGTCGACGAGCCTCGGCCGGAGGTCGAAGTCGATCCTGTCAAAAGGGTATTACTGTTTCATCCCACTTAGAATAGTTTAGTATCTAGTTGTTGATATTAGCCGGGCGCCTCTAGCCTTCCAAGTGCGCGCGCCCTTAGCTCTTCTCTCTCTTCTCCAACTATCTTTACTACCATCTTCGGCTCTCTTGCTTACGTACCTCGTGCCTCGGGCCTCAGATGCTCTGAAAGATCCACCCGCAGCACCGGTGGCTGAGTTGCCATCCGAAAGCGGGGTCGAGTAGTTGCCGATAGGTCTCGTTTGATCGGTGAAATCGCAGGAACTTGCCGCGCAAGTGCACCTATTGCCCACAGGATCGAAGAACGGCGTGGAGCAGTTTGTAGGCAAATGGGCCCTGACACCGAGCGTTGTATTCTGTGCCGGAACCGGGTTTTGTGGGGTTGGCGGCGTCACGGGGCACCCATAGCAATTTGTCCACGAAAATTCGGTGAAGGGACACTGCAAGAGTAGGCCAGCTTCATTCTGTGCGAGCCCATTGCAGATCTTGAGCGATGCATCAACGGCGGGCGTGGAGCACTGCAACGCGGGGGATTGCGCGATCTGGTTGTTCGATTTGGGGTCTCGCATCCACGCCAAGAGCTGTTGATTCTTCACAAACCACACGTCCGGGAAGGTCTGTACCCAATCAAGGAACTCTTGCAGCATCTCGCGCTGGGCCGTTGGGTTCGTCAGACCAGGATAGTTGACCGCAAGGTGGATGGGATGGGTGTAGAGTCCGAACGGCTGGCGGTTCCCACTGTAGTGCGAGAGAAAGCTTGACCTGAGCCAAGCGAGTACCTCCGACATGTCTTCCGAGTCCAACCACGGATCCCTACGCGTGCGCGACGCAGAAGAAACCGAGCAAGGCACTGGCTGTGAGCAAAGGAGGAAAATACCCCTACGTGTCCCATCTTGCGGACTCACATAAGATGAATATCGGAGGCATTGTTCGCTTCGAAAACGACATGCCTTTGCATTAGATGGAGATTAAATGACCAGTTGTGTTAATACAAGGTACTGTCATTACGGGAACACCACGACTCACATTGGGACCTCCCACAAGCCCGGCAGCTTTAGTGCTCCTTTGCACACCCCCGTCACATCCAGACAGTTGTTTGCCAGGCCGTTGTCAAGTGTGTATGGCCAGTACGCGTCCGTGGCAGCTACATCAGCTGGACTCGCCGACGTCGCCGAAGAGTCGTATAGGAAACCGGACGTGTGCAGGGTCGTCAAAGTGCTGCTGGAGAAATTGAGCATTGGCGCACGAAACCCCTTGAGCTCGACCAATGGAATCCCGGAGAAAGCGTTTAGCGCAGCGAGGTTGCCGTTGATCTCGGTCGGTGTCAAATCACAACATGCATGCGAGGGAGTTAGCCCTTCAAAAATTCGATCAAAGATTTCTCCAGTCATGCTTGCAGAGAGCGTAGACCGCTTGGCACTCACGGCAGGGGGGTCGCCAACATGAGTCATAGTGTGGTCGGCGATTTCGTTGCCGGCAACGAACCAGTCGGTGACCATGCTGTAATTGCTGTACATGAGCTGTGAGTTTTTCTGAGTGAGTGACTAGACCTCAAATGCTTTGGTCGGAACCGAGGTGGCAAGTACTGACCGAGTTGAAGTAGGTCATCTTGGGTTGACATCCATTCGGGTTCTTGCGCTTGGACAGGAGATAGTCAAGCACCTCGATCGTGAAGGTGTTGACGGCGTCATCGGCGGTGACCGCTGAGCAGGGGGATTGTTTGGGACAGAAGCACAGCATGTGAGTGATCGAGGACTAGAGCCAAGGATTTCGTACACCGAGCACGGTTGTGTTCCCATGTAGAGTCGTACCCATTTTCGCCCTGAGCTTGCGCGGCAAGTCGACTCACTGATGAATTGAGGGGTATTCTTCGGACTCAGTCGCCCTGGGGGATTCACGGATGCGCACTGTTGATCGGGTGCCAAGTTTGGTGGGACAGATGGTGCAACGATTGGGAAGGTGTGGGCAGGATCAAGGGAAAGTGGCAATCGGCATGACTCTCATCATCGTCAGGGACCCCACGCAGCCAGTTCAGTGACGAGCTCGGCAATGCCTTCGGCGAGCAGCTGTGGAGCAAGGAGCTCGGAAGCAGTGTGATGTAGAGACAGACCACCTACATGGCATGAGGGGAGCACGCAGGTAGTGTCATCACAGGTGTATCCTGCAGCTCTGCGGAGTGGGAGAAACATCGATGATCACCCGCGAGGTCAGCCGCGAGTCTTCTGAGCGAGCATCATAGTCGAATCAAGGTCGCTCGGTCGACGCGACCCCAAGCGGCTGCCAGCTGCCACCTCCCCGCGCGCCGTCCGGCCGCGGGCCCCGCCGAAGCTCGATCGTGCGCTCGGGGCTCCGGGCTTTCGAGTGCCTTAGCTCGACCAACGATCACTAGACCTGAGCGGGTGCATTGTGAACCAACGTGCGAAGGAAACGTGGCAGAGCGGGTACTCACTCTGCAGAATTTGAGCCATTTGAGATGGCCTGTCCTTCACCCGAGCTCGTCGTCGACTGTCGTTTCCAAAACGGTACAGCAGCAGAGTCATCGGCGGCCGCCGGTTCGCGCTCGAGCTTGAGTCGGTCGAGGTGTCGCGCAAAGACTTGGGCCCCAGCGCCCTCTCGTTCTTCGAGCAATGACGACGGAGCAAGACCGCCGGAATGTGGATGTGCCATAGTGAAAGGCAGACTGAAGGCGAGCAAACTTATCGCAAGATGCATGGTCACGGCGGTCCGCCAGGGCCGGCTTGTCGTCGATGGACAGCAGCGAAAGAGTGAATAAAGAAGCGAGGATTCAAGAGCTCGGTCCGCCGACTTGGAGGCACCGCCGAGATCCGGCAACGGACACCGCTCAGCACAGCACCGCGATTCACGAAGCTAAGGCTGTGAGGAGCAGCGCAGTGAGCAAACGAAGATACCGAGTAGAAGAGGATAGGGAACGTTAAGGGAAGAGAGAGAGAGAGCCGCGCTAGTCGCGGCCTCGGGTAGTCTAAGTCAGAATCTAAAGAGGTCCGAGCGCGAAGCGCGAGCGCGCCCGAGTTCGCATCCCCCAATCTCCGCATGCTGGAGTTGAGAGCGCCCCTGCAATGTAGTGTACACGATGACAAAGGCATAGTTCGTCCGTGGGGGCAGGTCACGGGACTTGCGGAGTTTTACTCAAGGTCCCCGAGGTGGCTCCAAATGAAGCATTGATAACGACTCACAAAGGTCAGCAGGGGTAGATGCCCAGTACCAACACGTCATGCGCCGCGACGCCTCAGTCCAACTCTTCGAGTGTCGAGAGCAGTCACTGCAACGATGTCAGTGGGCTGAGACATCGCGCGCAATTATGCAGACATGCACAGACAAGTCGACGACTTCTGTTTGTGCAACTTACAACAAAGTCTATCCTTTCCCGACCGCTCAAAATTTGGTTCCATCCCAATCTCGCCCTGCGCTCTCAAAGTAGTTCCTAAACCATCTGACCTCACTCTCGCCCCCGCCGGCGCCACCTTGGTCTCGACAAATCTCGCCCCACGTCTCGACCATCTCCAACAACTCTTTGACCAAACCAATACCAATACCTTCGCCTCCCCCTCCATGCGACTCGTCGTCGGATTGAGCGATCTCGATCGTCGATAGACCTTGCATCCGCAAAGGTTCGTCCGGGGACTGGCGGCTCGAGAGGGAAATGGCTTGCTCGAGGTCCAATAGGTCCCAAATCCGTTGACTAAAAACGGGGAGCGAGTATCGTGAGGTGTGCAGAATTGTGAGACCACTTGGGAGCGTGAGAAGTGAAAGCATCGGCGATGTGTGCATCGGTAGGTATGGGGTCGCGAGTCGAAAATCTTTCGGTGAGATGAGGGCTGGAGAGGAGAGGCACACAAGCCGGATGCGAGAGACTCATGACAGCGCTCAGGTTTAGGATCACATATCTGGTACCATCCGAGGCGTATCACTCGACACTCACCCACACCTCGCGCCCTGTTCCAAGCGCACCACGCTTCGTCCAGCCCGACGACACCTCTCCGCCTGACGACGGCGTCGGAGCCATTCAACAGCGTTCCGAGTTCTTTGGCAATCTCTTCATGGTACCTTTGACTTTCGTCGATGAGATCTGGAGTGATGGCCAACTCGATCAAACCCAAGGAAGCGAGGGACGAGGTCGCGAAAGAAGATGCCGCTGTCTTCTCCGACGTGGACACCGCAGGAGTGCTGGTTCCGGCGGTAGAGGTGCTGCCAGCGTTCGCCTGTGAAAGTCGCTCGTTGATCGATTGCGCGAGCTGGATCATGTCTTTGGCTTTGGACATGAGCGACTGGAGATCCTTCAGGGCCGATTCGAGCGATCGGTCCCGATCGGCTGCTTCCAATGTGAACGATTTCATGATGGCAACTGTGAGTAGAAGAGGGATGAAGAAAGCCACTAACAAGTTAGCCTCGAAACTCGCTTGGTTTGGAATTTGGAATCAGCCTCGTCGGAAAAGCGCCTACCAATCCCACCCGCTCGCTCATTGATCGCCCCGAGCGCTCGCGCCTCGGACGACCCGTTGCTCGACTTGGACGGTCGGAGCAGTGCATTTGCACTTTGCCAGTCCCAAGCTTTCCTGGCCAGGGCTTCCTTGAGTGCGTTGTAGAACTCGCGTTCGCCGCCGGTTCGAAAGCTCAGGCGCATAAAGTGGTCGTTCGACGATGCGAGAGAGTCCGGGGTCGAGGGCCTCGAGGTCGACAAGGAGCCTCTTCTCGGCGCGCTCAAGGTTGGGGCCGGGCGAAGCGAAGGCAGAGGCGAGTCACACAGCTCACATCTTGACATGGAGTGATGGTTCAGAAAGGTGCAGACGGGGCAGGGGAGCTTGCCGTCGACCAAATTTAGGGCGGCTGGGTCAGGGACATAGTTTTCGGCGTCGGGCCTCTGCTGCGAGGTGGGGCCAAGAAGCGAAGCAGGTAAGGGTGGTAGTGGAGGAGGTGTTGACGATTGAGAACAGTCTGTCCGAGATGCGACGGACCGAAGAGCGGGGGAAGATGGAGCAGGACTGGCGGGAAATGAGGCAGACGGGGAGGGAGCTGAGGCCGCTGCGGTGAGGGAGGCGGATTGACTGCTCGAGGTGATGAGTTTGTCGCGGGTGATGCCGCAGAGCGAGCATTTGATCGAGGATATATTGGACATGCCACACACGCGACATATCCACGTGCGTCGGCCACTAGCACTCGATGACGTTGGTGTAGGGGAGGCGATTGAACCGGCGGGCAGTGGGGACGGCGCCGAGGTCGAGGCTGACGTGGTCAGAGCGGCGGATTGGCTCGAGGCAGAACTCGACGAGAGGAACCCGGCAGCGGTGGTGGCGGCGGTGGTGCCATTGATCGATGTGGCCGCTGCATCGGGTGATCCGAAGAGAAGAGTGATCTTGGGGCTGGACTTGAGGAAACCGGCGTAGTACTCGGTCTGTCTTACGTGCGCGAGGTCGAGGGCGAGCGAGCACCGGTGCGGCTTGTGCGACGCGACGAACAGCAGTCGATGGCTCGTGAGATGCAGTCGACCAGCAAAGTGGTTGGGCGATTTTTCCTTGCTGCGAGCGTTGCCGTGCGGTGGGGTCAGCTTCCCGATGATCGCTCGCTCCATAGAGAAAGTGGGGGGTAACTGCACTGACCCATCGTAGAGGCCGACGCCGTCCTGGGCTTGTAGCAGTGTCTCGTCCGGATAGAGCGATGCCGATAAGGTCTGCAGTGAAACATCGATGGAGGTGCAGTACCTGTCGAGCGCCATCGCCGAGGCTTGGGTGGCCCACGAGCAGTAAGAAAGCACGAGAATTCTAAATGAGCCAGAATGGCGTCGGCAATTCACGTCTGTCCTCCTGTCAGGCCGGCTCTAAGGAACGGTTAGTCGGGCGCGAGTCGAGGTAGTCGGGCGCGAGTCGGGTGCGAGTCGGCGCTTAGTTTTTTTTATTTTTTTATTTTTTAGACGCGGCACGTTGCTTAGATCCACTATTTACTAGTGTTCTATTTTCTGCAAACGTGGTCTAGTCGGGCGCGAGTCGGCGCTTAGTCGGGCGCGAGTCGAAAATGTTAAAAAATCCGACTTGCGAGTCGGAAGGGAGTCAGGCACGAGTCGACCCCCAGTCGACCGCGAGTCGTGCCCGAGTCTGTTCAACTGGGTGACGGCGAGTCGGATTCGAGTCGACAGAGTCGGATGCAAGTCAGCTGCGAGTCGAGGCAGTCGTGTTAGAGTGGGGTGCAGGTCGAATTTCTGCGCTGGGCATTGTAATCTGAACCTTTGGACTGCCAAAGAAAAAAGAAAAAAAAGTTCATGGCCCTGGTCGGCCCCCTTCCAGGGCGCTGGGACCGTACCAGGCTTCCCTTTCACAGGGACCTTTCAGGGCACGGGCGGCCACAGTCCGGGGCTGATCAGAACTCTTCCCTTTAAATCTCTCATACGGATATTGGGCAGGTCGTTAGGATACTCTTAGATTTCGTGGGGTAAACTCTCAGTGGCTGTTCGTGCTCTCCTTAGAGGCGGATGTCTTTCTCATTGGCTATTTATTCGTGAGCTCCTTATTATAGTAAATATACGGTGGCTGTTCGTGCTCTCCTTGGAGGCGGATGTCTTTCTCATTGGCTTTTTATTTATGAGCTCCTTAGAGTGAGCTCGTAGCATTACTGAATTATCCTTAGAGTGAGCTCGTAGCATTGCTGAATTAGAAGTCCCTGGAGATGATACTCACTTAGAAGTCTGGGGGAGAATACTCGCAACAGTCTCGTCAGATCGTTATTTCGGATTGTCTAGATCGAGACAGACGACGAATGCTTGCGCCAAGTCGATCCAATAGGCTGCGCGCTTGTGGTGTCAAATTGTCGCGCGACAACAAATTGTGCTTATCCATTGTTGATGCCTCTCCATGGCCCTAACGTGACCGATGACCCTGAAAAGCTTCGCCATTGCTTCGGCACCGTCATAGCTGCGAGAATCTCGAGCGGAGCCAGGCCATTGGGAGTACCTACCGTCACGTCACATCGATTCACGGTCTTGTCGGCAGCCTCGTCGATGTGCGTCGACGGGACTCGATAGACCTTCGCGGCTTGATAGCCCACGACCTCGATTTCCCGCTTGGGCTCCGCAATTCGATGGACAACAACACTCTGTCGATATCCAGCATGTCTCGTGTTTCGCGCTCGCCCACCAGCTTGGACCTCGCCAATCTGTCTGGGAGCAAGACACCAGCGTTACCTCGGATGGCGCCTTTACCCCACAGTAGCTGTGGCGCAACGCTTTCTCGAAGATGTAGCCGCCGTGTCCAGGGTCCAGATCCCCGGACGCGATCGGTAGCCTCCTGACCCTCCGCTTGTCAGCCGGCACAGACTCTCGACTGGCAGAGTCCGTTCGTACAGCTTGCGCTGGCCGGTCCGGGGAGCAATACTCACCCGGCCGGCCGGCCTGTCTTGTCGACTATCGGTCCGTTGTAGAATTGCTCGAGTCGACCGTAGCAGTATGTATGCAAGCGATTACCGTTATCTGAAACATTGGCTTGCTTTTCCTCACCTGCCCGCCTACCCTCACACGTGATCTTCCGAACATCCGATCAAAGCTGTCCTTTTCCGATCAGCAAGTTGCGATATATTTCGGACGACTTGACGGGTTCTTGGCACGGCAATGACGTCACATGTATTGCCACGCAGAAGAAGAAGGGGGAGTAGGAGTAGAAGAAAAAAAAGTACACAGGCAATCAGGCTGCGGCAACGGAACCTATCTTCGGTGCGCCCTTCCTCCAGCATTTGCCGCCGCACCCAGCTTTTCAGAACCCACAATCGCCTGTGATTAATATGATTGGCCGTAATACTCGGTGTCAGAGGCTGGTACTCGCAAGCGTCTAAGTGTTTTGCTTACGGGCTGCGTCGCCACCGTCTTGGGAGAGGCATGCTTCGGAAGGTTGCCTCTCCCGTGCTTCTTCGCGAGCGGAGTCGCGATTGTCTTGTTGATTTGGTCCGGTGTGGCGGAAGGGAGCTGTTGGAGCGTTGCGTCATCGGTAACTAGTTCGATTGGAATTGGAAGCGGTGGTGAGCCCAACACGATCGCGGTGTCTGTTTCGGATCTCGAGCTCGAGGCGGCGGGCAGATTTACATTTCGCCTTCTTCTTCGCAACGGAAAAGCCTGCTCCCGTCGCTCCCGCTGGGCGCTTCGAGCGAGACGGCTGCGTGTGGGCATATACCATGCGCGGGACATCAAGTGGCAGCAGAATCAGGAGAAAAGCGAGGAATCAGTTGCCCGGCCGCAAAGCCACTCACGTTGCTGCTCGTCGTCGCCGATTCACTCTCGACCTCACCACGGGTTTCCTTCTTGTGTTCGTCCAGCACCTGCTCAACCGTCTTCATCAAGTCCTGCACCGTCGACACCATTGCTGCCCTGAAAATATAGCCAACCTTGACCTTGGCGAGCGTTTGACCGTCATCGCCATTCCTTGCCGTAGCCTTGCCCTTGCGACGTACGTGTGCAAACTCGTCCCGCGCGATGGCCGCAATACAGTTTCAGAGTCGGGTGACGACGTCCCGAATGGACCAGTTGGGCCAGTTGGCGAGGTATTCTCGGGTTTCAGCGAGCTCAGTGAGTCCCAACTTGCCGTGCCCAAACTGGGCACCCCCATTGTCGAGGTCGTCTCGATTGAGCCCGTTTGTCTCAGCGCTCAGTTGCAACTTAGCAAGATCCTGTGCGAATATCTCGATGTGGGGATGAACATGTTTTTGAGTTGACGAGAACGTTTTGTCGTATCGGCAAAGCTCGGTCGCAATATTGAGCAAACGCTGAAGATCACGACTTAGGTCGTCGGCGCCCGTATCACCAAGCCAGCAAAGTCGGGCTGGTGTCATGCGTGGTGTCCGTCAGCGTGTATAATCGGATACAGTGAGAAGTGAACGTACTGGGGACAGCGGGTGCTACGAGCAGTGTGCAACATGCAAAGTCAGCTCTCGAGACAATTTGATGTTGTGCTATCGGGCACTGGGTTTTGCTTACCATTCGGCAGGGTCGGGTACGTTTGCTCCGCCAAGCGCATCTATGAGGGGTTTCAAAATCAGAAGAAACTCAGCCCGCCGGCCATGCGTGCAGAGAACCGCGAAAGTGCTCGGCTCACAGTCTCGCTGTATTCATCGTCGTCATTGTCGTAGTCGGTTCCAGCTCGTTCCTTCTCTCCTTCGCTTCCCTGCTCTTCTTCCTGCTCTTCTTCGCACATTTCAGCCTCTTCCGGATCAAAGCGAAGCTGTTGGACCGGCGTACAAGCATCAGTATCAGCAGCACGGAAAACAAAGACCAACCTTACCTGCTCCCCTTGACTTGAGCGGGCCCCTCCATTTCGCCCTCCGCTGTTGTTCTCCTTCGGCTTTACCCTTCTGGTGAAGGGGATTCGCTTGCCCTGGACTTTGAAGCCGGCGTTGACCTCGAGGAATGCAACCAGCTTCGGGCGGTACTGCGCTCGCAGGTTCTCTAGGATGTCGCCGAGCCAGACATACGCCTTGTACGACGCTGAGCAGAGACGAAGTAGCGGACCGACCGTTTTGAGCCCTTCTAGAATCTTGATGGCGGGCGCGAAGAGTGAGTTATGATATTCTTTTTGGAGTTTGTCGAGGAACAGAGTTCGACAGTTGACGCTGTCGTGTGACCACGACGATCGGATGAGTCGAGCCACGAGTTTTTTTCCTTGATCGACGTCGCGAGCGTACGAGACTCTATCTTTGAACTTGAGGTCCAACACCATTTTTCCCGATTGGGTTCGGAGGACGAAAGGAAGACGGAGCTTGGGGGTTTGGGCTTTTTCCTTCCCACTGGAAGTCGGATCGAGCGGCTGGGCCCTCTTCAGAGCCGCGACGGCCTCCTGGCGCGTCCAGAGAACCAAGGGGTCTGCCTCGACAGGCGTTGAACAGGCGACAACCAAATGGTGGCAGAAAAGTCCTCTGATTGGCCTTGAGGATTTGGTCCGCAGCTCGAAGAATCGCGAACCCCTGCTGAGGTTTTGATCGGGAGCTGCTCGCTGCGTTGTCGGTAAAAGTTGTACAGCTCATCGACTTTAGAGTGGTAAAGTGGGTGAAGGAGAAGCTCCTCGTGCGTCGCCGATAAGAATGATATTCATTCTATCGGTCTTGCCGTTGTCTTGGGTCTCATATCCACTATCCTCGTTGTCGTACATGTTCTTGATGGTGTCAAGTGGGTAATGATGGAGAGCGCGATCGGGGCCACCTGGGCACTCTGGGCCAAACCGCGCGCTTTAAAGCGGTGTAGGCCGTTTTAGTGAGTTCTAGGAGAGGCTCGGTGTCAACTGCCGGTCGCTTAGCGCTTAACCGTCACCGTCGCCACCGGCTCAGGAGGTGGTTTAACACCGGTTACACCGGTTATAGTACAGTTTTAGGGTGGCTGGGAAAGGAGCGAGCAAAGCAAGCCGGCCTCACCGGCCGAGTTGATCGATCGGGCGCTGCAAGGGCGAGAAGGCGCAATAGTCCGTGACTTGATTTCACCGGCGCATCTTCGGTCGCACCACCATCTCGCAAGCTAGATGCCGCCGAGTTCCTCAGTGAGTATAACGAGCTGTGACATCTATTCGAAGTTTCTGACATTCTGGTCACTGTTTCGTCGTATCCCTCAGATCTCAGGCGGTGGCTCGACACAATTTCGCTGTCGCTGCTTCCTCCACGCCTGTGACTGTCGACCTCGTACAAACCTCCTCCGCAGCCACCCTCTGGTCCACCTACTCCTCGAATCAGACTATCGGACTTTAGTCCTGAACAGATGCTGTCGCTACGCTGCTTCATCTGCGCACTGGACAGCGACATGTCCGATAAGCAGTACCTTCATCTAATTCAAGAAGCAAATGTGCAAAAAGGTGTGGATCCTCGGCGATGTATGTCGATGCGGGGGATGGCGGAGTTCATCCAGACAGCATTACAGCTCGAAGCCGAATGGTTCGACATCTGTATCGAGGGACACGTGGCATTCGTCGGCCCCCACGCTGACCAAGAGGTGTGTGGAACTTTGCACAAACGCGTGGACACCGACCCCGAGACAAAGAAGAAGAAGACGATCACGGAACGATGCACCGAACCGAGATACAAGACGATCAGGACTCGCTGCGGCAATCTCCAACGAAGACCTCGAAAGCAGTCAGTCTTCCTGGACCCGGTCCCGCGGATCAAGGCCATGTATGGCTGCCAGCAGCAGGCCAAAATGCTTCGCTCGCTGCACGAGGAGATGACGCGGTTCATCAGTCTTCGCAAGGCTCGAGGCGATCCGCATGCCGGCGGCTACAGCGACGTCTCGTCTGGTCAAGCTCTGGCACGTGCATTTGAGGCAGGCGTCTTCAATGACGAACAAAACGGATTCTTTGGTCTGTCGACCGACGGTGCGCTGGTGAAGGAGTACAGAGAGGGTTCGTTCTGGATATGGACGGTCACTCTGTACAACGTCCCAATCGAGTCCGGTCGATATCGCCGCGACAATACCTACGTCCTCGTCATTGCCCCATGTGCGACAACAACGACGGACTTCGACAGCTTCGCGTTCATCATCTTGAAGCGGTTCGAGGAAGCGGCAAGGGGGATTTGGATTTTTGATTCCATCGATCACACCTGGTTCCTATGGCGAGGCTACATCCTTTTCTTCTTAGCTGATCTTATGGGACAAGCTAAGCAGTCGGGCTTTGCGATGAGCCGCGGTACCTTCCCATGCGATAACTGCGAGATGCCGTCAGCGACCAAACCCAACGGCGCCGGCCACTACATGGTCGAAGACGGCCAAGCAACATACAGAGGAGATCGCTGCGTGGGCAGGAAGAAAGCCGCAGAAAAGGACACCGGCGAAGATGACGGCGGCGACAACAGTGACGGGGACGGCGACGACAACGACGGGGATGGAGACGGCCACGAGCGACCTCGAACAAGGCGAAAGGCCGTGCCCCCATTGACCGTGCGCAAACAAGTCAATGTCCATCGAGCGATCAGGGGCTACTACCCGTACAACGGTGCTCCCCGTCCCAGGCCCAGAACCCTGACGCGATACGAGGCACAAATTTCGAAAGCTTTCAACCCGACGCTCAGGGAACGAGCGAGCAAGAAGGTGCGCACACAACTCGGCATCTCAGCGATTCCACTCGCCGCCAAATCGACACTGTTCGACGTGCCCGGGTCCTTCCCAATCGACATTGCACACCTGCTGGGGAACAACATTCCCGCTCTACTGTGGAAGTCACCTGTCTGCTGGAGATCCGTAAAAGATGGCACTCACATCCTCTCCACCGCTGCGGCTTTGCTTGAAGGTGCCCAGGTCACGACGCCAAGCGCATTCGGAGCCTACCTGTGAAACCCTCAAGATAAGGCCAACACATGCTACAAGATTCACGAGTGGTTGCAATTTGAGTTGAATGGATCCGTCGCTGTCCTCCAAGACGCCGGCATGCCCAACAAGTACGTCGCACACTGGGCTGACTTTGTCAGGCTTGTGCTCGACCGCAGCCCCGCCAGCATTGAACGCATCCAAACCATTGACGAGCTCGCCGACCGGTTCGTACAAGAGCAAGAGCGTCTGTATCTCGGATTCAGCGGGGACCAGGTCGAAGCGATGCCCTTGGCCATTTGCAAACTTCACCACCTTGGGGAATGGATCAAGCGGGTCGGTAACCTCAGCCTTGTGTCGCAGTTGCAGCTCGAGTGAGTCATTGGCTACTGCAAGAAGGATGCGACTTCGAACGTGAGCCCGTGCATGAGCTTGATGAAGAAGGCAAGTCCCCAGAGCAGCGGGGAAGTGCTCGGGATGCCTGCGGCTGACCGTGACTGGTTGTTTGCCTTCGACACCGCTTCACAGACCATCATACGCGAACAGCAGAAGTGCTGGGCGGACAACGATCCCGAGTTCGCCGCACTCGTGCTAGCGCTTTTGCCCGAACCGTCGCTGCCTGAGCCAGGACGGGTCTTGACGCTCTTCTCGCCGGTCGAGACTCGAGCCAGCGAGGACTGGCACCGAGAGTGCGAAGCTTGGACAAAGGCGTTCGGGGACGGCAAAATAAGAGGGTTGGTCGGAAACATCGAAGACGAAGTTGTTTACTGGGATCACTACGGTCGTGCCACGCTCAGTAATGCCAAGCGAAACTACTTGTCGACGACAAGGCGCGAAGGTGAAGACGACAACGACCTGCGGCAGGCGTCTTGCTTTGTGACGACATTGTTTGATTCGACGGGAGCTCAAACTTGTAAAGCGATGTTCACGGTTGGTCGAGCCATGGCGATCGTACGGGTGCCGCCCCATGTCGAACTCAAGCAACTCAAGCTCGGGCGTTCACGTCTTGCCGTTGTCGCCGAACTGTACCCGCCGGCACGACTGTTGTACAAGTCGATGCCGTTTGTTCGCACGGAGCCCACGACACCAGCCGTGATTCCGATCGAGGCCGTGAACAAGCTAGTCGGTGCGTACTACTCGACCAAGGACCCACGCATGTACGTGTTTTGAGGACATATTCGATAACGACGGATCCACCATGGTGAGGGTTTTCGAGTGCTAGTTCTGCAAAAGTAGATTTGAGCATCAGATTGGACACGCCCCCCATCCCCCATCCCACATTTATGTCCATCATCCATTCCAAATCCTGTACCACTCACTTTGAGTCGAGAGTATTGTGTACACTTGAGCATAGCGCCGGGTGGAGGCAAAGAGAGCAAGGTGCTAGTTGTCTGACTTGTGCTCAACTCTGGCTCGCCTTCGCCTTGGGCGCATGTCTGTTCAGCTTTAGCGGTGCTAAGAATCACTATGCAAGCGGATTTTGGAGTCTCGACCACGGTGGCTTCGGTTTGATCGACTTACCTCAGCGTCTCGCGATCGATCACGCCAAGCGGGTCTTTCATCTTCGGGACCTGGACGGCTGCTTCATTCGGCACCTCTTCGACATCCGCACTCGCCTTCAGGGGGCGAACGAACGCACCCCCTTTACCTTGCCCGAATCGGGCCCCAACCCACATCGTCGCTCGTGGGTCTGGATCTGGTGGGCCTACTTTTGCCACCCTCCTCCACAATGGGAACGCGCGGTGAGGAAGACGAAGGCGCTGCTCCCTCCACGATGGATCCGCTACTTCGAAACCTGGGATTTGGTGACAACGCTCAACCCCCCCGAACTTTCCAAGAGCCCGAATCTCGAGCGATGGGCAACACACGTCCTCTACTTCCCGGCAGGCCACGGAATCCAACTCTCGGTGAACCCGACGCTTTTCCGAGGACCCAATGGCGAGGTGATGACTCCGTATTCGTTTGTGAACGCATCCAAACGCCACCAAGCCTTCCTCTATCCTCCTATCTTCCCTGTCGGTCATCAGAGGGTTTTCTGTCTCCCCGAGCAACACTGGAATGCTTGGTGGATGGCGCTACGCAAGGTTCGCAGGGTTCATTCGGACACCGAAGACACGGCCCACCTCCTCTCCCTGGGGCCACTTCATCCAGGTAGCCAACTCGCTTCTCCAAACAGCCCTTTTATCCACAATTGATCTACCGCATGTGTCATGTGCCTGTCGGAGGCTCCGGAGACCCTGGCACACCTAGCGGTCGGTTGCCCGTTTGCCCACCGCCTCTGGTCTGCGCTCACTCCTTTCCCACACCCCAACTCTGTTCAGTTCGTGTGCCCGGTCGTCTCTCGCTCGGAACGCCGACTCGTCGAGCTGTGTCTACTATTATTCCACGCGATCTGGAAGCTCTCTCGTCACCGCCGATTTTCGTCGGACCCTCTGGAGCCGATCGCCGAAACGGCATTCGAGGAGCTGCGCGCGTCCATCCAGGAGTCCAAGGGACGATTGGTTTCGCTGTAATCACCTAAGGGGGTTTTTAGTGGGTATGGTTGATTTTGTTCTCAACGAGTCCTACACTACTGACCTAGCCAGTGTGCTTGACTGCATTCCCTCCGTCTTTTCCGAGGATTTTTAGGCATTGATATAGATATGCTGTTAAAAAGGAAATCCTTAATCCTTATCCTTATCCTTAAAACTTATCTTCTATACTGCTAAATGTATATCTTCTATTCTTCTATATATATATATATATATATACTACTAAATGGATACGTCGAGACAAAGAATCTTCTAGAACAAAAGACAAACCACGTGGCGTGACGTCATCAGCAGCTAGAGAAATATCTTTCATTCCAATAGATTCGCAGGTTTAACACTAATTAATACTCAACTTTTCTATTTCTCGGTCCAGCGCGTCCCCCCGGCCCAGCTAGCTACCGCGGTTTTAGCAGGGGTCGGCCAGTGACAGCCCGTTTCCTCTACGTTCGCCGAGGTTCCATTTTCCATCAAATCAATGACTCTGGCTCAGACGACCTGTCTTGCGTGTCTACCACATCGTAGCATAGTTACTTCGAGCATCTACTTCCTGCCACTGCCGAAATGTCATCTGTAATCTTTCACGTACAGAAGACTCTCCACTACGAATCTTCATGGAGAGGACAGGGGCAGCCGAGACGTCGCCAATGTGAGCGAGGTCAGCGCGCCGTCCGCGAGGCTGAGAGGGCCGCCAACGAGGCTGCTTCGCGCTGTGTGCAAAGGGGGAGGAAATCATCAGCCCAGACCTCGCGCATGAGGACAGTAAAAACTTGAATGTATGGATGCCCGCCGCCTTCGCGCTCCTCCGCCCAACCCGACTTCCGCTCTAATCGCACAGACGCCGCCGCCAGCAACCTCGAACAATCGCCGAAGCTCAGCGGCAACGATACCTTCGCCAGAAGCAGCAGCGCGAAACCGATCAAGACGACGTCGCGCAAACTGGTTCGTCAAGTCAACTGCACCGGCAGCAGGCAGTCTCAATGTCGCACGGCAAGTGCAACGGGCCCGCAGTTCTTCATCTCCGAGCTTGAGATTCGTTCGTCCACTTGAACCAGTTCCGGACCTCGGGTAGCGTCGGCCAGTGCGCCAATTCCACCGTTAGGGGCCCCGCCAGCGTGTCACGGGCCTTCACTCCACGACGTTCCGCGGCCTTCCACGACATTCTATGAGTCCGGTTCAAACCGAGGCGCAGGCTTCTCCATCTTTCTCCCTCCTGCTCTTCACACCTTGCCCATCGCACCTCATCCCATCGCCACCTCAAGCTCGCGACATCCGAAGCGGTCGTCGTGGAAGCTCTGCAACGAATACGGGATCAAGAAATGGCTGCCGCATGCAACATAGCTACGAATTCGAGTGAGTAACTTCATGAACTGAGCTCTTTTTTATTATTTTTTAGACGCGGCACGTTGCTATAAATGGACAACAGCAAGAATACTGATAGTTCTAAAGGACGAATCACGCAAAAAAAAACAGGTTCCGTGAATTGCGGCTCACCATTCGTGGCAGATCCTCAACGGCTCCGTTTGTTGGAGTGACCGTCGTGTTGGCAGGTGTGTGCCAATCTTTCAAAAGCAAAACGCGGGGCAGCATGACTAATGACCGGTTGGACTGTAACATCACAGGAAATCCGAAGCAATGCCTTCCCGTTATTCCACGGCTCAGTTAGGTGGGGTGACCATCGCGTTGGCAGGTATGTGCCAATCTTTCAAAAGCAAAACGCAGGGCAGCATGCTTAACTGACCGGTTGGACTGTGACATCACAGAGGATCCGAAGCAATGCCTTCCCGTTATTCTCAAGTCATTGCCTACACAAATCGTCGACGCTTGCTGTAATACCCCAGGCCCTTCACGACTAGGTTACATGGTCCAAAAGACTGACGATTTCAATAGATGCATATTGAAATTAGAAGGGTGGTTAAATAGCGTAAGGCAACCGAGCCTTACACTTGCATCATGAATGTTGACTTCTGCGGGGATCTCTCTGTAAGTGGTAGTCCTTGCCTGACCTTTAGACCCTATACTAGGCTAACAACGGCACAGTGCGAGCGCAGACAAACATGCCTCTTCTGGCCGCTGCAAACCGCATGGCCGAAACGGAACAGGCAAAGGCACAGGGCTTTGCAGATTGGCTCTTCGGAGTTCGGAGTTGGAGACGGCTTGGCGAACGAAACAGAAGACTATCGGGCTCCCATGTGAGCTTCTCCTGCCGGCGACCACAAGGAACAGCTCCGGGTTGATCAGACACGGCTAGCCCGTCCCCGCGCTCGAACTGGACAATATGTCGATAGGCGAAGAAGTCGAATACTTCCGAGAGCGAGCAAAATTGGGCGTGGATCACATCAACGACATGGTGCTCGACCTGCTGCTGCATTGCTACAGATGGACAACAGAAAGAATACTGATAGTTGCACGACGTCTTGGAGGTCTGAAGATCAGCAACGACATCGTCAACGGGAAAGGCTGGTAGTTGCACGACGTCTCGGAGGTCTGAAGACCAGCAACAACATCGTTAACGGGAAAGGCTCGAGCGAGAGCGTTCCGGTCCGGTCCCACACAGTTCTTTGCCGAGCCCTGCCTTTGCCAAATCACGACAAATCAGTCCACCTCCAGGAGAACAGGGTAAAATGATTGCGTTGGACAATCGCCTCCACCCCAGCCAACGCCCGATGTCAAGCGCAGTGCAATTGGTGACTGTGCGGCGTGTGGGATTTGACATCGGGCGTTGGCTGGGGTGGAGGTGATTATCCAACGCAATCACCGTACGAAGTCAATCCTTTGACACGCTGGCGGTGATGGTGGACAGGATGTTGCAAGATGTGCGATCGTCAACGGCTCGGTTTGGTACGGTGAAATGAAGAGTCATGTCAAAGCTCCATAGTGAAGCTCCGGCAATAGCAGGTGAGGGATGTCGATGTCGGGAGGCATCCATGAAAAGGTCCGCACTCGATGCGGGTCTCGACGGCAGTCTGAGCTCATCATCGGGCTCCCAGAATGGCTGTTTGCATTTGATTGTCGTCGCGCGGTCCTCTCCCGACTTCAACCACTACGCTTGCGTTACTCAGCAGTACCGCAGCGAAGTACATCACATTGCAGGTGAACGGTTACGGTGTGAGGTGGCGCGCGGAGCGCGCCGCCGAACCTAGTATACTACTAATATACTATATACTATATACTATATATTATTATTATTATATATTATATACTACTAAATGGATACGTCGAGACAAAGAACGTTCTAGAACGAGAGAAACCACGTGGCGTGACGTCATGGCGCGCGAAGCGCGCCACCGCACTAGTATATACTACTAAATGGATCCGTCGAGACAAAGAACGTCAAAGAATGTCAGAGAACGAAGGACAAACCACGTGGCGTGACGTCATAGCCAACTCTCGGTCCAGCGCGTCCCAGCTAGCTACATAGCGCTGTTTCAGACCGTTTCGCTTACGTTCGCCGAGGTTCCATTGAATAGCACGTGACGTGACTCTCTGTCTCCCGAAGCAGACTGTTTCGTGTGTCTACCACGTCGATGTCAAAGAATGTCAGAGAACGGGAGACAAACCACGTGACGACAGACCGTTTCGTCCACGTTCGCCGAGGTTCCATTTCCCATCAAAGCAGCCTGGCACATGACCCTCTGCTTCGGGCTTCACTCCACGACATTCCGCGGCCTTCCGCGACATTCTATGACTCCGGTTTGAACTGAGGCGCAGACTTCTCCATCTTTCTCCCTCCTGCTCTTCACACCTTACCTACCGCACCTCATCCCATCGCCACCTCGAGCTTGCGACATCCGAAGCGGTCGTCGTGGAAGCTCTGCAACGAATACAGGATACAGAAATGCCTGCCGCATGCAACATAGCTACGAATTCGAGTAAGTAACTTCATGAACTGTGCTCTTGGTGTGGGATTGGTTAGAAGCTGATGGGGAACTACCAAGCAGAGATTCCCTTCAACATGACCTCTTTGAATGTCAACTTTCGAGTTGTTTCTTCAACATCAGGTGGTGACACTGCATGCGTGAGTTATCCCTTGGCATGGCTGTGCAGTCTTAGTTATGACGGAAAACTGATACGAACAGACATTGAACATCAGTGAAACAGCGGAAGGATTCAAGTTGACATTGTACGGTTGAGAATCCGGGTTCATGGGACACAAAATGTGAGTCTTCACTGCCATAGCTACAGATGGACAACAGCAAGAATACTGATAGTTGTAACGAATCACGCAAGAAAACGGGCTCTGGCCGCGTGAATTGCGGCTCACCATCCCGTGGGAGATCCTCAACGTCTCGGTTCGGTGGGGTGACCATCACGTAAGCAGGTGTGTGCCGAACTTTCAAAAGCAAAACGCAGGGCAGCATGACTAATGACCGGCTGGACTGTAACATCACAGGAAATCCGAAGCAATGCCTTCCCGTTATTCCACGGCTCGGTTCGGTGGAGTGCATCAACAAAATGGCCAAACGCGCGTAAGCGCGCGAAACCTCGTAAAGCAGTCGTTAAGCGGCCTAAAGCTGCTTTTAAGCGCCCTTAACCACTCGTTAAGCCGCGCGCGCGTTAAGTGTCGCTTAAGTGTACCCTAGATAAGGGACTCTTACGGCGCACTTACGGCGCGCTTAAGACTCCTCGCGCGCTTTGTTTGCATACGCAAAGCGGTCCATAAGCGCTCTTATGCGCGCATGCGTCCTTATGCGCATCTTATGCACCGTTAAGCGCTGTTAAGCGCGCGTAATCTCGGGCGAATCCCTAAGCGGGTTCGCGCGCGTGGCCATTTTGCTGTTGTGACCGTTGTGTTGGCAGGTATGTGCCAATCTTTCAAATGCAAGGCGCAGGGCAGCACAACTAACTGATTGGACTGTAACATCATAGGGGATCCGAGGGAACGCCTTCCCGCTATTCCCAAGTCACTAGGTTCGGCGGCGCGCGAAGCGCGCCACCTCACATTGAGAATCAGCAGTTGCAGATGGCTACGGTTCTACGCTGCTTTCATCTATCTTCTGATCTCCTGGAGGTGGACTGATTCGTCGTGATTTGGCAAAGGGGAGGGTCGGGCAGAGAACTGTGCGGGACCGGAACGGAACGCTCTCGCTCAAGACTTTCCTGTTGACGACGTCTCTGCTGATCTTGAGACCTTCGAGAGATCGCAACGTTCACAGGTGGTGGATCCATTGGATGAAGTTGATTTTCCGGCAGTGGAAGCAGTGCAATTGGTGACTGCGGCGACATCCACCGGGACAGAGTGGACGTTGGGCGTTGGCTGAGGTGGAGGCGATTGATTGATAGAATCAAATTTGCTGCCTTTCCCGGAGTCTCCGCAATTGTTGTGCCCTAAATCTTCTGGAAATAAAATGATCCGTCGATGTTGATGCGGTAGAGGCAGGGTTTGGCGAAAAACTGTGTGGGACCGGACCGGAACGCTCTCGCTCGAGCCTTCGTCGTTGCTGGCCTTCAGACCTCCGAGACGTTGTGCAACTATCATTATTCTTGCTGTTGTCCATCTCTAGCCAGGGCAGTAAAGACTCACATTTAGTGTGCCAATGACCCGGATTCTCAACCGTACGAAGTCAAGCAGCACCCCAACTTCCCCCAGAAGTCAGCATTCCATGAAGCAAGCGTCGACGATTGATGCAGGCGATGACTTGAGAATAACGGGAAGGCATTGCTTCGGATCCCCAGTGATGTTACAGTCGAACCGGTCAGTTGGTCATGCTGCCCTGCGTTTTGCTTTTGAAAGATTGGCACACGCCAGTGGGAACCCGTTAGACTAACGGGAGGATGAAAATTAAATAGCAGAATCGTGATCTCAGTTGAAGGTAAAACACACAATACAAAGGACAGTTTCAAAACTATTCCCCATTCATTGCTCTGAGAACAGAGCGGAATACTGGGTTTGGGGTCGCGGTGGCTGCGGCTGCCGCTCGATCAACGGCTTGTAGGTCGTCGTCATCATCGGCGGGGTCGCGAGAGGGCAGTAGCACCTTGATTCGATCAACACTCATGGCTTGAGACAATGCCACATACAGCTGCCCATGAGTGAAGACGGGATGTAGGGAGAGATGGACGCCAACACAATCAAGTGATTGACCTTGGGCTTTGTTGATCGTCATGGCCAAGGCAACGCGAAGCGGGAATTGGAGCCGGCGCATAGTGAAACCAAGTTGGCGACTGCCAGTCGCATTTGTCTCAAGTCGCACGCGAGGGATGAAGACCGTGGTGCCCGCTCGATCTCCGGTCAAGATGATGGCTTGAATGACTCTCGATCTTGCGTGCGACACGATCAGGCGGGTACCGTTGCAGAGGCCCGCGTCTGGGTCCAAATTGCGAAGAAGAACGACGGGGATCCCTTCCTTGAGACGCAAGTGATGCGCGGGAAGTTGGATGGGTTGATTGAATGTAGATACTCTGGCGAAATCAGTTCCGGCGCCATTCCACCCCAGTTTCGCCTGCCTCAACGACCTCGTCTGCGCTGCGATACTCGATGTAGTCGCCATTGAACTCTTCCAGCAGCTTGGCATTGATGCGATCGACCGTTGCATTATGCGGAGCTAGGATTGCCTGACGTGAGAACAGCTGAATCAGGTTTTCGAGGGACTCCTTGTTCACGGTCCTTAAACCGGGGTAGACAAAGTTGATCAACTCTTCGGCCGTTCTTTGACCGTCCGGAAGCAGCAGGTAATCAGGCAGCTGCGAAACGGATAGAAGGGGTCTTAGTGTCGGTTGGTTGGGTAAAAGAGGGGAGCCAAACGTACTGCAATCTTGTTGTATGGGTGCATGTTGGCAGTTCCATCTCCCACGGTGAGTAGCCATTCCGCAAAGTCGCGCGTTCGAGCCAAATGAGCCTCGTCTATCGCATCAGCGTTCGAGCTGAGACGCATGTTCTCGGTAAGTCGCAAGACACAAACGTCGCGCCAGAAGTCTGCCTTGATGAGGGATGCATCGACGATTTGACCGGGAGTTCCTTTGGGAACAACAGGAAGGCACTGGCGAAAGTCCCCTACAAATTGGAAACCTCGTTAGCATGCCGCTGTTCAGAGCGGAGGCGGAAGAGCCCAACTGACCCGCAAAGATCATTGTCACCCCGCCGAAGTGCTCCTCGGTCTCTCGGAGATCACGCAGTAAACGGTCGACAGCTTCCACCGCGAATCGATGCGCCATTGGGGCTTCATCCCAAATGATGAGCTTGGTGGTACGCAGCATCAGCGCGAGATCACTCTCCCTGTCGACTGGACACGTCGAGGTTGGCAAGGTGTCGAGTGGGATTCGAAAAGTTGAATGCGCCGTGTGTCCTCCCTTGAGAAGCAACGCCGCTACTCCGGACGACGCCACCGCAATCGCTTGGTCGCCTCGAGCTCGCACAGTATCGAGAAGGGCATTTTCCACAAAAGTCTTGCCAGTACCCCCAGGTGCTAGCAGGAAAAACACATGCTGCGGCCCAAGGTTGTTGTCGCGCATCTGATCGACGACATCGAGCTCGACCGCGCAAAGCACTCGTCAAATGCAATTCATTGGTCGTGGTTCAGACGGGCATGCGCCGCTTCGGCATCTTGCGCGCATTGCTGGCGATCAAAACGGGGAAGCCGTTCCTCGAGACGATCAAACAGCCGCACTTTGTCCTCGGTCAGCTCGGGAAGATCAAAGAAGGCCAAAGTTTGATCGTTTGCCGCAAGGAGGAGACCAATCTTGTTGAGGGTCCACAGGCGGATGGTTTGATCGTTGACGGGCACGTCTTCATAGCGTTCGATGTGATAACGGGCATCGTCGCTAAGAGAAGCAAAGTGACGATCCAGCAAAGCTGGTGGGTTGGCAACCGTCGCATGGATGAGCATGAACACGAATAATCGGCGTAGTTGGTCACCGGTTTCAATCTGTGCAGCTTCCCTGAGACAGATGTGATGCTCGCCATCGTCGGCGAGAAGTCCGCGAGCGGCGCAAGCGGCGCGATAGGAAGGATACACGACGTCTTCGAACATGAGCAGGTCCGCAAACGATGTCGGGCCCATGACGACCTCGAGGAGCAGTCTGAGGTAAAAGCGCTCCCCACTACGCAGTGGGACGGTGTAGATTCGTCCAATGACATTGCAATCATGGACTCGGCGTTTCCAGCGCAACTTCTCCTTATTCCAGGAGTAGTAGCGCGGCACATTCGTGTAGAGCAACGTGGTAGTGAGCTCGCCGTCGGGAGCTGCAGCGCACAGGTCGAAGAAGCCGGTCAGTTTGGAGCGAGTGGGCGGAGTGTCGAGGGGCAGCGGTTCATTGGGATTGATCTGCACAGATTGTTGATTCTCCAGATGGACCGGTAGTCGGTTGACGGGTGGCCACACTCTACCGACCGAGAATCCGAATAGGCGGTGGACCGCTTCTGGAGCACTGATGTAGCGACCTTCGACGAACTCGTTGATCTCATCTCGAACCGGTTCGTCCTCGCGAGCCCCTTCACCGTTCGCTGCACGCTCAACACGCGCCACAGCTCGATCCGGACCTTTGTACACATACTTGAAGAGGTACTTGATCGCGCCGACCGTTGTCACAGCCTCCACATTGATATGCGCATTGTACTTGGCGCAGAGATAAGGCGAGTACGACACGCAGTCACCATCGTTGTAGATAACACCCCCTTGACAACGGCGTGGCGAAAGCGTCGGCGATACAACGGGTAGCCTTCAGGGTGCATGCGGGTGTGGGGGTTCTGTTCGCGAGGAAAATGGCGCTTGCACCTCGGATTACCGTACTTATCCTTCTCCATGCAGGGCTGAGTCGAGTTTCCGCCACACTTGCCATGCAGCATGTGCTTTGTGACGGTCTCGTGGAGATCAGGATAGCGCGAAGGATCGGGTATCTCGGCCGAGATCATCTTGTCGATCGCTTCCGTCGACAAAGGATGATCGTCCGGCGCGAGGGTGATGAGGATATGGGCATGTGGCAGGCCCCGCTTCTGATACTCAATCACATGTGTATGCGTCAGAACCACGCCAAAACAGCCTGCACGTTGCTTGTTGCCAAAAACGTCGTCGCAGAGTCGGTTCAGCTTGGCTTCAAACACTCGTGCAATGAGATCCGAACGGTTGCATGCTTTGTCGTTCGGCCCCAGTGCAGCCTTGATTTCCGGCCATTCGGGGTTGCACGTCACCGTGATGAACAGCCAAGGCTTTCCATATTTGACGACGCAAGCCATCGCATCTTGGTAGCGCTGCGTGATCTCGCGCGGGCTATTCTTGAACGTCGAGCCCAAAATCACCGAACGTCCAATTTGATCCGGGGTCAGGCCGTTGGCAACAGCGTCGGTGATGCCTTGGGCCGTGGTAAGGCGCAGACTTTCTTGATGCAACCGGATGTAGTTGAGTCGATCGGTCTCGACTTGGGAGTATCCGTCAATCACGAACTCGAGGAAGAGACGCTGGGTGACATGCGGAATGGAGAAGTAGTCGTCGCGTTCGTGCAAGTGATATGCAAAGTATTGGGAACGCGAAACTCGGGTTGATCCACCTCGACCCCTCTTGTTTGATCTTCGTCCTAGATTTTCGAACAATTTATGTCAGTCTGAGGGTGCGTCTCAACAGAGAGGTATATGAGAATGAGACGAAGACGCTTAGCTTACGTTCACCATCACCATTCTCTTCGTCCTCCTCGTCGCTTTCATCCTCATCGTCCTCCTCTTCGTCTTCTTCATCTGGACCAAGGCCGTCAAGTAGCTCGCGCAATTGGACACCATTGTCGATCTGCTCTCGGTTTCTGGCGATGGGCGGCCCAGCTTGGTTGAAACCGCAAAGAGGAATGTTGGGGTGGAAGCCATCTTCCCCCGCGGGAAGAGTAGTGGGTACCGGAGAGGCATCGCAGACGGATGGAGCGAGCTAACGATTTGGTACTTGGGCCGACCATCGGGACATCGATCACCGTGCACCTGGAGAATAAGGTCTTGCGGTCCACGATCTCCCGTGTTGGTGTCGGAATCGCAGAGAAGCATCGCCATTTCCGTGCTTGACGTAGGAAGGTTGTGGGTGCGTCGGTCTCGGCCTGGTGGTAGGCAGAGGCGCAGGACCCACTCTTTGGCCGTATCCCAACCCGCGCGGGCTTTGGCCGATGCGAACTCCCTCACAAAGCGATTGCCGGTGCGCAACATGGACTCGAGCTTGGTCAGCGTTGATCTTTGAATGCGACTGTCTGCGCCGTCGGGTCCAAGTCGAGTGTCGGTGGCCTCGGCCGGGTCGATGAGCCATGTTTGAGCAAAGGTTGGGCGTTGAGTCACGGCAGGGATCAGGGCGCCGAGTCGATGGTAGAGGCGACCAAACACGCGAAACACGGGGGTCCTAGCGTGCCCACTTGAGTTTGGTCCCAGAGGGCAGCGAGCGAAGTGAACGACAACGCGTTGTTGTACGACCGGGCATTCTCGCGGAATGCAACCGCTTCTGTGTGGGTGGGTAGAACAGTTCAGCATGTGAGTCTACTGCAGACGAACGTTGTTGGACGGAGCAACTGACCGCTATCCGAGCCTTGAAGAAGCTGCCGATACTCGAGATTGGGCTGGGGAGGGGGAGGTAGCCGCACCTTGCCCTGCGAGCAGCACGCGCTGAAGTGTCTGGTCGACTTCGACCTTTCGCACTCCCAGTGCCGAGCCTTGCAGTGGGTGCACACGGCCGTCTGCGGAGGTCGTCGCGGATCGAAACGTGGGGCTTGAGGGGTTTGAGCGCGATTCGAGCCCGGCGCACTCGCCTTTGCGGAGGTGGTGGTGGTGGGGCGAGCCCAGCGTCGAGTTGGCCATCGCGCTGACGACGCTGTCCGTTCTGCACAGCTGCACGGCGGGCTCGTATACGTGTCGCAATGCCAAGATCGGTTGCATTGTTGTCATGACGCGCGGGGGGCTGATTCTGTTGATCGGTGCGGGACGAAGAGGGTCGAGCCGCGGGGCGCCCAGCAGCGGGCGCTCGAGCTGGCCCATGGTACGGCGCTATCCTCGCGCCCAAGACTTGGCGAGGTTGCGATGGCCCTCCCTGGCGACCTTGGGACCAGGGCATAGTAGCGAAGGTTTGTGCTTGAATGAGTGTCACTAAAATTGGATGAGAGTGGGAGGGAGAAAGGAAAGGTTCGAGGGAGTGGCGCAGGATTATTTACGTGGTTTGATCTGTTGTTCAGCCCCTAATGCCGCTGGTCGACTGCCGGAATGACACTCCACCGCCGGCGCACCGCATCGCGCCGCTCATGACCGACTCGAGGTGAACTATCGATCGGCAATCTTGGCGCGTGAAGCTGACTTGCTATCAACTAGCTTGTACCCTGCTCTCGGAGACTGGGAAGATCCGACGGGTAATTGCGGCCACGTACCGAATTCTCAGGTTCTTCAGGAGTTCTATGATTCCGTGATGAGAAAGTGAGTGCTTGGTTGGATGTAACGTTACGTAGATGTCGTGTTTACTGATTATGTTCTGCTGGTCTTTCAGACAAGAAACGCTTTTCAGTCATGCTGAATCGCTAAAGCCCTGCAAAATTAAGACCATCGATCACAGTTACAAGGTAACGTTAGCTTTACAACACCAACCGTGCTTGCCCTTGGCCAGTAGCGCAAGCAGCTAATGCCCCGCGCCCGATCGTTGCAGGTCCCGAAGCAGATTGCCAAGGTTGAAGGGGTCCCCCCTTCATCGCACTGCTCATGGTCGGGAACGAATATGGCGAAGTGCGCGCCCACGTGCTTACCTCAACAAAGGGCCACTCGGCATTCGAGACTTCGCTCGAAGCGATGACCAAGCATCTAGAGTTGTATGGTAACGAGGCACCCACGATCTGTTACACAGATCAACCCGACACCGATGGCCTTTCCTTGAGGAGCAAGATACCGTCGCTCGCGCCACGGGTCCAGTCGCACTCTGGCTCCGAATACGGCATTCTCAAGATGCCACCGGGGATAACGCCGACCTTGGTGCAATCACCGTACGCTTTGACTCGTCTGATGAAAGTCATGGCGGACAACATCCCCCCAGAAGGGAAACTAGTGGTCGGTGTCGACGCAGAATGGGCAACGCTTCCCCCCGGTGCGGGTCAGCAAGCCCGCCAACAACCACCTCGGATAGCGGTCGATGTGGTGCAATTCGCCTGGGAATCACTCGCGGTGGAACTTTTCATTCATGTGATACAAGTATGTCATCTGCTGCTTCGGACTCTGGATTTCGTTTTCTCACTGACCTTCTGTTTCATCTTTGCGGCAGCTATCCTTAATCATCGGCAAATTATGACTGTAATTGCGATGACTACATCAGGATCTGAGCGCTACTGCCTGCCGTGTGGTACACGACTCGGACTAGTGCGTATAAGACCGTGACAACAAAGACAATTCATTGCACAAGGAACTGCTGATTCTCAATGTGAGGTGGCGCGCGGAGCGCGCCGCCGAACCTAGTAGTTACCCTAACTAGTTACCCTAACTAGTTACCCTAACTAGTTACCCTAACTAGTTACCCTAACTAGTTACCCTAACTAGTTACCCTAACTAGTTACCCTAACTAGTTACCCTAACTAGTTACCCTAACTAGTTACCCTAACTAGTTACCCTAACTAGTTACCCTAACTAGTTACCCTAACTAGTTACCCTAACTAGTAAAAAAAAAGTGTGGGTTAAGGAATGTACCTAAAATCGCTGTTTTTAACTAGGTTGCGGCCCTCCGGACCGCCTGTGGTGGATGTACCAGCATACTGTTGTGTCTGCCGCACCTGCCTGTGGTGTTCATGTTCCGATCAAAAGTCATGTACAAGCGCTGTGGTGACTTTTGTACTTTCCGCGCCGTTCCAACGAAGCTACAGCGCTCCCAGTATTTTCCTTCTTTTTTTCGCTGACATAAAACAATGCTTCCACTCATATGGTATTTAATGAACCGCAAGCGCGTGGCTTTGCATGATATTGCTTCTACAGCAGCGCTCTGCCTGACACGCGAGGCGAGGGCTGGCGTTTGTCACGTGATGCGGTGCGCCGGCGGTGTCAGTGTCATTCCGGCAGTCGACCAGCGGCATTAGGGGCTGAACAACCAATTTGCCCGTATGGCATTCGACCAGCGGCATTAGGGGCTGAACAACAAATCAAACCACGTAAATAATCCTGCGCCACTCCCTCGAACCTTTCCTTTCTCCCTCTCACTCTCATCCAATCTTAGTGACACTCATTCAAGAACAAACCCTCGCTGCTATGTCCCGGTCCCAAGGTCGCCAGGGACTCAGGGAGGGCCATCGCAACCTCGCCAAGTCTTGGGCGCGAGGGTAGCGCCGTACCATGGGGGGGGGGTTATGTTCTTCGTGAGGGTAGTGGCCAGGGAACTCGGTGGCGGACACCTGCATGAACGAGATCGGGGCGCGACAAGGGTCAGCATCCGGCGCGACGGCTGCGAAGCCAGCATCACGTGCACAGCCCAAGGGCGATAGGCCGACGGCGGCGACATGCCCAAGTCACGGGTGAGTCTGAAGAGTGTGACACACGTGTTCAACCGACTCTTTGCCAATCTTGACCAGTCGGCAAGCTTGAACCGACTCGTAGTGGGTCATTCCGGGCATCGTGGCGGAACTGTCAGGTGCGGGCAGAGCTCGACCCGCCTGCGGCCGCCCGGACGTTGGACCGCTGCCCGCAAGGACCCCCGAAAGCAGGACCCCCGAAAGCCCAGCCAGAGGCGCATGCGGAAAAACGCCCTTTGTTGGCCTTTACCCTAACTAGTAAAAAAAAAGTGTGAGTTAAGGAATGTACCTAAAATCGCTGTTTTTAACTAGGTTGCGGCCCTCCGGGCCGCCTGCGGTGGATGTACCAGCATACTGTTGTGTCTGCCGCACCTGCCTGTGGTGTTGGGGTTCCGATCAGAAGTTATGTACAAGCCCTATGGTGACTTTTGTATTTTCCGCGCCGTTCCAACGAAGCTACAGCGCTCCCAGTATTTCCTTTCTTTTCTTCGCTGACATAAACCAATGCTTCCACTCATATTGCATTTAATGAACCGCAAGCGCGTGGCTTTGCATGATATTGCTTCTACAGCAGAGCTCCGCCTGACGCGCGACGCGAGGGCTGGCGTCTGACGATCTGACGTCTGACGTCTGTGTCGTCTGTCACGTGATGCGGCGCGCTGGCGGTGTGAGTCTGTGTCAGTAAGTCTCGGGCGCGAGCTACACTCGCGCCCCGCTGCTCGATTCTCCTCTTCGTCCCGCTCCGATCAACAGAATCAGCTCCCCGCGCGTGATTAACAACAACTCAACCGATCTTGGTGTTGAGCGCCCCCCGTACAGCTTTGTAGAATGGGCAGCACGTTGAGCTCACCCCACCACCACATCCTCCTGCGCAAAGGCGCGCAAAGGCGAGCGCGCAGGCCTCGAATCGCGCTCGAACCCCTCAAGCCCCACGTTTTCGCAGGGCAAGGTGCAGCTACCTCCCCCTCTCCGGCACAATCCCGAGTGTCGACAGCTACGTGAAGGCTCGGATAGCGGTCAGTTGCTCCGTCCAACAACCGTCGTCTGCAGTAGACCCACATGCTGAACTGTGCAAGAATCTTCCCACGCACACAGAAGCTATAGCATTGCGCGAGAACGCCCGGTCGTACAACAACGCGTTGTCGTTGACTCTGCTCGCTGCTCACTTTGACCAGACTCGACTGGGCATTCTAGGACCCCGCGTGTTTCGCGTGCTTGATCGGCTTTACTCCTCGACTCGGCGTCCAGATCCCTGTCGTCAATCAACGCTCCAGCCTTTGCTCAAACGTAGCTGATCGACCCAGCCGCCACCGACACTCGACTTGGACTCAACGGCGCAGGCAGTCGCATACAAAGGCCTACTTTGACCAAGCTCGAGTCCGCGTACCGGAAACCGCTTTGTGAAGGAGTTTGCATCGGCCAAAGCTTGCGCAGGCTGGGGATACGGCCAAAGAGTGGGTCCTGCGCCTCTGTCTACCACCAGGCCGAGACCGACGCACCCACAACCTTCCTCCGCCGAGCACGGAAATGACGATGCTTATCTGCGATTCCGACACCAACACGGGAGATCGTGGACCGCAAGAACTTATTGTCCAGGTGCGCAGTCATCGATGTCCCGATGGTCGACCCAAGTACCAAGTCGTCAGCTCGCTCCATCCGTCTGCGATGCCTCTCCGGTACCCAACACTCTTCGCCGCAGAGGAAAATAGCTCCCACCTCAACACTCCTCTTTGCGGGTTCCACCAAGCCGGGCCGCCCATCGCCAGAAACCGAGAGCAGATCGACAATGGTGTCCAATTGCGCGAGGTGCTTCCGGTCTCGGTCTGGATGACGAACGAGGAGGACAAAGACCGCGATGATGAGGATGAAGACCGCGAGGAAGGGGACGAAGAGGATGGTGATGGCGAACGTACGCGTCTTCGGCTCTTTCTCTGATGTTCCATTCTGTTTAAGGCGCAAGCACAGACTGACATTGAACTTTTGAACACCTAGGACAAAGGTCCAGTAAAGGGGTCGAGGTGGCGAGTCTCGCGTTCACAATTCTTTGCGCACTACTTGCCAAAGGCGACGAGTACTTCTCAATCCCGCATTGCACCCAACGTCCCTTCCTGGGGTCTGTGATTTATGGATATACTCCAAGTCGAGACCGATCGACTCTACACATCCGGTTGCATCAAGAGAACCTACACCTCACCACGACCCAAGGCATCAACGGCTTGGCCCCGAACCCAATTGGACGTTCGATGACCTTGGGCTCGACGTTCAAGAATAGACCGCGCGACATCACGCAGCGATACCAGGATGCGATGGCGTGCGTTGTCAAACATGGAAAGCCTCCGCTGCTCATCACAATGTCGTACGTCCCCGAAGCACCGGAAATCAAGGCTGCACTGGGGCCGAATGACAAAGCATGCAACCGTCCGGATCTCATTGCACAAGTGTTTGAAGCCAATCCGGCAACAAGCGACATGCAGGCTGTTTCGGCGATGAATGTAAGATGAATGGATTTTGTTTCTTTGCTGTACTTCGTGTTGTGTTTTCTTAACCTCTGCGCTGATATCATGTAGACTGTTCGATTATCCTGCTATTTTTTGAATTACATCCTCCCGTTAATTTAACGGGTTCCCACTGGTTTTGTCAAAGTTTTTTACCCTATTTTGGCCCCAAAATGTCAAAATTTCGCATGCGCCTCGGATATATTATCAAAATGTGTTCTACATGCTCCAAAAATCGCTCAAAAGTCCTCGAAAACGCGTTCCGAGCGTTTGCGGGCGCGCGGCGGCCTATCCGAAGTGGCTTGCGGCGCGCGTCGCTTCGGCTGGTGTTGCGCGTGGCTCCACGCTTCAAACAAGCCTTCCTTGCTTTGCTGGCTGGCTCGCTGCTTCGTTTTCAGACTTCCTTTTTGCTGAAGCTAAGCTCCTTGTTTCCGCGATGGCATTTGTGCGGCTTGTAGATGTTCTGCCGGCGGCATCTCGCAGGCCGTGCACTGCACGCTCCGAAGGGCGGCAAACCTTTGCTCGGCATGTGCGCTCGTGCTGATTAGGCGCTCGTCCGGGTAAGATGAGGTAAAGTCCGTGGTTGAACGATATGTAGTCGTTGACGGGCCTAATGACTCGATGACCTGTCGACCATCAATCATGCGGAACGGCATAGTGCCATCAATGAGGTGTGTGGAATAGCATGTTTTCTTGATGAGGCGAAGCTCCTGTACGACGACATTTGAGAGTAGAACCAACGAGGCAAGCGTGTCTTGGTTGCAGTGGTTTGTTGTCACTTTGCTGTAGATGTGTCGCACTGTAGGACACAAGACTTGTGTCAAACGAGAACTTCCTCAACTGCCACTCAAAACAACGTACCAATTCCGATAGACAGCGCTTCTTCTCCATAAACAGTTTGATCGCAGCTGAGTGAATGCATGCCACACTTGAGGCCAAAGCAGATCAGAGATCCGATCTTCGATGTTGTGGTAGTGGTTACAGCTCCGCCGTCAAGCGCTCCAAAATGAGGATAGCGTTGTGCAAGTGCTCCGTTTGCTTGTTTCTCCAAACATTAGATCCAGTTGCCTTCGCTCCTAAATTCAGCGACAACTCGCTTGAATGCGGCCATCCTCAGTATAGACATTCTTCTGGATCCTCGTGTGTTGTGAGCGCTCGGTCCATCTGGTCACCTCCAGTCCAGCGAAAGCTCCTTGTCGTGCCCGCCATGTCTTCGCAGCGATGTGGTCCCATGGACTGTACCAACCCTTTCTAGACGCATGAATGTGCTGCACTGCGTCCTTCCTCTGTATTGCTAACCCCTACTACGCCTGCCTCTCCCCGAGTTGGGTCGCTCGATTCCATCGGCCTCCCTCGAGTAGAACAGCTTGAGGTGGCCACACTTTTGAGCAGCTTGATGGGCAATCAGGTTGGCCAGTTCAGCGAGAAATTGGTATCACGAGCATCGATAACTTGAGGCGCAGTTGAAGTTTCAAGTGTGTGGGCTGTGTAGAACCGAACACGCGTGAGCTTAGACCGAAATTTCGATAGTTGAGCTTGGTAGACGCACGATTGGTCGTGAGAAGCTGTTTCAGTTGCCTTCTCAACGGCCTCGAGTAGATGATAAGGTCGAGTACTGGGTGTGCTCGTCTTTGGACAACTCGATGTGAAGAGACGCGTCGGCGGGAGCGACATCGAAGGCGAGGAGCTCGGCGATCGTCATGTTCATGTTGGTGAGTGGCAATGATCAATCGAAAGCATCGTTCAAGGCCTGCATGGGATGATGTTGTCGTGCTATGCTCCAATCTCGGACCGAAGTGAAGCGGAACGGAACCTGCGCCCCTTCAATATCTAATGGTCTTTTCGGCTTTTGCTGCAAGGATTTGACGCGCCGATTCAGGCTTGCGCGCACGAACCCTCTCTCTCCCGTGGATGCTATGAGGAGCAGCGCAGTGAGCAAACGAAGATGCCGAGTAGAAGAGGATAGGGAACGTTCGAAATGTATTACACTAACCTATGAGGAGCAGCGCAGTGAGCAAACGAAGATGCCGAGTAGAAGAGGATAGGGAACGTTCGAAATGTATTACACTAACCTATGAGGAGCAGCGCAGTGAGCAAACGAAGATGCCGAGTAGAAGAGGATAGGGAACGTTCGAAATGTATTACACTAACCTATGAGGAGCAGCGCAGTGAGCAAACGAAGATGCCGAGTAGAAGAGGATAGGGAACGTTAAGGGAAAAGAGAGGGAGAGCCGCGCTAGTCGCTGCCTCGGGTAATCTAAGTCAGAATCTAAAGAGGTCCGAGCGCGCCCGAGTTCCCATCCCCCAATCTCCGTATGCTGGAGTTGAGAGCGCCCCTGCAATGTAGTGTACACGATGACAGATGCTATAGCAGGACCCCCGAAAGCCCAGCCAGAGGCGGCCCGCAGATTTGGACATTTTGGGGACCGGAAAATCGGCTAGGCAGCCCGCAAATTTGGACATTTTTGGCTCAAAAGCGGTCGAGGCTCACCTCATTTTTGGACATTTTCCGCCCTCCGGTCGAACTTTGAAGCACAAGGCCGCAGGGCATAGCCGGGCCCAGCTGCGCGGCGCGGTGAACAGTCGCGCTGTTTGCGTTTGGAGCGCGTTAGTGTCTGTATTTGCTGTAAGGTATGTGCCTCTGATGTGCATAATATAGAGTTCTTAGAGACGTTGAGGAAATCAACTCCTTGATCAGCAAAAGCACATTGAGAAGCGGATGGGGAGAAACTAAGCCGCTTCTGCACGCGGAGCCTAACAACGTCTAAGCAATACCCAATTGGTCACTTTCTAATGAATACTGAGCCCAAGAATCCCTGGCCTCTACGAGGATCTATTATAGAACCTTTCATGTAAATCTTTCCAATGACGCTGCACAAAGTTACCGGAGCTGCTGCAAAAGCTTGACACAGAGTCCAATTGGGACTTAGAGTCAACACATTGCAATAGCCTGGCAGCAGTGCAAAGGTCTAAGGGGAAGTGTTGAAGGTGTTAGTAGACCTTGCACTGATATCAGGGGCCGGATAGCTTAGTGGTCAAAGCTTTTCTGATTAGGTACATTCCTTAACTCACTTTTTTTTTACTAGTTAGGGTAACTAGTTAGGGTAAAGACTAGGTTCGGCGGCGCGTGGAGCGCGCCGCCACCTCACACCGTAACCGTTGACCTGCAATGTGATGTACTTGGTTGCAACAGCTGCGGTACTGCTGAGTAACGGAAGCGTAGTGGTTGAAGTCAGTAGAGAAGCGTGCGACGACGATCAGATTTACAGAGCCTTCATTTCATCACTGAACTCCTTTTTTGTTCTCTGGGAGCACAATGATGGGCTCAGACCGTCGTCGAGACCCGCGTCGAGTGTGGAGCAACGCCATCTCGGGACTGGTCGCCGCCCCGCGGTGCGTTAATAAAAGGCTAAGGTATTACTAATAGCTTTTAAGACGCCAAGGCGAGAGACACGAAAGACTGCAGTGGGGGTAGAATCGAGAAGCGAGACCGAGTTCGAGAACGAAACGCTGAGGTCGGAGGCTGGACACGATGCCAAACGAGACTTGAAACACGCAAAAAGTGAGAGACAAGAAAAAATTGTGTTGGATCCTGGAAGTTTTCCTGAAAACAAGAAGAAAACTCCCCTCAAAAGTCCCGGCAGTTCAAACCGCTGCTTTCTGTTCGTTCCCCTTCACCGCTTCCTCCGCATATCGGGCTCGGTCTTCCTTCCAAATGCTGCCTTACCGATCCCACCAATGCTCGTCATTTTCCGAGTCTTTGCGGCGCAAAAGTGAAGGCCCCTTCGAAATTACATCCTCTTCCTCTCCCTCCCGTAAGCCGGCTTTAGCCTCCCTCCTCTCGTGGCCGCCGGGAATGACTCGTCGAGACGCCCGAGTCCAGAACTTACTGCCGCTACGACTTCTATTAGCCTTGAGAAATTGAAATAGCGGATGCGACCGGATCCCGAGTACCACAGTATTTACGGCAACCCAACGAGGCCGCGTCCGACACGTTGACCGACTCGGAGCCCCTTCCATCAGAGCCATCGATCCCGAGCCTTGGTTACTACCTGTGGAAGTGCACCCATGACATGGGCGAACAACAGGTGGAGGGGTGCGTGGCGCTTGGGCTTTGATGTACCGACGACGCTGAGCAAACGACAGCGGATGGCCTGCCGGATTTGACTTCGTTTGCCCGCAGCCTGTAATACCCCAGGCCCTTCACGACTAGCTTACACGGTCCAAAAGACTGACGATTTCAATAGATGCATAGTGAAATCAGAAGGGTAGTTAAATAGCGTAAGGCAACCGAGCCTTACACAGCCCTGGTGACACGATTGATGGGAAGGACGACAACACGAACGAAGGAGTTGACTTTGACATGAGTGATCATTCGAGCGACGATTTGAGTCATCACTCTATCGACGCCACAAACAACGGTGCATTTGTGCTTGAGGAGTGGGAGCTCAATGCGGAAGATGATGGCAGTGATGACGAAACTTGGGAAATTTTTAATAGCTGTCTGGAATCGAAGGCTCTTGTTCCAAAAGCCTTAATCCAAACAGATGCTGCGAGCGCTCGCGTGCTTTTGCCTTTTCATTGACTAGTGTCTCTTCATGTCTTACAATATTGCCCTTCCCTCGGAAGTGCAGGGAATGCAAAGTAGCAACCATACGACCGAGAAGCAACCAACGCTGACAGGGTTTGGCTACCGCTTGAATGCGCTCTAGCTTGCTTGAAAAGGTTACTGCCCAGCAGTAGTGCCGACAGCTGGAGGTCTAACAGGTCAGCTAAAGATCCAGAAGGAAAGCTCTCTGCTTCTGGCGATAAGATAAGCGGGCATTCTTCTTGGCTGCGCTTAGTTAGTGCGCTTTCAAACTTCCGCCATTGCGTTTGGTGTTTATAGCGTGCGCAGTCAGGCCAGTCAGCTGCCCGAAGTCCGTGCCAGGTCTTTGTTGATACTTCCTGAGATCTCAGCAGAGATCACATTGCTAATTATCAGACTCCATTTATCCCCACACTCTAATGTGTACTCGAACAAAGGCTAATCTGGTCCCATACTCGATCTGTTTTTCGGTGCTTTTCAATGAAAATTTGATATAGCATGAGCTAATAAACTGTCGAAAATAAAATAAAAAGGGAATGAAAACAGGGGACTGAAAGTAGGTTCCCAGATTGCTTGTAGAATCAATTGTAACGCTTTCTGCACTACCTAGGTGCTAATTATCGGATTATCAGTTAATGCCCTCGATTTATTTTAGAGCCGACTAATTAAAGATGAAAAAAGAGAGTCCTTTTTATTTTTTATTTTTGGAAAAAAATACATCATGGCTGTATTAGGTCATAAACTAGAACAAGGTTTTTTATTTATTTTAGTCTCGGCACTAAAAAAGCCAAAAAGTATAAGGGAAAATAGATTAGCTCGATCTGTTGTCTTGGCCACTTTAAGCCACGCAGCCACTTAGACAGTTGTATGTTTGCGTCGACATTATCGGATTCTCGACATTTCAGATACATGACGACGCACTTAATACCCCTGACAGGATGTTCGTGTATCATTGAACTCATTCTAGTTTGATAACGAGGAATGAGTTTGACAATATACCAATGATATCTGTCCCGGTGCTGAGAAAAAGGTGACTTTGATGCCAATCACACCTGCGCCTTTCATGTGCTCTCTGCCGTGTGGCCCGATCCGTTGCGTGCTCTCACCGGTACATGTACTACTGTTACATCGTAAAGGCGGAAGCTCGGAGTTAGCTATGGACAGAAAAGTGGAATGTATACACCTGAACGAACATCATTGAGTCAGGATCACGATGTTGTTCTTCGTACTCTACCATTCCTCCTCGCATCAGAGTGCACGAGTGGCCTGCGAGCTATTGCTGGCCTCCGACTGTTTCTACTGTCGACCAACGCAGCCTTTGCAGATGACAGTTCTGGTGGTATCTCAATCGGTCTCCTCGGTTTTGTTTGCTTGAAATCATCTTTGTAAGAACGAGGGTCATCACCAGATCATATTGTAGTGGCACTGAAAGTGACTAGGTTTTTGAGTCAGGGTACCCGGCGCGGGGAAAATCCACCGGTGGTCAACATTGCGATCGAAATCGTCTTGAATACTCGGGTTTCCACATGGCAGATAGAACCTGAGATTTACCAGTCGCCCTCTGTATTGCACTTCCCATCGATTTGCCCACAGCCTTCTACTGCACTGTCCGATGCTGCGTTGGGTGCGCAGCTGAGGGTCAAGCGAGAAGTCCCGTGTCATGCATGCACTCTGAAAAGTGCGATTTGTCAGAAATCAAGTCGCACTTCAGAGAACAGGACACAATCAGGTGATGAAAGAATGAAGAGCTACACACCCAAATTCTGAAACGTCCTACCGGAAATGTCACCGGTGTGGTCCCCTTGCGTGCTTTGTGTCAACTATCGAGATGCGGAACAACTTATCACAAAATGATCCGATTGGTTAAGATGCGAGGCGCGAGAGACAGCGATGAGGTCGTGTTTGGACAAGGTGTAAGATCGCTCCCAATCAATCATTGCAAAAGAACAAGAACAGGAACATGAAACAAGAAGTGGGACCAATCATGAACCTGGTCCGACTCAATTTGAGGAGCATTTAGTCACACAGTGTGCATCGACGCGTCGATGTGCACGTGCTTGGGCCAAGGTCAAAGCTTCAAAGTGCGGGAGGGAAACCGTGAGCCACATTTTTTATATATCTAATACACTTCACAGCAAGTGACCAGTCAGCTTTTTGGTCCCACCATTAATACCCTTAAGACCCAGTAGGGCCCAAGATGACTGGGCAAAAGGAAACTCCCATCTCGAGATCCGAAGCTCCGAAGCTGACCTACTAGTCAGTGTGCTCAACTGCATTCGCTCCGACTTTCCCTATGATTGTACTGCTGTTGAATTAATTAAAAAAATCAGGGGTAGTAAGTAGTGAGTGAAGAGAAACAGAAAATTAGGAGGGAGGGGGGCGGGGGGGCAGAAGGTCAATACAGCAGCTGTCTTACCTGTGCATTAGTTGTATCCTCCATCTCGTCAGCAGGCGGTATTGGGTGTATATCGCATTTCGGTTCCGAATTCGACTCTTGGGAACATTGGTAAATGAGGATTGGTATTATCTATAGGGATAACTCTAATACCAATTAGCTGATAAGCTTCGCTTCACGGCTCGTGGGACGCCCAGAGAGGTGCACCGTGCCAGAGTGTGCGAGGGGGGAGCAATGGTACACCATCCCTTTGCCAAGCTCCCCCCGGGCCAAAAAACAGAAAAGCTGCCTTATCGCGCGTGCGCGCACGAGTTTTTTTGGCTGGCTTAATGGACCTGCCGATCTGGCCAAATCAGACCCGCCTCAGTTCTAAGACGAGCACCAACTATTGTAACACACAGTAACGCGTTCTCGAATCTGTATCAGACAATGGGCAGGCATAAATGAAATCGCTTCAAGTTCCGACCTAACTACTTCGAGGGACTGTCGGACATCTTGACTAAAAGCCCCGAGGCCTTCGTTCGGACGCTCGACTCCGCACCAACATCCCCGGAACCCGGCACATGGTTACGTACACTGCGCGCCAAATTCAGCAAAGAACCTTCAATGAACATGCTCGTGGCGAAGCTAGCTCGCCGTCTCCTCGGCCTCCAATGGGCCCTCCGATTCAGGCCGATTTCGACGAAGCCGCCAACCCGAGTGGGATGGATTGGGATGATGAACGTCACAGCGAGTACGGTGGTGGCCATGAACGCGACTTTAGTCCGGCCCATACTTTCCGGATCGAACATCCCATATGCCAATCGCGCCTGACTATAGTGCAACCGCAGAGCGATTATCACTGGCTGATTTGCGGTGGCGGATGAGACCGGAGGATGAATGAAGCAAAACATCGTCGATGGATTGAGACCGTTCTTATGTCTTTCTTTGGGCATACTATGCTCTGAGTCGGTCTGCAAGATGACCGATATTTGTTATGTCTCTGTGGTTTGTGACGCGTCTTTCAGTATAGATTCTTGAGTTTAGTTTCAGATGATTGTCATGCACGCATACAGCGTCTCAGCTGCCATCTTGATTGTGGCGATTAATCTTAACAGGATTGCAAATTAATATGATCAAAATGCTCATTCTGTCAGGCTCCGCCAAGATCACTGGGTATACTCGACCCCCCCCCCAGCGGACCGTTTCCTACGTCAAGGCCCGGGGGCCCCTGTGTGCTCCCGGCGCCGGCATCCCGTTCATCTACGGCCCCCCTTCCAGAGATTACGCTGGAGTCTTCCTTCACAACCAATCGTTTCGCACCTTTGTCCTACAAGGACTCGGGGCGCACCGCATGGGCCGCAGCACAACAGCCTGGCGCTCGCATCCATGCAGGTGACATCTCTGCGCATCTATTTACCTTTGGGTCAACGAAATTAGAATGGCTCTCGGGCCGACGCATCTCCTCTTTCTTCTTCTTCTTCTGAACTTGTGATGCACAACGAAATGGCCATACACCTTTTCCAACTTCGACCTCATCGCCGTTTCTTGCGCCTCCCGTTTCAAACACACTTGGGAACCGATCCCTCCTAATCATTATCATATCCATGTATCCATGCTTCGTCCGAAGGCGCCGTACCATTGACCGGGTCTCGTTGCATAAGCCTGTTTGACCTTTTGGCCTACCGTTGTCTTCTTCCCTTAGATACAATCTGACTTCACCTTCAGGTCGGACCGGTTGCCACTGCATAACCCTCAATTGCCTGCGCGCCGCAAACCCGGACGGTGGACAACTGTGAGGGCATTCGGTGGGACTGCAATACAGGGGTCAGGCGACAGCTCGACCTCTCCTTCCATGTCCCATCCTAAATTCACCCATCGTCGCAACTATAAGACCCAACTGAAGACCAAGAAGATCACCATCACAATGATGACAAGACGGTATGTCCTGTCGAGAAGAACTTTGAAAACACCCTCCCGGTTTGGGTACTTTCAGTCTGACTCCAACACGACGTGTTGTCCACCTTGAATTTGAACCCTGATTGGTGTCACAAAAGACTATATGACCTGCCATCGCCGAAAACCACGGCAGGGCGGTCGGTCGGTCGATATTAGAAGGAGGCCTAGGCCACAACAGCGTGCAGAACTCTCAAGCCGCCTAATGCGATAAGAAAACGTAGAGCAACGACAGAGCAAGGGGTGTATCAGGTAAATCTGACTCCCTCGTGGCTTCATTCAGTCATATACAGCACAATACTTTGGGTATGGGTGACTATGACTTGCTGCAGTTCGACTGTTGAAACGCAAGCGCCCGTGATGATGTACTTCGCATCGAGATTACAGTGAGCGTGTGAACTACGCAGGAAGGAATTGCGACAAAGCAGTACGCTGGCTATAAGCAACTTAGCACAGAGCTCATTAAAGTGCCACCAATGTATAACTCATTACATCATATCGAAAAAGACTGTTAGGGGTGATCAACTTCTGGTCCTTGCGTTTGAAAAGTCATCAACCAAGTGCCGAGGCAAACACTCTACGGAGCTGGGCGAGTGTGAGCCTCGGAGTGGCCGTGGCAACACCACAGAAGACCTTTGTACGACGTTGGGGCTGTGAGCCGGATCAGGACTTCGTTCAAGTATACATCAAAATGTAGTCGGCAATGTTGGAATATAATAAGTACTTTTGCAATCCCTGCTGCCTGTTCGGGAAGTGTCACCCAAGGCACGACACGGACTGCGCATGAGACTGACTGGCAGGGAGCGCGGTGAATTCTACATGTAGGAGATCTCAGCGCAGTCAGCACAGAAGATGCAATGAACGCTTGTGTTCACTCCCTCAGTGTAGCGCGCTCTTCCTCTAAATCTTACCGGTCGTGTTGGGCTCCGGCTGCCAGCTTTACTCGAGCGACATTAGGCGAGCCACCGCAAGATCGAGCGATTTAGCGATGCCGGGTCTTGGATGTCTGATCGCCCTTGTTGCACTTCCTGGCAAAGCGTCGTATAACGGGTAGAATTACTAGCGAAATGAACACATCATTGATCTCTTTACTATTGCAAGTAGCAACTGGGCAAAAGACTGCAACTATATATGATCAATATCAAATCCCCCAAAAAACATCGCCATCGTCTTCATCAAAGTTCTCGTTGATCTCGTCACTGAAGGCGCCGTAATCGGTAGTGTCGACGGAATGATGATTCAGATCATCGCTCAAATGATCACTGATGTCAAGAAGGGTGTCATGATCCGTGGTGATGTCGTCCGACTCTCCAACCATCCCATCATTGATGCAATCTGGCCATGTGTGATCCGGCAAGCCACCCGCTGTGGTTCGTTGAAAAACATCAACGTCGTCGGTGCACCACATTTGAAGCTCGACCCACTCCTCCATTTGCGGTTTGCCGGTTTGCCGGGTGCATTCCCACAGGTGATCTAGGTCGCCCTTCGAAAACCATCGGCGCGCAATAGTTCTAAGACGCTCTTCTTCAACTTGCTCGAGCAGCATCATCGCAGAGTCATCCTGCTCATCTAGTTGGGGTAATTGCTTGCGAACTTGCTGAAACCTCTTGCGACGGCTTATCAGCCACCGTCCAATGCGACGCACTTCCTATCCAAGTCGCTTGATTTTTTGCTGGCATCTTGCGCGAGACAATACTGCTGGAATGCCGACACGAACATCATCATCGTAGGCCCACGGCTCAGTGGGATGACTATATAATCTGTTGTTCCAGAGCGGCACGAAGATGTTGAGTTTGAGCACTTCGTTGCGATCCTCTGGGGCTGATGGCGGTATCCTTCGGGTTCTCAAGATCGGATAGGAATCCTGAGAATTGGCGAGGATGGCAGCATACTTTTTCACCTCGTCGTTATACATCGCCACTGCCTTCATGAGTCGTGGACGCAAAGAATTAAGATTCTTGACCAGGAGACCAGCCGCTTTCGTACCTATGAGCTGGCATTGCTACACATCAGCGTTCCTTCTGCCGGCGCAGAAGACTCGTACCCGGGATTTCCTACCGAGGGCTTTACCGCCTAGGCGCGGGAGCCGCAGCTTCTCGGCTCCCGTCGATATTGTACGACCAAGTCCCACAGCGAGCGAGATGCGACACTCAATGTGCAGGCAGATTCATAGTGTGTGCCAATCAAAGGTATTGAAATATTTAAGCGAGGACAACGGGGATCACACCAGAGGGTCAGAATGGAAGAAGGGAGTGACATACCAGGGTCCAGGACACTGATGTTTATGTCCGACGTGCGTAAGGAGTTCAGTCGATCATCAAGAACCTGCCGTTGTTTGACCAGCTGTTGAAGTTTAGTCGACTGTTCTATAAGCTTGTTCGTATCTATGGTGTTCACGCAGGCTAGGTCTCCCCTGTAGCAATCGAAAAATGAATACCGAATTTAGGTTACCGGTTCGTGTCTCACTCCCAAACGACGACGATAGCTCAGACTCACCGGCTTGCTGCGATGTCTCCGTTAATCAGCTCAAGCTTGAACATGACGTTGCGCATCTCGGCTACCTCTTTGCGCTGCTCTTTCAGAGGGATCTGCTTGGACGCTGCACGTTGCGCGTGTCATTGTTCAAGGAGGGTAGCGACCGTCCATTCGGCGGAGCGATTAACGACCTCAGCAATGACTGTCGGCTTCGGCCTTGAGCTTGATTGCGTTTTTGAGTCGATAAATAAGTTTGGTCACTGGCATGATCGATACGCCAAAGATCAGCGACATGGTAAGGTAGTGCATGAAAGACTGGACGCTTAGGCGAACCAAGTTCGGCCAGATGCTGCTTGTTATAAGCAGACGCTCGACGATTGATGTTCTCCAGCCGATGGGAGGCACTGGATGATCCATTCATGGGTATCATGCCTCAAAGCTGCGACCACAAGCGCTCGGCTCCCTCGGCATCAGTCAAACCAAAATTGGGTAGAAAGCGCGGATCAAAGTCAACCTGGCAGGACCACTTGTGCGCATAGGCATGCATCGACGAGAGAGCAAATTCTAGACGCGGTAAGTGGTCTGCCAGAAGATTGCGCTGCGCATACCGGGGAGAGATGAGCTGCTCAGCTACGGACTAAGCCAATGCTCAGGCTGAGTGTCACGAACAAACTCACACGGCGTAAGTGCGACGATAAGTTGCAGGCGAAATCATACGCGACTCTGACGCGACTTCGATCCTGACTCGAACTTTGGTGGGAGCCCGATCCCGAGCTGGATCCGACGTTTGTAGCGTCACTGGTACGCGCAGGCCCCGTAGTACAATCCGTTTCTCCGACTTCAACTTCTTCGAGAATCCATTTCAACAGCGACACGGGATATACTAACCTGCGGTAGACCAAATTCGCTTAGTAGTGTCCTTGCCTGGAGTCACAGATGGCCGGTCCACACATACTTTTCACCTGATTGATGAAGGTTGCAAAGTCGCAGGCAATGATCATGACGGCACACTGCAGCAACGAGGCCTGTGTTGGCCACTACATTTGATGAAGCGGATGTCACACCACCATCTGCGGCCTTCCAGTTGGCTGTGCATTCGGCCTGTATGATAGAATAGCCCGTTTAGCAATCACAGGCAGTCGGGTCAACGCATTATTGGGTTCGGGTGACCCGGCATCAGCAGCACCAAGGTACCTTCTCGCCCGCTTCAGTCGATCCGTCGATCAAAGCTTGCTCGTTTCGAATCTTGTCTGGTGGCAGGAATAACGCTGGACGTGACTTGAGAGGTTCAGCAGTTGCCCGCGCGAATCGTCGATGCTGAAAATTGCCGTCGACAGCAATGATGACATCGAGGTCATTCTCGCTCTTGCCGGCTTCATCGATCCGAGGCCCAAAACATGCCAGACTAACGTCGGCCAGACGCTCGCGCGGGGAGAGGCCGAGAATTTCGGCGGTAAAAGTTGCCTGCAGCTGTTGCATAAATGAATATTCATCCATTGCGGCTTGAAGATGCTGACGCACGGTTGGACCCTGGGAAGCTTCCAATATTTTCTGTAAGAAACAGTGAATGTTTCCGGCCTGTCCCTGTCCAGAGCCCACCTTGTTAAAAGGATCCTCCGGAGATAATTCAGAGGACCAAAAGAGAATGAGCGCTTTGGACATGTCATAGATACCAAAAGGATCTACCCCCAGTAGGTGTCGAGATATTCGATCGTGCGAAAGGTGAATGCGGTGATGCTTTCTCTTTTTCGGATTGAAGATGACGACGTCGGGAGAAGACCGTGAGCTGCCAGGGTTTGGATCTCGGGATAGCATGGGCAGTATCGTAGTTCTCGCATGCCTGCTCATGGTTGGGGGATATCAAATCAGTCCAAGACGATAGCGTAGGGGTGATTGACAAAAGATGTGCAACAGAAGCACCTACCTGCAAAAAACAGGTTGACAACCCGGACCTTTCTGGTGACTCGGCGTTCATGACATGCGTCGCACCACTCCTCGTCGTCCGGGGAAGGGACAAACCCGCTCTGTCGATGCACTCCTTTGGCCTTTTTCTTCATCAATAGGTACACCTGGAGAAGTTCAGCTCGTTTTGACGCCCTAGTCTTGGCTTTGGCCCTCGCATTCCGGCGACGATTGCGCTGCTTCTTGGCGTTCCTCTCGATCTGCGATGGCTTAAGTGAAGAGGGCGCTTGGTCTTGAGAAGCACCGTCTGGGTGGAATGGCGAATGCTCCGGTCCAGATGAGTATCCACCGCCGAAGTCGCGACCGAAGTCGTAGTCGGGCTCAAAGTCGGGCGCGCTGTCAGGCTTGAAATTGTGCTCGAAGCCGTCGGTCTCGGTGTCTAGAGGCCACGCCGTTGCGCCATCGGCAGTGTCAGGCCAAAGCTCGGACGATGATTTGTGGAGGCCGGCAATGGATTTCTCCGAATGCTCCTTCCGACGACGCGTTGACCTCTGGACTGATGGTGATAGGGGAGGGCCCGGCTGACGTTTCGGACGCCTCTTCGTTGCAGAGCGGAAAATGCCGAAGTTGAAGCCGAACGTCTTGTCGAACAGCTCGCTATCCGGGGACAACGATGGCTCCCTTTTCCGTACTCGCTTGGTCCATAATTTCCTCCTCTTCATCTTCTTCGTCTTCGCCTCCTCCTCCGTTCCGACCGACGTCGTGGCCCCATTCTCGAACGTGTCCTTGTTGCTGCTGGTCACCTTCTTCCTCCTCCTCCTCCTCACGGTCGTGCTCTTCTTGCGCTTGGTCTTGTCAGGCGTTTTCCCTTCTCTGTTCCGACTGGCGATGCTGAGCGAGGTTGTAGAGGTGGTGGTGTGTGTGGTAGGATGTCCATGCTTGAAGCAATGGGTGCAAGCCTGCAAGGCATTGGGTGGAGGGAAGTGCGGGGAACTCGTCGTGCTGAGGCAGATGGACCATTAGCGGAGATAGGTAGCAAGTGCCCGAATTAGTGACCACTTTTGCCTCCGGGGGGCTGGGGTTTGGCAGGGCAATGGTGCACCTAGCCCGTACCAACGTTTTCCTGGGCCAAATATCCAAAAAGCTCCCTTAACTCGCCACGCACGGGGTAGTATATTTGTTAAGCTTATTTTGACCCGCATAGGTGCTTGATCGAGGAGCTGGGCGCGCGCGGCACCGAGTTCCCTGACGCGGCGCTCTTGTCTCTAGACCAATCGTCGGCTTACGACCTCGTCGAGCACGAATGGATCTTCGCCATCTTCGACGCTCTCGGCGCTCCTGCCGCCTTCCAACGCGTTCTGAGGATGCTCTACTCGGGTGACTCGACTACGGCGCGATATATCATCAACGGCTTCTTGACTCCGCCGGTGCGGCTGACGTGTGGGCTCGGCCAAGGGGACCCGGCGTCGTCGTCGGTCTGGGATGTCGTGTTCCAGCCGTTCCTGGATGCTCTGCACCGTCGAGGCATCGCGCTGAACCTCTCGCTTCCTACCATTCACCCCTACCCACAGAGCCGCGCCATTACATCTCTTGCGTTTGCTGATGACATCGTCGTCGCCGTCGCGGGCTCGGAGTCACTCACCTTGCTCAACGACCTGGCGCTCGACTGGAGGCTCGCAACCAATGGCCGGCTCAACACCGAAAAGACCGTCGTACTGACCATCGGGTGTCGCTGGGAGGCTGGCGATCGTCCGCTCGTCGTCAAGGCCGAGGGCGAGTCGCTCGAGTGGATCGGCCTATCTTTCGACCCCACCGGCAACACCGAACTCGCCAACGTGAATCTCGTCGCACGGCTCGAAGCGGTGCTCGATTCGGCACGGGACCGGGGGCTCACACACCACACCCGAGCGTTCTACGTCAACCGATACGCCATTCCCAAGATTCTGCACATCCTCTCCGCTGACATCCCACCGCTCGAGGTCGTCAAGGAGCTTGATCGCATTCTTGTCGACTTTGTCGGCGGCGGCAAGAGGAGGTCGTGCTATGGCAAGGACGTCGTCTTCACACCGAGGTTCAAGGGGGGTCTTGGGGTCATGCGGATGCAGGACGTCGTCGACTCGGTTGCGGCACGCGTCTGGGATGTGCTTCTTGGCGGTTCGGATGCGATCTGGCAGGGACTTGCGCGCGCGGCAATTGTACGAGCCCATCCCGCCCCCGACTTTGACTTGGCAACTGATGCGTGGCCTTGCGACTACACTCCAATCCGAACCGATCTACACCCAAGATGGCAGGCCGTGCTGAAGGTACCATCGACGCACAATGCGCAAGTCAAACCGAGGACGTTGACGCTCGCGAATCTTCTCGCTCTTCCGATCAAGTTGCACACCCTTCACTACTACCGGGAGCACCAGCTGTGTCGCGATCACCCTACGACGCCGACTATGCTGCGTTTGCCAATTACGCCAAGGTAGCGGACCTGTTTCGACGCGAGCTGTACCCGGGCGGGGGCTTTCATCTCTGGACGCCGCCGACGGATGTGGTCGTCAGCAACAGCGAATACGATCAACGGGGCCGCCCACAACGAGAGCACATTGTGGCATGGTACCGGCATGCGATCAATCGATTAAGGTTCACACCAATAGCTCAACCGGTGGCGGCAGTACGAATCAACGGGCCTCCCGAGTCCGCCCCAGATCCGAGGTCCGCCCCACCACGCCGCTCGAGTCGATCCTGCCCCATCCGATCGACCCGCCGCAGCGCCTTCCGAGACCGGCTCTCCCAGACCAATCAACACAATACAACTTGCTCAGCATGGATTGGCCATACACCATCCGTCGCGTCCGCCGAGTCTTGAATGCAAAGGCCTTCACCGACACGATCGGTTTCAGGGACTCGCTGCAGCCCGACGATATCAAGGGATTCTGGAAGGGGGTCAACTCGAAGGCATTGACGGCGAGGGAACGCGAGGTGTGGTTCAAGCTCGTCAGAAACTTCATCCCGACTCGGAGTCTGCAGTTTCATCAAAAGCACGACGACTCGCCCGCGTGCCTCGTCTGTGGAGCGCCTAAGGACGATCGGGAGCACTACTTCTTCGACTGCGTTGACTCTGGGAATGTTTGGATCGCGGCAAGGAGCGTGCTCTGCGACGCACTGGGGCTCGACACGATCGACAACACGCATTACACGGCTGTTCAACGCATGTTCGGACTTCCGAAGCTCAAGGCCAGTCTACGCGATCAAGAAGGAGCGGGCAGGACGATCGAAATATTCACCGGGCTGGTCTTGGAGATGATCAGCAGCGGGAGGTGGGGGATGCAAAAGTGGGGGACGAGGATGGAGGGTGTTGTGAGGAGGAGGATCATCTTGGAGGAGAGGTTGAAGCTGAGGGCGGGAGGAGCTTGGGGGAGGAGAGGGCAGTAGAGGCTGGGTTCAACTTTCCCCCCACCACCACACACACACACACCAAATTCTCGTGAAATCATTTTCTCCTACTGTACACTAAATAGTTCGCTTTCCTCTTTCATTTTTTACAGGTTCACCGTTGCGGATCATGGACCATCTCGCGATTTGGCGTCGACTTGGTGGGGCTCGCGCTCTTCGGCTTCGGGGTTCTGAGTCAAGGGAGGGCTCAGCGGACACAGGCAGAAAGTCGGCTTTGAGGGGCCAGGGACTGCCGAGGGGGGGGGGGGGGTTTGAGGGACCTTCACCCCGTCTTGTTGTGACTGAGCAGAGACTTGGAGCGTCGAGGGTCATGGTGGTTGCGCAGTCGTGCTCTTGTCTTCGTCTCGACCGAGTGGGAAGTGACTGTGGGGTGGGCCTTCTGTCGTTAGTACATTTCTTTTCTTTCTCTTTCTCTTCATCTCTCTTTCTCTCTCTCATTCGTCTCCTGGGGGGGAGCAACCGCTTGGCTAGGGCATTTGAATCCGAATCTCGGATTGGTGGACTTGGCTCGTTTCTCGCACTTTTGCGGGCGGTTTGTGTTATCATCGTAGTCTTCCATCTAGTTTTTCCGGCCGAAACAGGGGGAACAGGAATTGGGGGCAATATGATGAACGTTTTCTACAAAAAAAAAAAATACCCCTCAGGTGTCGCCCGGACTTGTTCCCGCTTACTCCGCTGCTACGCCTGAACCTCGGCGCCGGGCTAATGATGCCCAATGCAGTTGGCGCCGGCCGACGGAGAAGGCGGAACCCGACTCGGCCGAGTCGCGGCTTTCGGACTCATCCACTGCTGCCGCTGCTGTCCGAACTCATCCCGGCGGTCTGTGATCGTAGACAGCTCCTGTGCTGCAGGCAGGTTATTGTTGGAGTGTGCCCCACTTCAACGCTCAGCCCGCTCAAGCTCCCGCTTCAAAACTTGCTCAACGTCGCCTGGCCCAATCGCCTTCGACTCTCCCGGTGACCCACTGACCCCCCCGTCAGCTCTCGTCAATCAGTGAGTCTCTGTGAGCTTCTGTTAGTCCAGGTCGCCGCTCGCTCCGGTACTGCAGTGGCGCTTACTAGCTCTTCCGCTCTCTCGGCACACCTTCATTGCCTTCTCGCATTGTTCTGACCATCTCCCTGCCTTTTGAATAGCTTCCAGCCTCAACATGCCTTATCTCAAGCACGCTAAATGTGAGCTTCTTCTTGTGGGCCGGTGACGTGCTGTGCTCGCCATTGGGCGGCCCGATAAGCCTGTATGGGCTAACTCTGTCTCGTGCACTCCATCCCTGCCGATGCGCCCTATCCTCACCGAACACAGATGGAAAAGACAAGGTCCGAACATTCCGAATCGTCCGCAACAAGGACGGAATCCATGACATCGCCGAGTATATCGTCCAGGCTCTGCTCGAAGGGTCAGTCTGCTCCCGCAGTTGCCTCCCTCATCAGTATGTGGGGAACAGTCCTGACAAAAAAAATTGCATCCGCAGTGATATCGAGACATCCTATACGAAGTCGGACAACTCTGTGATTGTCGCGACCGACTCGATCAAGAACACAACGTGCGTGAGACTCGCGATTTGGGAGTATGTATCGTACCTCGGTCGCTTATCAGCACCTTCCCCGTCCTTCCCACGTCCACCCCCTCTTCTTCAGGTATCTGTTCGCCAAGCAATCCCCCCACGTTTTGCAGCCCGAGTCATTCGCTCTCGATCTTGCTTCCCACTTTGTTGAGACTTACGTGAGTTGCCTCTTCGAGCTAACCGGACTCCGGATTTAACGGCCCTAATCTCGGATGACCTCCTGACTACTTGTGGACTAAAATCTCCCCTTCTTCTTTGCTTTGCAGAGCCATATCCACAAAGCGCACGTCAACGTCATTCAACTGAAATGGTCGCGCATCCCCGTCGCGGGTAAGGCCCACAAGCATTCCTTCGTTCGGAATGGCGATGAGAAGCGCTTCACGAACGTCACGGTTGATGCCACCAAGGGCAAGAACGTGGCGACCGCGACAGTCACGTCCGGTATCTCGGAGTTGTTGGTGCTCAAAACGACCGAGAGCTCGTTCGAGAACTATGTTTTTGACAAGTTCACGACTTTGAAGCGTAAGTCCGCTACTCTCCCGAGTTTCCAAACCTGGAGCACGTTTCTCCTATTCGCGCAGAGGCTGATCATCACTAGGTCTTCCCTCCACAGCCGTTGACGACCGGATCTTCTCCACCTCCGTCGACTGCTCCTACTCGATTCCCATCCCGACTTCAGCTCTGACCTCCGCCTCGATCCCCAAGCTCGGCATCGACTTCGAACGCATCTTCAAATCCGTCGAAACGACGACTTTGGAGATATTTGCGACGCACAACTCGGCTTCGGTCCAAGCGACGTTGTATCAGATGTGCGAAAAGATTTTGGCTGATCACAAGCAGGTCGCGGAGGTGTCGTACAAGCTGCCCAACAAGGTGAGCTTATATGTCTTCGATCTAGGCCTCGCCACCCGCGCTGAGGACCATAACGCCTCGACGAACTTTGCAGCACTACTTCGCCGTTGACATGGCCTTTTTCGGCCTCAAGAACACGGATCCCAAGGATGCCGAAGTCTTCATGCCCGTCGATGCTCCGTCCGGTCTCATCATCGCCAACGTCACTCGAGATGCGACCTCCAAGCTCTGAGAGGGCGTGGAAGGCGTGGCTTATACGATCGTAGAGTCGTGGCACGGCGTATTGATTTTGTGGTCGGGTATAATAAAGTTTTCGTCGTTGATGGGCTTTCACTGTGTAGCCTCTTCTGTGTGTTTTGTGCATTCCTAGCCTGTTTTTACGATCAACTTCGTTTTGCTATCGAATACCCAACCTTCTCCTTGCGCAACAAACGTACACTACACAATTTGCAAACAAATCAGACCCTCAATATTCAATCGACCAAATCGCCCTGCTTCAACAACTCTTTTGCCCTCTCCAGAAGCGCAATCACCTCCCTCGTGAACCTAATCTTCTCCTCTTCCCCATCGCTCCTCCCACTCCCACTCGCTAACAACCTATCCAGTTCCTCTTTGTAGACCTCTGGTTCAATATCCGACTCGACATTATCTGCATTCGACGACGTCTCGATCGCGTGGAATGCCCCAGGGGTCCAATGCGGTTTGTAGTGGTTCTTCTCCGAGGCGGGAATTTGGGTGATCGAGAGGGTGAGTTCGTCTTCGATCTCGAGGAGGGAGGTCATTTCCCGAGGTAGACGGACTTTGAAGGGGGAGAGCGAACGCAGTTCGTCTTCGTTCCCTTCTTTAGAATCACGGGAGAAGGTGTTAAAAGACCTTCACGAAAGAGTGACCACTCTCAGTCCGGACGGGCGCGTGGGTAACTCACTCAGATTCTTTCCCCTCAAAAGTACATAGTTTCCCCTCACGCGATAGACCTCAAAAACCCCCGAAACCTTCCTCATGCCCCCCAGGTCCTGAGCCGAATACATTCTCTCTACTTGCTCAATCCATTTCTTGATCCCATACGCCAGCTTGGCTTCACGGGGCAAGTAATGGAAGGAGGATAAAGCGTCGTGTACGTCGGTGGTGATCAGTTGACGGTCGCGCAAATAGTCGAACCATGTCAAGAGGTGTTGCCGCATTTGATCGTAGTTAAGGTAGCTCGTGGAGATCGCAGCTAAGGGCCGAGAAGAACGTCGTCGATGATCAGCTCGCTCTCATGCCTTTTGAACACCATGTCGTCGTTAGATGGCTACTGACTATGTGTAAGGAACGTCTTAATGGCAAGGTCGATGTAGTCAGCGGATTCAATGCCCGTTTCGATGACCCACTCTCCGAAAGCCTTTAAAGTCGATTCGGTCGCAGGGAGCAAGGATCCATTTCTCCGAATTGTGGCGAGGTGAGCGACGACAAAAGACGAGACGGTTCGCATCTACGTGAAAGGAATACAAATATGAGCACGAAGCCTCTTGGGTAGAGCAAAGAGTTCCACACGACCTACCTCACGAGCCGTCGCTAACGCCTGTTCCGCCTCTGCTTGTGCCCCACCCCCACCCCCACCGCCTCCGCCCATACCCGGATTATAAGCATCCAACAGAGTCTCGGCGATCGTATCCGATGCCCTCCTAACCGAAACGGTAAATGGTCCTTTCCACCCTTTCGCCGCCTCCATTAAATCCTGCGACCCATACCGACTCGTACTCGAAGCGATCGCAGCTGGAGCTTCCATGGACGTTGTTAGGGGTCCCATCGAAGAAGCGACGTTGAGCCCTTGAACGAGATTCCTCGTTCTTTCCCTTTCGGTTTGATCGCGAAAGAGGGCTAGGGCAGGGGCATGTTCACCTAGAGCTCTTTCGAAGGGTGTTTGGACCGTTGATTGAGCGCCGGGGACGATGGGTCGATCGAGAGGGGGTAAGGCGTAGGTGTGGGATTCGGAATGGGCTGGGAAGGCTAGAGGGGGTAAGGATTGTTGTACGAGTTCGACCATGGAAGGCGGGCCGCCGTTGGAGGAAGGTTGGAAGAGGTGGTTGATGCCGAGGATCCCGTTGGATGCGGGGTCGACGAGCCCATCTGCGGGGGAGGAACGAACCCTCTCCACCGCCGCTGACGAGGTTGACGCTTGCGAGTTCGAGGTGTAGGCCGCCGCAGTATTCTGTGAGGAAGAGCCGTCGACCATGATGACGTCGGGTGAGGCGGGCGAGGAGGTCGAAGGCTTTCGTCCTCGGTTGGTCCTGGAAGTCGAACCGCTCGGCCCGGCGATCGGGGTCGGAGCCGACGAGGTTCGACTCTGTTTTGGTTGTGCGTTATTGCTATTACTCTTTCTTGCAGATCCTTTCGACGTCAAAGCAACGGGGTTTCGGTTGTCGATGTTGTCGTCGCTGTGGAGCTCTCCATTGAGGGAAGCGGCGATGAGCTCCTTGCCCCTTCGGTGCTCGACCATCCCTTCGAAACCCGGCGTCGCGTAATGATAGACCAATCCCGACTCGGACACGACCAAGACCAAGCAGTTCGTGCCCGTCAATGTACTCAGTTCGAATGCCTGTGCGGAAGGATCGAGTTCAGCGCCAAAGCGCCCAAGTAATCCACTGCCACGCCGACCTGGACTGCACCTTCTTCATCAGCCCTTGCTTGCGTTTCGTAAAGCTGACGTGCCGCTTCGCCTTGTCATCGATATACTCGATATCGATCTTCCTCCTGCCCGTCGAGGTCGCATTCCGTTTATTCGCATACCTCCTCTTTCTCTTCCTCGTTCTCCCGATCCCACCTTCCTCGTCGTCGTCGTTCTCATCGCCCTCCCCCCCCGCTTCCTCCTCGTCCTCGTCGTCGTCGTCCTCTTGTTCGAACGGATCTTCCCTCCCTTTCCCCGAAGCCTGCGCAATCATCGACTGGAATTTGGTCGGTTTCGCCAGGCCCAAGTTGCGCGTATCCCCTGCTGAGCCGGGTACGGGCGATTCGAACTTGGATTGTTCGACCGAGGCGATCAGGATCAGCGAGTCCCCATCCGCGGAGGGCGTCACGTCAACGTCGTCGTCGTCGTCGTCGTCGTCGTCGTCGTCGTTGTTGTTGGGGTAGGATCGGGGAGGCATATCGATGTATGAGGCTTGTGGCGCCGAGAGAAAAATGTGGCCACAAGTGGGGAGGAGGGGAGGAGATGGTGTGGGTGCTCTTATGAGACGTAAAGAGAGCCCGAGCATCCACCGGCAGTCCACCGGGTAGCGCTGGGCAGCGGCGACTCGCGCACCTCAGGCGTGCCCAAAGGTACACGCCCGGTAGCGGCGCGAAGCGCGCTTGCCAAACCTCGTTTCTTAACGGGTTTCCCGGCGGTTTTGGGTCCAGTACCATAGTTGGGAGCTTCTAGTCTCGGAGCAGTTGGCACGAGAGATGAAAGATGTCACAATGGCCTTATGGCTTCATACTGAAGCTCTTCAGTATACAATCGCCTTTACATGACATCTTTTTATCTCTCGCATCTTGTTAACTATCAACATGTCTGCGCGCTGGGAGCCTCGATCAGGAGTTTAAAACCCTTCTCCGTGAGGACTTAGTACTGGCTGGGTGACTTAAATTATGATAGTTAGTCAAAATTGAACGTGACCTCACGGCCTCACGTGACGCGAGCCTACGCCAGCGCTGAGCAGACGCGCGTGTTCTCGTTTGCAGCTGCAACCCGCGTCCCTTCCAAGGCTTCCTGGCGATCAACATCGCTTCTTTCTGATCTTCTACCTCCGTCTTGCGCGTTCGACCGATCGTCTGTGTTAAACACTCTCCAGGATTGTCCCCAGTGAGTCCAAACACGTCTTAGCTGTGGACATCAATCGCGAGTCACGGAGCTCTGGAAACTTTGACGCGTCCAGGTTGTTGTTATGGAGGTACCATCTGACTGACCCAGTAGTTCATTGTAGTTCATCTTTGGCTTGCTCAGCTTCATTGCTTTGTGATAGTGACGTTCTCGACATTCACCTTCCTCAAGCGGTATTACAGGGCGTGACCGACTGATCCAAGCACTGGTAGGTCGCGTCGGGTCGCGTTGCTCCTTCGCTGTGCTGTGGCACACATCTCGACTTGATTGTTCAACGGCGATCAGTTGGACCCTACCTGCCATGGCTCATGCTAACTATGTCAATTGTGATCCGAATTTGATTTTATTCCCAGCCTCCGTATACTTCATCCTCAATGAACGCCTCAATGCAGTCTTTGTTTGGTCCCGTCGTTCTCAACGCCCCGGCTGGCATTCCTGCCCCTCACCCGTCCCTACCTAGGCAGCATCCTGACTCCAGCTCATCCTCGACTTTCGGTGAAAGATCGACAGCCAGCGCCACCAGCCAGAAACGCCGTCGCAAGGCACCGATCCCGGCACCGAAAGTCCCTCGAGGCTTGTTTGAGCGCGCGCACAGCAAGAAGACTAAACGCTCCGTCCCCTCAGCTGATGTCCAAAGACACCGCGCGTTCGACCAAGCCTTGTACATTCAAAAACTCGACTACTGTGATAAGAACGACATCCGCCCATGTGATCTAGCTCGAATCACTCAGCCCTCTGCGCCTGCACCTCGAAAGAGGTCCGACTGGAACGCGTTCCAATACAGCAAATATGCCGACAGACTAGCGGCAGAGGAAGGTATCGAGTGTGCATCCCCAATTCAAGCGTTCGTAAACTTCGGAAGTGCCTTGATGAAGTGCTCTGACATCAAATCTGCTACTCTGCAGTGCCACCTGGCCTGATGGACAGGCAGCCGACCACGACTAGGTATTGGAGACGCATCGCTGGGACAGAAGCCGATCGGCTCGAGTGCGCGGGCTGATCTTTAAATCTCTCTCTCAGTCTCAGTCGCATTGAACGCTAAGATATTTCCAATGGTGATCCGTACCCCGAGTCAGGCTAAGTATAGATGCATTTGTGGCTTTTCTCTTCGCTCATTGGAAGCTTGTCTCACGCCTTCGTTTATAATGTGATCGATGATTGATGATACCTCGCCGTCGGACTTGGATGGGCTTTAAGGGGAGGCTTCAAGACATTGAACACTATGCCGGCCGCCGTGGCCCGTCGCCCCTGGCAGGCCAGTGTCCGCTACAAATGGGCTAGCGAGTAAAAGTGTGAGCATTCGCTCATGTGAATAGTCTTGATACGAGCTGTTTAGCGTTCGATTTGAAGTGACTGTACAGCCCTTTCTCTTTGATTATGATAAGAGGCAGTCTTTCAGTGGAATACCGCGATATTGAAATTGATCCCCAGCAAATCGAGCCTGCAAACTGAGAGGCGGCGACCGTGTATTCGGTGGGGCAACACTGCAGCCTTGCACTTCCATCATAGCGCCCACTGAGTGCCTAAGCTTACACCAAAGTCTCTTTGTCACACAGTGCTCGAGGTTATGGACATCCTGAAGAATACCCCAATCACAGGTCGTCTTCAGAACTGTCAGAGTCGGCCGGTCGGCCTTGCGCCAACCTGAATTCCAGTTTCTTGTCGCGCAAAAGGGGGATAATTCGTCGAAGGTCGTCCAAATTCATCTTGGGCGTGCCAGTTGGACTGCGGAAGTCCTTGAGGCCCAAATCCCCGCTGAAATGGACAGTCATGCCGTGCTGAGAAAGAAGTTTGGTCCTATCGTACCAAAACCGCGGTTTTTCGGGTACAGCGACATGGTCTCGAGCGCATCGATTCTGCAGTGCGGTAGCTAGATGAGAATGAGAGCATGAATTAGGTCAGGACGGAGAGGAAAAACTCCCAGACATGTCGGGATCGCGAGCAAGCAAGCAAACAGTACTTACTGAAGAAGTGTCTCACCAATCGAGAGTACCACTCCACAAGATCTGCAAGCTGATACCGCTTGTCGTTGACGTCGGCCTCCCAGACTACGGAAATATCAGAGCAAGCCACGTATCATTAATAGTGGACAGGGCGAAGAGCAAGGGTTACGCGGTGACGCGTGAGCGCGCCTCATCAAGGTAAGATTTTGTTCCGCACCTAACCGCTTCTGATCTTGTGCCTGTTCCTCGAGCGCGGAACGACCAGTCACACACTTGGTCAGAGACTTCAGTATCCCGAACGTTCCGTCTTTGTCGTCCCATCCCATGCGCTGCGCGAACGCTTTCCCTCCTGGAGAAGACACAATGAAGCGATCGTCACGGCGCTCCACGCGGCTAGAAGCGACCAGCACAAAGGTTTCAAGATTAAATTCGCGGAATAAGAGTCGGCCTGGCAAAGGTATAAACGAAGTGTACGAGAATGAAGTTGTGTGAGTAGAAGGATAATAGACATGGTTCTTCGACGGACCATCAGCTTGGGCCAGAAGCTTGCAACTTACCAGCTCTTGTAGTTTTGAGGCCAGTTCCTTAGCCGCTAGTGCGGCTGCCTTGTCACTCGCGACCAGACTAGAAGGTCGCTGATATGCGATGCTGACAGCAGCCTCGTCCACATTGTCCGCGTCGTTTGCTTCGTCCGCATCGCGCTCTTCCGGGGGGTATTCGAGAGCAAGGATCTTCGCGCACTCGAGCCGATCGGCTTCTGTCCCAGCGATGCGTCTCCAATACCTAGTCGTGGTCGGCTGCCTGTCCATCAGGCCGGGTGGCACTGCAGAGTAGCAGATTTGATGTCAGAGCACTTCATCAAGGCACTTCCGAAGTTTACGAACGCTTGAATTGGGGATGCACACTCGATACCTTCCTCTGCCGCTAGTCTGTCGGCATATTTGCTGTATTGGAACGCGTTCCAGTCGGACCTCTTTCGAGGTGCAGGCGCAGAGGGCTGAGTGATTCGAGCTAGATCACATGGGCGGAGCACAATTTCTGAGCGCCTATAAATGGTCGGAAAAGTCGAATGCTTCAGCGAAGCCTGACTACTGTTCTTGTGATCTCGTCATGACATCTTATGATAGGTAACTGTTTAGAGCGCTCAGTGTAGTGCGCAGACTATGGCTGCAGTGCAATGCCAATGTTCTGGTTTTGGGTAGCATCCCCCATGATCATGTTATTCGGAGCCCAGATCCGGCAGTAGTAAAAAGTATGAGACAGACGATCGCTTTTCGGCTTTTGCTGCAAGAGTTTGACGCTGAGGACTTTAGCGCGCGCGACTTCAACACCCGCAGCCGTAAGCCGTGCCCGCACGCAGGCCTCTCGCTGTAAGCCGTGCCCGCACGCAGGCCTCCCGCAGTAAGCCGTGCTCGCACGCCTGCCTCGAGCATAAGCCTTGGCCCGTAAGCCGCACCCGCGCAGGAATCTCCCCAAGCACGCTCCCGCCGCACTGGGTCAGTTCCGCACTGCCTGCTGTTGCCGTACCAGTATTCGCTGCGTACCTTTGCCACCTCCTGCCAAGGTTGGTTGCCGTCCTAGATCTCTTCCTGCCCTCACGCCTTCTGGCTGACAGGTTCCGAGCATCTCACAGGACCTCCCCAGCGATACAAACACGCAACTGCCTCCCAGTCTTCTGCCCTGCCAGACTACGACGGACAGCTGCCTACTGCGTACGCCTCTTCTTCTCAACCTTCCTTGTTGGATTGTTGACTGACTGTTCATACCCTGTATGCAGCCGTTTCTGCCCTACACCTGCCAGTGTAGCCGCACCTTATTTTCCTGAGTACCGAGTCACGCTCCCGGAGCTAAGGTACATCACTCCCCCGCATCAGGCTCTACCTTTTGGTACTCCTGCTCACAACTGTCCTTGTTGGGCATGTTGGCTTACTTGGCTACCTTGCGCTACAGACTACACTTGCCACCCAACGTGCCAGCGTTCAGGGTCGGTTTCCTTCTTTCAAGTGTGTCACGCTTTCCAAGCAAAGGTATGCCAAGCCTCCCAGTCTTTGCAGTATTTCTGAGTACTAATAGCATCCACGCTTTCCAAGCAAAGTGTCCTATTTTTGAGCTCCTCCCACCCACCCTAAAAATAAAATAAAATAACCTTTTTGGTATCTTTTCTCTCTTTTATTATCTCTCTTCTGATCTCTGGGTCTCTTGTCTTGTGGGTACTTTCTTTCAACCCATTCCGTTTGTTACGGGATGCCGGGTTTCATGCCTGATACTGCAACTCGACTCAAATCTCGCTTGCAAAGACTGGGAGGCTTGGCATACCTTTGCTTGGAAAGCGTGACACACTTGAAAGAAGGAAACCGACCCTGAACGCTGGCACGTTGGGTGGCAAGTGTAGTCTGTAGCGCAAGGTAGCCAAGTAAGCCAACATGCCCAACAAGGACAGTTGTGAGCAGGAGTACCAAAAGGTAGAGCCTGATGCGGGGGAGTGATGTACCTTAGCTCCGGGAGCGTGACTCGGTACTCAGGAAAATAAGGTGCGGCTACACTGGCAGGTGTAGGGCAGAAACGGCTGCATACAGGGTATGAACAGTCAGTCAACAATCCAACAAGGAAGGTTGAGAAGAAGAGGCGTACGCAGTAGGCAGCTGTCCGTCGTAGTCTGGCAGGGCAGAAGACTGGGAGGCAGTTGCGTGTTTGTATCGCTGGGAGGTCCTGTGAGATGCTCGGAACCTGTCAGCCAGAAGGCGTGAGGGCAGGAAGAGATCTAGGACGGCAACCAACCTTGGCAGGAGGTGGCAAAGGTACGCAGCGAATACTGGTACGGCAACAGCAGGCAGTGCGGAACTGACCCAGTGCGGCGGGAGCGTGCTTGGGGAGATTCCTGCGCGGGTGCGGCTTACGGGCCAAGGCTTATGCTCGAGGCAGGCGTGCGAGCACGGCTTACTGCGGGAGGCCTGCGTGCGGGCACGGCTTACAGCGAGAGGCCTGCGTGCGGGCACGGCTTACGGCTGCGGGTGTTGAAGTCGCGCGCGCTAAAGTCCTCAGCGTCAAACTCTTGCAGCAAAAGCCGAAAAGCGATCGACTCTTTCGTAGAAGCGCGGCTAGGTAGCGGGATTTGAGTCGAGTTGCAGTATCAGGCATGAAACCCGGCATCCCGTAATGTGTATTGTTGTTGATGATCGGGAGATGGAAGATACGGGGTTTATGCCGAGCTCAGGAGGGCTTGCTGCAGCTGAGGGGAGACCCGAACGTAATCCTCCCAAGCAGTGGAGCGCCAGCGACCGAGACGTTTGATGACTTCTGCAGGGAGGCCTCTGAGAGCATAGTGAGTGGCGCCGCCCGAGCGCAGAGAGTGGCCGCTGTAGCTCGGTCCAAAGGCGCGACGCAGGCGGCTGACAAACCAGGTGCGGGTGGGTGGGAGCCCCGCCTTCGTCACAAACAGGAGCGGGGAAGTCGGGCACCTTTGATCCCTAGCGTAAAGGTAGCGACGCAGAATAGTGATGAAAACGGGGGCGGTGGTGTTGCAAGTGAAGTAGAGGTACGAGCCTTGCCAGCGGCGGTCCGCCTTGTGGTACGGTAAATGGACCGAGAACCCACCGTCCTTCATTTGTACGGTACTCCGACGTGGGAGCTTGGCCGGGTCGCGGAATCGGATTGTTGATGGTAACGCAAGCTCCGCGCTACGAGCGCAGGAGGCAAAGCCCAAGGCGACCATTGCCACGAACAGTAACGAGTCGTAGTCAAGACGAGGGTTACTCACTGCCGTGCGAAGCGCGAAAGCGACTGAGCGGAAACTTAGTGGTTTGGCTTGCTTCCGAGGGCGTCGCCACAACTTGATGCCGCCGACAATCGTGTTCGTGACTAGTTGCGAGGTGCGAACCCTTTCCCATTCCGTACCGAGCCTTGGGCGAAAGGTGAACGCCAGGCCTGAGAGTGTTTGGGAGACCGAGGATACCGTCCGATAGCGGTGGCAAATAAAGGCGGAGAGAGTATCCTCAGTGGGGTCGTAGGGTAGGTGGTGGCCCATACTACGATAGTAGGTGATGAAATCAATCCACTGCCGTAGTGCGCGAGCGTAGTCTGAACGGGTTTTAGGTTCGAGCGCATCGAGGGCGGTTTCGTCGCGCAGGCGACGAAGTTCGCCAAGTGGAAGCATGGGCTGCGCTCGACGGCCATGCTCCAGGAGAGGACGGGGCGCAAAAGCAAGAATCCGTCCGTCCTCTCGTCTGATAGCGGTCATAGCAACGTCCCCTCCAGTCCTGGAATGAAGGGGTCGAATTGCTTGAGGGATGGAAGCGTTTTAGGAGCTGGTCCTCGTGCAGCCGAGAGAGGTCATCCGCCAGAGTGTTCTCTTTCCCATGGACGTGGATGACTTTGAGATCGATCATTTGGCGCCATTTGCGAAGCGTCGGGTGACGGGTTGGTTCGAGGAGGAAAGCATCGATCTCCGTGATGAGGTCGGATATCGACTTTTCGGGGAGAGATACCGAGAATGAGGCCAGGTTACACCGAATGCCTGTGATGGTAATACACCTGCCGTGTGGTGCCTTCTCTTGTGAAAGTTTGAAGGGTATCTTCAAGCCGCCCCACAGCGTTGCCATCGCTGCTTGCTGGGCCGGGATTATGTGAATCGCCCCATTGTGCGCGAAGGGGACCATTGATCCTCCCAGATCAATCCCGAACGCGTCGTCCATGTATGCGAGAGGGTGCTCGATGCCAAAGGTGTTGTTGGCCGCCCACATTAGGAGTGACATGAACCTAGTCCAGAGGAACGGCATTGCTCGGCAGCCAAAGACGCCGCGCCATTCAATGTAGTACCAGGTGTGCACGCTGCCGTCGGAAAATTTTCGCTTGATCGCTATGCCTTGTCGCGCCTGCCAACGCTTGGACATGACCAAAATTTTGAACGCCGAAGAGACGTCGAGCTTCCAGAGGACTGAGCTGTCCGTAAGGAGCTTTGAGGAGAAGCGATGCCAACGAAGCAGGCGAATGAAATCGATGATAGTATCGTACACCGTCGGACAATCAGATCGTTGGATCCCATCGTTGAGGCCAGAGGAGGTGTGGTCTGCCACCACACGCATCCTATGGTTGGCCGATTTGACTACAAAGATCGAATTGTAGGTGACTCCGGGTAGAGGGAACGCGGAGCCCGGGGAGACCCAGCGCTTCGTAACTTCTTCGTCGATGGTTGCTTGAATGAAGTTGCGGTGGTGCTCGCTTTTTGGGAACCGTACGGTGGAGGGATCGTCGCCGCGAGCATGACTGCCATCATGCTGTGGCTCAAATCCGTCCGTACGGAAAGCGGAGATGAAGGAGTTGACCAGGATCGAGTTGGGGTGCTCTGCCAGAAGCCGCCCCAAATATCGATCGTCAATCGTTCGAGTGAGATTGAATTGAGAGGGATAAAGTCGTTGAGTTTCCGCGATGGTTGCGAGTCGCTCGACGGTGAAGGATGCGCGAGCGAGTGGTCCTGGGAGCCTGCCCAGCGACGAAGTCGAAGAAAAGAGAGGAGTGGTTGGGTAGTCTTTCGAGGGTGTGTCGAAGTGGAATTGCCTCTGGTACCTGGGTGCCAGCCCGAGGCCCGAAAGGTGAGAGAGAGAGGGATGGCCCGGAGGTCCATTGTCGTCTGACATGACGACTCGTCCGGGGTTAGTGAGTCGACGCCGTCCTCAAGGTATCTACTGCCGAGAGGCAGAACCAGCCGCTGATCCGGCCGCTGCCACGACAAGACGTCCTCCATGTTGGAGGTGACGGTTCGGGCAGACAGCACTATTAGCTGCGTGCCCACCCTTGCAAGATGAGCAGATATGCCTATAAAGGCAGTCCTCCTCAATGTGGTTCTCGCCTCTGTTGAACCTTTTGCAGGCGTTGTTGCGCTTTTTCTTGGGTGGGATTGAACCCTGACGAGAGTGCGATGAGGAGCCGCGGTTCGCCGCAGGCGGGCCCTCATTGCGAAAGGGAGTCGTCTGAGCTAGCCACCTGCTGATCAGTTTCGCGTAGACACTGTCGCCTAGATGCGCGTCGAGCAGCGAGTGGACCGACTTGTCGGGGTCGGCGAGCTGTTTACGGTACTCGTCGTCGTAGAGAACCATGAAGTCAAAACCCAGTTGGGAGTCCTTCGCCAGCTCGCGTAGGAAGCGCGTGTAGTGCTTCCAATCCCGGCCTTGGTGATAGTTGAAGACCACCCCTTCAAGTCGTTCGAGTTCCATTAAAGCTTCGGTGTGTCCAGCATACGAGAGCGTCTTCTTGGGAAGGGACGCTTTCGATTGGATCATAGCTTCGATCCCGTAGAACTTGCTACCGGAGGAGTGCTGGAACATATAGAACAAATCCGAGGGTGCGGGATTGTCGGCATCAACAGCGCTCACGAATTGGCCGGTAAGGACCTTCATGATTTCGATGACGTCGAGTTTGAGACCGTGGTTCTTTTTGAGGGTAGCTGCCTGTTTGTCCAGTCGGTAGACGTGCGAGCGGTGGAAAGTCAGGGCTTCCTTGTACATGTCTTCCTTATCCCTTCGCTTGAGGACGTAGTCGGGGAGCTCGGAGTAGGCCGTTGGGGGAATCGCCAAGGTCTGTTCGTACATCCGCGCTGCCTTGTCCCGATCCTGAGTGGGTGACATGGAAGAAGGGGCGTCCTCGTCGTCTGTGTCTTCGTCCTGGCGCGAGCGAGTACCGCGAGCGAGCGCGGAAGGGCGGTACGCGGTTGGAGCCCGACGGGTCGAAGGGACGGGTAAGCTTTTCTTCTTCTTCCTGGCCTGAGGAGCAAGTCGATTAAGTTGCGCCATTAGCTCTTCACGTTGGGCTTCCTCCGAAGTTTCGTCGGCGGATTCCTCCTCGGTATCCCACTGGTCGTCCTCCCGAGTAGGGCGCTTCAGATGCTTCGAAGCACGAAGAGCCGCAGGAGTCGCGGCCGGTGCGGTGACGGTAACGATCCATCCTCGAGGCAGGGAGGAGTATTTGTACATCACCTCATCGCCGGCAGGCAATGAAGATAAAGGAAGTTCGCCTTCGATGAACAGGTTGGAGCGCACGATGAGACGTCCGTCGTGATCGGTGTCGAGTTCGCTGGGGGCATAAATTGGTAGGTCCCCCAATCCTCGAATAGATGCGACACGGCGTGCTGCGTCATCGTGTGCGTCCTCGCTGTTGTCCTCAGCTTCGTCTTCCTCGTTGTAAGCTTGATTCGCTGACAGAGCTCCTGCTGATGACTGGCGGCGGAGTCGATACGACTGCAGATTCTTTGTCCAGTATCGAGTTCCGTAGCTAGCGATGTAGTCGGCTGGACGAGATGAGCCTAAAGCGTGCGCGAGGATGGGATGCATGTCGGCATCTGCGAGCGACTCGATGCTGAGCTCGACACCTAAGGGAAGCATGTTGATTTGATTCTCCCAGAAGTTGAGGGCTGCAGGATCGAGTGACTGCTTCTCGACCTCCGTCTTGATGAGCAGTACATCCGCCTCCGTGAGGAGGCCAGCGTCTGCGTCGCTCCATACCTCCGCGATTCGCAAAAGCGCCTTCTCCGTATGGTGGCCGGAGGTAGGGATCGGGCGCGCAGCGTCCCAGGCGGGCGGAACGTAGCCGTCGCTAAAAGGATCGACCGTCATGACGATGATGGGGTCGGAGCGAAGCGGAGACCTTGAGAGAGCTCAAAAATAGGACACTTTGCTTGGAAAGCGTGCGAAAGAGTCGAAAGACGGCGGCAAGACAAAGATGACTCAGTCCATGCATTGAATTTTGGTCTGCTTCGGGCTCGACGCGTCACAGCGCCACCCACATACACATACTAATGACATCTAAGCAACTTAGCCAGTGAGTACCTCGTACAGCAGTGCGCCGAGCCTGACCAGGCTACGAACCCATTAGGAGTCAGGACGGAATTCTGACAGCTCGGAGAAATGACTAAGAGCTTGTTCGTAAAACGAGAATCAGATTGCAATTCATTTGCTGAAATGGATCCCAAACTGGCTGCCCGGATCCCAGAAGGAATTCACATCTTTTCTAAATGAACCCAGCTACTAAGCAAGCTATTTTCACATCAATAGAAGCATATACCATTCCTCCTACTTTTTCTAAGATTTCTAGTTATCAGTATGATTGTGCTCTAACGCTATAACTGACAGTGACCATCGCAACGACTCGATCGCCGGATTCGGATACCATCCATCGAGTCCGTCACTGGAGGCCCGAAGGTGGGGCTCCGGGGTGCGGACTTTGGGATCACATCCGAGGTTATTCTTGTACCACGTTCATAGGGGACTTTGGTACCACATATAGTGTAGACGCCTGGTTCTCTTGCAATGTGTGATGTAGCACTCTGGGAACAGTAGTTTGATGCATGTACAGGGCTATAGTACTTCTGGCCGGTGAGACAAGGCGGACAATGCAGTAGTTGCTACATCGGGGCTCTACTCTTCCCCGGCCTGCTTGGCCGCTCCGGCGCCCGGCGGTGGTGTCGGTGGTGTCAGCGATTCCTCAATCCGGACGACTGTCGGACTGCCAACGTCTGGCAGTGACGAGGCAGCAGGCGTTGCATGCAACAAACATCGTAGGGTGGAGTAAACCCTTTTTTCCCTATGCCTTGTCACTGTAACGTCCTTATCACTAACCATTTCAGTGACGCCATCACATAAACCACACGGGTGAGCTCTAGCTTTATAAGGCCTGCAACCGTTAGGACCCTTATTAGAAACCGGCAAACTCACCAATGCCGCTGAAGCGAACAAACAAACAAGCGAGCAAACAAACAAGCAAAAAAAAAAAAAAAAAAACATTGAAGCTTCGTATGCTCCTCGTCTTTACACCCCACTCGCCCACTCGTACACATACAATCCTCACACAAAGCACTCCTTTCCTTCCTTGTTGAGCGGATACTTCGTCCATTTCGAGCACAACAACGCCTGGATGGGGTACCTTCTAAACGACGCCAAGTACGCTCATGTCAACAACTTAAGCGATGAACCAACTGCAAGTCAAATACAAAGTGGACCGTTCACCCATTGCGCTGCGACAACAAAGCTCGCCAGAGCCATACCTATCGGATGATGAATCGGATTCATATGAGGATGAGGATGATTCGAAACTCTCGGCAGCTTTGGTCGCGGTTTCCCCCAAATCCTCGATGTCTCGCACCTCCTCAGCCTCGGGGCTTTCGAACTCTCGCAAGAACTGTTCCAGCGACTCCGAAGAGGATTCGACAAGCGATTTATACTACGGAGTCGAAGAAGACAGATCAGAGGAGGCATTACCTGACAACGTCGTCTCCGCACCACTCCTGGCTCGGAGAGACAAGAAGATTTGGACCGGCATACCTGCGAGCTCTCTCGGCGGAACGCAGACCGACGAACTGTCGAACACGAAGCACGGAGGCATTTCTCTCAAACATCATCTTCACCACTGCAGAGCACAACGAGCTCCGTCTCAGGCCGCTCGTTCCTCGCAAGCAAAAATCCGAATGGAACTTTGTAAGCAACCTCCCTGTCCTGGAGCTCCAAGGTTCATAGCTACAGAGGTGTGTCGAAGCTGCGTGCTGCGCTACGTTTTGTTTCGTCCTGTGATCGAACTAACTCTTATTCGTGAGATATATCAACAGACGCATGACTGGGCTCCACGCAAATATAAATGCTGTCTCGCTGTCGTCGAGCGACCTTACGGTAAGGCGCCCTCGTCTACTCATCATCAACAGCCGTCGGACGTGGCAGTGGGGATCTGATGACGTCCAAAACTGCCCATCACTCTTCTAGAAGCTTGGAGTCAACCCGCGAAGGTCGACCTGTTGTGGAGGTTCTGCGGATGGCCGTCGTTGCTCGGGGCCTGCAAAAGAGATCGGGGGGGGGGGTTTGAACATTGTTCAACTGCAATGATCATACAAGCACAAGTCCGCCGAGGTCGAAGCGTGACTTATTAGAATCCGTATCTTGGCTCGATCTCTATGAACTGTTCTTCATGGATGAGAGAAGCGAGGGACCGGTGCCAATTCTGGTCTAATCCGAGTCGGCGCAATCACGTTCGGGAGTGTCGGCCTTGGCGGTTCGGGCGCCGGACCGCTGACACCACCGGCGCGGAGAGGCCAAGCGGGTCAGAACATCGATGTAGCAACTACTGCTTCGTCCGTCTCGTCTCACCGGCCAGAAGTGCTATAGATTTATATATACACCAAACTACTGTTCCCAGAGTGATACATCACATATTGCAGGAGATACAGGGGTCTACACTATGTGGTACCAAAGTCCCCATGAACGTGGTACAAGAATGGTCTTCGGATGTGATCCCAAAGTCCGCATCGACGTGATCCCAAAGTCCGCTCCGATGTGATCCCAAAGTCGCCTCCGATGTGGGACCAGAGTTGCCATCCTCGGGACCAAAGTGCTCTGCTATTCGCGCGATTAACCTAATTCCGTATATATATAGCCAGAGGTGAACCTGCGGTAGGAAAATTATGGAGGGCATAAGGCAGCTTTTGCCCTATGAGGCCCATGAGGCAAGTTTCGGGATTCCATAAGGCATTTTGTAATGCCTCGATAGGAATAAAATCCTTAAGGCCTCCGTAGGGCTTCCCTAGCGGCGGAGCCATAAGGATTTTCCCCTAGCGCGCGCATAGTGCTTTCATACGGCGGCCATCGGGAAAATCCTTCAGGCATCGGGGTTGGGGAGCCCTACGGCGTCCGTCGTGCAGCCATATGGGAGCAATAGGGATCGTTTTATGGCTCTATAACGACGGGCCATATGGCACACGCAGGGATGCCGTACGGGCTCGATGAGGTCGCACTACAGTAGAATAAATATGCTGCCATACGGAAGCCATGGTTGTCAGCCCAAGAGTCCCGTTCGGTCGCAGATAGTACTCCGGTCTACAGGGCTCATTGTACAGTGGGTTTCCACCCTTGTGTCACACGACTATGTTTTCTTGCATCCTCAAGCTCAACACCGCGTACGAGGCCGATCAGCCTCCGAGGGGCGACTCGGTCCCTCGGAGCAGGGTTCCCCATTAGATGTCTAGATATCTATCTTAGCACATCTTGCTAAGATATAGATGACATCTTATCTAGGGGCCAAATATCTTAGATAGATAGATAAGGCCCCGGGGGTTTCCTTAGATATCTTTAGATATCTTAACTTTTTTTGTGTCTGGTACAGACTCCTGTTGCGTTGGAAGTTGTAGTTTCCCCTAAGGAGGTTCTTGCTCCCTAGCGAGGACATCGAATTTCAAATCGTATTCGGCTCAATCCCCATGTTTGTGCCGCATGGTTTGGCCCAAGCGCTAACCGCGGGTGAGGCGGGTGAGGCGGGACGGCCTGCCGACGGGCCAATTTGGGAGCTGAGGCCTTCAGACGTTTTTGCTGCCAGAGGGAGTAGAAGTCAATGTGACCGTGCACCAGTCCGCCCGCCATGGCTCCCAATGTGTGGTAGAACCACCGCCGGTGTGACTTGGGTGCACCGTCATATTCATCTATTCCTACTGGTTGAGTAGCTCAGCGGTCAGAGCAACTCTGATTAATAGAGTGGACCTGAGTTCAATTCTCAGTTCAGCCAAACTTTCCTTTGTTTTCCAATTGAGGGTGCTTATCAACTAACCACACAAATCACACAAAGAAAGGAGGTGCAATTGCGACATTTTGGGAACTTCGCAATGTACCCGCGCCGTTTACTCTTCTTTCGTCGCACACTCGCACTCTCACACCTCGCTGAACGACTATACTAGTAGTCGACAGTCTTTGCTAAAGCAGCTTGGAGTCGGACGTCCCCACGGCTGAGGAGGAGCTTGCGAGTACAAAATTCGCCACCAACGATGAGGCACAGACTTACTACTTTCGACTGAGAGGAGGCTCTGCAAACGATCGCTGGCAAGCTGGCTAGTTCAGCTGAGAAGGTAAAGTTAAAGACGTCATGGCGGTTGTTCACAGCAGAGGTGGAGATTTCAGACGACACTGATTAGCACAACGATCGGCCTCAACGCATTCTCCCGCTTGACCAAGCAATAATCCGTCTTCCCAGCACTTATCAATACAAGAGAATCAGAAAACAGTGGACAGAAAGCCAGCTTTGCCTGTTCATCCACATTTTGTGATACTTAAATTGTGGTACTGGCCACCCAACAGGCTCCCACGCGTCCCAAACGACCGCCTCCAAGCGAAGATATCTGGCATCTTATCTCCTAAGATATCTTTTTATTTATTTGATAGACTTCATTAACAGCATAATTATATTAATACCTAGAAATCTTCGGAAAAGTCGGAGGGAATGCTGTTACGCACACTGGCAGAAGCCAATAGTGTAGGACTCATTGACCCTGAACCAGGATCAACCATACCCACCAAAACCCCCTTTGGTGTCTATCTCTATCTCATATTAACCCACTTAGATATCTATTAGATATCTAGGCATCTATCTAAGATATCTGACTAAGATGGGAGATAGATAGATAAGGGCCAGAGCCCGGTTTTTTTAGATAGATATCTAATATCTGCGAGATCATCTTATCTAATGGGGAACCCTGCCTCGGAGCTTGTCTGCGGCTTGCGGGTGGCTCCGGCCGTGCCCGGGGCGGTGGCTGAGAGCGACCGTTTGTGAGAGGAGGCGAGAGGAGCCAGTTGGAGCGGCCCTGGCGCCTTCGCGGAGCCCTGGCACCCTCTCTTTCGTTTGCCCATTTGACAGTCCCGGGCACAACACACCCCTCGACAGCCAACACGATGTCCGTTCAGTCGAGGGACTTGGAACAAGTCATGGAGAATGGTGGGTGCTAACGACGTCATGGTTCCCGGCCGACCTGGGTGGTAGCGACTCCTTGCGGCACTCGGACCCACGCCCGGCCGCCGGCTCGAAGTCGCGTTGACGTGAACACTTTCATCATGTCATCATCCTCATCGCCATAATCCACATACTTTGTTTTGGAATGGTCCTCTCAGCGAGCTTCTGCCGGTTATGTGTGCCGGTACTGTGGTGGCGAGCGCATGTGGTATCGTCGTGACGTTCGACACGCCACGACCAAGAAGCACCTCGACGCGTACAACAGTCGAGCCGATCCCGCTGTAAATTGGACCAACCGGTTACTGCACCCCACGCCTCGGGCGCTCTCGAGCAGCGACGAGGCGGACTTGGTCGATTTCAATCAAAATTCGGCAGAGACCGGAACAGTAGGCCACTCTCTGCTTGCTGTCGCTGGCGAGATCATCAAGTCGTCTGAAAGCGTGCCTGCTTCCAGTCCGTCCCCGCCAAGTGATCACGAGGATTCCGTTCTCGACCACGCCCTCTTCCTTCCAGAAGGCAGTTGCTCGCCCTATTCCCAGGGCACTGGCTCCAAGTCCGACAGCGAAGTCGAGATTGATGGCGGGGCGGAGGAAGAAGAGTCGGATGACTGGGTGCAGACTTGGGCCACTGCGGGCTCCATCAGTGAGTGGGGACGAGCAATGATGCAACGCACCTCGTGCATTTCCCACTAACGCAAGTATTTCCCAACTATTGTCTGTAGCTGTGGTGACAGGCACCCCCGAGATGCGGACACGGCTGGGCGTGCGCAACTACACAAGCGTGCCCGATTCGTCGCATCCTTGGTTTCCCTTCCCCAGTCAGAACGTGGGCCGATCTACTCTCGTTGCTCCGGAATCACGCGATCGGCCAGGAGGTGACCCCCTTGTGAACATAGCTGATGATCATCGTCGTGTTTTTCAGATCCCACAAACGCCGGGTCGGCGTGCATTCGCTGGATGACATGCTTGCATTCGCCAAGGCCTTCGGCGTGCAGGGTCTTCCTGCGGCGTCTTCCGTCGAAAAGTTTCTGGCCAACGTGGAAAAAGAAATTCCGCTCTTCAAGCCCCGCCAGTATACGAAGGAGGACTCACGGACGCTCCCTTCGCGTGGTGTCGCCTCGCGATTACATCGCTGCGGTAGGTCCCTGCGATTCCGTGTCAGTGGTCGAATGCCTTTGACTGAATCGTTTCCGGGAACGAACAATTCTGGGCAGCATTTTGCAACGCCTTCATTGACCCCTCTCGTGCGAAGCGCGGAGGAGAATCAAAGACACGCTCGAGTGGATGAAGAGGGTCGAAAAGAAGTGCGTAGTCGACGAATTTTACATCAGCAAGGCTAAAGAAGCACTTTTAAACCTGCCGTGGCACGAGTTACCGTGCGGGCCAGTGGGCAACGAGCTCAGCTGGGGCATAAGCGACTTGTGAACTAAGTTGCTCAGTAAGTTCACCCTTTTCACGCCCACGCTTACTCATCTGATGTTAAGGTTTGCTTGGACAATATCAGCTCGAATTGTGGCTTAGCCGACTGGGCAAGGCACGACTGCGTCGGGATCGCGAGCACCGCCCAGTTCATCAGGGCACACCCCAACTCGGTCTGGTTCTTGCCAATCTGTGACGAGAACCACTGGTTCCTGGGAAGGATTGATGTGAAACATGGAGCCTGGTCCATACACAATTCACTTTCCTCAAGGACGCTCACGGTCGCCGCTCTAAACGCTCTGGAGGCACTTTTCAAAGTATTTAATCTCATCATTGATGTGAATCACGGTACGACGACAAGGGCACCTCAACAACAAGATACCTTCTCGTGCGGTCCTGCCATTGTAAATGTCGTCGAACACAAACTCGTACACGAGAAGGCGTTTGATCCAACGCACGCCACTCTATCGCGAATCCGTCAATTTTGCCGCGCTATCGACATGTAGTACTAGAGCCTGTCGACTCCTTCGTAGAGCGCGCGAGCGGAGCCAAGTTAGCCGGTAAAGCCAGTCAAGTTGCAGGTTTTGGCTGAACCCGGCATCCTGCGGCCTGCGGGATGACGTCAGGCCTTGCGCTAAATTTTGCACGGGTCGCACACGGGGCTACGAGCGTGACCGCGTGACCGCGTGACCTCTGCTGATTCGCCTTTGACGTCGTACCTCCTACTTCTGATCAACCACAGGCGTCTTCGCGTTCGAGGCGCTGCCTCCGACACCATGGTGGGTCCTTTTCACCCCTGTGCTTCAAAATCATACCCCACGTGCTCGATTCGACCTTTTCTGGCGACCTCCACTCAACTTGGGTCCATACCGGCTGACCGACACGTCCAATCCAGCGTGCGTCTGCTCGTCGACCCCGAACGACGCAATAGAAAGTGGCAGCTCCCAAGACCACGGGTAATTGACTAAAGACGTGATCAACGAAGACCCGGCCAAGAAGTCCCAAGATGCGCCTGCGGACGACACTACCACTACGTCGACCCACCATCATCACACCGCCACTTGGCGTCCCCACCCCTCACACGAAGACCTTGACGGTTGGCACCACTACCGCGAAAACCAGTGCCTCACCTCTGTTTGAGCCGATTTCTGATGGAAAGAGCCATGTCGCCGATGTCGGCCCATCCGCTCACCACGCGGCCTCCACGCACCTCGAACCCGAAGCATCGCATGGCCTCAACCTCGAGGACTCGGTGGTATGTCGCACAAGCTGAGAATGCGACCTTGTGATCTGGTTTTGTCTCGGCTGACATCCTGTCGTTTATCCAAGGTGCAGCGCAAACAGGCTTCCTCAGAAACCGATACCAAGCGCAAACGTGCCTGGGGAGTTGCCGATGAGGTCGATGAGGTCAATACAGAATCAGAGGTAAGGTCGATCATAGATAATTGTCTAAAAGCGAAATCTCCCAAGCTAAATCTCCCACCAATCGGGAACGCCTGGACGTGCAGAAGGTCGATACCAAGCCCGACTCATCTTCCTCTCGCTTGAATCTAAGCTCGGAATCCGACGTACGTCCGAGCCCGGCCTGGCTTTCCTCTAGTCTAGCAGTGAGACGACACTGACGAAGTGTAAACCCACACAGAGCTCTGAAGCTTTTGGTGACGGGGACGGCAGTGATATGGATGGCAACCTACCATCCGAGACGGCCTTAGATGAAGATTGGTCCAAACTAAGACGAAGGTCGTCTGCTTGGACGTAGACGACGAACCCGACGACACGTTCGGGGTGCGCTCTTGTGTGCCTTGAGATGAATCCGCACCCTGCTGACTGTCATTGCCCCTCCTGCAGGTCTGTATTCGCCAGTTGAAAGGCGCACAAGCGTATATCGATAACTCTCGCAAGGTGAGCTGTGCCCGATGCGATCATCCGCCACGCTTCGCGCCACTGACAAGAGTCATGACCCATTGCTCTCTGGCATCGACCGTCGTTGGCCTGCCAAGCTTACAGTCCTCGACCGAAGAACTCGATGTCAAGAGCCTTGAAGATCAGCTTGGCCAGATACGACGCGACCTCCAGGCATTACGTGCCATGCTCGAGCCAGAGATTACGCTCATTAACACGCCAAGCATCGACCATCTCAAGGTACGTGTGATTTCCACGCGTGAGGACGCGAAGCCTAGATTCAACTGACGAGACGTATTCCACAACCATTGGCAGAGCCTACTCCCCCCCGCGGTGAAGATCTTTGTGGCTACCCCCTTCTTTTACAAGCACTTGGCTTCGGCGGAGTCTTTTGCAGTACGTGACCTTCACTTCGGTACCAGCGCACGATTGTCTCATACAGGCTTCATCACCTGCAGTTGGTCTTGACGAAAAGCGGCCTCGTCCCTACCGAAGCGTACAAAAAGAATCTCCCGTTCCGCCACAATCTGCTTTCAAACATTCCGGCTCTGTTGGTGCAGGGTCGTAGTGATCTCCTCCGACACGTGAGCAGACGCCTCGCGTCTTGTGGTCTCCGAGCGGTCCTGACAAAATCGTAACTCTTCCCAGATCTATAAATCCCAAAAGGACAAAGCTACTCTAGGCCGTACCATCAATCAATGGTACAAAGGCCAACAGGTTGCCGTCACGGAAGGGCACGTGACCTGGTGGAGTATATTGGTGCGTATATATGAAGAGCCCGCCTCCACCCTCGATCCTGACCTGCGCTTGTATTCGCTATACCAGTGGCAGGCGATGAAGGTGCCGAACGTTTCGAACCCCAGCGACTCCAAAGCCAACAGCTTCGCAAGCAAGCTCAAGCGTTATGGTGACAGCCTCGCCGCAGACGCCGCGACAACGCACCTCGCGGGCGGCTACAAGAGGAATGGAAGATTGACCATCACGCGTGAGATTCATACTTCATGGTGAGATACATGGCATAATCGAATATGCTGACACTTGGTGACTTTCTTGGCGCGTACAAGGTCCCTCTTCGATATGGTCGCATCGAAGATGAAGCGACATTCCGGCATCCGCACGACTGGCCAGAACACCCTCAGCGACCACACAATGCAGGCGGTCTGTTCTGAAGTCGTCGATGACCCAGCAAACAACCTCAGCTTTGCAAGCCGAGTAGCCGTGAGTGGCGCCCTCAGTCCACCACATGCCGAACTTGGACTGACGAACGATCCCCTGAGCGAACACAGGACGCAGTCCAGGAGATAGGTGAAAATTCGGGAAAGGCAAGGAAGAAGAAGAGGACGGAAGACCCTCAAAGATGAGGAGCAGATCGAGGACGGGTAACCCTAAGCAACGCGCTATCGAACAGGCTCTCTGGAGCCTTCGACGTGTGCAAGGGGCACTCGGGCGCGACTTGGGGTGGAGTGGGGGTGGACCATGGGGGGGGGGCTTTCTGAGACCTTGTAACGGGGTTTTTTAGACTTGTATCAACATGTTTTTAGAGTGTTGTGCTTCGTGTGATAAGTCTACAGGAGCAAGAAGAGAGCAATATGTACCTACAGCACCTGGTCCAGCATTTACTACAGCGGCCGCCTGGTCTCCTTATTGATACCCTACGTGTACCACATTGCGTCCATGCTTCTACATTAGGGCCACCCTACCGTCCCACTATGGCTTCCTTCGGGAGTCTATATCAAACCGCCCTATGGCTGCCGTATGGCTCGCACGTATTCGTGCCTATGGGCTGGCCATATATGGGCCATAGGGATGCCTTAAGGGTGCCATAATTTTCGTGCACGCATGTGTACGGATAACATGAGTCCGTACCCAGTACGCATTTCTTATGAAACCCTTCTGCAAAACTGAGATTTTGGTACTCTGGAATCTATATGGTATGTAGAAACATTACAGCATCAGCTCACTAGCGGTTGCTAAGAATGGAGTAGATGTTAAGCATCCCCAAACAGTTGATTAACTGTCTGCAATAGGTTTCATGCGCTCAGAAAATGACAATCTCAACTTCTTCTCGTGTCCACCGTGGAATCCGTATGATCCAGCACCGCGAGGCTAGCGCCAGTCAGACCCTGCGGAAATCAGGAGCGGATCCGTGCGAAATCCTCATCCAAAAGGGCTGGCCATTACCGTACCATGGCCCGGCCTGGCCTGCCTGAGGACCCCCGAAAGCCCAGCCGGAGGCGCATTTTTTTTTTTTGACATTTTGAGGACCCAAAATCCTGAAAATCTCCGAGGCGCATTGCAAAAAATTGACATTTTGGGACGAAACACACGTTTCGCCCCCGAGGCGCATGTCCAGATTTTGACATTTTCCCGTGAGTTGGCCCAATTTTGGCCTACCCTGAGCAGCCTACGGCATGACATTGGGCCCGTTTGCCTTCGCTTCGAGACGCGTTTCGCGATGCTCGCGCTTGAACGAGTCACTTAGTACTAGCCATCTTCGGTAATCACTTGAGTTAAGTGGCTGTGAGGGATTAGGCCGATTAGATATTGAAAGGGCGCAGGTTCCGTTCCGCTTCACTTCGGTCCGAGATTGGAGCATAGCACGACAACATCATCCCATGCAGGCCTTGAACGATGCTTTCGATTGATCATTGCCACTCACCAACATGAACATGACGATCGCCGAGCTCCTCGCCTTCGATGTCGCTCCCGCCGACGCGTCTCTTCACATCGAGTTGTCCAAAGACGAGCTCACCCACTACTCGACCTTATCATCTACTCGATGCCGTTGAGAAGGCAAACAGCTTCTCCCGACCAATCGTGCGTCTACCAAGCTCAACTATCGAAATTTCGGTCTAAGCTCACGCGTGTTCGGTTCTACACAGCCCACACACTTGAAACTTCAACTGCGCCTCAAGTTATCGATGCTCGTGATACCAATTTCTCGCTGAACTGGCCAACCTGATTGCCCATCAAGCTGCTCAAAAGTGTGGCCACCTCAAGCTGTTCTACTCGAGGGAGGCCGATGGAATCGAGCGACCCAACTCGGGGAGAGGCAGGCGTAGTAGGGGTTAGCAATACAGAGGAAGGACGCAGTGCAGCACATTCATGCGTCTAGAAAGGGTTGGTACAGTCCATGGGACCACATCGCTGCGAAGACATGGCGGGCACGACAAGGAGCTTTCGCTGGACTGGAGGTGACCAGATGGACCGAGCGCTCACAACACACGAGGATCCAGAAGAATGTCTATACTGAGGATGGCCGCATTCAAGCGAGTTGTCGCTGAATTTAGGAGCGAAGGCAACTGGATCTAATGTTTGGAGAAACAAGCAAACGGAGCACTTGCACAACGCTATCCTCATTTTGGAGCGCTTGACGGCGGAGCTGTAACCACTACCACAACATCGAAGATCGGATCTCTGATCTGCTTTGGCCTCAAGTGTGGCATGCATTCACTCAGCTGCGATCAAACTGTTTATGGAGAAGAAGCGCTGTCTATCGGAATTGGTACGTTGTTTTGAGTGGCAGTTGAGGAAGTTCTCGTTTGACACAAGTCTTGTGTCCTACAGTGCGACACATCTACAGCAAAGTGACAACAAACCACTGCAACCAAGACACGCTTGCCTCGTTGGTTCTACTCTCAAATGTCGTCGTACAGGAGCTTCGCCTCATCAAGAAAACATGCTATTCCACACACCTCATTGATGGCACTATGCCGTTCCGCATGATTGATGGTCGACAGGTCATCGAGTCATTAGGCCCGTCAACGACTACATATCGTTCAACCACGGACTTTACCTCATCTTACCCGGACGAGCGCCTAATCAGCACGAGCGCACATGCCGAGCAAAGGTTTGCCGCCCTTCGGAGCGTGCAGTGCACGGCCTGCGAGATGCCGCCGGCAGAACATCTACAAGCCGCACAAATGCCATCGCGGAAACAAGGAGCTTAGCTTCAGCAAAAAGGAAGTCTGAAAACGAAGCAGCGAGCCAGCCAGCAAAGCAAGGAAGGCTTGTTTGAAGCGTGGAGCCACGCGCAACACCAGCCGAAGCGACGCGCGCCGCAAGCCACTTTCGATAGGCCGCCGCGCGCCCGCAAACGCTTGGAACGCGTTTTCGAGGACTTTTGAGCGATGTTTGGAGCATGTAGAACACATTTTAATAATATTTCCGAGGCGCATGCGAAATTTTGACATTTTGGGGCCAAAATAGGGTACAAAACTTTGACAAAACCAGTGGGAACCCGTTAAATTAACGGAGGGTGAAATTCAAATAGCAGGAGGATTGATCAGTCTAAATGATTTCAACAGAGGTTGAATAAACACACTACGAAGTACAGCAAAGAAACAGTTCTCCATTCACAAACAGCCTGCCCGTTGCTTGTTGCCAAAAACGTTGTCGTCGCAGAGTCGGTTCAACTTGGATTCAAACGCTCGTGCAATGAGTTCCGGTCGGTTGCTTGCTTGGTCGTTCGGCCCCAGTGCAGCCTTGATTTCAGGCCATTCGGGTGGCACGTCACCGTGATGAACAACGAAGGCTTTCCATATTTTACGACGCACGCGTCATATCATCTTGTTAACGCTGCGTGCTCTCGCGCGGTCTATTCTTGAACGTTGAGCCCAAAATCACCGAACATCCAACTTGATCCGGGGTCAAGCTGATGATGCCTTGGCCCGTGGTAAGGCGGAGGTTTTCTTGATCAAACTGGAGGTAAGTTGAGTCGATCGGTCTCGACCTGGGAGTATCCGTCATTACGACGCCAGGAAGGCACGTTGGGTGCAATGCGGGATTGAGAAGTACTCGTCGCGTTTGTGCAAGTCGTACGCTAATAAGTGTGAACGCGAGACTCGTCACCTCGATCCCCTTTATTTGAGCTTCGTTCTAGGTGTTCAAACGCTCAATGTCAGTCTGTGCGTGCGCCTTAACAGAATGAAACATCCGAGAAAGAGCCGAAAGGGCTTACGTTCACCATCACCATTCTCTGCGTCCCCTTCCTCCTCGTCGCGGTCTTTTGGCAAAGAGTGGCCCAATTTGGTTGAACGCGCAAAGAGGAATGTTGAGGTGGAAGCTATCTTCCTCTGCGGGGAAGAGTAGTGGGTAACGGAGAGGCATCGCAGACGGATGGAGCGAGCTAACGATTTGGTACTTGGGCCGACCATCGGGACATCGATCACCGTGCACCTGGAGAATAAGGTCTTGACGTCCACGATCTCCCGTGTTGGTGTCGGAATCGCAGATAAGCATCGCCATTTCGGTGCTCGACATAGGAAGGTTGTGGGTACGTCGGTCTCGGCCAGCTGGTAGGCAGAGGCGCAGGACCCACTCTTTGGGCTAACCTGCGCGAGCTTTGGCCGATGCAAATTCCCTCACAAAGCGATTGCCGGTACGCAACGTAGAATCGAGCTTGGCCAAAGTAGATCTTCGTATGCGACTGTCTGCGCCGTCGGGTCCCAGTTGAGTGTCGGTGGGAACCCGCCGCTCCAGAAGCGGATGTAGCACGACCGAAGTGATCAATATGAGGCCATCAGTAAAAAACGAGTTGTGGGCGTCGGTGGGAATGCCGCCACGTCCCATTTCCTGAGCGAAACTTTGGTCATCGACAGCCCAGGCACGCATCTCGGGAGTTTGGATACCGAGCGACAATAGATCGCCCTTCTTGTCCGCCGTTTGGTAGGCCAGGTAATGTGGCTGAATTCGTACGAGCCCTTGGAGTTCGATCCATACTGGAGTCGTGTTTGCGCTGTCTGGAGCGGCGGTATCGAGGTCGGGTGAAGAATCGTGACGGCCATGAAATTTGTCCATATCTCTTCGAAGTTGGCAAGCGAAACCCACCGTGGATCCCACTCAAACGCGGGTCGCTGATATGTAGGAGACTGAGGGTCAAGCACATCGTCCCCCTGGCGCAATACAGCAGGGTGGATGCTTGTGCGGTAACGTAAGGTTGCGGCATAAACTTGCGCAGCAGCGGAATTGGGTGCGTTAGCTGGTGGCAGACGATGACCATGGTTGCCGCCATGCCACAGGTTTCAAAACTTAGATCTATCGAAGCTGCAGCGTAAGGTAATCATGAGATGACTATATTTGGGGTTGTTGAGGCCGCGAAAAGGGCAATACTCACTTAGGATCCGTAAGCTCGGCTGCCGTGAGATCCGAATCGTCCAGTTGCGCCACGAGAGTGCACGCTTCGCATGTCTTGTGTATCAAAGGACCGTGGCATATATCACATTCTCGCCGAAGCGAGTGCGCCGTACAAGTCGAATGCGTGTGTCGTTTGGGTCCGTCCCCAGCCGGAACGGTGTTGGAACGCGACCCGACTGATGACGTTCCTTTGGGTCGGTCGATACCAAGGCAGTCAGAATTCGCGCATATATGCGCTCCCAAGCATTTCGGTTTGACGGTCATGACCTTTGTTGAAATATGAGGGTACTTGTTGTGGTGTGGACGTTTGCGGTACCTCGAGCCAGACTGTTTACTGTAAGCGAAGATGGGCTGAATGATCGGGCTGGTGTTCGATCCATGACGCTCGACGCGAATTGGGGTCGTCCATGTTCCATTGGGAACGTAGGCGTTCCAAATTTCCTCGGGCTTCGATTCTGAGAGAAAGAGATCGAAGAGGGGGGCACCTGAAGCATCAAGGCGCATGCAGAAGGGCAGAGTCGCAGGGTAATCCGGAGCATCTTGCGCCTTAGCTGCATGCAGTGCCGGCGCGGTAGATCCAACGGAAGGCGCCGAGGTTGGACAACTGTCGGGTTCCAACCGTTCCAACACCTCGCTTTGAGGAGGGCAAGTCGTAGTGAGCAACACCCCTCGCTTGGGGTTGGTTGCAGATGCGCGCAGGACGACAGGATCTTGGCTGTGACCAATTGGCGGTAGATCGACAGTGCACAACAAGTCGCCGAGCACCTCTCTCCGTTGAGCTTCGGTGAAGAACATCTGTTTCACATGAGACCAAAGCGTGTGAATATAATTTGCGAAAAGTACCGCCAGAAGAGAAGCAACAGGGGAGTGAAAATGTACCTGTATCCAGAGGGGTGGAGGATCCGAAGCTGTTGGGCCTTTGGCCCGTCGAACGAATTGGGCAGAGTTCAGTATCGGTTGCAGGGCTAGCCTCTAGCGCATGAAATACATCCGTATCAAAAATCACATTTTGTGATCCAGTTCCAGAGAACCCGCCAAGGGAGTAGCGTCCGCAGGCATCATCAGCTATGGGTACCCAGTCAAATGTCGAATTAGTGTCAGTATTTCGCTCGATCGCAAATGGCGAGACAGTTGACTGACGTGGGTGTGGGCACTTCCAAAGACACATATTGCGGGCACCGGTGAATACATCTGGAAGCGACAGAAACAAATCGCCGTTATATTCGTATGCGGTTACACCACATGTGGCGGACCGAAATTTGCTTGGCGATGGCCAGATGGTTGGAACCTCACAGCGATGCACTATAACAAACGCAGGTTCGTTAGGGCCAAGACGGAAGCATGGGCTACGTGCTCCTCCCTTTGTAATGAAATGCTTGTAACGTACCCAGCAGAATAGACTTGAAGGGGCGTGGCGAAAGGCGCTCGGTCACGGATGATGTCACATCGTCGAAGTCGAGGTCAAATTTGCCAAGGGGGCTTTCTGAGGATAGATTCAACGATTGAGTGAGCCTGTAGCAGTTGCGCACTGAAGCCTCGCCCACCTTCCATATTCAGAACACTGTCGTCGTGACCCAAGAGGTCATCAGATTCATGGGTGTTCGATTCTTCCGAAGAACAGATTGATGACGCGACGCTGAATTGATGAGACGAAGGCGACTCGGAGTCGCGAACTCGTGCGGTTTGTACGAGTTCCGCGCAGAATACTTTGCTGTCCATTCGAGCATAATCCAACGTGTCGTCTCGTTCCTCAGGATCGGCCCCAGCAGAACCTGCAACGGTACCGTAATCGCTCGTCTCGCCGCGCGGTCGCGACTCGGGGACAGGCGGTTCCAAAGACTTCGGATTGTCCCCTTGGAGCGAAGTCATTGACCTCCTCGATTGTAACTAGAGCGCTCAAATGGTCGATTTGGGTGGAACGGGCCATGGGTGGAATGTGCCATCATGTCAGTTCAGGAATGGCCCCTGACGATGGACAGTGAACGGGCAGCCGCGACCACGGGAATGTCCGTTTGCTCACCGAGCTGTAGTCTACTCGTTGGCGAATCTGTGGCTCGTAAAGCTTTTTCTCCGATCCAGGAGACAGTTCCACTTCATTGGTAGACTAGAAGCAGTACAGAAAATTAGGGGTGGAAGTAACGATGGTGACTGACGCAGTACGCACCCTTCGCAGTCTGACCGGTGAATGTGAATGGGTCGCGTCAACGTCGTCGGAGAAGCCTCGCTGGGAGGACCCGGCGGGCTCAACATCTTCAAACACGTCTTCGAGGCTCGATTTCCAATGAGGCTTCGAGCTCGATTTATGTATGTGTGTTGGCTCCGAGGGGAAAGGAGCTGAGAACGCCGGTGGCGACGCAACGGCACCGGGTAGGTCGAGGACTTGGAGACGCGTCCGCCGCGATTGAAGTCTTGCTTCACGCTCAGATGTCGGAGGTGGGGCATGAGCCTTTGGCGTCCATTTCTTTCGTCTTCCACGGGCCATCGTTGGTGGCCTGGGTGGTCGACTCAAAGGAAGCACCTTCCGAAGCGGGCCCGCAGATGGCCGCGTGTAGCACTGACGCCAAAGTGAGACCTAATTTGTCGGAAAAATTAGTCCTCTGAGTCAAGTCGCCAGGTTGACTTATCCGTCACGGCTAAGTGCGACTTTGCAGGGTTGACAGCAATTAATGCTGGAGCTAGGTATCGTCTTACCCCCTTGATTGCTACAGCACACATATCAGCGTTCGTACAGAGCCTAGGGCAGGCCGGCCTCAGTCGTTGCGCGGTGCTCCGAGTAACAGCTTCGACTTTGTGACATCGATCTGGTATTCCTGAAGCTCTTTAGAGCTGAAGGTTTGTTCCAGAAAAATTCGGCGGCGCGGGCTTGGGAAATTGACGACGATCTCAACGCCGGGGGGCGGCTGGCGAGGCGCGGCGAGTTTGGGAAATTGACGACGGTCTCAACATTACAGCCAGCCGGCAAAAGCCGGCACAGACCTGCACAGACCGGCGCGGAACAGGACCCCCGAAAGCCCAGCCATAGGCGGCCCTCTAAAACCGGCCTTTTCGAGGCAAAATGTCCAATTTTTTTCCGGATTCTGACTGAGAATGTCCAAAAAAGAGGGCCGCCTAGTGTTGAATAATTTCTCAAAATTACTCTACAAGCTGTACAATGCTCAGAAAAGTTTCTGCGCTACGCGCAGACTGCATTCCTCGCGCGGGCGGGAAAGATTGCGCGCGCGCGCACCGAGCACCAAGAGCGGTGCCAGCGCGACCGCCAACGAGCCTTTTCAAAATGAAATGAACTCGAATAGGATCTCATTTTTGTTTGTCATTCATTTGATGGATCAAAATAAATATAACTTACATCTACATGGAAGAATGCACGCCAAAATAAGGTTCTCAGCCGCGCGCCATATCCTAATATGTATGTGCCTAGAAATATCTGGGAAAGTCGGAGGAAATGCAGGTAAGCACACTGGCTAGGCCAGTAGTGTAGGACTCTTTGACCCTGAATCAGAATCGATCATACCCACCAAATCCCCCTTAGGTGTTTTACAGAGACACAAGGCCAGCCTTGCACTCCTGAATTGATGCCCAAAGCTCTTCGAATGCCATTTCGGTGATCGCGCGATCGGGTGATCGGTTCCAAAGAATCCGACGTGTATCGGCGGCGGCGAACCCTGGGAATCTTTGACCGACTAGGAAAAGAAAGATACGACTAGGAAAAAAAGATATTTCTCGGCGAGAGAGCTTCCAGATCGAAAGGAAGAAGAGGAGACGTAGCTCGACAAGTCGGCGTTCCGAGCGAGAGACGATCAAAAAACGATAAACGATCGCAAATGTCTTACAGGAACAGCCCAATAAGTAGCCTCTGAGTAGTTCTAGTTACAACTTGCTTTTAGCCTATCGTTGTACATCAGAGGCACATACCTTACAGCAAATACAGACACTAACGCGCTCCAAACGCAAACAGCGCGACTGTTCACCGCGCCGCGCAGCTGGGCCCGGCTATGCCCTGCGGCCCTGCGCCTCCCGCTACCCTGGTCTGCGCTTCAAAGTTCGACCGGAGGGAGGAAAATGTCCAAAAATGGGGTGAGCCTCGACCCCTTTTGAGCCAAAAATGTCCAAATTTGCGGGCTGCCTAGCCGATTTTCCGGTCCCCAGAATGTCCAAATTTGCGGGCCGCCTCTGGCTGGGCTTTCGGGGGTCCTCGCGGAACGGCGGCGAATAGCACGGAGTGCCAAGTCTTGTACTAGGCGTGCGTTTCGGCCTCGTCTGATAGCTGTGTGCGAACATCAACATCTCAGTAGCTCATGGTACAGCCCTCCTCGACCGTGGAGTAGTTCATCAGTCACGAACGGTGCTCAGTCGGTCCGACACACTAGTCATTCCTATCAAGTGGCATTTATGTCCACCCACCCTGCGGCGATGTCGATCTCTCCCAGTTTACGTGTCTTAGTCGTGCCTCCCGACGCCGAGTCATTAGACAGCATCTCGGAGCTTGGCTTGACAAGAGGCAGTCGCTCTTGCCAACATGGCGAACAAGTACAGTACACTTATCATGGACCGAACAGAATTGTTGCCTCACATTCGCTTGACGACGATCTAGTGATCAGGTGCTCATTGCGACAGCTCGTCTTGTCCAACGTCAAACTTCGTTTGGAACAACTGCAGATTCTTTGTCAGACTCACAACTTGCAAGGCTACTCTCTTCGGCGATCAAGGGCTAGAGAACTGTTTTTGCGTAATATATTGTCTTCGGGCACTGAGAGTTGTCCAGCATGTGAGAGCGGCTACATCTTCAAGCGAAGCACAGCCAATGACATTCTGGTCCCCAGACGGCATTGCGTACCCCGCCACACGGTCTACCGGCACTAAACATTAGAGTCGTGTCAAGCAGAACTGAGCAAGGAGATTTGTGAACGAGAGGAAATGTCATTGACAGAAAATGCGACTCAGAAAAGATGTCAGACGACGAGCGGCGACCATCAATGACAGCCGCGCTGACGACGACACACGGCTCAGTTCGAGCTGACTTGCACCTGAGAAACAGCCCTTGACATTCGGAGGCAGATGATCGACGGCCCGGTAAAGACGACTACTCAATGAACGAGCGCGCTTAGTAGGCGCAGCCCTTACAGGTGAAGAGACTTTGATAACAGCCGGGGCAAACCGAACACTGGACGGAGGACTCATCCGTGGCGAAGTAGATGGGCTAGCCCTCTAGGTCGTTCCGCCGATGTAGACCACGCGGATCAATGATTGCAGCACGCCATTCCTCGAAATCATACGTTGTAGGCCGCAAGTCAGAGCGCAAATGAATATCTGTGAGCACCTCCAGGATGCCGCGATCTCTGCACTTGAGAACGCTCTTCGCAACCCACTGTGCCTCGTGCCCGAAGACCCTCTCAGAGCAAACCAAGCAGCAGAAAACTCGAAAATTGGCATCTGTGAAGTACTGATTCCATTCGGCACGGATCTCAGCTTGGAGTCGGGCGGACGCAGGAGTATAGGGCGAGGACCGCTCAGCCTGCGAAGCTTGAGTGGTTCGGCGAAGCCGTGAGGCGTGTTGGTCACTGCCCGGGCCCGCGCTTATAGATTCGTCTACAAGATTACAAAGTTTGGCGACCTAAAGGCGCAGCAAAAGTGTACTCGGGAAATACCTTAATTTTCAGTCAGAATACTGCCGCGTTCACGGACATTCTTCCGATGTCAGTCGAGCAATTAGCCGACAGTGCATGTGTGCGTATTGTTTTGCGGCGCTAAAGCTAATTTGACCGAACTAGAGAAGTGTCGACCGATGATTGTGAGGCAAGGGAAGGTGAAACGAATGTTGGAGTGGTTGAGCCACGTTTGTGCGTTCAGTCGCGAGCACTTGCCTCCGGAAAGACAGCAGCCGCAGCATTTGATCCGTGAGATCGGCCTCGAGCTCGTGACGTCCGAGGCGCTTGCGACTCAGGGCATGGAGTCCAAGTTGCGATGCTTGTTGTCTGAACATGCGGCAACGGCGTGGAACTTGGGGAACGGTCAATGTAAGCCGTGGTATCTCTTGTATCGAATCCGTTGCAGAAACCTGACTCCTTCCCTTTTCTCATCCTCACCCGGCCCGGCCAGCGATCGAAGTCAACATGCCAAACCTAACGGCGAAGCCGCAGGTGGTCTTCATCCACCACCAGTTAATCATCCCCAAGGTGTAAGTAGTAATTTACATTTTTGCTTTTGTAGGCTCCAGGATCTGATGATTGGGCTGACAAGCGTGTTTGCAGTCATTGGGAAAATGCACAGGGGGCGAACCGCTTGGGAGAACTTTCTTGACCTGCCCGATTACAGTCGATTTTATGCGGATGTCCGAGAGGGGCTTTTAACCGGTCGCAAGTGCGCCGAAGGATCTCCGAAGCCACTCCCCGTGACTGTCCATGGGCACCCCGGGCGATTTGCACACACCATCCCCCGTGAAGGTGATCTGTGTGCGCTTGTCTGCACCGTCGAGGCTCGCGCTTGGAGGGACAGGTCCTCCGGCAAATGCAGTGGCACGGGCGCCTAAACTTCGTGCCCCTCAGGATTCGCGTGCACCGCCAGAACGACGAGAGTACTTCTTGAATACATATTTTGTGCATATTGCATGTGCCTGATGTGCGGCAGATGACATGCCAGACCACGCCCCCGCCGACCGTCCAACTCAGTCCAAGCGGTTCATCGCCTCCCCTGTCAAGCGCTCGGCAATGGACGCCGAGCTGAATATTGACTTGTCGACACCGAAGGTCATGGTAGTGAGTTCAAGCCCGCAAATCGCAACGACACCTTTTATACCGACTCACTACTGCCGGTTTCGGTTTCTTGCGCTTTACATTCACTGACAACTATCGCAGAAAACATGCGAGCGCGGAAGATAGACTTCTGATAGAAGAGAGGCAGCGACGCCGAGAAGTCAGGACCAGTCCACGAGCGGCACAAAGGCGAACGACGAACAAGACCGTCGTGATCGACGAGACAAGAGCAAGCGTCTTGCTGTAGTCGATCCCCAGTCGTGGAGCAAAGTCTTGGACGACTAACCGAACCTTGTAGCTGATGATGTTGCCCTCGACGCCTTCCTTTCGAGTAAACACCCAACGATAGTCCAGGGCACGAGCCCCAGTAGGTGAACTCGAAACTTGCTTGAACGCCTTGTGCAAGCCCATGGAGTTAAGTTCCTTGACCGACGCAGCGTACCAGGACTCGGCATCGGGCGAAGCCATCGCATCCTTGAAGGTCTTGGGAAGCGGTTGATGACGAGTGAAAACCAAAGCGATGAGCTCTGGTTGTGGACACAATACTGAGGGCGGCGACGCGACGCTGAGCACGCGTGCGAACCGGTAGAGTGTTGCCCTCGTTAATGTTCTCGAGCAGGCTCGGGGTGCGACCGACACGATAAGGCCGGTACTCGTGACCATCGTCAGGAGGTAGAGGCGGATCACGCTCCGCAGGGTCGTCGTCTTTTATGCCCGGTCATTTCTTGGGGTTTTACAGTCACTGAAATCAACAGTAAGTCCAACTCACGCGACGCAGTCGATGACTTCGGAGAAGAGGCCGCTGACAAGGATCGTGAAGTCTCTTCGGGACGCGCGGCTGGGTCCAGCCGCAGGATCGGGAAGGCTCGTGCTTGATAAACCGAAAGAGAGAGATATGTCTGGATGATGATAAGAAAAGTCGAAATGGACTCGAAATTGAATCAAATGTGGAGTTGTGATTTGTCGTTAGAGTTTCTAGCCTTGTCTTGAGGTGGTTATTCGCTTTCAGCTAAGTAGGAGGTACTGCCTATCCTCGAGCCATGGATGGTAGTGTGACTTTATAGACGGCACTGGATCACTGGAGGTTCAGGGACTGGTCGCCGCCCCGCGGTGCGTTAATTTGCTTCATCTGCTAAAAGGTTGTACAGCCACACCCTTAGACCGAACTGGTGACTATCAGAGTGCATACAGTGCGCTGTAGCAGCCACAAATGCGATCTAAAGTTTTGGAGCGTACGTGTGCCAATTCACGTAGGCCCCGGGCGTACCGACCTCGGACCCAGTACGCCTTTTAGGGCGGAGCGTGAGCCGTTTGGGGCGTACTCTGCGCCAACAAATGTGCGGAACGCCCCGAAAAAAACGAAATTGCTACAGCTTCCGCTGATCTGCATGTATCGTCTTCCCTTGCCGTATACATACTTTTTGAGTGTAGTAGAGCATGATAGAGCCAGCAGAGATGCCCATAGAGGCCCTATATCACCTGTAGTACCCTGTCCGCACCGGAGCCCACTCTCGACCGTACCCCGCCGAAGGCTGCTCAGGGTAGGCCAAAATCGCGTCGACCCAAAGGAAAAATGTCAAAATCGGCACAGGCGCCTCGGGGGCAAACATGTGTTTCGTCCCAAAATGTCAAAATTTTGCAATGCGCCTCGACGATTTTCAGGATTTTGGGTCTTCAAAATGTAAAAAAAAAAAAAAGCGCCTCCGGCTGGGCTTTTTGGGAGAAGACTTAGCGAAAATCGTGGAGCAATGGGCGCAGTCGCGGACATTTTCTCAGTAGTCGTGCACATTAATGAGCAGTAACTCAAAATCCAATCAAGCTATGTGAGCCTGCGCAAAGCCCGGGCGCGCGCCTCCGTTCCTCCCTTTGCCTCTGCCTCTTTCCGTTCACGTGTTCAGTCCTTCTCCCACCCACCTTTCTGTCTCCCTCCACACGGGAGCTCAGCAATGGGAGGATCTACATCCGGGAAGGACGAGAATATTCAAAGTCTGAATGGGAAGGGCACTGGTGAGCTCAGCTTGGAGTAATTGTTCTGACTCAAGGGTGTGCTTCGCCACGTTCGGGCTAAGTCGGCCAACTTTTCGCTGACGTGTCGCCTCGGTCCACTCCCTGCAGCCAGAAAGTACCTCGATGCGGATGGCATGTACGTACGAAACGACAAAGGCGATATGAGCTTGTGTGAGTATACTTGCAAGCACGAGCAAACTGACAACGTCCCTTACAATCAATCGGCTTCGCGTAGGCGCCGGCAACTTCAACGAGCAGAACCCGACCACCGACTAGCTCTGAGTTCCCTGCACCACTCGTAACATTCCTCGACACAGTAGGTGATATCATCCCAAGGGCGTGCAGACTCGTCTGCCAGAACAAGCACCTACACTATTGTGGAGGAACATGCCCCTTCGAAGCAATAGGAAATCGTCAAGTATGTAAGTAACGCGCCGGTCCTTACCTTAACTGTGCGCTCGCTTGCGCGCTGACCAATCACTTCTCCTCGGCCCTTGCAGAATGGACATGTTTCCTCGCGGTCACATCGGATGACCGGCTCTAGAGGCCCGGGCCCGTCAAGAAGCAAGAAGACCGATCAAAACCCTAACAGAAGCCAACAGATCATCTACAACAGGAACCTTGGCAACCGTCGAAACGAAGAGGAACAAGACGAGGATCAGGGACAGGACGAAGAAGACGTCAAGGAGTTGAAGGACTTGAGGATGCGGAGCACGCGCGGCAGCTGCGGATGATTTGGACGCAACCATCCGGCTACGGGTCAGAGATGGTAACGGAGGTAGACACTTGCTAGATATGCTAGATAATACATACCACAATATGTACAACATCTGGCGTGCAATATAAAATGGCTGCATCAACATTAGTAATATAAACGCGAGCATTAGTAATTTATGATACAGACCCTAGTGAGTAGGCTAATGCCAATTAAGCTCGCACTAGCAATTAATGATATAGAACCTAATGTGCAAGCTAATATGAATTAAGCTCGATCGCGCTCCCGAAAAGAGCCCCTATTGAGACTTTTGGATGGTATTACCCATTAAAATTGAAAATACCTGAACCGAAGGGAATACCGTCTGCTTGGGTAATACCATCGTCACGTGGGTAATACCGCAGCCCAGGGAATACCCATTCAGATGGGTAGTCCCCGCCAAAATCGTCGCTCAGTGTCATATCCGCGAGGTCGGATGCTGGATGACTCTGGATGGGAGATTCTCGAATGACGCGGGGGCCTCGCTGTGACAGATGAACACGAGGATCGGCCGGTGCCGTAAATCCCCCGTTTTTTGTGTTGTATCGCACATTCTTTGTTGTCTTCAATGAAAATTGTGTATTCCTGCCTTTCTTTGATTTGATTACAAACCAAACTCGTACCTCCTTTCCGCCTGCGTCGTCTTGCCAGGTTAGTCGCTGTTGATTCAAGGTCCGACCAGGGTCCAACCCTGTCTAGGCCCTGTCTGACCATACGCCTCCGCTTCCGCTTATTCGAGTTCAGGCTGACAGGCTTACCCTTCCACGGACTTCAACTCACGCCTCCCTCGCCCTGAGCCGCAAACGCCGGCTGAATAGCCCGGGCACGACCGACGTGTACGCTCTACAAAGCGCCAGGTTGGCGCCAGGTTGGGTTCTCACATTGGCCCGTACGCGCTCGTGAGCTTTCGTCAGCCAGAGCTTCGCCACAAGTCCGCCGGAGCTGCGAGCGACTCAGCAGCTCGCTATCGCTCCCCGCGAGCCGTTCTCACGGAAATCTCGCGGCAACGTAACAACTCCGGCACGAACTTTCGCACGGTCCTGCGTGCCTCCGTTTGTTTGGTCGGGCTTCACATCGGCGCCTCGACGACGGAGGTGTAGCAAGTCATACTTTCGAACTTGGCGACACCCACTCGCGAGCCTTTGCTTCCGCGATGAATTGCCCCAACATGACGACGCCCCTCAGCAAAGCGCGTCGACACGGAACCGCGTTCGTCTTGGCGGCGATGTTCCTGAGCGTTGTCTCGCTCGTGCTGCTCCGACTCCAACACAATCTCACCTCCCACCGCTCCACGCGATTTGGTCACGACGGAACACCATCGTGGCAATTCAATGAGCGGGTCCCGACACCAGAGGAGCGGCTGCAGGAGCTCAATGCCGACTATACCCCTGGCCGATACGATGGGTTTGGCGTCGGCTCCGCGGATCTGGCTCGGTACCGCGAGGAATTGGTCGACTTTGTCCGCGCCATCAACCTCACCTCCAAGGACGTTCCCAGTCCGAGCGGAACATTACCGCACATCAACACACCTTCGCTCGTCCGTTCGCTCGAATGCCACCTCGAACTAAGGTGTCGCGCGGCCTCCGCCACAGCCAATGCGGTCCGGAGAGGCCTCTTCGCGACCGCTTCCAAAACCTCCGCCTTCTCGACCCCCAACATGCTCGAGTGGCAACGCATCAACCCAGGCTACGCGATGAACTTCTACACCGACGAACAGGTCTTTGCCTTTGTCCACGACCACTTCCCGCCCGAATCCTCCTCTGTATCCAAAGTCTTTGACACCTTGCCACTCGAGATTATCAAGTACGACTGGTTCCGCTACCTTGCCGTCGGGTTATACGGGGGCTTCTACGCCGACGTCGATACCTACCCTCTCAAGTCGCTGGATGCATTGCTCTCGGCCCAACCATTTCAAAAAGTGATTGACCGCACCGATCGATTACTCGTTCCCGACCATGATCCGACCGCACCACCGGGATTGGTCGTCGGCGTTGAATGGACTGGGAGACAGAACAATCTAAGGAATGTCCTCTTTGGGCGCAAGTTGGGGATCGTGCAATGGGGATTCGGGGCGAGTCAAGGGCATCCCGTGTTGATCGAGTCGGCCAAGAGGGTGTTGGAGAACTCGGTGAGATCGTCGAGGCGGGACTGGGACGCTCGGGAAGGCAAAGGGCCGGAGGATATGTTGCCGTTCAATCCGGCCCAGGATAAGACCAAGCCATTGGTGTTGGAGTGGTCAGGGCCGGCTGTGTTCACAGACTGCGTCGCTAGGTAAAGTTGGCCGCTCTTAGCTGGGCCACTGAACTCAGATGTGCTCACCCATTGATGTGCTTTGGCGCCCTCAGGTATCTTCAAACATGCTACGGTATTTCGTTGAGCTCTTTGGCGCATACGACCGAACCTATTCGGATAGGTGACGTCTTGCTCTTGCCGATCGCGGCGTTGCAAGTCCCCAAGTACTCGGCGATGCGATGGCTCAACTGGTTCCTTGGGCGAGAGTTCCACCCGTGGTCCGAGCAATGGCATGTCATGCGACATGGTGAGCAGTTATCCTGCAAGTCTTTATGCTTTTCCTAGATCGTGCTCACCAGGATTTTGGTTCTGATAGATCACACACACGTATGGTGGGCAGCCGCTCAAAAATCCAAGACAAAGCCGACAGCAGCACGAGAACGGTGATCACATTCTCACGGACTGGTTCAATCTGGATGCCAATCACGATCAAGGAACGTTCCCGACTCCCCGATCATGATTGGGTCGTGACTTTGGTGTCGCTTCGTGTTTTCTCTCTTCAGCTGGCTACTCTACCCTGATGTCTTTACCCTTCTAGGCTCACCACCTCAAACTAAATGAGTGCGCCGTCGCTCTCCTTGATATATCAGTCGCGACATGGTTTCCTTGCAGTTGCATAGTCACTCCTTATAGTCCTATATACTCTCGCTTCGCTTAGAAATGTGATACATCTAACAAGGCGCACGATGTAGAGATACGCAAGAGCATCGATCAGCGAGACATGAAACCACCCCCTTTGGTGATGTCGTACCTCGTCCTTTCTTGGACTTCTGCCATCGCGGAACCTGTGGTATCTCCGAACCAGGTCCCCCACCCAACAGCTCCGCAAGCACGCAATCCCTTTCCCTCACTCCAGCCTCCGAAATTTCCTCCTCTTCCATAACACCCTCTTTCTCCACCGTCCTCAGTTGTTGAGCGTCGATGAGGGATCTTCGGACGCCTGCGCCGGCGAGATCGATCGAACCGCCCGGGACGATTCCTTGGGCGGGTTCTTGGAGGGGTATTGCATCGATGTCGATGGGGCGGTTGAGGATCGAGTCGAGCACGACGAGTGTGCCGAGCTTGGAGACGACTGAAGGAATAGAGAGGTTTCGTCAAGGCGGTTCTTCCCTAAGGAAATCAACTCCCACGGCTCGCACTCACTCGTACTGGCTCCCGAACACATGTGGGAAGCGACGCAGGATGGACACCCTTCGGTGCATATGCAATTCGCGATCGTATCTGCTGCTTGCCGTATCAGTACGGATATGTGATCGAACGCCTTGGCACAGATCCCTCCCGACATGCCGGCCGAGTCATACAGGATCAATCTGCGCAAGGACGGTCGGTTCTAGATCAGCGCCGGGGCGTAGTGGATGGTGGAAGAGAGCACGATCGCTCACCTCGCCGGTCGTTTTCGACTACTAGGCATACTCGCAAATTTCTTCTCAGGCTGTTGACACTCCGTCCTCACGTCACCTTCGGTGCACATCGCGACGATGGGGGTCAAACTCATCAACGCATGTTCGGCCGTATGGATCGACGCGGCGGGGTGAAAGTTCTTTAACAATAGGATTTCCAAGGCTGAGGCCGGGACGTCGATCCAGAGCCCGTGGGAACGGCGGATGAAGGGTGGGGAGGAAATGTTGACCGTGTCGAGGATGTTGTTGCGCTTGTCGGTTTTAAAGTAACCGAAGACGATCGAGGTAACTGCAATTCCGGGGGAATTTGAATGAGTCACTAAGACAATGGTGGTAACTTGCAGATAGAAACGTACTATCGACAAGACCATACGACGCCGTACACGGAGACCCTGTGATCTCCCGAATGGTCAAGGGCTCCAAGGGGTCGATGTTGGTAAAGTCACGTTGGCGTGTGCGCCATTCCACCTGCGCAAGCTCGACCCGCGCAATCTTGCGATCGTGATTGACTTCACGAACGAGTAATGTCCTGCCCATGTGGTGGTAAATCGCACCCTCGTACGTTGTAAAGATAGCCCGACTCGTCTCAATCTCCTCCCTGACCTCGTGCCTTCCTTCCGAAATGTCAACAATCGTATACGAGTCCTCCTCCGTACTCCTAATCGGCACCGCCTTAGCGGGGTAAGGTTTATGTTTCGGATGACAATGGTAGAAACCTTCTTCATCCACGACGAGGCGATCTCTTACCACGCGTGCTAATTCGGGTCCGAAGTAGTGTGTATCGACTTCGATTTGGATGGGCATCTCGTGCGCTGCGCATTGGAGATGCGCTTCCATGACGATCGGGTTCGTCAGATCGATGCCTAGTTCACTGAAAGGCGAAGTAAAAATCTGATCCGGGTTCCGAGCGTAATGCTGGTCCAAAGGCCAAGGGTCGCAGATCAACATCGCTAGAGAATCCTTGTTGCGTCGACCGGCTCGTCCCGCTTGTTGCCGAAGACCGGGGAGCGTGTAGGGGAATCCGACGGTGATTACCGCGTCGAGGGATCCGATATCGACGCCTAATTCGAGGGCGGTCGTGGCAATTACCCCGAGCAGTTGGCCGGAGAACATTTCTTGTTCAATGCGACGACGATCCTGTGGATCTGTCATTTCAGCCTTCCTTTTCCAAATAGATTAAGGGTCCTTGATTGAATACTCACAGCAGCGCTGTACCCAGATCGATAAGACATGACACGGGAGGCCATATCACTGCGCCCTTCGACCATAAGATCCGTGCGGACTTGTCGCATCAACAGCTCACATTGCGCGCGAACCTGAGGGTAGTATCCCGAGTCAGCTTGTTCAGCTGGCAAGTGGGTACAGGATGAACATATCTCACCTTGCAGAACACGATTGCCCGAATGCCTCGGTCCATCAAGAACCGGAAGATCCTCGATGCTTCGTACATGTTGTTGAGCCGTCCTTGTTTGGGATCTTGGTCATCGATAAAAGGTGGGTTCCAGATGAGATATTCCTGCGCATCAAAAGCTGACATCCGTCAGCCGCATCTACGCCTCCTGTGCAAAGAGAGCCCGACTCACTTTCTTCCCCGTCGGCGATCCATCGACATCAACGACCACAACATCTTCCAGTCCAAACATCGTCTGCATGTGTTCCTTCGGATTTGCGATCGTCGCACTACACGAGATGAACTTGACCTTATCATTCCCCACCGCTGCGCAGATCCTCCTCAACCTCCGCATGATGAAGGCGACGTGGGATCCGAATAGTCCGGCGTAGTAATGCAACTCATCGACAACGACGAATTTGAGGTTGCTGAAGTAGCGGCGCCAGCTTTCTTCGCGGGGAGGATGGTGAGATGGAGCATGTCCGGGTTGGTGAAGATATGTCAAGTCGGGCATCGGCTCCCAAGTCAGTGATCCGTTATTTGGGTGCAGAACGAAGAGAACACACAATGTTCGCATTCTCTCGCAGGTAGTCTCTGTCTTCCCGGTGAGTATCACCGTCGAACGTCGCGATCTGCCGTTTGGTACTCATGCCAGTGAGTCACCGTGCACGTCCTTTCCATCTGAGCCCGGATCTCAAGCCTCACCTTGACATCTTCCAATCCTCCACAAGCAGCCAACAACTCCGCCAGCGCGCGTTTCTGATCTTGCGCCAGCGCCTTAGTGGGAAATATATACATCGCCGTCGCATCATTATCCTTCTCCAACTCCTTCAACGCGGGAAGTTGATAAATGAGGGACTTTCCGGATGAAGTGGAGGTGGATACGATGACGTTGTGGCCTGCATCGAGGGTGTTGATCGCTTGGGCTTGGTGGGAATACAGTTGGGTGATTTCTTTGGTCGTGTAGAGGGCGTCCCAGACGGAGGTGGAGAGAGGGAGGTCGAGATCGCCTAGGGGAGGTTAGAGGTTTCATCGTCAGCTCAGGATCGCACGAACAAGCGCCGGAAAGGGAACATACAATACACGCCCTTGCGAGCATCAAAGATCCTATGTCCATTCTCAACGATCTGTCCCCTATACTCCTTCTGATGCATCAACTCGATCACAATCTTCTCAATACTCGGCCTCCAGTCCGGGTTTCTCTGATAAAACTCGAGATCCTCCCTCTTCTCGGTTAGACGTTTCCTCTCCACGTCTTCATCCCCCGGCTTCACAGGAAAATTATCATCTGTCGCTGCGAGCAGAAGAGTGACGGGATCTTCGGGTGGTACGGCCGCTGCACAGGCTACGAGAAGCTCGGATACGGCGGCGGAGAATTTGGCATTCCTTCGTTCGATCAGGGACGTCATGGACTCCTTCGAATATTGTGGGACTTTATCGCATGAGCTGCTTCGGACGGGCGTTTTGCCCTCGGCCGAGTTTTGTCTCTGCATCTCTTGTTGATGTTTTTCATGCTTCTTGCGTCTGAGGCTCAAGCGTCACGTGAGCAGCCTTGAATTCTGCTTCATCTCCCAAGACAATTCGCGCCACTCACTGCCACTTCCTCGTGATCACTTTCCCGACCCCGTTACTTGACTTGAGCTCTCCATCATTGAACGAGAACATTAATGCGACTGATTCCTTCTTATTATCACTACCTCCAACCTCTTGTACTTGAGCAGCCGCCTCAGCATACGCCCCGTCCAGTTCCCTCGCTTTCTTCATCCGTCTTGACCGAGCATCGTCCTCTGCTCCATCGTGACCGGATGGGTTGGCGGAGGTGGAATGAATACGTAACATCTCGGCGTCGATGTAGGCAAAGGTGATGAGTTGAAGAAGAAGTGATTTGATTTGCGCAATGTCGTGCATCTCGAGGGGTCTGCGTTGTGAGACCAGTGTGTTCCTCAGGGGAAGAACGAGGTGTGAGAGGAGAGGAGAGGATAGGCTCACCTCTTTATGAGGGATTCGACGGATCCTTTGAGGATGTCGAACGTCGTAGCCAAAGATTTACGCGTCTGTACGAACGTGTAGACCGTATTGAGTGCCTGGTCGTACAAAGAATGGTCAGCCGCTGGCAAAGGAACCGACAATGCCTCCTCCCGCGAATGTCAAATTTCGACGCGGCCGACGCGATGTCAAGACGCGCGGGTGCCCCACCTTGAACGTCTTTTCCAACTTGACGAAATGAGGTGGGAACTCGACCGAGGGATGAACAGCAATTCATTTTGTTTCCCCTTGAATTATTCTGTCTTGGCTGTCGTGGCTTTGGTCGTTTTGGGTCGTTTTGGAGGCGGAGGGGGCAAAGCCGAAGCTGAGGAGGCCCGGTCAGGATCGTCGTCTTCGAGATCGAGAGCGTTCGAATCGAGCGAGCCTTCCCGCAGCCGCCGTTGAGCCAGTGTCGTAGCAGAGACCGAAGGGCGACTGATTTGTCCATTCAACTCAACCGTGGTGGAGGGGAAAAGGCCCGTGACCATGTCCATCTCATCCGAGTCGTCATCGTCGTCGTCGTCATGGGAGAGAAAGAAGGGGGCTTCCTGGTTCGAGCGCGTAGGCGGAGTCGGCACCGGTAAAGGGGTGGTGATAAGTCCACCGCCTACGTTGCCCATGGGTGGCTTTGCGTGCGGTCCATCGCTTGCGTGCGCCCGAGGGAGGTGCCATCGTTTTTCGCGGTCGGGTCTGGCCCGGCCCCACACGCTATTCGTACGGAGGAGAGCAAGCAGCGCACTGCAGCGCAACAACGAGCGCGCCTTGGATGAGCTACCTCGTCTTTCGTCTCCTCCTGTCTCCTCCTTGTCCGGAACCCCCCTACTCGCTCCCTCTGCATCATCCCATGGCGGTCCTCCCGAGACTGCTGATCCAACTCGCCTCACTGGGCTTCCTCTACTCGGCCTTTATCGCATGGGATGGTCAGTCCAAGACCCGCGTCGATGGTCCCTACTCGAGGCTTGTACTGATAGATTCGATTTCATTCCTACACAGCTCGATCTTCAATCAAAGCCGAATGGATCCCTCCACCTTCGCATCGTTTCTCTCAAGCTATCCCCTTACCTCTACCCGTACGTTGGCGCTTCGTCTTCGTGAGATTCGGAATGACTGCTCTTCTCCGACTGCTCCGACTGCTCCAGCTGACCCGTCCCACCTCTGTTGCATCTGTTTACACAACAGGTCATATTACAAGTCCTAGCTGCGTTCGCCCTCCTCACAATAGGCCTACTCTGGTCCGCCAATTCGTTGGCCAAGATCTCGTGGGCAAGTGAGATGGCCGACAAGTACGTTCCTCTTGCTCTTTGGGGACCCGCACCTACCTTCATGCTATCCAAAAAAAGGGTGCCGTTCTCATCTCCCGTATGTTGTGCTCCCATAGGACCATCGACACGCAAGACTCGGCCCTCGGATTCCCGAACGTCAGGACAAGGGCTTCAAAGCTGTTCTAAGATCGGTCATCGTCATGAGCCCCCGTCGATATGAAACAGGCTGGGCAGGTCTAGAGGACTACTGTACAAGGGTGGATGTAATAGAAAGAACGGGTGGATCGATGACTCAAGAGTGGTCCGGATCAGCACGAGTTGAAAAGGGGTTCGCTCAATCCCGTGCCTTGCGGCCTCCAGGCCCGAGGTAGTTGGAGTAAGTGTAGGCAGAAGTGACGCATGTGGTATCACCTCTCGACAATCCAAAGGAAGGAGTAGGTCACTCGTGCACCCTCGACATATTCCCTTTGGGGACCTGATACGAGCATAGAACCGGTCAACTTGCTCGGCGGTCAGCACGACCCGCAATCACGAGCTGAAATTTCGAGAGCTTGATCGACAATCGAGCGCCGGGACCCTGCCGGAGTGAATGGGCTTTTTGCCGTCTGGAGACTGTTGTCGGGTAGTACTGCCAGTGAGCAAGTCCAGAAGCTACTGCAGCAGCGTTTGAGTAGCTCGCCTAGACTCATCGATGTGGTCGTCGGGGCGCCGGGCCGCTCAAGCTGAGAGCGTTGAAACGTTGAAATTTTAAAGTTGAGCTAGCGCTGAGCCTGAAGCTGAGCCGTCGCGAGTCCACCTCAGGCGTGCCCAAAGCAGGTGCTCATTGCGACAGCTCGTCTTGTCCAACGTCAAACTTCGTTTGGAACAACTGCAGATTCTTTGTCAGACTCACAACTTGCAAGGCTACTCTCTTCGGCGATCAAGGGCTAGAGAACTGTTTTTGCGTAATATATTGTCTTCGGGCACTGAGAGTTGTCCAGCATGTGAGAGCGGCTACATCTTCAAGCGAAGCACAGCCAATGACATTCTGGTCCCCAGACGGCATTGCGTACCCCGCCACACGGTCTACCGGCGCAAAACATGGGAGTCGTGTCAAGCAGAACTGAGCAAGGAGATTTGTGAACGAGAGGAAATGTCATTGACAGAAAATGCGACTCAGAAAAGATGTCAGACGACGAGCGGCGACCATCAATGACAGCCGCGCTGACGACGACACACGGCTCAGTTCGAGCTGACTTGCACCTGAGAAACAGCCCTTGACATTCGGAGGCAGATGATCGACGGCCCGGTAAAGACGACTACTCAATGAACGAGCGCGCTTAGTAGGCGCAGCCCTTACAGGTGAAGAGACTTTGATAACAGCCGGGGCAAACCGAACACTGGACGGAGGACTCATCCGTGGCGAAGTAGATGGGCTAGCCCTCTAGGTCGTTCCGCCGATGTAGACCACGCGGATCAATGATTGCAGCACGCCATTCCTCGAAATCATACGTTGTAGGCCGCAAGTCAGAGCGCAAATGAATATCTGTGAGCACCTCCAGGATGCCGCGATCTCTGCACTTGAGAACGCTCTTCGCAACCCACTGTGCCTCGTGCCCGAAGACCCTCTCAGAGCAAACCAAGCAGCAGAAAACTCGAAAATTGGCATCTGTGAAGTACTGATTCCATTCGGCACGGATCTCAGCTTGGAGTCGGGCGGACGCAGGAGTATAGGGCGAGGACCGCTCAGCCTGCGAAGCTTGAGTGGTTCGGCGAAGCCGTGAGGCGTGTTGGTCACTGCCCGGGCCCGCGCTTATAGATTCGTCTACAAGATTACAAAGTTTGGCGACCTAAAGGCGCAGCAAAAGTGTACTCGGGAAATACCTTAATTTTCAGTCAGAATACTGCCGCGTTCACGGACATTCTTCCGATGTCAGTCGAGCAATTAGCCGACAGTGCATGTGTGCGTATTGTTTTGCGGCGCTAAAGCTAATTTGACCGAACTAGAGAAGTGTCGACCGATGATTGTGAGGCAAGGGAAGGTGAAACGAATGTTGGAGTGGTTGAGCCACGTTTGTGCGTTCAGTCGCGAGCACTTGCCTCCGGAAAGACAGCAGCCGCAGCATTTGATCCGTGAGATCGGCCTCGAGCTCGTGACGTCCGAGGCGCTTGCGACTCAGGGCATGGAGTCCAAGTTGCGATGCTTGTTGTCTGAACATGCGGCAACGGCGTGGAACTTGGGGAACGGTCAATGTAAGCCGTGGTATCTCTTGTATCGAATCCGTTGCAGAAACCTGACTCCTTCCCTTTTCTCATCCTCACCCGGCCCGGCCAGCGATCGAAGTCAACATGCCAAACCTAACGGCGAAGCCGCAGGTGGTCTTCATCCACCACCAGTTAATCATCCCCAAGGTGTAAGTAGTAATTTACATTTTTGCTTTTGTAGGCTCCAGGATCTGATGATTGGGCTGACAAGCGTGTTTGCAGTCATTGGGAAAATGCACAGGGGGCGAACCGCTTGGGAGAACTTTCTTGACCTGCCCGATTACAGTCGATTTTATGCGGATGTCCGAGAGGGGCTTTTAACCGGTCGCAAGTGCGCCGAAGGATCTCCGAAGCCACTCCCCGTGACTGTCCATGGGCACCCCGGGCGATTTGCACACACCATCCCCCGTGAAGGTGATCTGTGTGCGCTTGTCTGCACCGTCGAGGCTCGCGCTTGGAGGGACAGGTCCTCCGGCAAATGCAGTGGCACGGGCGCCTAAACTTCGTGCCCCTCAGGATTCGCGTGCACCGCCAGAACGACGAGAGTACTTCTTGAATACATATTTTGTGCATATTGCATGTGCCTGATGTGCGGCAGATGACATGCCAGACCACGCCCCCGCCGACCGTCCAACTCAGTCCAAGCGGTTCATCGCCTCCCCTGTCAAGCGCTCGGCAATGGACGCCGAGCTGAATATTGACTTGTCGACACCGAAGGTCATGGTAGTGAGTTCAAGCCCGCAAATCGCAACGACACCTTTTATACCGACTCACTACTGCCGGTTTCGGTTTCTTGCGCTTTACATTCACTGACAACTATCGCAGAAAACATGCGAGCGCGGAAGATAGACTTCTGATAGAAGAGAGGCAGCGACGCCGAGAAGTCAGGACCAGTCCACGAGCGGCACAAAGGCGAACGACGAACAAGACCGTCGTGATCGACGAGACAAGAGCAAGCGTCTTGCTGTAGTCGATCCCCAGTCGTGGAGCAAAGTCTTGGACGACTAACCGAACCTTGTAGCTGATGATGTTGCCCTCGACGCCTTCCTTTCGAGTAAACACCCAACGATAGTCCAGGGCACGAGCCCCAGTAGGTGAACTCGAAACTTGCTTGAACGCCTTGTGCAAGCCCATGGAGTTAAGTTCCTTGACCGACGCAGCGTACCAGGACTCGGCATCGGGCGAAGCCATCGCATCCTTGAAGGTCTTGGGAAGCGGTTGATGACGAGTGAAAACCAAAGCGATGAGCTCTGGTTGTGGACACAATACTGAGGGCGGCGACGCGACGCTGAGCACGCGTGCGAACCGGTAGAGTGTTGCCCTCGTTAATGTTCTCGAGCAGGCTCGGGTGCGACCGACACGATAAGGCCGGTACTCGTGACCATCGTCAGGAGGTAGAGGCGGATCACGCTCCGCAGGGTCGTCGTCTTTTATGCCCGGTCATTTCTTGGGGTTTGACAGTCACTGACATCAACAAGAAGTCCGACTCACGTCGCTGTAGTTGACGCGCGGACGCGGGCACGCTGCGCGATGCCCCGTCGATCACGTGACGTATTTCTGGCATCCCGATACCGGTTTTAGGGGCTCAACAACAACATGAGGTTCCAGGGGCTGTGAATACTCCTGTAAATACTCCCGCGCTGCTCTCTCTAATTTTCACCTTTTCCCTCCCCCTCTCATCGAATTTTCGTGACAACAGCGCCGAGTATTTGGCGCGAGGGTAGCGCCGTACGATAGCGTACCGCGGGAATATGGGCTGGGCGCCACGCTCCTCTCCTCTCCTCTTCGTCCCGCTCCGATCAACAAGGTCAGCTCCCCGCGCGTAATGATAACAACCAACCGATCTTGGTATTGCGACCCGTATAAGCGTCAGCCGTACAGCTTTGTAGAACGACAGCGTGGTCAGCGCGAGGGCCCGATGGCCGATCCGACGCTGAGCTCGCCCCACCACCACCTCTTCCTGCGCAGAGGCAAGTGCGCAGGCCTCGAATCGCGCTCAAACCCCTCAAGCCCCACGTTTCGATCCGCGATGGCCTCGGCCCGCAGACGGCCGTGTGCACCCACTGCAAGGCTTGGCACTGGGAGTGCGAAAGGTCGAAGTCGACCGGACACTTCAGCACGTGCTGCTCGCAGGGCAAGGTGCAGCTGCCTCCCCCTCCCCAGCCCAATCTCGAGTATCGGCAGCTTCTTGAAGGCTCGGATAGCGGTCAGTTGCTCCGTCCAACAACGTTCGTCTGCAGTAGACTCACATGCTGAACTGTTCTACCCACCCACACAGAAGCGGTTGCATTCCGCGAGAATGCCCAGTCGTACAACAACGCGTTGTCGTTCACTTCGCTCGCTGCCCTCTGGGACCAAACTCAAGTGGGCACGCTAGGACCCCCCGTGTTTCGCGTGTTTGGTCGCCTCTACCATCGACTCGGCGCCCTGATCCCTGCCGTGACTCAACGCCCAACCTTTGCTCAAACATGGCTCATCGACCCGGCCGAGGCCACCGACACTCGACTTGGACCCGACGGCGCAGACAGTCGCATTCAAAGATCAACGCTGACCAAGCTCGAGTCCATGTTGCGCACCGGCAATCGCTTTGTGAGGGAGTTCGCATCGGCCAAAGCCCGCGCGGGTTGGGATACGGCCAAAGAGTGGGTCCTGCGCCTCTGCCTACCACCAGGCCGAGACCGACGCACCCACAACCTTCCTACGTCAAGCACGGAAATGGCGATGCTTATCTGCGATTCCGACACCAACACCGGAGATCGTGGACCGCAAGACCTTATTCTCCAGGTGCACGGTGATCGATGTCCCGATGGTCGGCCCAAGTACCAAATCGTTAGCTCGCTCCATCCGTCTGCGATGCCTCTCCGGTACCCACTACTCTTCCCCGCGGGGAAGATGGCTTCCACCCCAACATTCCTCTTTGCGGTTTCAACCAAGCTGGGCCGCCCATCGCCAAAAGACCGCAACAAAGAAGGTGAGGACGAGGAGGAAGGGGACGAAGAGAACGGTGATGGTGAACATAAGCATCTTTGGCTCCTCCTCGGGTGTTCCATTCTGTTAAGGCGCGAGCACAGACTGATATTGAATGTTTGAACACCTACGACAAAGGTCAAGTAAAGGGGGTCAAGGTGGTGAGTCTCGCGTTCACAAATCCTTTGCGTTCTACTTGCACAAACGCGACAAGCCCGCATGGCACTCAACGTCCCTTCCCGGCGTTTGTGATCAAAGGATACTCCCAGGCTGAGACCGATCAACTCAACTACATCCAGTTGCATTAAGAAAACCTACGCCTCACCACGACCCAAGGCATCAACGGCTTAACCCCGGACCAAATTGGACGCTCGATGACTTTGGGCTCGATGTTCAAGAATAGACCGCGTGACATCATGCAGCGATACCAGGATGCGATGGCGCGCGTTGTCAAACATGGAATGCCTCCGCTGCTCATCACGATGACGTGCGCTCCTGAATCACCGCAAACCAAGGCTGCACTGGGGCCGAACGACAAAGCATGCAACCGTCCGGATCTCATTGCACGAGCGTTTGAAGCCAAGTCTGGCAGCAAGCGACATGCAGGCTGTTTTGGCGATGAATGTAGCATGAATGGATTTTGTTTCTTCTTCGTATTGGGGTTTTTCAACCTGAAATCGCGTAGACTGTACAATTATCCTGCTATTTGAATTTCATCCTCCCGTTAATTTGACGGGTTCCCACTGGTTACTACCTAGAAACAGCGATTTTAGGTACATTCCTTAACTCACACTTTTTTTTGACTGGTTAGGGTAAGGTAAAGGGTAATGCTCCAGCTGACGAGCGGTAACGTCGTCGTCGGAAACCCGTTCGTGCAGGTGCAACCTCAGCCTCACACGGGCTGAACGCACAGTAATGGATACCGAGGTGGATATTTCAGGCTGGCTGAGCCATACAGGCAAGGCTATGCCGCGCAAAATCTACGAAATCGTCTATGACCGACGGCCACGCAGCTGGAGAGGGGAGGCGCCGGCCGGGCTAGTCGGTCAGTGCTGCAGTGACGCAGCAGCGTATCGTGTTTCGCTCACCTTCCTCGTCGTGCTCCTGGAATAGTAGATCGATTGTGCGCGTAAAGTCGAGAAACTGGGATTGTCACCGAACATCATGGTCAACATTGCCGGGCCAGTGTGAGCGTCTCGGCAGGCTTTCCCCCCACATGGAACGACGAAGCATCCAGGACCTGTGTTGAGGCGGTTGCGCCACCACTCTATGTCAGACGTACCAAATTCCACGTGTCTTTCGAGACCGGTCTTTCCCCGCGCGTTTGCAAAAATTCCAACCACAAATCGAGGTGCGATGTGGGAAAATCTGCAGCAGGATCAGACGGAATGAGCAGCTTCCACAGTTCTTGCGCGATCTCGTATTCTGCACGATTGATGTATTCGTATCAGTTGGACATCTGAAGGATGCACGCAAGCTTGACGGACGCATGCTCTTTTGACCCTCCGCTTTCGCATAGTCAAAGGTGAAGGCATAGACCTGGCGAAATGTGTCCCCTTTGTGCAGGTCCGCTCGGAGTCGATCAATGTAGGCGCGTTGGAGTTCGATTGTATCTCGTCTGCATGTGTAAGGAATTTGGCCAGCGTCAGTCTTCTTCCACACGTCTCACGCCCCGTTCGCAAACGAAGCGGGTCGCTGCGCACCTTGCCTCTCTCCAGCCATCGGTCCAACCCTTTTTGGAAAAGTGACCCATCGTAGGCGCTTTGGTGAGCCAGGCAACCGCGAGCATGACGATATCTTCAGGTGCAATGCCCAGATCTTCGCAGTAGCGGATCGTCCCTTCGAAGTGGATCTCGTCGGGCTTTTCGACATCTGCAACCGCCGCGATAGTTGAGGTACCAGGAGACACGTAAGCACGCGCGTGCCTTCACCAGGCGAGATCGTCTCGAAGCGCAGCATACGAGCACACACCTCGGTACTTGTCCCATAGCTTGTCTAGGTTGCGTATCGATATCCCACCTTCACCTCCACTCAGTCGTTGTTGCTCGGCGGCGCGCATCGCTGTTGGGTCGTTGGAGAAGGCTTCCAGCGCGGCATCCAGCCGGTACGAGGTCGCCTTGAGGAATCGGGCCGCTTCCTGAGGCCTGTAGAAATCAGCCATTCGATCCGATAAGTCAAGTGCGGGTTACAATGGCCGACACGATCGCACAAAGGGTTTGGTCCGGGCGGCATTGTCGATGATAGAGAGAGCTGTAAGCTGCGGGGCTCGTCGCGTGCGTTCGGCAGCCAGCCCGCAGCGAGAGCGATCGAAAGCCAGTTGGGATGAAGCAAGGCAGGCAGTTAGCTCGAGCGGAGCCAAACTCACGATGCACCTGTGATGTCGATGAACTCGCGAACACGAGTCTCCCGGGCGGCCTTGCTCGAGCTCTGATGACGCACTCGCCTCACGTCAGTTCTCTGGCAACCACAGGTGAGCACGAGTGAGGCACAAGAACAAATGTCGCGCTGACCATGGTGGGAAGACGACACTGGGAAGTGATGCCTAAAGTGGTAAGTGAGGTTTCCACTCCTCCGCCAGAGAACGCGCCAGCAGACGGAGAGAACCGATCGGGCAGGTTCAATGCGATACGACCCCCGAAAGCCCGGCCTGTTGAATCTTGTTGAATTGCGTTCTGTTAAGCCTTCGAACACTTCGACTTCGGGCCTCTTCGAGCCGCCGCTTGACAGGCTCGCCAGGGCTTGCGAGTCGCCAGTGGCTCGCCCGCCTTTCGCCTCGCGCCTTCGCCTCGCGCCTTCGCCTCGCGCCTTCGCCTTCGCCGCCTTCGCCGCCCCCTTTCGCCTTGCTCCGTGTAAGGCAGGGTTCCCCCATTAGATAAGATAATCTCGCAGATATTAGATTACTCTAACTAGCTACTTACTACCTTACCCTAACCAGTAAAAAAAAGTGTGAGTTAAGGAATGTACCTAAAATCGCTGTTTTTAACTAGGTGGCGGCCCTGAGGGCTGCCTGTGGTGGATGTACCAGCATACTGTTGTGTCTGCCGCACCTGCCTGTGGTGTTGGGGTTCCGATCAGAAGTCATGTACAAGCCCTATGTTGACTTTTGTATTTTCCGCACCGTTCCAACGAAGCTACAGCGCTCCCAGTATTTCCTTTCTTTTCTTCGCTGACATAAACCAATGCTTCCACTCATATTGCATTTAATGAACCGCAAGCGCGTGGCTTTGCATGATATTGCTTCTACAGCAGAGCTCCGCCTGACGCGCGACGCGAGGGCTGGCGTCTGACGATCTGACGTCTGACGTCTGTGTCGTCTGTCACGTGATGCGGCGCGCTGGCGGTGTGAGTCTGTGTCAGTAAGTCTCGGGCGCGAGCTACACTCGCGCCCCGCTGCTCGATTCTCCTCTTCGTCCCGCTCCGATCAACAGAATCAGCTCCCCGCGCGTGATTAACAACAACTCAACCGATCTTGGTGTTGAGCGCCCCCCGTACAGCTTTGTAGAATGGGCAGCACGTTGAGCTCACCCCACCACCACATCCTCCTGCGCAAAGGCGCGCAAAGGCGAGCGCGCAGGCCTCGAATCGCGCTCGAACCCCTCAAGCCCCACGTTTTCGCAGGGCAAGGTGCAGCTACCTCCCCCTCTCCGGCACAATCCCGAGTGTCGACAGCTACGTGAAGGCTCGGATAGCGGTCAGTTGCTCCGTCCAACAACCGTCGTCTGCAGTAGACCCACATGCTGAACTGTGCAAGAATCTTCCCACGCACACAGAAGCTATAGCATTGCGCGAGAACGCCCGGTCGTACAACAACGCGTTGTCGTTGACTCTGCTCGCTGCTCACTTTGACCAGACTCGACTGGGCATTCTAGGACCCCGCGTGTTTCGCGTGCTTGATCGGCTTTACTCCTCGACTCGGCGTCCAGATCCCTGTCGTCAATCAACGCTCCAGCCTTTGCTCAAACGTAGCTGATCGACCCAGCCGCCACCGACACTCGACTTGGACTCAACGGCGCAGGCAGTCGCATACAAAGGCCTACTTTGACCAAGCTCGAGTCCGCGTACCGGAAACCGCTTTGTGAAGGAGTTTGCATCGGCCAAAGCTTGCGCAGGCTGGGGATACGGCCAAAGAGTGGGTCCTGCGCCTCTGTCTACCACCAGGCCGAGACCGACGCACCCACAACCTTCCTCCGCCGAGCACGGAAATGACGATGCTTATCTGCGATTCCGACACCAACACGGGAGATCGTGGACCGCAAGAACTTATTGTCCAGGTGCGCAGTCATCGATGTCCCGATGGTCGACCCAAGTACCAAGTCGTCAGCTCGCTCCATCCGTCTGCGATGCCTCTCCGGTACCCAACACTCTTCGCCGCAGAGGAAAATAGCTCCCACCTCAACACTCCTCTTTGCGGGTTCCACCAAGCCGGGCCGCCCATCGCCAGAAACCGAGAGCAGATCGACAATGGTGTCCAATTGCGCGAGGTGCTTCCGGTCTCGGTCTGGATGACGAACGAGGAGGACAAAGACCGCGATGATGAGGATGAAGACCGCGAGGAAGGGGACGAAGAGGATGGTGATGGCGAACGTACGCGTCTTCGGCTCTTTCTCTGATGTTCCATTCTGTTTAAGGCGCAAGCACAGACTGACATTGAACTTTTGAACACCTAGGACAAAGGTCCAGTAAAGGGGTCGAGGTGGCGAGTCTCGCGTTCACAATTCTTTGCGCACTACTTGCCAAAGGCGACGAGTACTTCTCAATCCCGCATTGCACCCAACGTCCCTTCCTGGGGTCTGTGATTTATGGATATACTCCAAGTCGAGACCGATCGACTCTACACATCCGGTTGCATCAAGAAAACCTACACCTCACCACGACCCAAGGCATCAACGGCTTGACCCCGAACCAAATCGCGACATCACGCAGCGATACCAGGATGCGTTGGCGTGCGTTGTCAAACATGGAAAGCCTCCGCTGCTCATCACGATGACGTACGACCCCGACTCACCGGAAACCAAGGCTGCACTGGGGCCGATAAAGCATGCAACCGTCCGGATCTCATTGCACGAGTGTTTGAAGCCAAGTCCGGCAACAAGCGACACGCAGGCTGTTTCGGCGATGAATGTAAGATGAATAGATTTTATTTCTTTGCTGTATTTCGTGTTTAACCTCTGCGCTGATATCATGTAGACTGTTCGATTATCCTGCTATTTTTTGAATTTCATCCTCCGTTAATTTAACGGGTTCCCACTGGTCTATCCTTAAAACTATATCTTCTATCTATATAAATGAATCTGTGTGGCTAAAGAACGTCAAAGAACGTCAGAGAACGAAAGACAAAGAACGTGGTTTGACGTCATCGGCAGCTCTCGGTCCAGCGCGTCTCAGTTAGCTAGCGCTGTTTCAGCATCGGCGAGACCGCTTCGCCTACCTTTGTCGAGGTTCCATTTCCCATCAAAGCAGCCTGGCACATGACTCTCTGCTTCCCAGACGACCGGTTTTGCGTGCCTGCCACATCGGAGCGTAGTCCCTTCAACCATCCAGTTCTGCCACTGCCGAGCAGTCATCTGCAAGCTTTCACGTCCCGTCTCCTTGCACTGCGAGGCTAAAACCCATCGCTGATCGGGCCTCGACGACACTGTCGTCCCACCCAGCCCCAGACCCCACGCGCTCATTACCCTAGTCTGCCTTCTGTTGCACCATCTCCTGTCGGGCGGACGTACGTGGGGCGCCACGCGAGCTTTAGTGTCGGCGCGGAAGATTTTGCGCAGACCGGAAGAGTGGGTATGCACTCACGAGAACCAGACATTGAAAGTCGGCGACGGGCTGACAAGTCGTAATCACGGTCGTGCACTGTGCTTGAAATGTTGAATCCATGGTCGAGACCTTGGGTCGGGTCGTCATGGGAGAGGTGTCGGCGTCATAGAACTGGGACACGACCGTGCGGTAGAGGAAGCTGATCAAGCAGGTGACCCAGCCAGTCAGCGGTATACTTGCTAACGGTAGGAGGCTACGAGGTAGTGGGTCAAGGGGCGTACATTGAATAGTCAAAAGCCCCGTTGGGGCAGTACCTGGCGTGGTAGAATCGTTGGGGCGGCTTTTTTGGCGAGGGTGGTGGCGAAGCCGCTGAGGTGGAGCCAAAACTCCCTCTTGTTGTCCGCGAAGCCCCTCTCCACATCAGTCTGTTCGACGAGGCACTGCGGATCAATCGAGGCACGAGATGTGTAAGCTCGCAGGGAGCTACGCAACTCGGCTATGCGGTGACTGACCAGAACAGACCACCATGCCAGGTAGGTGCTCGTCCGTGTATGTGGTAGGGTTGTCCTTGTACCACGACTGCATTGCTCGCAGCATGTCGACCTCTTTTCGCTGCACTCGGCCAATCTGATTGTTGCAAACGGGTTGTGTCCAGCCCCCAAGGTCCCAAAGTCAGTACGATTGCGAGTGCAAGGTAGAATGCAAGGCGCGTACGAGCTTGTGCAGGTCGGAACGGGCCGTCGCGAGTGCAGTCGAGAAGATCGACAGGGCCTCGGTCTGAAACTCAAGATTGGAGTCCCAGATGCGACGATGACCGATCAGTCCAAGTCGTCAGCGAGGTCAGCCACCGCCGCTTTTGGTATCAGGCGGTATAGCAACATACCAGGGGGAGATTGTCTTCCGAGCAGTCCGACAGGTCGTCCGGTGTGTCATTTCTCTGTCTTTTTGAAGAGGCCTGTGAAGTGTGCTGTGGTCGGGAAGGTGGAGGTGCACATGTAAGATATCTATCGGTCAGCTCTTTAGGAGATTGCCTCGCACAACCGCAGTGGCCTCACCTTCTTCAAAGGTTGCTGCAAGTGGTCGCTCTCCGTCTCGGGGCCTCCTGAATCTGATCCCAACTGCATACCGCGCGTCGCGTCGTTAGTGCGGGTATAGGAATGTCGTTTTGGTTATACGCTCGATACTCACGGGAGATTTTTCCTCTTCGCTTTCATTGTCGCTGGTGGTGAGGGCATCGAGGCGGTGACCTGCCTCGTGCAGGTCACCGTCGCTGCTGTGGGTGGACGCGTGGAGCGAGTCGTCGTCCTCGGCGACAGCGTCCACTCCACTCGACTGTGCCCATTAACGAGTCAGGCAGCACGTCGGCCAAGACGTAAATCGGGATTTAGCGCAAAGCGTCAGGGTTCTGGCCCGTAGTTTGATCGACGGACCCTCTCAGGCTTCTCAAGCTTGAGAAGCTCGACGGGCTCGACGGGCTTGACAGGCTTTGCATCAGAGGCCGTCGCGGCGGCGGCTTTGCTGGGCTTGGCCTGTTCGAGGGGCTCGCTGGTGAGCCCCCGCAGGGACTTTCTTCTTGCCGGCCGAGAGGTCCGGTTTTGTGTCGACAAGGTTGTTGGTGATATCGCTTAGAGCGATAGCCGTGCGAGGAGTGCGGGAGGCGGAGAACATCGGGGGTGCACCGCCTTCATCGCGCCGGACCGATGACGCTATTCGCGTGCGCTGGAGGGGAGGACGACGTGTCAAGTCCGATCCGGTCAGTTCGAGCACTTCTTGCGGAAGGGGGGTGGCTTGAGCTGGGAGCAAACGAAGCGTGCTGAGACCAGGGGACTGAGACCAGGTGAGATGGGCTTACCATAGGGTTGGAAGAAGCACTGCGATGTCGCTGTGTGGCGGTGGGTGGGAGGTCGCGAAGCTGCGGGGTCGCAGCAAACCGCGAGGCGCCCGCGCGGGGCTTGGCTGGCGGACGACCCATCTCGCTGGGCAGCGGCTCGCCCTCGACTGGCCCATCATCCGCCACTCCAGTGGGTGACGTAACCAAGTTTCGTGGTCAACTGGGGAAGTCACCGAGAAGCCTCTGGAACTGCCGGGCTCGGGATATTTTAGGCCGCCCTGGATCGAAGGCCGCCGTGTAGGCCAGGAGCTCGTTCTCGACAATGTTGATAACCGCAGGACCACAGGATGAGGATTCGAGTTGCTGTGGGGTCGAAGGCATGATCGGCTTGTTGGCGTCGAGCTTCAGGCCGAGCAATCGAAAGAGGTCGCCGAGCGTTGCCAAAACCCTTTCGTCGAGCGTTCGCGAGGCCATCGAATTAGAGTTCCCATTTGTTGTTGGCGATGTCCAAGCGAGCGAGGAACCAGTGGGAACCATCACAGATCGGAAGAAACCAGATTGCCTCGGGATGCTTGATGATGTGTCGACGGATTGCCCCGAGGGTCGCGCACGGCCATCCCGAGATCCGCACCAGCCAAGCCTCGAAGCAATACTTGTCCAGGGTCGTTCCCGTAGCGGATGGATGGATTGCAATTGTCAAACAATCCGACGGAATGAGTTCGTATCGTCTCGAAGGCAGCTCTGGGTTTGAGCGGGCAAGCTGGATGATGTCCGCGATGGCGTAGTTGACGACAAATTCCCCCAACCAGTCGTCACCTGACGCGACCAACGGCAGGCAGGGGTAGGAGGGCCACTTGGATCAGTCACGGAGTAACTCTACTAGAAGTTGGGGGTAATACCAATTGAGACGTACTGAGGAAGCTCACAAGTGACTCGCGCGACGGGCCTTCTTCCGGGGCGTTGCGGGCGTCCCAGACCGCCGTCCAAAGGGCGTCGGTCAGTACCTCCCTCGCATTCCCTTTAAGCTTGTCCAACCAGGCCAAAGATCGACGGAAGCGTGCCTGGATGCGTTCCACGACGTCGAGCTCGGCCCACACTCGCTCGTAGTCGAGTGCGAGACGATCGTCGCCAACGGCCAAGGAACGGTAGCCGTCAGCGATCGCGCCGTGGAGGAGGTTGAGCTGTCGGAACTCGCGCCTGCTGGAGACTGTGGGTCTAGGTGGAGGAGCCATTTTGCTGAGCATGACAAGGTCGTCCTTTGTGATAACGATTCGCAGCGAGGCGTCCGCTGCTGGCAGCTCGATCGCCAGCACTTCGGCAACAGTCTTGTTGGCGGCGAGGCACCATGTCGAGCGAGCCGACTGGTCCTGCTCCGAATCGGACGAGGGATCGAAGAACAAATGCTCCATGGTAGAGTGGCGATGCAACGGCGGAAGTGAGGGCAAGGGGCACACTGGACAAATGCGCTCGAACATGCGGGGTCCAGCGCGGCACACTCAAGTCGGCTCGGCTGGCAAGTCTCGACCCCAATGGGAGACCCACGGGCGGCGGACTGAGCGCGGCTGCGTTGCATTCAACTAGACTCACCGCGTACATGGGATTCCAGCGCTTGGACTCCGTTGCGGCCAGATCGTCGAGGAACATTCGAAGCGGCGTGACAAGCAGCAATTTCCCGCGCGCCAGAGTGCGATCGATCAAAAAGAGAGGCAGGGGCGCTCGATGTCGACTGCGTCGGAGCTACGGATGTCTAGGGAATAGAGCGACCGCTGTGGTTACGAAGCAAGTCGCGCTACAGATGCGACCTGGCAGGAATACTCACTTATCCGTGCCGGAGACCCCTTTGGCCCAATGTCGTGAACTGGTTGACCGAGCGCCGTGACAGGAACCAGGCACCAGCTCGCTGGATTGAAATGGGGCCATGGCTTGATGCCGCGGCCGGCGGCCGGTACGACGTCGATTCGAGAACCCTGGGCGACGGTGGCCGAACAAACGATAGCGTGGACCTCGCCTTTAAAAGACACAAAACGTTCGACGAATCCGTATTGAGTACTCCCTTTCAGCGTAAAGATCTCATCGACAAAGTAGTCAACAAAGGAGTAGACTCCACGGACCCGGGTCATCGGGGCGGAGAAGCGAGGGGGAAGGTCACTGAGCCAGCGACGACTGTGGTGTGCCGAGTCGACGTGTGCGGGTTGAGGTAGTGCTCCATCGCTCGTGCGGTGGACGGCCTTGCAAAGTGCTGGGCGGGTGGGTGTGCTCCGCGTATCTAGCGTCAGCGCGCCAGGTTGGACACGTTCGAGAGGCGACTCGAACTCACTGAAGCGATGTAGTCCCGAGGCGACACGACGTATACCGACCGGTCCTTGTCCTTTTTCATCTCGATGGCCCTGAACAGCGGGACCTCCTTTTCCAACTTGTCAAGAAAGGGTCTGACAGTGGACGCGGCCGGAAGCCCAGTGGTGCCGGTGGCCGCCGCAAAGTCGAGCAAGTCCTCCAGCTCTTGCACACCGACTCGACGTTTGAGAGACCGCACAAAGAGAACAATAATCATCATCTGCGTCAAGCCGTCGCTCAGCCCGGTGTCCCCGACAGCTCGTAGTAGTCAGAACGTACCAACGGGTCGGGGAACGGATAAAAGGGATGGTCGGGAGGAGGCACCGTCGACGAGATGCGAGCACCTCGTCGATACCGTGGTGGAGACCAGGTCTCCACTGTGAGATACGAGTCGGATGTTGATCAATGCCGGTGCTCGAGAGGGATAAAGTCAGCGACTGCTCACCTCGACTCGGTTCGAAGGCATCGCCGGAAGCTCGTCCGAACCGGGCTGGACGTTGGCGAGACCGGCGTCTCCGTCGAAGGGGTTGGAATTAACGACTTCGATCTCGCTGCATTCATGCTTATCGTCGGAGTCTTCTTCGGAGGCCGCGTAAGGTTCGGGATCGAACGACTGCGATGCGTTGGGCACTCAGCCCTCAGCACTCAGGAGGGATCAGCGCCACCCCAATTACGTCACGGGCGTACCGGTGTCTGATACGTATCCTGCTCCCACACACCCTGCTCGCACCCTAGCTCCGTACTGTCCACCCCTTGCTCGTCTGTTGAATCCAGGAAGGTATATTTGGCCAACGCGGGGGCGGAGACGGCCCCGCGTCCCTGGCCCACGCCGGATACGTTCGCTTGGTGTTTCCCTGAAGCGGCATGCTTGATTGCACCGCTTCTCCTCAGACGCCCAGAGCCACAGTATTTGCACACGAATCCGATGGCTGATCGAACGGAAGAAGTTTGGATGACGAAGTCTGCGTGGGTTTGGCCAAGCGCAGCCCGCCCGACACGAGTCAGCTGTGCTGCGGCCCCGCGTTTGCGTATGGTGGATCAAGGGTTCGTTCAGGCGCTGACCTTTCTCGAGGATGGCGCCTGGGTCCATGATTAAGGGCGCGCCGTCCGGAATGTGGGGCACTGAGGACGAACACGACGCACGGCGGAAAGGCGGAAGGGGAACCAGGTGTGGGCGTCTCGCCGAACTGAGCCGGGGCGAGGTGTTTGGCAGTGCCTGGAGGTGCCTGGCGGAGCGGAACTTTCGGCCAAGCGGCCATTCGTCGGAGTCAGCCTGTGACCATCTTCACCGAGAGGCACCCAGGGGCCACGAATTTCGGCTCCGGACGTGCTGTGCATCCAAGATCTCTCATCGCCGAGAGTCCCCGACCACCTGGGACCAATGAGACTATCGGGTGTACCGTTTCAGGATGATCTTGTATTTGGCGGCCGCCACAAGGAATCTATGCCGGGCCTACGTTGGTGACCGCAAAGGCTCTGCAGCGTATCCACCTGGCTTCCATGAAATTCATTTCTATCAAACCTATACGGTTCGCCATAGCGTGACTATGAGATGTCCACCTCGAGGCCATACGGTATGCCCATACAGCGCAAATGCGGGAAGCTACATGGAACCTGCGCGAGATTCCAATGGGGCCCGTCTAAGTCCCAACCCCGGTGGCCATGTGGGTTAGCGCGCGGGATCTCGATGGAGTCGGCGCGGAGCTCCCATGGACACGCGCGAGTCGATTCCATGCCGGTCTGCAGGCTGGGCCCCACGCAAATCCCAGGCGGAGGCCAGGAGCCGGGCCCGCCCATGCAGAGCCCATCAGTTTCGCGCGGCGATGTGTACCAACGGTCCGTGCCCCGCTAGCGGAGTTAGCGCGTCGTGGCGCGGAGACCGAGAACAGAGAAGCCGACGTCGGGAACGCGTCGAGGCATTCGCGGTTTGTCGCAGTTCTTCCTTCCACACGGGACTCTTGACGAAACGTCATGTCCCAAATTTACGTCCTCGAAAAGGAGGATGAACGCCACGAAGAAGCGTATCACGACGTTGTCCAAGAGGAAATTTCCTCCTCTTCTACTCCTCGCGAGATCGACCTCTCGGCAGAGGAAGAAGTTGATGCGCGACGCAGGGCGAGGAGGAATAAGAGATCGTATATCTCTTTGGGAGGTGTTATTGTTGTCTTGCTCATATTACTCGGGGTTATGCTGGGCTTGGTGAAGGGCCAGGAGAAGAGGTGGGAGAGCGTCATCGAGGAACAGCAGCGGCATCATGGAGCTATCGAGTCGAGTGCGAGTGCGGTGCGGAGAGGGAGGTGGGCCAAGAGGACTGAAAGGTCCGAGTATTCGTTCTCGACTAAGAATGGCACAGTAGCGACGTATATCTATACGACCAAGCCAATTGTAAGCACGCTTGCATCTCGAAGCCGGAGCGAGTCCGAGCCGACTGGCGCGAAGGGAAATGCTCACTTGGCCTTGTTCTCTCGACAGGTCAACCCAGGCGGTTATACCATTGGCACGTTGACGGGTTATGTCACCTACACCGGCAAGCCATTCTCGACGACCACCTCCGCCGCGCCAGCTGCAACCTCGAGCTCTGCACCGACTTCAATATCGACTCTGACCTCGACAAAGACAAGCGACTCGACGCACGATGAGTCTACCTCATCCACTGAGCGTCATTCTCACCCTTCCAACACGGCTTCCCCAACGCACACGAAACACCACTCCGCTCCTACACCGACTAACCCTCCTACAATCCCCGACTCGCTCCTCCAACTCCTCGTCAACGGTCCCAAACGCCTCAAGCGATCCCTCGAGCAAGACGCCCAAGAACAACTGTTAGAAAAAGAAACGTCGAGCGTCCCTCCGAATACGGTGACGACCGCCGTATCTAACCAGGATGGGCGGGAGTACTCGTATTCGGTCAGGAAAGATGGGGGGACGGCGACGTTTGTGAAGACGACGAGACCGATCGTGAGTTGGGATTTTCTTAGCATTCCGACGGGCCAACCTTGTGATGTGAAGTTACGGGTCGGGAGCACACCACTGCCGAAGCCCGTTCGCGAGAATTGACTATCCTTCTTTGCCACCCCACCTCCACTTTCGTACTCTGATCAGGTCAACCCAGCGGGCTACACGATCGGCACCCTTGATGGCGTGTTTGTGGAGCTCAAAACACCTCGTTCTCGACCCACAGATACGGCTAAAGGAGGCGGTGTGAAGAACCCGAAGCTACATCAGCCGGTAGTCAGGTCGAGGGAGGAATTGAGGAAGAGGGCGGCGAGGGTCGACTTTGAAGTGGGGATGCAGCTCTGAATTTTTGGAGTGGAGCAGGGGCGGGTTCTTATTACTACTTAATGATTCTCTTGTCGAAATTCATATTTATCGAAAGAAACTCCAGAGTTGACTCCTGCTACCGAAGGGAAGTGTTCGTTTCGAATTCTGGCCAAATGAATTCAACCGCTCGTCTTGTCGATGACGAATGTATATGTGATCGACGTCGACCCGCTCGGTTGTTCGCTCGCTCCGCACTCTCGCTTCCTCCCACTACACACAGTTCACCACATTGAAAGACGTATTTTCCACCCCTCCAACCCTCGCCTTTGCAAACATACTTGGACAGTTTTCCACCCTCCGGGTTGCCCTTTCGGCGTACGGACTGGCCGGCTCGTACCCCACTTTCTCCCTCCGGGTCCTCGCTCCGATCGGCCATCGTTGTCACTGCTCATTACCTGCACCTTATCTTACGCAAGAATTCAGGTGAGTTGGTCAGAACCTCCTCATTTTGAACGGGATGATGGAAAACAGAACTTCCTTCTGAGACGTTCAAAGCGTCCTCCCGGTGTTGACCTCGGTCGCGATCGGCATGATGCCATTGCGCCGGGCCATCGTGTGCGGTCGGCTGAAGTTCATGCGGATCGCCGATCCGGGAGGCCAGCACCTCCTTTGGGGAGCGTGAGGAGCACCCTTTGAAGTTATTTTTTTACGAGGATATTGCGATTCGAACGCTGGGTTGTTCTTACCGGGTTCTGCTGCAGGCTTCATTCGAGTGGGTAACGCTATTCAGATTTGATCGTCGAAAGCTTCGAGCTGGGCACTTGCTAAAATTGACGTCGGAGGTGACTTGCCTAAAAAGGACGACGTTCACTTCACCGCTTGCACTTGAACTAGAACCACGCGCAGCGAGAGTCTTTACTGACAAAAGGTACCAGTTTCATACTTTGAAGCAGCATGCTTCGAACCAGTACCCGAACCAAGACGACCTTGGCCGTCGCGCTCGATACACCAACAAAGAAATCTTCGCCGCTCAAATCCGATGCGCCTCTTCCTGCACCTTTGTCGACACCGAGACGAGCGACCAGGTCTAGTATTTCCATCTCCTACAAAGGAGAAGAAATCAAGATCGAACTCCCCGAGGTAGACGCCTACATGACTCCGATCAAAAAGACGCCCGTCAAGAATACACTCGACTCTTTCAAAACCAAAGGCGAAACACCCACCGGCGTCGGTCTTTCACCCGCTCCAGTGAAGAAACTCGCGAACCTTGATAGAATGGTGGGCGTTTCACCTTATCCCGAGATGATTCGACCGACGCCGGAGGAATGTCAAGAGGTGTACGCGAGGTTGTGTAAAGGGCATGGAGTACCAGTGAGGCCTAAAGTGTTCCAAGATCAACCGAACGCTATCGCGGGTTGTGGTCAGACGCCCGATGTGTTGGATGCTTTGATTCGGACGACTTTGAGTCAGAATACGACCAGTTTTCATTCGACTAATGCGAAGAACGCGATGGATCGCGTTTGTGGAAGGGCAGAGTATAGGACCGTTTTGGAAGGTGGGGAGGAGATGTTGCAGGAGACGATTCGGTGTGGTGGTTTGGCCAAGGTCAAGGCGAAGAGTATTGTCAAGATTTTGAGGAGGTTGGATGAGAGGCAACAAGGGAAGGGGCAATTGACGTTGGACTATTTGCACAAGATGGTGAGGTTTTTCAGCGTGACGGATCTCTTAATTGGTGGTGATTGTTCGTGCGGGTTTGATGTTTCGGCAGTCCGATAAGGAGGCGATGAAGGAATCGTGCTCGTTCGACTTGGTCGGAGTAAGACTGCTTCATGCGTGGTGCTATTCTGTCTCGGGAGGGAATCATTCTCTGTTGATACGTGAGTCCCGTCCTTAGATGCTGAAGGACCTCTCAAAGTCTATCCCCAACTTAACTGACCCCCCCCCCCCCCCCCCCCTTCCCTCCCTATCTACCCTTCCCCCTCTCTCGGCCACGTACACCGCATCACCAAATCGCTCAACTGGGTACCCCCCTCCGCCTCACGCGACGAAACTTTCTTCCAACTCAACGTACGTATACCCGATTATCTCAAGTATGGCTTACATTCTTTGTTGGTCAGGTATGGGAGAGGATGCGAGAACTGTTCGGCCAAGGGGGTCACTTCAATGGATTTCATAGAGTGGTGCCCGCTGAAGGGGTTGGTTGGGAGCAGGGGAAGAAGGGGAAGATGTGGGAGGGAGGGGATGAGGATGTGGTTTTGAAAGTGGAGAGTGAGAATGAGGTGGTGGAGACCAAGGTCGAGGAGGGGATGGATGGGGAAACGGTGGAGAGCACGAGTGTGAGGCCAAAGAGGAAAGCGAGGAGGGGGAAAAAGGTCAAGGATGAGGGCAGTGGCGGTGAGGGTGAGGGAGTAGAAGAGGTGGTGAAGAAGAAAAAGGTCAAGGTGGGGAGGAAGGTCGAGGATGACGAGAGGGAGATGAGTGGGATTCCGGGAGGGACGGAGTTGGCGAAGAGTTTGAGGGATGACGAGTTGAAGGCCCTTGGAGGGGAGGACTTGCACTAGAGAGCGATAAATTTGGGACCAGTCAAAAGAATAAACGAATGTGTTGCTTGTGCATTGATATATCGTTGGCGTAAATTGTATGAAGCGAGCCTTAGCTAATTCCGAGGACTTTTGCGGCGCTCGACTCTACTCGACTCGAGTTCGGCTGCGGTCTAGGCACGTTCCTGCTCGAAAAGGACGATCGCTCGACACGGGTGAGTTGCCGTACGGGAGGCTTCTCGGGCCCCAACCGCGCCCCGGGTTTGGCACGGTCCTGCACTGTCATCCACGGTGGTGCTGCGCTTGAGTGTCCCGCGCTCGAGCCTGCGCCTCACATGCCCTTCAATTCACTGCCCGCCCAAGTTGCATATCACTGCCGTTTCTCCACAAATAGCTCACTCTGTCGCCGACTCTTCATACCGCATATTGGCCCGCTGATCATTCCTTGTGGATCGTGGTCCTCGCCCTTAGCTGCTTCTTCTCCACTTCGATTGGACGCGCACTCGGCGATGGAACGTCCGCAACAAAGATCGAGGGAGACCTATTTGATCCGAGCGTGCACGAAGGTGCATAGCTGTGCAATGCCTCACAGAGGTGTTGAACATGAATCCGAGAGGAGTATGAAATCTTTTGCTCCCCAGGCGCCGACAGCGGTCCGAGGGCCGAGTATTCACGGCGACTCGATTCGTCGATCTGGGCCGGTTTTCGTATCGAGTGGGGGTGGGGGGCGGCAAAGAGTCAGGAGTGAAGCGTTGACGGGCTTGCTTGGAGTAAGGGAGAAGTGGGTACGCCGGCCCGTCGAATGGGTTCAAGACGTTGGAAGATGTAATGTTGGGTTTTTGATCGATGATCGCTTGGGTCGATGACGATGACTCGATTACGACGCCATGTCCGGTATGACTTTGGGCAGACTGAGAATGATAATCATTGAAATCCAGCCTGGGAGACCTCCCCGATTTTAGCGCGGCCTGGAATTGGCCTCAAACTGGCGGGCGACGTTCCCGATAGCTGTGGGCGCGCGCTCGACCACCCGCGCCCGTCGGTCCCGTCTTACTTTTTCAAAAACCAGTGGGAACCCGTTAAATTAACGAAGGATGAAATTCAAAAAATAGCAGGATAATCGAACAGTCTACATGATATCAGCGCAGAGGTTCAACATGAAATACAGCAAAGAAATAAAATCTATTCATCTTACATTCATCGCCGAAACAGCCTGCGTGTCGCTTGTTGCCGGACTTGGCTTCAAACACTCGTGCAATGAGATCCGGACGGTTGCATGCTTTATCGGCCCCAGTGCAGCCTTGGTTTCCGGTGAGTCGGGGTCGTACGTCATCGTGATGAGCAGCGGAGGCTTTCCATGTTTGACAACGCACGCCAACGCATCCTGGTATCGCTGCGTGATGTCGCGATTTGGTTCGGGGTCAAGCCGTTGATGCCTTGGGTCGTGGTGAGGCGTAGGTTCTCTTGATGCAATCGGATGTGTTGAGTCGATCGGTCTCGACTAGGGAGGATATCCGTAAATCACAAACTCCAGGATGGGACGTTGGGTGCAATGCGGGATTGAGAAGTACTCGTCGCGTTTGGCAAGTAGTGCGCAAAGAATGGTGAACGCGAGACTCGCCACCTCGACCCTTTACTTGACCTTCGTCCTAGGTGTTCAAAAGTTCAATGTCAGTCTGTGCTTGCGCCTTAGACAGAATGGAACATCAGAGAAAGAGCTGAAGAAGCGTACGTTCGCTATCACCATCCTCTTCGTCCCCTTCCTCGCGGTCTTCATCCTCATCGTCGCGGTCTTCGTCCTCCTCTTCGCCTCCGTCATCAAGACTGAGACCCGCAAGTACCTCGCGCGGTTGGACACCATTGTCGATCTGCTCTCGGTTTCTGGTGATTGGCAGCCCAGCTTGGCGAAACCCGCAAAGAGAAATGCTGGGGTGGAAGCCATCTTCCCCTGCAGGAAATAGTAGTGGCTACCGGAGAGGCATCGCAGACGGATGGAGCGAGCTAACGATTTGGTACTTGGGCCGATCATCGGGACATCGATCACCGTGCACCTGGAGAATAAGGTCTTGCGGTCCACGATCTCCCGTGTTGGTGTCGGAATCGCAGAGAAGCATCGCCATTTCCGTGCTTGACGTAGGAAGGTTGTGGGTGCGTCGGTCTCGGCCTGGTGGTAGGCAGAGGCGCAGGACCCACTCTTTGGCCGTATCCCAACCCGCGCGGGCTTTGGCCGATGCGAACTCCCTCACAAAGCGATTGCCGGTGCGCAACATGGACTCGAGCTTGGTCAGCGTTGATCTTTGAATGCGACTGTCTGCGCCGTCGGGTCCAAGTCGAGTGTCGGTGGCCTCGGCCGGGTCGATGAGCCATGTTTGAGCAAAGGTTGGGCGTTGAGTCACGGCAGGGATCAGGGCGCCGAGTCGATGGTAGAGGCGACCAAACACGCGAAACACGGGGGGTCCTAGCGTGCCCACTTGAGTTTGGTCCCAGAGGGCAGCGAGCGAAGTGAACGACAACGCGTTGTTGTACGACCGGGCATTCTCGCGGAATGCAACCGCTTCTGTGTGGGTGGGTAGAACAGTTCAGCATGTGAGTCTACTGCAGACGAACGTTGTTGGACGGAGCAACTGACCGCTATCCGAGCCTTGAAGAAGCTGCCGATACTCGAGATTGGGCTGGGGAGGGGGAGGTAGCCGCACCTTGCCCTGCGAGCAGCACGCGCTGAAGTGTCTGGTCGACTTCGACCTTTCGCACTCCCAGTGCCGAGCCTTGCAGTGGGTGCACACGGCCGTCTGCGGAGGTCGTCGCGGATCGAAACGTGGGGCTTGAGGGGTTTGAGCGCGATTCGAGCCCGGCGCACTCGCCTTTGCGGAGGTGGTGGTGGTGGGGCGAGCCCAGCGTCGAGTTGGCCATCGCGCTGACGACGCTGTCCGTTCTGCACAGCTGCACGGCGGGCTCGTATACGTGTCGCAATGCCAAGATCGGTTGCATTGTTGTCATGACGCGCGGGGGCTGATTCTGTTGATCGGTGCGGGACGAAGAGGGTCGAGCCGCGGGGCGCCCAGCAGCGGGCGCTCGAGCTGGCCCATGGTACGGCGCTATCCTCGCGCCCAAGACTTGGCGAGGTTGCGATGGCCCTCCCTGGCGACCTTGGGACCAGGGCATAGTAGCGAAGGTTTGTGCTTGAATGAGTGTCACTAAAATTGGATGAGAGTGGGAGGGAGAAAGGAAAGGTTCGAGGGAGTGGCGCAGGATTATTTACGTGGTTTGATCTGTTGTTCAGCCCCTAATGCCGCTGGTCGACTGCCGGAATGACACTCCACCGCCGGCGCACCGCATCGCGCCGCTCATGACCGACTCGAGGTGAACTATCGATCGGCAATCTTGGCGCGTGAAGCTGACTTGCTATCAACTAGCTTGTACCCTGCTCTCGGAGACTGGGAAGATCCGACGGGTAATTGCGGCCACGTACCGAATTCTCAGGTTCTTCAGGAGTTCTATGATTCCGTGATGAGAAAGTGAGTGCTTGGTTGGATGTAACGTTACGTAGATGTCGTGTTTACTGATTATGTTCTGCTGGTCTTTCAGACAAGAAACGCTTTTCAGTCATGCTGAATCGCTAAAGCCCTGCAAAATTAAGACCATCGATCACAGTTACAAGGTAACGTTAGCTTTACAACACCAACCGTGCTTGCCCTTGGCCAGTAGCGCAAGCAGCTAATGCCCCGCGCCCGATCGTTGCAGGTCCCGAAGCAGATTGCCAAGGTTGAAGGGGTCCCCCCTTCATCGCACTGCTCATGGTCGGGAACGAATATGGCGAAGTGCGCGCCCACGTGCTTACCTCAACAAAGGGCCACTCGGCATTCGAGACTTCGCTCGAAGCGATGACCAAGCATCTAGAGTTGTATGGTAACGAGGCACCCACGATCTGTTACACAGATCAACCCGACACCGATGGCCTTTCCTTGAGGAGCAAGATACCGTCGCTCGCGCCACGGGTCCAGTCGCACTCTGGCTCCGAATACGGCATTCTCAAGATGCCACCGGGGATAACGCCGACCTTGGTGCAATCACCGTACGCTTTGACTCGTCTGATGAAAGTCATGGCGGACAACATCCCCCAGAAGGGAAACTAGTGGTCGGTGTCGACGCAGAATGGGCAACGCTTCCCCCGGTGCGGGTCAGCAAGCCCGCCAACAACCACCTCGGATAGCGGTCGATGTGGTGCAATTCGCCTGGGAATCACTCGCGGTGGAACTTTTCATTCATGTGATACAAGTATGTCATCTGCTGCTTCGGACTCTGGATTTCGTTTTCTCACTGACCTTCTGTTTCATCTTTGCGGCAGCTATCCTTAATCATCGGCAAATTATGACTGTAATTGCGATGACTACATCAGGATCTGAGCGCTACTGCCTGCCGTGTGGTACACGACTCGGACTAGTGCGTATAAGACCGTGACAACAAAGACAATTCATTGCACAAGGAACTGCTGATTCTCAATGTGAGGTGGCGCGCGGAGCGCGCCGCCGAACCTAGTAGTTACCCTAACTAGTTACCCTAACTAGTTACCCTAACTAGTAAAAAAAAAGTGTGGGTTAAGGAATGTACCTAAAATCGCTGTTTTTAACTAGGTTGCGGCCCTCCGGACCGCCTGTGGTGGATGTACCAGCATACTGTTGTGTCTGCCGCACCTGCCTGTGGTGTTCATGTTCCGATCAAAAGTCATGTACAAGCGCTGTGGTGACTTTTGTACTTTCCGCGCCGTTCCAACGAAGCTACAGCGCTCCCAGTATTTTCCTTCTTTTTTTCGCTGACATAAAACAATGCTTCCACTCATATGGTATTTAATGAACCGCAAGCGCGTGGCTTTGCATGATATTGCTTCTACAGCAGCGCTCTGCCTGACACGCGAGGCGAGGGCTGGCGTTTGTCACGTGATGCGGTGCGCCGGCGGTGTCAGTGTCATTCCGGCAGTCGACCAGCGGCATTAGGGGCTGAACAACCAATTTGCCCGTATGGCATTCGACCAGCGGCATTAGGGGCTGAACAACAAATCAAACCACGTAAATAATCCTGCGCCACTCCCTCGAACCTTTCCTTTCTCCCTCTCACTCTCATCCAATCTTAGTGACACTCATTCAAGAACAAACCCTCGCTGCTATGTCCCGGTCCCAAGGTCGCCAGGGACTCAGGGAGGGCCATCGCAACCTCGCCAAGTCTTGGGCGCGAGGGTAGCGCCGTACCATGGGGGGGGGGTTATGTTCTTCGTGAGGGTAGTGGCCAGGGAACTCGGTGGCGGACACCTGCATGAACGAGATCGGGGCGCGACAAGGGTCAGCATCCGGCGCGACGGCTGCGAAGCCAGCATCACGTGCACAGCCCAAGGGCGATAGGCCGACGGCGGCGACATGCCCAAGTCACGGGTGAGTCTGAAGAGTGTGACACACGTGTTCAACCGACTCTTTGCCAATCTTGACCAGTCGGCAAGCTTGAACCGACTCGTAGTGGGTCATTCCGGGCATCGTGGCGGAACTGTCAGGTGCGGGCAGAGCTCGACCCGCCTGCGGCCGCCCGGACGTTGGACCGCTGCCCGCAAGGACCCCCGAAAGCAGGACCCCGAAAGCCCAGCCAGAGGCGCATGCGGAAAAACGCCCTTTGTTGGCCTTTACCCTAACTAGTAAAAAAAAGTGTGAGTTAAGGAATGTACCTAAAATCGCTGTTTTTAACTAGGTTGCGGCCCTCCGGGCCGCCTGCGGTGGATGTACCAGCATACTGTTGTGTCTGCCGCACCTGCCTGTGGTGTTGGGGTTCCGATCAGAAGTTATGTACAAGCCCTATGGTGACTTTTGTATTTTCCGCGCCGTTCCAACGAAGCTACAGCGCTCCCAGTATTTCCTTTCTTTTCTTCGCTGACATAAACCAATGCTTCCACTCATATTGCATTTAATGAACCGCAAGCGCGTGGCTTTGCATGATATTGCTTCTACAGCAGAGCTCCGCCTGACGCGCGACGCGAGGGCTGGCGTCTGACGATCTGACGTCTGACGTCTGTGTCGTCTGTCACGTGATGCGGCGCGCTGGCGGTGTGAGTCTGTGTCAGTAAGTCTCGGGCGCGAGCTACACTCGCGCCCCGCTGCTCGATTCTCCTCTTCGTCCCGCTCCGATCAACAGAATCAGCTCCCGCGCGTGATTAACAACAACTCAACCGATCTTGGTGTTGAGCGCCCCCCGTACAGCTTTGTAGAATGGGCAGCACGTTGAGCTCACCCCACCACCACATCCTCCTGCGCAAAGGCGCGCAAAGGCGAGCGCGCAGGCCTCGAATCGCGCTCGAACCCCTCAAGCCCCACGTTTTCGCAGGGCAAGGTGCAGCTACCTCCCCCTCTCCGGCACAATCCCGAGTGTCGACAGCTACGTGAAGGCTCGGATAGCGGTCAGTTGCTCCGTCCAACAACCGTCGTCTGCAGTAGACCCACATGCTGAACTGTGCAAGAATCTTCCCACGCACACAGAAGCTATAGCATTGCGCGAGAACGCCCGGTCGTACAACAACGCGTTGTCGTTGACTCTGCTCGCTGCTCACTTTGACCAGACTCGACTGGGCATTCTAGGACCCCGCGTGTTTCGCGTGCTTGATCGGCTTTACTCCTCGACTCGGCGTCCAGATCCCTGTCGTCAATCAACGCTCCAGCCTTTGCTCAAACGTAGCTGATCGACCCAGCCGCCACCGACACTCGACTTGGACTCAACGGCGCAGGCAGTCGCATACAAAGGCCTACTTTGACCAAGCTCGAGTCCGCGTACCGGAAACCGCTTTGTGAAGGAGTTTGCATCGGCCAAAGCTTGCGCAGGCTGGGGATACGGCCAAAGAGTGGGTCCTGCGCCTCTGTCTACCACCAGGCCGAGACCGACGCACCCACAACCTTCCTCCGCCGAGCACGGAAATGACGATGCTTATCTGCGATTCCGACACCAACACGGGAGATCGTGGACCGCAAGAACTTATTGTCCAGGTGCGCAGTCATCGATGTCCCGATGGTCGACCCAAGTACCAAGTCGTCAGCTCGCTCCATCCGTCTGCGATGCCTCTCCGGTACCCAACACTCTTCGCCGCAGAGGAAAATAGCTCCCACCTCAACACTCCTCTTTGCGGGTTCCACCAAGCCGGGCCGCCCATCGCCAGAAACCGAGAGCAGATCGACAATGGTGTCCAATTGCGCGAGGTGCTTCCGGTCTCGGTCTGGATGACGAACGAGGAGGACAAAGACCGCGATGATGAGGATGAAGACCGCGAGGAAGGGGACGAAGAGGATGGTGATGGCGAACGTACGCGTCTTCGGCTCTTTCTCTGATGTTCCATTCTGTTTAAGGCGCAAGCACAGACTGACATTGAACTTTTGAACACCTAGGACAAAGGTCCAGTAAAGGGGTCGAGGTGGCGAGTCTCGCGTTCACAATTCTTTGCGCACTACTTGCCAAAGGCGACGAGTACTTCTCAATCCCGCATTGCACCCAACGTCCCTTCCTGGGGTCTGTGATTTATGGATATACTCCAAGTCGAGACCGATCGACTCTACACATCCGGTTGCATCAAGAAAACCTACACCTCACCACGACCCAAGGCATCAACGGCTTGGCCCCGAACCCAATTGGACGTTCGATGACCTTGGGCTCGACGTTCAAGAATAGACCGCGCGACATCACGCAGCGATACCAGGATGCGATGGCGTGCGTTGTCAAACATGGAAAGCCTCCGCTGCTCATCACAATGTCGTACGTCCCCGAAGCACCGGAAATCAAGGCTGCACTGGGGCCGAATGACAAAGCATGCAACCGTCCGGATCTCATTGCACAAGTGTTTGAAGCCAATCCGGCAACAAGCGACATGCAGGCTGTTTCGGCGATGAATGTAAGATGAATGGATTTTGTTTCTTTGCTGTACTTCGTGTTGTGTTTTCTTAACCTCTGCGCTGATATCATGTAGACTGTTCGATTATCCTGCTATTTTTTGAATTACATCCTCCCGTTAATTTAACGGGTTCCCACTGGTTTTGTCAAAGTTTTTTACCCTATTTTGGCCCCAAAATGTCAAAATTTCGCATGCGCCTCGGATATATTATCAAAATGTGTTCTACATGCTCCAAAAATCGCTCAAAAGTCCTCGAAAACGCGTTCCGAGCGTTTGCGGGCGCGCGGCGGCCTATCCGAAGTGGCTTGCGGCGCGCGTCGCTTCGGCTGGTGTTGCGCGTGGCTCCACGCTTCAAACAAGCCTTCCTTGCTTTGCTGGCTGGCTCGCTGCTTCGTTTTCAGACTTCCTTTTTGCTGAAGCTAAGCTCCTTGTTTCCGCGATGGCATTTGTGCGGCTTGTAGATGTTCTGCCGGCGGCATCTCGCAGGCCGTGCACTGCACGCTCCGAAGGGCGGCAAACCTTTGCTCGGCATGTGCGCTCGTGCTGATTAGGCGCTCGTCCGGGTAAGATGAGGTAAAGTCCGTGGTTGAACGATATGTAGTCGTTGACGGGCCTAATGACTCGATGACCTGTCGACCATCAATCATGCGGAACGGCATAGTGCCATCAATGAGGTGTGTGGAATAGCATGTTTTCTTGATGAGGCGAAGCTCCTGTACGACGACATTTGAGAGTAGAACCAACGAGGCAAGCGTGTCTTGGTTGCAGTGGTTTGTTGTCACTTTGCTGTAGATGTGTCGCACTGTAGGACACAAGACTTGTGTCAAACGAGAACTTCCTCAACTGCCACTCAAAACAACGTACCAATTCCGATAGACAGCGCTTCTTCTCCATAAACAGTTTGATCGCAGCTGAGTGAATGCATGCCACACTTGAGGCCAAAGCAGATCAGAGATCCGATCTTCGATGTTGTGGTAGTGGTTACAGCTCCGCCGTCAAGCGCTCCAAAATGAGGATAGCGTTGTGCAAGTGCTCCGTTTGCTTGTTTCTCCAAACATTAGATCCAGTTGCCTTCGCTCCTAAATTCAGCGACAACTCGCTTGAATGCGGCCATCCTCAGTATAGACATTCTTCTGGATCCTCGTGTGTTGTGAGCGCTCGGTCCATCTGGTCACCTCCAGTCCAGCGAAAGCTCCTTGTCGTGCCCGCCATGTCTTCGCAGCGATGTGGTCCCATGGACTGTACCAACCCTTTCTAGACGCATGAATGTGCTGCACTGCGTCCTTCCTCTGTATTGCTAACCCCTACTACGCCTGCCTCTCCCCGAGTTGGGTCGCTCGATTCCATCGGCCTCCCTCGAGTAGAACAGCTTGAGGTGGCCACACTTTTGAGCAGCTTGATGGGCAATCAGGTTGGCCAGTTCAGCGAGAAATTGGTATCACGAGCATCGATAACTTGAGGCGCAGTTGAAGTTTCAAGTGTGTGGGCTGTGTAGAACCGAACACGCGTGAGCTTAGACCGAAATTTCGATAGTTGAGCTTGGTAGACGCACGATTGGTCGGGAGAAGCTGTTTGCCTTCTCAACGGCATCGAGTAGATGATAAGGTCGAGTAGTGGGTGAGCTCGTCTTTGGACAACTCGATGTGAAGAGACGCGTCGGCGGGAGCGACATCGAAGGCGAGGAGCTCGGCGATCGTCATGTTCATGTTGGTGAGTGGCAATGATCAATCGAAAGCATCGTTCAAGGCCTGCATGGGATGATGTTGTCGTGCTATGCTCCAATCTCGGACCGAAGTGAAGCGGAACGGAACCTGCGCCCCTTCAATATCTAATGGTCTTTTCGGCTTTTGCTGCAAGGATTTGACGCGCCGATTCAGGCTTGCGCGCACGAACCCTCTCTCTCCCGTGGATGCTATGAGGAGCAGCGCAGTGAGCAAACGAAGATGCCGAGTAGAAGAGGATAGGGAACGTTCGAAATGTATTACACTAACCTATGAGGAGCAGCGCAGTGAGCAAACGAAGATGCCGAGTAGAAGAGGATAGGGAACGTTCGAAATGTATTACACTAACCTATGAGGAGCAGCGCAGTGAGCAAACGAAGATGCCGAGTAGAAGAGGATAGGGAACGTTCGAAATGTATTACACTAACCTATGAGGAGCAGCGCAGTGAGCAAACGAAGATGCCGAGTAGAAGAGGATAGGGAACGTTAAGGGAAAAGAGAGGGAGAGCCGCGCTAGTCGCTGCCTCGGGTAATCTAAGTCAGAATCTAAAGAGGTCCGAGCGCGCCCGAGTTCCCATCCCCCAATCTCCGTATGCTGGAGTTGAGAGCGCCCCTGCAATGTAGTGTACACGATGACACCCCCCTCGCTGTCAGGCTCCAGGCATTCGGAGGCCTAGACTTTCGCGGTGCCGTACAAAGAGCTTGGGGTCAAGGGCCTTGGTGAGGATGTCGGAGACCATGTCGGCTGTGGCAATGTATTCAACCTTGATCTCACCCTTTTTGACCATCTCCCGCACAAAGTGCTCCCGGATGCGAACGTGACGAGTGCCTGAAAACGATGTCGGGTTGCGTGTCAATGAATTCGCGCCTTGATTGTCGCCGTAGATCAAGGTGGGTCCCGAGTTCGGAATGCCGAGTTCCTCCAAGAGCTGCTGAAGGTGAATAGCCTCTTTGGAAGACTGGGAGAGGGCAATGTACTCAGCGTCGGTGGTAGAATCAGCGACGCGGGACGACCGTTTCGAGCACCAGGAGATTGTTGCACCAGCCAGAAAATATGCATAGCCCATCGTCGACTTGGACGTCCGAACGCATGCACCCCAATTCGAGTCGGAGTAGCCGTAGAGCGGACCGGGAGTAGGCGTGTAACGAAGACCGTACGAGACTGTTCCTCGAATGTAGCGCAGAACGTGTTTGATCGCGGTCCAGTGCGTCGGTCCGGGCTCCTTGGCAAATCGTGCGAGATAGCTGACAGCGTAGGCAAGATCGGGACGAGTGCCGAGCGCGGCGTACATCAGGGAGCCGATTGCCTGAAGATAGCGAGTTCGCTCCTGGTCAGAAGGTGTGGATTGATCGAGCTCGAGGAGGAGATTCTTCTGCATCGGTGTGCAGGCGGGCTTGGCAAGAGCGAGGTCAAAAAGTTCGAGCACGTCCTGTAGGTAGCGCTCCTGAGAGAGGGTAATGGAGCCGTCATCGCTACGTTTGAGTTGAATGCCAAGGACGTATTCCGCGTCGCCAAGTCGCTTGGTTCCGTACATGTCCTCGAGTGTGGACAGAACTCGTTCGATCTGGTCGTCCGAGGGGCCAATGAGGAGCAAGTCGTCGACATAGAGCGCGATGTAGTGCCGATCATTGCCGTGTCGCTTCGTGTAGACGCAGAGATCCGAGACCGTGGGCTTGTAGCCGATAGAACGGATAAATGACGTTGGCGGATCTGGGGCATCGACTTCTATCTCCGTAAGCCTCCCCAAGACTGGCGGTTTGTGACCAAGTAATGGCTTAGCCACTAGCATGCTAACATCACGACCACGGGAGGGGTCGGTAAGCAAAGCTTGAATCACTCTGACGTCGTTCCCACCCATGTTCATTGTGGCTTGAGCATTTGCCAGCGACGACCATCTCGATGCCCATGTATTAATGTGCTCTGGCATCTGTGTGAGAATTGCGCTTCAGCTCAACATCACCATTCAGTGTGACACAGATGCGACATACGTTGTAAAAAATGTCTACTCCGTTGGCATACTTGTTCCAAAGCTCGGTAATCTCCAATATCCGAAGATTTTGAGGAGCTCCCGGTCGTATCTTGCTTGAGAGATATCTGTATAGCGCTCGTTCGCTGGGTGTATGGACATGTAATACAGCAAATCGAGTACCCTGACGTTCCGCTAGCCAGTCGTGGCGAAGCTTGCGATCGGTTAGCAGCCGGCTTTGCATATGCTGTATCGCCGACGTATGGTTTTGCAGCAAGTTCCGTGGCGACCACTTGACGGGCTCCAAACGCAGAGTCCCGCGCTCGACGTGATAGGGCTCGATCAAAAAGCGCATTTGCGCTGTTGGCGACTGAACAGGTACGATGCCGAATGTTTCGGTGGATGGGGTGTAGAGCAGCGGGTTGACTATATCTGACACAGTGGTTGAGTGCCGAGGGAGAAATGCCGAGGTCTTGCGCCTTAGACAATGTAATTCCACAGTGAGCCAGAGGTCGTAGTGCCCCACAAATGGTTTTCCGGTACGATTGAACGTCCCAACCTGCGAATACAAGGGATAGTGGGTGAGAAAGGTTGCCGCTTCTTCGAATCGCGATGGTGAAGTTGGACTGACCATGAGATTGTGCACTAGCACGTAGTCAGCCAGGCACGCATTGGCATGGCACGGAGAAACACCCGACTTTGGAAACCGTTGGCAAAGGTTCCGGTGGATGCCTCCTTCGAGACTGTTGGTGCCGCGCTGGCAGGAATATAAACGGACACCGTCATCCGCCATTCCATCTGGCCCTCCGCAAGGCCCAAGGTCGGTGTACAGCTTGATGCCAACTGGATCCGAGACTTGGCCTTTCCGAATCGCCTCAGGACATCTCTTCGCTGCCTCGTGCGCCGCTTTGTTGAAAAGTGGTTGCTTCAACTTCGCATCGATCAATGGTCCAAAATTCTCAAAGACCTCCCGGACCAAAGGCTCGAGAATGCTTGGCGAAGGGATCCATCGACGAACGCGTCTCCAAAACTTCTTATTCCATACCGGCGAACGGACGGCTTCTTCCCACTTCATTCCGAGTTTTGCTAGGCGAGCCTCCATCAGGAGGCGATCATCCGCATTCGGGATGAAAACCGCATCGGAGAACGCGTGAGCAAAGGCTTTGGCAGCGTCATGTTTTTTGGACACATAGATCCGGTCAAAGAAATGCCAGAGATCGATTAGAATCCGCACAGCGGTCTCGTCTGAGGAAGGGACTAGTGAAAGGGGATAGTTCGATATACGTACATCAGCTCCAGCCCCGGCGCCAGGACTGGCGCAAGTCCGTAGTAACTGACCTTTGCTTGTTGCAGCCTTGCCCCAGATAGCTTTGCCAGCTGCTTCATTTTGGCATCCGTGTTATCGGCGCTTCGTTTCCGAAAGAAGCGTGACAGCAGTTGCATCGTAGGATATGGCACGTTGCAGCATGAAGACAAGGGGATGGCCGCGTGCGGCGCGCCTGATTGCGCCAACTCAAGTGCGCCAACTCAAGTGCGCTAACTCAAGTGCGCCAACTCAACTCGGTGCGCCAACTCACGCGCGCGCGGTGCGCTAACTCAAGTGCGCTAACTCAAGTGCGCCAACTCGGGCGCCCGACTGCGCCAACTCAAGTGCGCTAACTCAATTGCGCCAACTCAATTTAGCGCGCGCGAGTTAGCGCAAGCGCACCCCCAGCACCGGTACCGCTCCGGCTTTCGGGGGTCCTCCCATGGTACGGCGCTACCCTCGCGCCCAAGACTTGGCGAGGTTGCGATGGCCCTCCCTGGCGACCTTGGGACCGGGGCATAGTAGCGAAGGTTTGTTCTTGAATGAGTGTCACTAAAATTGGATGAGAGCGGGAGGGAGAAAGGAAAGGTTCGAGGGAGTGGCGCAGGATTATTTACGTGGTTTGTTTTGTTGTTCAGCCCCTAATGCCGCTGGTCGACTACCGGACGGGCAATGACACGGCGGGCGCGCCGCATCACGTGACAGATGTTAGCCCTCGCCCCGCGTGTCAGCCGCCAGGCGGAGCTGTGCTGTAGAAGCAATGTCATGCAAAGCCACGCGCTTGCCGTCCATTAAATGCAATATAAGTGTAATCATCGTTTGACGTCAATTAAAAAAAGAAAGAAAATATTGGGAACGCTGTAGCTTCGTTCGACCGGCACGAAAAATAGAAAAGTCGGCACAGCGCTGGTACATGGCTTCTGATCGGAACATGGGCACCACAGGCAGGTGCGGCAGACACAACATTATGCTGGTACGTCCACCACAGGCGGCCCGGAGGGCCGCAACCGACTCAAAAATAGCGATTTTAGGTACATTCCTTAACTCACCTTTTTATATATAAAGAGGTAGTAAAATAGGGAAGGTGGGCGGGAAGCTTAAAGCGCCGAGAGATCGCTTTGCGAGGCGTAGCGATCGGGGATGATAAGTAACAGGGCAACTATGACAGAGGCACGGCGTAGCATACCTTTAAAAGCGCAAGCCGTGACCTCAACCTGATTGTGATTTACTTGCGTATGACAGGTATAAATAATACAGGGTCTCTCCAATCGTGTTCGAGGTCGTGTTGTAGATCTCTTGGGGTTACTTCAAAACCCTTCCGGAGCCGTCTCCGACTCGGTCTTAATCAAGCCCACTTCAAGAAGAGGTTCGACTTCGAAATGCCGATGTGCCGCCCGGGCCCATGCGATGGCTTCACTCAAGGTCGTTCAGTTGAGTCACCAACGCGCTTACGGCGCCGATGCCTTATAGACCTGTCCGAATTCTGTGAATTGGCAATCCTTGACGTAGAAAAATTCGATTGGTCACCCCGAAGGGTTGGCACCGATGAGTACCGGGTGCCGCCGGGAGAACTATGACGTCGGATTTTAGCCAGCGGATCGGGCCAATCCTCCTAGGAGATTGACCTGACCTGGGCCCGGTCAGGTCCTTAAAAACCGTCCTTTGCAGAGTGCTTACTCCTGAACCATACGCGAAGAGGTAGGGATTGGAACAGCATTGGAACACAGCTGATGTTGCGAGACTTACAGAGATACGAGGCGAGCCTTGGACGCCCCCTCGAAAGCCGTTCAGTTTTAGGTGATCGGTTCTACTAATGGTTCCGATGAGAGCCAGCGGAGAGTTCCGCGTGTAATCGATTGTTTCCTAATTGGTCCTAATTGATCTCCTCTGGGCGCGGATCGCCCAGTAAGGAGCGCGCGCAATTGTCGATCTCCTCCGAGTCACCTCTCGAAAGCACGACCGTGAGACGGGCCTGGGCCCCAGCTCGAAATGAGGCTACGTATCGAATCAAATCCAAGACGTTCAAGCGGGGTGCATCCGCAGACGAATCTTGAACGGGATCACTTTCGGCCCCTCCGACTCACTACTAGTCGTCACCCTGCGGACATGACCGAACTTAATTTCGGCAAGCTCAGGTCGCTCGGTCAACTTCAATTAGGATCAGCTGCCGCAAGAGTTTCGTGGAACGACTGACATGCCAAAACTCTGCCCAAGTAGTGGGTGTACGATTAGACTATAAGCCCTATATATTCCTCCTCTTTCCTTCGTTCTCATACCGTCTCCGATGTCCACGAGGGACGCACCTCACGTGACCGCTGTCCCCCGGCCGAAAACACGTGCGCCTCGTGCCGGAACAATGGTCTTCATCTTCCCTCGCGCCAGTTTCGTCGCCGCTGCCTTGCTCCTCCAATCGACACTCTCGCTCGCCACTCCCTCGTCAGAGGACGCTGTCCATGAACACGAGAAACGCATCACGTGCCATAACAACAAAGTCGCCATCAGTGAGTCTCATTCCTCATACTACTGCGGTACCTGCTCCACCGCGCCGCGCACATCAGGCTCTTGCTCCGACCTCGATCTTCCGCCCGTTTCTCAGCTTAGGACGATCAGCGCTGGTCAGCAAATACCACATTGACCCTCGTTTGGCTCTCCTTCTTTGACCGCAGACAATGCTTGCGTCCTGTGCGCCTCGCTATACAAGAACGCTTCGACCTGCACGCGGTCGGCGCCCCTGACGTGCACGTACGGCGTCGTCGACTCAACTCGCAAGTGAGTGTACTGGAGGATGTGCGCTCTGTCCATCACTTATCTTGCACGTCATTGCAAGTGTCAAGGCGCTAGTATGGCTAACCATCTATCATCATGCAGCTGCGCCCCTGTGGACTGCACCAAGCTGCCTGGAACCTACCGAACCGACGATGGTGAGTTGGCTTCCTGCACGCTGGTTCTGAGGGCCTTTGGGCTAAATGCGCTCTGTTCTTCCTTCTACTGTAGCCAAGCAATGTCTTGCTTGCCCCGATGCGCCTAACGGTGCTTTTTTTTTTTTTTTTTTTTTTTTTTTTTTTTTGTAGAAAACGTTCATCATATTGCCCCCAGTTCCTGTTCCCCCTGTTTTGGCCTACGGAAAAACTAGATGGAAGACTACGATGATAACACAAACCGCCCGCAAAAGTGCGAGAAACGAGCCAAGTCCACCAATCCGAGATTCGGATTCAAATGCCCTAGCCAAGCGGTTGCTCCCCCCAGGAGACTAATGAGAGAGAGAAAGAGAGATGAAGAGAAAAAAAGAAAGAAAAGAAATGTACTAACGACAGAAGGCCCACCCCACAGCCACTTCCCACTCGGTCGAGACGAAGACAAGAGCACGACTGCGCAACCACCACGACCCTCGACGCTCCAAGTCTCTGCTCAGTCACAACAAGACGCGGTGAAGGTCCCTCAAAACCTCCCCCATCGGCAGTCCCTGGCCCCTCAAAGCCGACTTTCTGCCTGTGTCCGCTGATCCCTCCCTTGACTCAGAACCCCGAAGCCGAAGAGCGCGAGCCACACCGAGTCGACGCCAAATCGCGAGATGGTCCATGATCCGCAACGGTGAACCTGTAACAAATGAAAGATGAAAGCGATCTATTTAGTGTACAGTAGGAGAAAATGATGTCACGAGAATTTGGTGTGTGTGTGTGGTGGTGGTGGGGGAAAGTCGAACCCAGCCTCTACTGCCCTCTCCTCCCCCAAGCTCCTCCCGCCCTCAGCTTCAACCTCTCCTCCAAGATGATCCTCCTCCTCACAACACCCTCCATCTTCGTCCCCCACTTCTGCATCCCCCACCTCCCGCTGCTGATCATCTCCAAGACCAGCCCGGTGAATATTTCGATCGTCCTCCCCGCTCCTTCTTGATCGCGTAGACTGGCCTTGAGCTTCGGAAGTCCGAACATGCGTTGAACAGCCGTGTAATGCGTGTTGTCGATCGTGTCGAGCCCCAGTGCGTCGCAGAGCACGCTCCTTGCCGCGATCCAAACGTTCCCAGAGTCAACGCAGTCGAAAAAGTAGTGGTCGGTGTCGTCCACCGGCGCCTCGCAGACGAGGCACGCGGGAGAAGTGTCGTGATTCTGTTGGTGTTGCAGCTTGCGCGTCGGGGTGAAGCGGAGAATCAGCTTGAACCAAACTTCCCTCTCCCTCGCCGTCAGTGCCTTCGAGTTGACCGCCTTCCAAAAGCTCCTGAGGTCGTCCGGCTGCGGTGGTCCCTTGAGCCCGAGCGTGTTGGTAAAGGCCTTCGCGTTCAGGACCCGGCGGATGCGACGGATGGTGTACGGTCGAGCCATGTTCAGCAGCTTGTACTGGCTCGCCTGCTGTGGAAGCACCGGGTCCGGAAGGCGCTGCTCCATTGCGAAGCGGGCCACGGGCTTGGGGAGAATCGCCTCGAGCGGTGCGCTGGTGCCGATCCGGGGAGGCACGTTGAGCCGTCCTGCCGCCACCGCCACCGCCAAGGGCGTGTTCTTGTGTCGATCGACAGTAAACCGGTACCAGGCCGCGATTGCCAGTCGCTGCGGGAGCCCGCGTCGATCGTACTCGCTGTTGTCGCCGAGCACATCCGCCGGCGGCGTCCAAAGGTGAAACCCCCCACCTGCATACAACTCGCGCCGGTAGAGATCCGCCACCTTCGGGTAGCCCTGGAGACGAAGGTAGTCAGGTATATGAACCGCGTCGATGGTCTGTCTCCCTCTGATGGGGGTGTGGAGGCTGCCGAGCAAGGTGGGAAGCGCGAGCAGGTTCGCGGTGGTCAAGGTCCTCGGGTTGACCTGCGCGTCTTGCTGTTTCGGAACCCCCAATGCTGCTCGCCATCGGGGATGGAGGTCGCTGGGGATGGGAGTGGAGGGATGTGGCCAGAGATCGGTGGCCAGGTCGAGGTCGGACTGAGCTCGCTGGAGTGCCACGCGCGCAAGTCCTTGCCAGATCGCGCCCGAACCGCCGAGAAGAACGTCCCAGATCCGTGCCGCAACCGCGTCTACGACGTCCTGCATCCTGATCACCCCGAGTCCCCCCTTGAGCTTGGCTGTGAACACGATATCTCTGCCGTAGCTGGACCTGCCCTTGCCCCCACGGACGAAATCGACGAGCATGTCATCGAGCTTCTTGACGACTTCGGGCGGCGGGATGTCGGCTGCAAGGAAGTGCAGGATCTTGGGGATGGCGTACCGATTGACGTAAAAGGCACGGGTGTGGTGTGTGAGCCAGCGATGCTGAACCCCTTCCAGCGTCGCCTCGAGGCGTTCGATGAGATTCGCGTAGGCGAGTTCGGTGTCGCCGCTCGGGTCGAAGGGGAGGCCGATCCACTCGAGCGACTCGCCTGCGGCCTTGACGACGAGCGGGCGTTGCCCCGGGTCCCAGCGGCGTCCGATCGGTAGGACGACCGTCTTGTCCGTGTTGAGCCGGCCATTCGTTGCATGCCTCCAGTCGAGCGCCAGGTCATCGAGCAAGTTGAGTGACCCCAAGCCCGCGACGGCGACGACAACGTCATCGGCAAAAGCAAGCGATGTAATGGCGCGGCTCTGTGGGTACGGATGAAGTGCAGGTACGGAGAGATTCAGCGCGATGTTTCGACGGTGTAGAGCATCCAGAAACGGCTGAAACACGATGTCCCAGACCGACGACGACGCCGGGTCCCCTTGGCCGAGCCCACACGTCAGTCGTACCGGCGCCGTCAAGAACCCATTGATGATGTAGCGGGCCGAGGTCGAGTCACCCGAGTAGAGCATCCTCAGCACGCGAAGAAAGGTGGCAGGAGCGCCCAGAGCGTCAAAGATGGCAAAGATCCAGTCATGCTCGACGAGGTCGTAGGCGGACGATTGGTCAAGAGATAAGAGTGCGGCCGCGGGGAACTCGGTCCTGCGCGCGCCAACTTCCTCGATCAGGAGACGAAGGTGTAGTGCAGCGTCAGCCGATCGGCGGTCCTTGACGAATCCGTGCTGCTGCGGCGGGAGGAGATCCGGTAGAATTTGGTTCAAACGGGCGACATAGACCTTGGTAAAGATCTTGTAATCGCACTCGCGCAGGGTGATCGGCCGGTACGCCGAAAGTTCGGCGCGATCAGCATTCTTCTTGTGTCGCTTGAAGATGAGGCGCACGAGTCCTTGGCCCTGCTTGGGAGAGAGTGAGCCTCGCTCTATCATCGCGTTGTAGGCCTTGGTCAGCACCTTGGCCCACGCCTTGGGTGCGGTCTGGTAGAGTTCGTAGGGCGCGCCCGACGGTCCCGGCGATCGCCCCAGGTGCGTCGTCCCAATCACGGCCACGACCTTGTCCTCGTTGATTGGTTCCTGGAGTAAGTCGATCTGCGATTCCGAGAGTCGGCGCAGAAAGCGAGGATCCGAGCGCGGGTCGTCGCAAGTCCGCGCCGCCCTGATCGGCGCGAGGAATTCGTCCCGAAGTCGGTCGACGCGGTCCGGGTCACGAGGCTCGATGTGGTAGAGGCGCTGGAAATGCGCCTGCGTGTGGTCAAGAGCGACATCAATGTCATGCGTTAGCTCTCCGTTGCTCAAGCGCAGTGCTGTGATCTTGGAGTCCGAGTTCCGCGCCGCAAGCTTGGCGTGGACCGGCCGCGACAGTCGTTCCTCGGAGGCGATCTCGGGTACGTGGGCTCGGATCCGGAGTAGGCGCGCGCGCTCCTCGACCGCCCGCTTGAGTTCCTCGGACGTCCTTGTCCATTCTGCCGTTTCCGCCTCCCCCCATTCCGGTATCGCCTCCAGATCCTGCACCCTCCCCACCAAATACTCCATCCGTTCCGTCCGCTCCCGATGCAGCCTCCTCGCCATCTCCCCACCCCTATCCCTGCACGCCTTCAGAATGACCTCGAGCTCCCCACCGGTTCCTCCCCGCTTGCCCCTTCCAACCATCCTTCCATCATCCGCTGGAATTCCACCGTCTTAAAGGTTGTGGTGTTGATTCGATGTAGTTGGTTTGATGTGGTAGGTAGGCTGAGCTGTGGGAGGGTCGCATCAGGATCGTCTGAGAGAGCCAGCACAATCAAGACCGGTCGGTGATCGGAAAGCTCCTTGGGATAGTCGTAGATCGTCGAGGCCTGATCGAGTCTTTTTTGGTGTGTCCGTTGCAGGAGAAAGTAGTCAAGCCGGGAGAAGGAGTTGGGTCGCTTGCGATTGGGATTAGGTCGAGTGAAGGATGGGGTGATGGGGTGTTTGTAGCGGATGCAGTCCGTGTAGGCCGAGTCGAGCTTGCCGATCAGGATTGGCCAGTGGTGGCCGCGCCGACTTTGGTTCCGCCGATCGACTTCTGGGCGCGGGCAGTCGTTGAGATCACCGCCAAGGAGTCGGAGATGGGATTTCTATGTTTTGTGAAATAAGAGTTTGTCAAAGAATTTCGCTCGTTGCTTTGGGTCAACAGGTGCATAAATGTTGTTGATTTCTAGAATTTTGATGTCGCCCCGCAGACGAAAGGACGTGACGAGGAGCCGGCCGTCGAGTGCCGAGTGGGTGCGCAAGAGCTCGGCGTCGATCAGGGGGGAGTCAGCCGGAATTAGAGTCAGACAATGTTGGTTGATGAAGAGCTTGCCCTCGTACTCGTCCTTGATGAGTTGCCAGAGGTGCGGTCTGATGAAGTGCTCTTGTATGAGAATGGCCGATGCTTTGAAAAGGGATAGGTAGTTGTAAATGTCACGTCGTTTCTCCGGGACCCCCATACCCCTCCTCACGTTCCAGGTGATGATGGTGGGCTTAATCGTTAATGGGTAGTTGAGGTCGAAGCGCTCCTGGCGGTGGTGACGTCCTCAAAGAGGGGGAGGGCGGGCAGGACATTGTCCTTGGGCTCGTGGTCGGACCATCTTTTCTCCTCGGCTACCCCCTTTGCTTTCCCTCGGTCCACTTTCGTCACGCCAACCGGCATCGCCGCCGCCGCTGACATCGACCTCGTCACCCTCCGCCCCTCTGTTCCATCCTTGACAACGACGCGGCTCTTCCCTTTGATGATCACTCGCTTGGCGTCGGTCGGTTCGTCACTCGGGTCACTGAGGTCCGCCGCAGTCTGTGACCTCTTCATTACCGGCTTTTTGAACTTCGAAGCGGTCCCCCTGATATTGATGGAACGTATCTCACCGTCCTCATCCCACGTGGCAAAGTTGTGACGCACCAAAGGGGTTTCAGCGTCGAGCCTCCTCTCGATGCTTTGGTCCCGCTCGAGTCGTGCCTGCTCAACCCAGTTAGCTCTGATCCTGTCCCACTCCTCCCCCTCGCGAAGCGACTTGGCAAGAGTTTCGGGTGACAAAGGTGGGGTTGGTTCGTGGGGTGTCGATTCGCGGGAAGCGGTGGCGGCGGTTGCTGTTGCGTCGCTGTCGTCGTCATTGCCCAGCCTGTTCGTCTCCCCTAAGTCCGTCGCTTCCGCGTTCTCCGCTTTCGTCGCTCCCCCTGCCTCGTCCACATCGTCCACCTCCGTCGCCACCTCCTCTTCCTCCATCTCCGTCGCCACCTCCCTTTCCTCCATCTCCGTCGCCACCTTGCCTTCTGTTTCGCCCCTTCCATCCGCCATCACCTCATCCTCATCAATCACCTCTCCATCGGATCCTCCGCAGTCCTCTAAAACCGACTCGTCCTCGCTCTTAAGTATGATGGCCTCCGTTTTCACGGTCGCCTCTGATTCCATCTCCGAGTCCTCCGAGTCCTCGTCATCCGCCTTATCACCAGCGTCCTCCTCCCCGATTCCCCTGGCCCCTGTCCGCTCTGGCCAGTTACCGCTTCCTCCTGTCCCTCCTCAACCTCGAGCCCGGCGAAGCGATTCTGTGATGCGATCCTGTTAACAACCGGCACAGGAATGGGGGCCTCGGCCTCCGCAATGTTGGTGTCGTTGGTGATGGTGTTCTTGTTGGCGTTGGTGTTGCCGTTGCCGTTGCCGTTGTGAGCCTCCTTTCGCTTGCTCTCCTGATCCAGTCCGCAGGTTCCCACGTGACCAACGAAGTGGCACCTACCGCAAGCCGCCTCCTTCTCATAGTCATGGCAAAGGGCGGTGACCGGGATGCCTCGAGTGGGAAGGCCGATTCTCGAAGGTAGGATCTCTTTCAAGGTCGTGTTAGGGCGTTTGAACAGGGAGTCGTCATCGAAGTGTAGGAAAGCTGAGTAGTCTCCGGCAACGTGGGCAAAGGCCGAGGCGTTGTCCACGCTGATAATGCGCAGAACCTGCACAAGTTGGCACGAATGTCCCTTGCCTGACAAGTCCTGCACTAGTAATTGGAACGATTTGATGATGGCATCCATGGAAGGGACTCCTTGAACACCGACGTTGATTCGAAGCTCGACCCTTCACCTCACCTCACCTCACTTCACTTCACTTCACTTCGAAATCGCCCTACCGCAGTCTTCGATACTCGAGTTAACAAGTGATACACCGACAAGATGTCTACAGGAGACCCTGGGTCCCCACCGCCGGCACCGCCACCACCGGTGTCCGCCACCAGCGTCCAGCCACCCCGCGACCAGATCCCGATAAGCTCGAAGAAGACGCAAGCCACGGGCCCCGCCACCGCCGCACCCAACTATGCCGCCGCTGCGAGTCAGGTGACTCAGTCACCTGAACAACAGCAACAACAACAACAGCGTGCCAAGGCTTTGGGCAGCCTCCTACAAGCCATGGGTGCTGTACCCGGAAACCGCATGGATCGTTGGGTCCAGGCCATCTACTTCGCCGAACTCTACCCGTCGCCACCGCCACATCGCTGAAATTCTCGGCCTTGAACGCGAACCGGTCTGTCGAGAACATCTTTGATTACGCCCTTGAAGTGACTCTGTCTCACCAGAGCGCCTCGCGAGCGTCTCATGCCGACAAGACCGATCTCGTGGCCTGCGTCACGAGGCTGTTATCGCCGATCTCTCCTATCTGCTTTGAGCCTGGAGTTCCTCTGCCGGACCACCTTGCAGCCTATCGACCACAGATCCTAGGCGTACAACATTCATCAATCCTGCGTAATGGGGCGGCTCACCATCGCGTTACGGTTGGGTTCGTCACCGGCGAGGCACGTGACGCTGCGCTTACGACGCCCCCTGCTCTCACTTGGCGATCGGCGAAGGCCCGTTTCGCGAAATCTCACAGGTTCCACCATAACATGGTCTGACCTGCAACAGTACGACGATCTTCTGCTTGCCCCGGTACGACTTTCACGGCGGTCAATGTTACCTAGGCGTCCCCGTCGCCAAATTTGTCGGCTACGGCTTGGCCAAGCCTTTTTTCTAGCTAAGCAGCAACCGTTCAAGCCTTACTTACCTACTCATGGACACTGTGCACATGTATTGTCTGGCCCAGCATCCCATGGCTCGTGGTCAGTTCCGATGATGTTTTCTGTACTCTGGAGGATCTGATATGTGCTCCGTCCTCTTACGGTACAGTTGCCCCCCATACTGGATTCAACAGTCCGATGCGACCTACCTGCTCCGGCCAGATTGGTGCCATCGACCAGCCCCTCGTCACGATGGATGACCACAGTGCCGCCGTCTTCCTCAGAGGGTGGTGCGAAGACCTCTCGACGAACCCTTACGTTACCGCGAACCGTGCCAACAGCTCTTGTGTCCAGTCTCATCTCCTTCCCGATGGATTCGCTAGCCTCCCGTAGACGGGCTCCTGACATCCCCGCAAGGCTCGTCTAAGACTCTGAGTTCAGCTTGTAAAGCCCTTTTTCCTGGTTTTTCTGGGGTCTGTTTTTCATATCCTGTGGCTCCCAAAGACTCTTCGTTTTTTTTTCTTCTCGAGCAGAAGCTCGGTCTCTTTAGTGCCAATCTTGCGTCTCTTCCTTGTGTAGATTGAGCCCCAGTCGAAATATGAGCTGTACACACCGCTTCGAGAATGAACATTGTTTGGGTGAAAATTTGTGAAGCAACCCAGCACAAACAAGAAGGATCACCTCCGGGATGAGCTTGTGAGATAATAGGGCGTCGAACCGGCTCCGAACAGGTTTTGAGACGAGCTCGTGCACGCTCCCACCGACGCTTGACACTTTCGATAGCTACGACCCGATGCTTTTAGTCTTCGCGAACCCCCTCGGCACTTTCTAAATCATCGTCGAAATGGATGATATCACGTGACGCTCGGCGCAACGTTGACTATCAGATATCAGATCTTCCCCTGTCTCCCAGCTCTGTCCACTTGAGCGACGAGTTCGAAAATGGTGCTCTCTCGTGCCCTTTGGCTCACGAAAAGAGTTGGAAAAGAATAAAGTAGAATAAAAGAATATAAAAACCCTAACAAGCACCCTCCCGATAGACAAAAACCCAAAAAAAACTCTCGATTTACCATGCAAGCACTTCTTCACCACCCGCCCCTTCAACCCCCTTCCTCCCCCTGAAAGAACTCTGCCAACCTCCCCAAAGCGGGACTGAACCCCTCCGCCTCACTCAACTCATCCGAATGGAACGAAGACGAACATCTCTTCAAATCCGGTCTCGAAACTGGCGTGCTTGGTACCGAAGAAGAAGTTGGACGGGAGGAGTCGTGGAAAAGAGCTTCGAGGTCTACGTCTTCGCTTTCGTCCGCGTTGGAGTCGTGGGTTGGGTAAGGGTTCACTTTGCGAAGTTCGGCTTGGGTTCGATCTAGGGCTTCGAGTAAGAGGTCCGAACGGAGCTCGACCCAGTCCGATCGATCCTTGCTGTCCGTCGAAATACGTTCTATCGAAGACGGACTGAAAAGGACTTGTCCTTTGATAAAATTCGGCTCCGAAACGCGGGGATCGACCGAACACTGTGAGAGACTTGTTCGTTGTCAGATCCCGACTGCTCACGGGACCTCAGCTCAGATACAAGCGCAACTCACCTTCCTTGACCCCCCACGCCCCTTTAAAAACTCCGAGATCGTATCGCTATCGCTATCCGCTCCTTGGGCATACCCCTCAAGTCCTTCAAGCTCGTCCGCATTGCTTCCCGCATCTTTACCCAGGTCCAAAAACGGTCGACTTCCTCTCTTGAACCCGGTCAGTTCTCCCACTTCATCAAACACATCCTCTTCTTTCCAATGATCATCATCATCATCCCCCGGCAACTTACTCCCTCTCCTCATCACAGAATTCTCAGACGATGAACCGGCCGAAAACCTCGACCTCGCTTTCAACCCTTTTACCTGACCGAACGCACGCCGACCTCCACTACGTCCTTCTAAAGCTTCCAAAGCGTGCCCTCGTTGTGATCGTCGTCCAACCGAATTCAGAGAAGAATTCGTCGTCGGCCTTTCACCGCCACCCGCCAACTTGACCTCTTCCCTCATCGGAAGCGCAATCACCCCGATCCCGACCCCGACCCCGACCCCATCCGGAATCGGTGGTAGAGGTAAGTTCGGGACCGGTAAAGGCGGTAATTTCCCCACGGGTGACATGGACTTGGGAGGACCTGATAAAGTTTTGGCTCGTTCTTGAGCTCTAGCGAGGGATCCTTCGGAAGGGGAAAGGAGGGAGGAGGTACGCTTCCCCTTTCCTTGAATGGGATCGGGGCAGAAAGAGGACGTAGTGGAGTAGATTGAAGAATCGCACGTCGAGGAACGGAAGCGTGGTGTCGAAGTGGTAGGCGTCCTCGGCGTCCTCGGCGTCCTAGGTGAATTTTGTTCATCCCAACTTGAACCTACACCTTCTGGTCTTCCCCAACATCCAGGCTCATCAATATCCCAAGAAGAACGCCTCGAACCCCCTCTCCATCCACCCATTGTGGACGCGAATGACGACCGAATGGAAGGTAACGCAATCGACGCCAACGAAGGTACGACACTGACCCTTTCATTTTTTTCTGATCTTCCGATGGGTGGCCAACTTTGGTGATAAGTTGAATCGATGAGGGAATCGATCGAGCCTCGACGAGTTAGGTGCGGTGTGGTGGAGGAGGGCTGGGCTTCGTTGATGGTTGATAGGCAAAATTGAGAGTGTGGTGGGGGAGGAAGAACTTTCTTCCCATGTCCTTGGCCTTGAGCTTGGGCGTGGAGGGTTGCATGGCCTTCAGTGAACACGTCCGAACTACCTTCGTCCTCCGTCTCGGATTCCGATACTTCTTCGTGTCGTCCTCGACGAGCAGCCATCATTCTCCCCAAATCGTTATCACTCGACGTCCTTCTCAGTTCTCGAGCAGGCGAAAAACGTGGTGGTGAATGTTCCGGCGTGAGAAGCTCAATCGAACTGCGGTTCGCGTTCATGTGACTCCCTGTCCCTTTCGTCCGATGAGGTTGTCGAGTTTTGAAGGAGCCGTGATTATCGTCGGAGCTGTAGAAGATGATGTGAATATCACCGACAGATTGATTGATCAGTACACAACCTAAAGCGCACTATTTAAAAAGTCCTTGAAATAACTCACCGATCACCTTTCCTCCTCTTCATCCCCATCTTCCCTGCGTATTTACCAGATGCCCCAATCTTGACCTGCCTCAACCCCTGTTCAGTACCCAACAACCTCGCCGCCTTTCCCGTTGGGACGGTCACCTCCCCCAAGATCCTCGCCGCCTTTCCCCTCACTCCACCCGGTTGTGGTTCGGACCATACATGACCCATCAAAGGAGGATCGATAGGATCCAAAGAGGGGGTGATGGCGAGGGGTAAAGGGAGAGGGGATAGGCATGAGTTGGAGGAGGATGATTTGGATGGTCGTCGTGAAAGGGGCAAGGAGCTTGTCGCTTGAGATTGCGGGGAGTTGGGCGGGGAGGGATAGGGATGAAACGAATTCATCGAAGTTGAGGTAGTCATGGTCGAGCCATTTGAACCTGTTGCCCCCGTCCTCGTCGATGAAGTAGCCGAAGCGGATGACGAATTCGATAAAGACATTGCGGAAGCGATACTCCTCAACGAGAACTTGCTAGCCTTTTGTCCCAAACTCTTGAATCCCGAAATAGGTGAGCCCAGATCTCTGTCATGCTGACTCACATCCTGACGGGATTTCTTCGAGGCTCGTAGGGTGTGATCGGACGAATGGTGGTGAGGGTTAAAGTGCGCTCCGAAGAGGGAGTAGAGATCGTCATCGAAATCGTCGTTGTCGAGCCAGCTTGTGGTGAAGTCCATTCGACCTCGATGAGAAGTGGATGACTGAGGAGAGTTTTGCATCGAGTGTGTTGAGACGTCTGGAGAGGGTGGCGATTCGTGAAGGGTCAAAGTGCTTGAGCAACTGGCAGGCGAGTACTGGTACGACGACGACGACTGAGGTGTCGGTTGCGGATGATTAACGCGAGGCTGTCGATCGCGCGACCAACCTACTTTTAATAATGCTTCCCTATCCATTCGATCCCCAGTGTTCGGCAAGACAGGGGACCCTTGAGCCGTCGCCATCGTCGTCGAGGGCCAATGATCGTCAAGACCGTGTTCAGTAGGGATAGGAGAGGGCCACTGTGTCGAATGATGAGGTGATGACGACCATTTCGACGGTTGCCTTGGAATCGTACGCGAGGACGCAGCCGAGAGCGAGGGTGAAGCCGAACAGGCGTAGTCTTGGCACGATCGTAGCCCGACCGAACTACCGGCCGTAGCGCTAGTGAGGATGGGCGACGACGGGTACGGTTCGGGAAACAACGATGACATGCCCAATAAGGGTGACGAATTGGTCGAATTCGAAGAGGTCGACGACGGGCATGAACTTGGAGACGTTGGGAAGGCGTTCGTGCGAGGTGATCGTGTGCCAACGACGGCAGTTGAGGTGGAAGCGTCCGTCGTGGTACGAAGTGGAGGCGCATCGCTGCTATTGTTGGCGCAAGGACCGTCGTCGTGGCCGTGCCAGTGGCTGACGCTGTGTTCGTTCGCGTTGGCGGTGCTGAGGCTGTTAGTACGTGTCATGCCAGCACTTGTAGGTGTACGAACGGACGGGGGTTGTAGGCCTGACATGTAGGCTCTCCATTCGTTGTCGTAGTGGTTGTAGTGAAGCTAGAATTGCCGCTCCCCCACCGCCCGCTTGGGTGTCGTCCTTCTGCCGCCTCAGGGGGTCGGTGCCACTCGAGACTACCACTGACGACGACGACCGTTCACTCGGACTTGAGACTAACCGGCAAAGACGAAGCAGCACCACTTGTCTCAGCACCTGTGGGACCGTTTGGCGGTCAAGTGAACCGTATCAGTCGATCGTCGATCGGAGCTTGCCTCTTGCTCTGTCTTTGGCGACATCGAACCCACCTTGGATGCTGTTGGCTGTAGAAAGACCTCCGAATCGAATGCGCCCGTTACGATTTGAGGCGCGCAGACCGGCAATCGGCTCGGCTCGATGATCCGCTGAGCTGCAGTGCCTTGTCGCCGGATGACCGACCGACCGGCGACGACTAGTATTTGCACTTGCGTTCCCCGATGTATCCTCACTAGTCGCAACAAGGGCGAAAGAGCTGGCAGATCACTTCACGAACCACTCGAAGCAAATGGAAACGGGACAAAAGCTGATGAAGAGATGAACGACGGGAGAAGGAAGAAGGCCCGTGCGCACAGCCGACCCGAAAGCGGCGGGCTTCCTTTCTCGAAATGAGCGCATCAAAGGGGAGTCGGCCGGGTCCGTCTTGTGCTGCGAGACACCGAACTTTGCAAGGAAACTTGCTTTGGGGGCCACTAGGTATTTTTCTCTTCGTTCCTGGAGATTTTTATTACAATCGGTTCGTTCGTTACCGCCTGTGTCCTAGAGCTCATTCAATTATTCGGCCAACTTAAGTGAACCGCGAAAATCTGTGCCTCCGTTCGATAAGGTAGTAGAGACCCTCACAAGCCTCAGACAGTCGATTACCACTTCAGCTTCAGTGTGAAGCCTTTCGGACGATCTTTCTAAACCGCGGCGGTATCACCTACTCATCCCAGGAAAGGCCCTCTTCTCACAAGCTGATGAGGCTCCGAAGCGTTTTTCGCTCGGTTTCCAGCTCGGTTAACGGCCGTTAAATCGGTCTAGTTTGTGCTGTTGAACTACATCGCTTGTGGGCGGAGATGGAACTATAGTAGTACCCCCCGCAATACAGAGTATCTTCACCTACTCTCTATTCCCTAGCTTTATTTCCTCCCTCCCACTCGATTTGAATCGAGCGAATGAAGTCGCTTCAGCTCGATTGAAAGACGACCCCCCTTTGTAGCAAGCACTGTTCCTCCCGGCCCGGGCGCTTTGACGCGGCGGCGCGCCTGACTCTACTCGTAATCTAAGTACTTTAGCATTTTGGCTTGTTTTCTTGGGGTAAATTTATTCGGTCATACGACTTTCACTTGTGAGACAGAGGATGAAATCCATCTGTCAGGACCGACGGTTTGAGCTCGGACCTCCTCCATCGCCTGAAGGATTTCGTTCCGCTCCTCGAATTTTGTGAAAGCTTGATCGATTCGGATCCCAAATAACTCTGCGTGCCGTTCCTCTGATCCTCTGATAAACCCCCTTGGAGAAACGAGTGTGCGGTCGGCGGCCCGGCGCTGAACTCGAGCCGCATCTAGACCAGCGGAAGTGGCGCTCGCCGAGTCGCCGTGGAAGCCGGTGCAGAATGGGGGTGATCGACACTGTATTTGGCCTCGGAAGCGCGCATTTCCACGAATCAGCGCTTGGCCTTCTCCCCACCAGGTCTCTGGTCTGTCCTCGAGAGAAGGACACGACCTCCTCTTTCGCTCGACTAGGTTCAAGTACCTCTACCTACCCATCTCGCTGCAGTGGTGGGTCCGGGGGGTCCGGTCACGCGGCGTTTGCGGTCACGCAACGACTTCTCGACTCGAGCTCACGCCGGACGGGACGAGTCGACTTGATCGCACTTGGAACTCAATTTCATCAAGCTCCACCTCTTCCTCTACTCAAAGATGGGAAAACCCCCCACCAACCGACCGAATTCGCAGCTACACCCTCTGCTACCTCTAACGCGCGAGCAACATCACCGCATGCTGACCGTCGATGTCGAGGCCACTCGCGACAACAACCGCCACCACAGCAACAATACCCGTTCTCGATCGACCTCTCCTTCCTCTCCTGTCATGTCAATCACGTCCCACTCGCCTTCATCACCTTACACTATAGGATCCTCACCCCGATCCTCGTCAATTCCAAGTCCGAAAGAACCCTTCGGCGCTCCACCTCGCTGGTCAGAACGACTCTCTTCTCTCCCACGACCCTCATCGATCGTCTCCAAGAGTAAGGAAATCATACACCGCCCATGGCGTCTACCACGTTGGCGATCCGGTCCCTTCGCTTTGCTCTGTCTTCTCTTCCTCGGCACTTTTGCAAGTTACGCGACTTATCACCTTTCAAATCCTGATCAATTCGATCTGGGTTATCGCTCGAACGCGGAGGAAGATCATTGGTTCAAAGATGCTAGCTCAGTGGATCTAACGGAGGAAGAAACGAGGGACGGGGAATATATCAAGCCGAGTTTGAAGAAATTGAAGCAAGCGGTAGGGGACGAGCCCCATTTTTTGGCCAAAGATGGAATAGCTTGGTATGGGTACGTATGCGTCAATCCTCCCTCCGTTGGTTAGATGTCACATGCTGATTGGGGGACTGTGGGGGTGTACAGTTTCAACAATCGACGATACATGCTCGAAGCGACGATGAACTTGGCGCGCGTCTCCCATCGCATACCTATCCTCCCTTCTCACATATGGGCAAGAAGTTGCGTTGTAGATAGGTCAGTTCAACACTCATCACAAAAATCGAATTTGAGTATCTTTTTGCTCATTATTCGTTTTGTGGGAGTAGTGCGGATTGCACCAAGCATGCTTTACAGCATTTGGCCGATCGGAAGAACGCTCCCGGGTTCAAGGATGAGTTCACTTGGAACGAAGATGGTGAAGCTTGGAGATTGGGAATAGAGGTGAGAGAGAAGACTTTTTTCTTCCCCACAAAAGATTCCTCCCCTAACCACAAGCTGATCATGTTCTGATCGTTTTCGCAAACACACACACCCGCAGCATTTCATAGATCTACCACACCTCCGTCGAACTTACGGTCTCTTCCTGACTCAAACCGAATACTTTTCACTTTACGCCTCTTCCCTCCCTCCGAAGTTCAAGATCGACTTGAGAGGGTATTGGAATCCGATCCTTTATAATCCTAAAGGAATGACGACGCGTGTGTTGAATGGGACCAAGGAATTTCATGACAAGAGTTGGGTCAGGATGGATAGAGAATTTATGGGTGTGGGAGGAGCGTCGTTCAAGGGTAGTAAAAGTTGGGAGAGGAAAGGAAGGAAGGGGCTCGAGGGGTTGATGAAAATGTGGTCAGGGACTTGATGAAGGAGGATCGGACGTACGTTTGGTCTTTGGAGAAAGCGATCAAAGCGATGCGCAGAAGGGGGATTGGAGAGGGGAAACATGTTGCAAAGGAGGAATGGGGGAGGGCGTTGGTGAGACAAGCGGGTTTGAGGGAGTTGTACACGTTCGATGACTCGTAAGTTGGTCACTGTCGGGTTACAGGATCAGGCTTTAGGGAAGTGCTGATTTAGAACGCTCGAGTGACCACTCACAGTACCTTGATGTGTAAAACCATGGCGCGCCCCTCGACCGAATACGCTGACCCTTTGCACCTCCGTCCCTTCCAAATCGAAGCCTTTGAGAACTATTCGAACGCGACCATCCTCGCCATCTCGGGCCAGATTCACGACCAACGTAAACCGGGCGCCACGCACTTCTCGACCCCTTACGCACGGGACCAATTCCGCAATTGGGTGATCGAAGGTATTCGACCACCGCGTGTGTACATTTTAGCGGCGGAGAAGATCGTTCAAGAGATGAAGCGAAGGACCAAAGGACGACTTTGGAGGTCCGCGCATTTAAGAAGGGGTGATTTCGTGGGTATCGCTTGGGCACCGGAGAAGGACCCTGTGAGGCACTTCGGTAAACTCAAGAATGCCCTTGGAGCGGGCATCCAAGTCCTTCGACAACGACGAACCAAGAAACCAGGTCGAGGGGCTTTACAACCTTTGAAACAAGAGGAGCTCCCTTTTCCGAACGATCCGTTTTACCTCGCTACGGACGAGACGGATCCGAAAGCTTTGGCATATTATAGGAGACAAGGGGCTGTGTTGTTGCATGAAGTGATGGGGCAGGACGAATTGGAGGACGTGTTGGGGTGGAGGGCCAAGTATTGGGATTTGTTGGCGTTGGTCGAACAGGAGGTTTTGGCGCAGAGTGATTACTTTGTTGGGTCTAGGATGAGTTCGACGACTGGCGGCGCGTTAAATTCGAGGTTGAGGAGGAGGAGGGAGAAGGAGGGCAGGGAAGGGGAGGGGGAGGTTTTCGTGGATGCGAGGGACGATAATTGGATCTTCTTGGAGGAGTTCAACGAGAGGGAGAGGGAGGATCATGACTAGGTTGTATTCGAGGCGTGATCATTGGGGGCTTGCTGTTGTTGTAGGATTACAGTGTTGCTTGTTCGTTCTTTGGTAGTATTCCAGGAATGATATCATATTTTGTGGACAGAGTATGGACAAGACGTGGGGTGGGGTTGAATCGGTGCTCGGTTCGCTCGTGTACCTTTAAAAGTCGAATCGACACCCATGCCGCGTCCGCGGTTCGAGTCGGAGCTCGTTCGTTCGTTCGTCAAGTCGTTCACGTTCATCAGGTGTCAAGACTTTCGCAGACCGCCCTTTCTCTTCCAAACCGATTCTTTAAGACTTGAAAGTTCTCGACAATGGGCTTTACAGCCATTGCACACCACCTACAAAAACCCATGCCACCCACCGGTCTTGAGTCGTCAGACGTCTTCACCGCTTTACCCGCTGCACCTACCCGCTGCACGGACAATTCGAGAACCGCGGTCGGCAGCGCGTCGAACTGTGGATGAGGCTACTGGTGGAGTCAAGGGCTCGAAGAGGAGCTTGGCTGTTCAGGATCGATTGAATCGAATAGGAAAGGATCACGTTGACGCTAAAGGGAGCAAGCGCGAGGTCTCCAAGGATCATGTGGGTTGTACTCGCGACGGTACTTTTCCAGCACTCGGAGCGCCGAGTGAACCCGAGGGGGCCGAGTGGATGCAGATCGGATCGGGTGATACGAGTATGATAATTTTAGACGGTATTGAATACGTCGTCTCAGGTAAGCTCGCCCTCACCGTGCATCATGTTCCGCGAACGGCACCCACTTCAAAACCGATTTTCTCGCAGGTCTTAACGCGACCCTCTTAGCGAACGAACTTCTACGCTCCCACCGCGGTTCACAACAATGTCTTCGACAAAGACGAGTTCTCTACGCCGTAACGGTCAATTCGGCCGTGGTGAGTCTGTATAGTTGGATCTTCGTCGAAAATGTGATGGCGGTGATCAGGAAAAACACTTTGAGTTTGGGAAGGGCTGTCGAAGTGGTGAGATGAATCGAGCTGGGCGTTGGTACTGGATCGCTTGTGGTGGGTACAGGGGTATTCGGTTGGTTACGCGTGAGTTAAAAATCTCACTCTTCCATTTTTCCGAGGGATAGAATGAAACTCACTAGTCACTCAACCGGCTACCGATCGATCTCTTTAGACCCGTCGAGCCCATTTCTCAAACTACCTCATGCTCCCCCTCGCCACCCTCTCAACTCTATCCCACCTTCTCCTTGCCTTCACAAATTTTGCCCTAACCCAAAAACACCGCCTCTCACTTTCCAACCGGTGTAAATGGGGCATCTCCATCACCTGGTCCTCAGGCGCTTCAAGTCGAAGCTGCCCCCCTTCTGAGGAGATGGCAAAGAACTGGCTCTCAGCGGCTTTGCTTCGGATCGTCGTAACGATGTTCATCGGGGGGCTTTGGTTCGTGGCACTATGGGCGTTCCAGATCTGTCTCACGAAAAAGGTCTCGCCTTTTACTATGAGCGTGGGCGGAATTGGCCAAGGTGGAATCGCGGGTTGGACACTTTCGAATGAAGCTCGAGCTTTATTGGATCAAAAAGGGGCTCGATCAGACTTTCAACTTCCGACAAGACAGACCGATTACGTACTCGACAAAAACACGATCGATTACTACACATCGGAATATGAACCAGGAAGATTGGAGGTCGAGGAAGTAGACGATGAAGATCAAGAAGATGATGAAACCGTGCTTTCACGGTCTCAAACTGAGTTCTCTTTCGGAAAATGGTTAGGAGCCAAGCTATTCGTGTGGATGAGTTGGGGGATGGGCTTGGATTCGTACGACGAGTCGAAGACAGAGACACGAACGGAGGTGATGAAGCTGAGGATTGGGAAGAAGAGAAAGGATGGGTCCGGAACAAGGATCAACTCGAGCCAAACTGTCCCGGTCACAGAGCCATTGACTATCGAAGGAAGTGAGAATGGGGCTGGAACGTAGGAGTTCATAGGATTTCATAGATCAGCCTTGATTATCGAGTCTCCAAGAGTATAGCAAACGATGAAGAACATGCCCGAAGAAATTGAAGGAGGACTACAAGCAACTACGGTGAGACGGAAAAGAGAATACAGATTATAGATAATGTACAAGAGAGCAAAGAAGGATAAAACCAAGAAATAAACAATGAAACAAGAGTGTGGAAGCAATGTATCGTTAAGGAATGATCATCGCACATCTACATCATCAATTGGTCGGAGAGAGGGGAAAAAGAGAGAGGGGGGGTTATACAACACTTGACCGTCCCTCTCGTTGCCGTAAACCGTCGAAGAAAAGTTACAAGAATTCGAAAGCTGCGAGAAGAGAGAAAACCAAGCGAGAAGAATCAGTAACATAGCCCATATAACTTCGACAGTATCGAGCGAGCGACAGAGAAAGAAACGTACTAGCAGTCCCACAATCGACCCCCTCATCACTCATCAACACACCCCTCACCTCCGCCGAATCCAAACTCAACCCCAGATCGAACTCGACGTAACCCCCACCCAGAGCGGCGATTTGAGCGAAGGAAGGCAAGGCGGCGAGGTCAACGGTCCAACGACATAATTCTGTAGCGTCACCTTCGTCGGTGTATCTGAGTTTGCAGAAGAGGTTCCCGGAGACAGGTCAGGGAATGCATTCGAGAGGATAGGTGACAAGTGATTCACGTACCGGTAGAGTTCATCCGAATCCGAGGTGTACAGTTGGGCCGTGAATGTCGAGTCGTTGGCATTCTTGACGAATTTGCAGAACCTCGAACGAAGCTTTTCGCCTTTGAGGAGGACGGCACCTTTGGCGACGAGATCTGTCAAAGGGTTGGGACGAGTCAGTGATGACGCCCGTCTGTTATGACGTGAGTCAAGTGACTCACATGACAGTCGATTGGCGCACACTTCCATCCCTGCATCGTTGATCGTGATAAAGTGTGGCCGCTCGTATCGATCGACATCCTCTGCCGGCAACTTGACCTCTGCAGTTCGAAACGATAATCTTCCCATGAGTGATCGTAGACCACCCAACCACGACACATCAAGCGCCTCGCACTCACTCATAATATAACTCCTCGGCGTAATCACCGCACTCACTGCCTTCCTCCCCTGCGTCAACCCCAAACCGTACCTAGCCGCGCCCCTCAAAGTAGCGACATCACAATCGTTCGGTCTCGCAATGACAGGGATCGAAGCGCCAAATTCTTCTTGGACTCGCGTGTAGAGGTATTCCGAAGCGGCGAAACCTCCGACGAGGATGATGGCGTCGATTCGGGTGCCGGCAACTTTGGAGAGTTGGTGGTGCAGAAGGTCGAGGACTTGGTCTGTTCGAAGTTAAGAATCTTGTCAGCACTTTGAACGAAAGTTTGATCTGTACGAAGCAGATGGTCCACTCACTGATGATAGGATCAAACACCTCCATTTTTAACACGTGGCCCGGGATCGCCAATTCGCCGTACTCGAGTCCAACAGAAGGGTCATGTCCATCCTCGACGTTGAAACAGTTGAAGCGATACATCGAGTCTGCGAGCATTTTACCTCGAGATTAGCATCCCGAAAACCGATCGACAGATCCCAAGGGTTTGAGAGAGCGAGGGCTCACCGTCGTCTACTCGACCGTGATAGTCGAGTTTGTCGGATTCCGAGAAGGCGTGCATGAACGAGGTGAGAGACGGTGGGTCGAGATGGACAGGATGATCCTTCAATCTATAGGTGATACCCGCGACGAATCCAATCAGCGTCGATGATGAGGCCTAAGACAAGTGGAAGTAGGCAACTCACATCTTTCTCACCAGTTCCTCAAACATCAAGTCGACGAACAGACTCCCTGCATTCGCACCGCTCCTGACGCACATCTCGGCAATCTCCAATTGGCTCAACTGGCCCATCAGTTTGTACACGGCCGTATCGACCGTTCCACCACCTGCGTCGCAGAGGAGGAAGGTCTGCGAGGGTCGAAGATGGTGGAGGGATGCGAGGGTCGAGGCGTGGATGGCTCCTGCTTCGGGCTCGCTAATGAGAAACACGATCACGGTTGTCAGTGCCATGTACGAAGCTGATGAAATCCATATGGACGTACGTGACAATCTGCAATCGATCTCGCCAATGGATATCCCCACCCCGAGACGATTGAACGAGATGAGCTCGGATCGCCGCTTCGCGCATAAGGTTGCAGCCGGCCGCGTCCCAAGCCGCTGGAACAGTCAACAGAACCTCGGCGGAATCTAAAGACGATCAACGCAAACGCATCAGCTGGGAGCTTTCCCATCAAACTGGCTCGTTCGGGAAGGCGACTGACCCAGGTCCACAACCGAACCAATTTCCTCCGTGATCTGCTTCTTGGCGTATCTCCAAAGAACCCTCAAGAAATCCGCAATCACATCGACGACGTCCTTCCCATGTGGCAATGGCGGTAATCTCGGATCGGGTCGACCGGAGCGTAGACTTTCGGGGGAGAGGAGGAGCTTGAACCATTCGCATCTGGGGAGTGCGAAGAGAGAAGGAGTCCACGACAGTTCACGGGTCGTGCTAGGCAGGCTTGAACTACTCACTTGACCATCCCGGGTTGCAATGCTGTGTTCTTCGCCTCCAAACCCCAAGAAAGAACGGACGCTTCCTCATTGGGCGAAGGTTGGTGATACAAGATGCAAGAAGGGACCTTTCGATAACTGTGAAGGGCGACGAGGCAATCCTACGCTCAGCAAAGTCGGCTATCGTGTGAGCCAACCTGCGTACTCACGTTTCATAACTGCCTGGCCATACAAGAATTTGTCGAATTTGCCCTGCAAACAACCTCGTGGAACCGTAGGCGACACCGGAAAAGGTCGTTCTGAGAAAGACGTCGCGGAGGTCAGCGCACGGTATCGAGCCCACGTAAAAGTAACGACTTACCCAAAGTCAATTCCAACCGACAGTTTCCCCTCGTTCCCTGGATCCTGCATCCTCGCTCGGACACTATTCGCCGCAGCCGAGCCGGTATCGACGTTGTAAACGGGACTGGTCGTAGGCAAAGGCGACGAATACGTCTGAATCGGCGGCGGTGGTGTGGGGTACCCGACAGGCGCTGAAGCGTACAAGGGTGCGGGTCTCATGACCGATGCCGAGGCGGATTGTTGAGCGTGGGGGTGATTCGAGGGATGTTGAGGGATGTAGCCGTTCGGTATCGAAGGCACGGGTGGGATGCCTTGCTGCTCGCTCATGGGTATTCCTGTACGAGAAAGTGTGATGGAAGCGAACGAAGCATACGATTGTTGAGGTTGTATTTGGTGTGACTGATAGAGCGGTTGTTGAGAGTACTGCTGTTGTTGCTGCGGAGGTTGTGGTTGTGGTTGCTGCTGCCTCGAGCTCGATCGAAACGGTCGGGCCGTCTGGGCGTCCCCTCCTGAGCCGACCCCGGCGCCGACGGCATCAGTGTTGCCTCCCGCGAGGCCGATCGCAGCAGCCGCGCCGGTGGCCGAAACAGCCGCGACCCCGGCCAAACTGGACGACGAAGTTGACCCCTTCATAGCGTGTTCAGCTTGGTGAGGCGTCGGCGTCGTCGCTGTGGTCGGTAAGAGGGGTGGACTGGTCGTTCGTGCTCGATTCGGATGACCTTCCCTCAGGTGCGGAGAGTAGGACAAGACCCTCGGTGGGTGCGGCGAGGTCTGACGATGAATAGGGTACTTGAGGATCTGGAACGACTTGGGTTCCTTCTTCTCCTTGACCTTCTCCTTCTCCTTCTCCTTCTCCAATCGAACCTCATCGCCAGCACTACCATTTTCATTCCCATTTCCGTTCCCAGCTCCAAGGTCGGCTCCGACGGCGCCTTCCCAGCCGCCGCCGACACTACAGCTAGCTTTGGTCTTGCGCATGCTCTGAAACGACGGCGTAGTCGCGGCGGCTTGTTCCATTTGCGGTCGCGGTGACGGCGGCGGCGACGGCTCGTAACCGCGTCCTCGGCAGCACCTGTCGTACATCGAAAGGGAACAGGTCGAGATCAGTTACGCCGTGTGTGTATCTCGTGAATACAAGAAGCTGACGAACGACATGGCGGAGCGATCGCGATGAACACTCCTTTCAGGATCTCCGACTCGTGGTGGTATGAGAGAGCCCAGTCGAGCCCAGTCGAAAAAAGGATGCGGAGCGTTACCGAATTCAAACGGGCTTCCTAAAAGGCACAAGTTCGGAAATCGAGTGGGGGGACTCGGATGCGCGCGCTCTAGGCCGATGGGTCGCCGCCGGCCAACGGTCAAAGCCGGTCGGAACCGACACCGGTAGTACTAGTCTAGCGAGGCGCTTGGGCTAATTTGGGGCTGTTCCAAGTCACGAGTGGTGGTCGTGATGTGTTGAGTGTGTTGCACGATTGGAACGGCGCTCTTGAACAGGCTGATACGGTGGAGGAGGACCAAAATGCTTGTCCGAGGAAAGGATCGACTTGTCGAATGAGATCGAGCTGAGCAAGGTCGATGCCGAGTTCAACGACGACCAAGAAAGAGGAAAAAGGCCAAGAAGCAGATCATAGGTGTCTTTGAGATAATACACCGACTATTGTGAACATGTATTCACTTGTCTAAGGAAAGTGGTTGCCGGCATGTGGCTGGCAGTGGACATTGCCTCGGGCCTCGGGCCCAGGCCCCGGCTTCAACGTCGGCAAAATTATCCTTCAGTCCCTTCGCGCGGCATGTTGTCTTTTACTCGCATAGCGCCTACCCCAGAACAACGACCTTACGATCATCACTTACTAGACTCCCAACAATTCGCCGCTTTCCCAAGACAGTCCGTGACGAGATGATTGTGACTCATCCAAAGTTGGGAGCTTCTGCGGATTCCCCCGACACGGAAATCGCCCGTGGAGCTGGAGCAACGGTTCCCTTCGGGATCTTTGAGAGGTGGGTTTAGATCCGCCTGGGTTGGATCTCGGACAAACTTTAGCTCCGAGGGTTCTCCTTTTTTTCGCTGGGCGTGTGTAGTCCTAGAGGCTCCGGTCGTCGGAGATATTTTGGAGGTCGGACCTAAGGAAACTGGCACCCGAGGCTCGCTGTGCGCGCGATCCAAGGGAAAAGGGAGAGGGGCAAGCGCGCGTCTTGAAAGGAGAGGGGGACTGCGGTCGTGGGACAAAGTCGGGAAGCGCACTTCAAGTGGATGACATGGCCAGCGTCAGATCGAGTTTCGAGGGTGTCCCTTCATCGAACCTCTACCACTGTCCCATCCTAGGAATGATGACCTCGACCCTCGTCGTCTCGGATGCGACGGTAAATCAAGCGCTCACCTCGTTATCGGCTGCTCTCGACCGCTTGCGAGCATTGACATTCAAGACGCGTGGCCGCGTCAGCAGTGGCGACCATGCGCCCCAGCTCGGACGACCTTGCAGCGACTCTCTCGTTGTCGCTGGCGCAAGCCAGAATAGCATCGGCTTCGGACTCAGCCCGTCGATCAGTATTAGCTCACTGTCGTCGTTTTCGAGCGGCCCTCCCATCGTCGAATGGCACGACGTCGCGGCTCAACGATTCGCACGCCTCGCATTGACGACTTTCATCGAGTGGGCGAGCGTCGTGCGCGCTCTTCAGGAAGTGTATACTTCCACCGCCAACTCCTCTGACCCTACTGAGCACTCTTCCGATCCTGGGTCCGAGATCAAGATCGCTGGCGAGTACGGCCTCGAATTGGTCTTGCGAGTGCTCAAGCGCTTCCAACGCTTCGAGTTCGACGATGACAAGGCGGAATGCGTCGAGTGGTGTCAGCGACTGGAGGGGACGATTCAAGCTCAGATGTGAGGGCTTGATGTCTGCTTCGACAGTCAGAAAGTCTTTTGATGTCTCTTGCTTCTTGCACAGTGTCAAGTGCCAGACCGCTACGGCTCCCCCAGTCGTCAAGGATCCCACCGTCGCTGCGACGAGCTCGAATGTGAACTCGGAAATGGTCCCAAGCTTCTCCCGACCCGTTCTGTCGAGGAACGCTTCTCCGTGGGTTGCGTGAGCTGCACAGCGCTGATAAGAGCGACATTAGAGTACAAGCTGATCATCTCCCGCTCAACAGAGCTGAGACTCCCGTCGCAGCAGCTCCAGCCGCGAACCCACTTTCGATCCAAGACACCGCTCTTAGTCCTCCTGCTCAACTTGCACCACACCAAGCAATCGACTCGTCACCCAGCGTCCGAACAGGAGTTTTAGCCAGCTGGAGATCACATGTTGAGGAGACATCTCAAGCTTCCGACATGACGGCTTCCCTCTCACCCGACAATTCGGTAGCCGAGTTGACGAGGACCAAGAAGCGTTCCGCTCGAGCTGCGCAACTCGATCAAGTCCGAGTTCTTTCACAACCAGCATTGGCCTTTGAAGCCAAGAAAGAGCCAAGGATCGAGTCCACAACTTTGACTGACCGTGCATCATCTCGTCATGCAAGGAACGTCTCCCACTCGAGTACCAAGTCTGCGAGCCCCGGCCTCTCGTGTCAGAGTGTATATTGCTGTTTCATCCCACTTCTATTACCGATCACGATTAGTTACTAGTTGTTGATATTAGTCGCCTCGCGCGATCCTACTCTGCGCTTCTCTTCTTTCTCCAACTGTCTTTACTATCATCCTCGGCTCTTGTACTAAACGTATCTCGTGCCTCGGCTTTAGGTTCTAATAGGTTATGAGCCAACCTGCTTGGGGCAACTCCGACGATATCGGTGGCATGGCATCCACGCCTCCTCCTCCACCATCGTCATCAACGTCGAACCAGCCCTTCGATGTCGCCCCCACCACCGTCGTCACGCTCACCAAGGAGCAATACGACGCTCTCGTAAAGAACCAACGCCCCGCACAAGCGCAGGAAGACGACACAATCTCCATGCGTCACCTCCCCCCCGTCAACCCTCCCGCCTTCCCCGATGACTCGAAGCTCACCAAGGATAACTACGTTGACTGGGACCTCGCAATGTTGACTACCTACGCTCGCAAGGTCTGCGCCTACCTTCGCAAGGGCCAGCATGACCCTTCTTGGCCACCCGCCTTCCACACGCACTGGGAGGATTACGCGGCCCGAGCGCTTGCGTCCTCGCTCACGGTCACGACCAAAGCCACCCTCGGGTCACTCATTCAAACGGGTGGCTTGGCGCACGACTGCTGGCTGGCGCTCGCCGCACGCTACGCGCCTGCAAGGCCTGAGGCCTTTGCCTGAGGTACAATGGAAGGCGATAGAACTTTTGGCTTAGTTGAATAGCTTGTGCGCGCCTAGAACCTCCCTTGGCTTTTGCCAGCTCACTGACCCGAGGTTCTAGTGAATTACTATTGTTTGATCCTGTCTATCGTTCTGGAGCACCGCTGCACGCGGTGCTTCCAGCGCCTAGCGATGCCCAGGCCTACTCAACGCTGATCAAAGATTACTTCAGCACGCCTCCGTGCCCACTGTAAGGCCCGTGCACCTGGGCCTTAGGAAGAGGGGACGCGCGCCTGGGCACTCTTAGTCTCTCTCCAGCGACTGATACGAGTGTCCAGGTGAGCACAAGGTGGATCAGAAGGCATTGTCATACCAGCGACTGATACGAGTGTCCAGTGTCAATTCTACATACTTTGGTCCTGTGATCCTTGTCGTCGTTGCTCAGGTGTACACTCCAACGGGGTGTATTACACTTTTTTTTTCACACCGGTCAAAGACGCACACTGCCACGTGCGCCAGCGACACACCCACGGAACGAACAAATGACAACGAACGGCAACAGACGAACATGGCACGTGGCAAGAACTCCACCGCCCAACCAGCGCCACCATCGGCACCAGAGGAAAGGGAGGACAGCTCGGACGATGAACAGGAGGTTGCAACGATGCCAAGGGGCATGAAGCTCAGCGCGCCCAAGCTTGCGAATGGCACGAAACTCACTCTCTCCTCGATCCGCGCATTCCTCAACGACATGGACAACATGTTCTTCCAGTACCAAGTGAAGAACATGCGACTAAAGATAATGTTCATCGCCAACCACATTGAACACGAGGCGCTCAAGGATTGGCTGGTGACGGCGACGGAGGAACGCACGTGGGACGAGCTTAAGGTCGCCTTCATCCGCAAGGCACTACCCTTGGATTTCGCCTTCACGACAAAGCAGCGTATTCGCCACAGCCACCAAGGCAACCACGACTACGCGACGTGGGCTTCGGGACTTCGGGCCTCACAGCTGCAGCTCGGCCAGACCACCCTCAGCAACATCGAGTTCATCAAGATCCTACTGTTCAACATGGACCCTCAATTGAGCGTTGTTCTACGACAGAACGACCTTCTGTTGGGTACTGGCCTACACCAAGATGATTTAGACTATGTGGCGGCTTCAAAGGCGGCGCTCCCCAAGCTCAAGACATTATCTTACGAGGTGTTCAAGCGATTGGCACGATCCCAATGGAATGTGATCATAGCGGTTCGTCCTGTAGCAACTCCCCGAACGCAAACCTCGACTACGAGCCCAAAGACCAGCTTTGGCCGACCTTTCGTGACCTCGGCGACCACTCGACGCAGGCCGACGAGACTCACGGACCCGATGAAGGATTATCTCTCGGAGAAGGAGGGATGCTTTAGCTGCAGACGCATCAACACGGATCACCGCATCAGCGACTGTACAGCCAACTGGCAGCAGGCACCGGATGTCCCGGAGGGGTGGGCCGAATTCGAAAAGAAGACGGCGAAAGCGGCTAAGAACGACACCCTCCATCAAATTGCGGAAAACTCAGAAGACGACATCTCAACGGACGAAGAAAACGAGTACGCCCCTCAGTTCATCTCCACCATTCCCATCACTCTGCACAACAACACGAAGTCAAAGACGTTGCAGGCACTTGCTGACTCTGGGGCCTCTTCCTCCTTTATCGCAGATAAGGTGGTTGAGAAACTGGGGTTAGTCATGCATCGTCTCCCTGTTCCTACATTGGTCAAAACTGCAATCAAAGGCCAAGCACGCGCGTTTCATGTTACCTCGTTTGTAAAGATTCCGATCACGCTCGAGAATGGCGCATGGGAAGCGGGACACACGATTCTGAAGGTGGCTAAACTGCAGGAGCCCTTGGAAGTGGTACTGGGGTTCAACTTCCTTGTAAAACACAAGGTTACCATCGACTTCGCGGCACACAAGATCCTGGTGCCACATCCGACCATGCCTGACGTAAAGATCGACCTTCTTGCGCCGGTCTTCGGACCCCACCCCCAGCGAGCCGCGGCAAGGAATGCCAAACGAAGCGATAAAGCTCGGATCAACTGGCGTGCAGTGATTGCCTACATCGACGGGGTCCAGCAAAGGGAAACGGAGTTGACGGAGTTGCGACGGCGGGAGGCAAAGCTACGGGTCGAGTTCGCGGATCGGTTCCCGGGGGATATTCCTCCGGTTTCGACGTATGAATCACCGGTCCGACACCGAATCGAGCTGAAGGACGGAGCAACAAAACCGAACTTGAAGGGTTATCGAGCAGCACACCGTTACCGGGAAGCCTGGAAGCGCCTGATTGATCAGCACGTCGCCAATGGCCGCCTTCAGAAGTCGTCATCAGAGTTCGCGTCCCCGGCGTTTGTCATCCCAAAGAAAGGTATGGATAAGGACCCGTCAATCCAACCACGCATGGTCTGTGACTACCGAGTACTCAACGAAGGGACGGTCCGAGATCGCACACCTCTACCACTTCCGGACGAGATTCTGTCGGTCTGCTCAAACGCGCGATTCTGGGGGAAGATCGACATGACAAACTCCTTCTTCCAAACCAAGATGGCCGAGGAAGACATCCGGAAGACGGCAATTGTGACACCGTGGGGATTGTACGAGTGGACGGTAATGCCAATGGGACTCTGCAACGCCCCGGCAACGCATCAGCGCCGAGTCAATGAGGCACTCGGAGACCTTATCGGGAGCGTGTGTTTCGTGTACCTCGATGACATCACAATCTTTGCCGACACCTTGGAGGAACATGAACGACGGGTGCGACTAGTCCTGGAGGCGCTGAGACGGGTGGATCTGTACGTATCGCTGAAGAAGACGGAACTGTTTGCTGCCGAGTGCTTTTTCCTCGGCCACCAGATCACTTGGGAAGGCATCAAGGTTGACCCTGACAAGGTGGAGCGGATCCAACAGTGGCCGCGACCAAGGACGGTGAAGCAATTGCGGGGATTCCTAGGTCTGGTGCAGTATCTGCGGAAGTTCATCGACAAGCTTGCGGATTTGACGGCGGTTTTAGTCCCGCTGACACAGAAAGGGGTGCATGTCGACAAAGGCTGGACGGGAGAGCACGACAAGGCGTTTGAGGCAATCAAGTCCTTGGTGGGCAACCTTCCTTCTCTACATCCCATTGACCATTCCGACAAGGGCGACCCATTATGGCTGATGACGGACGCGAGCAATTGGGGAATCGGGGCGGCACTCAGTCAAGGAAAGCAATGGCAGACGGCCATGCCGGCAGGCTATTGGTCACGACAGTACAACCCAGCGGAAGGCAACTATGCAGCCCACGAGATGGAATTGCTTGCAATTGTGGATGCCCTTCATCACTGGCAGGCGGACCTTTTGGGTGTTCGATTCAAGATCCTCACAGACCACCACTCCTTGGCGGGCTTCATGAAGCAACCAAGCCTTTCATGACGACAAGCTCAATGGACCGAACGACTGGCCGATTACGACTTCGAGATTGTATATGTACGAGGTCCAGAGAACACAGTGGCTGATGCATTGAGTCGTTACTCTTTCCCGGAGGAACCCACAGCCGGCCGCCAGGCGAGCAACAATGTCAACGTGCTGGCGGAGGCAACTCTCGATCCTGCCTTCCTTTGCAAACTCAGGGACGGTTTCCGCAAGGACCCGCAATGTCAACAAGCTATCAAGAACATTGACTCAACACCAGGCTACTCAGTCGACAATGGAATTGCACGGTTCGAAGGACAGATCCTCCTGCCAAAGACGGGGAACTTTCGGGAGGACGCGCTACATGACGCGCATGATGCCGCAGGCCATTTTGGACTACACAAGACGTATGAACACCTACGCCGCAGCTTTATCTGGTTGGGAATGAAGGATGCATGCAAAGATTACGTTGAGTCCTGTGCTGCTTGTCAGACAATGAAGATGCATGGCACCGGTTTTGCCGGTCGGATCCACAATTTGAATGTGCCTGACCGGCCAATGCGGGAAGTTGGCCTAGACTTTGTCGGGCCACTTGTACCTAGCAATGGTAATGACGCACTGCTTACGGTAACAGATCGCCTTTCAGGCTACGTTCGCCTCATCCCCTGCCGCACGACGGACGACGCGACTACCACGGCAGACCGGTTCTTTGAGGGGTGGCATTGACACTTCGGCATGCCACGAGTGCTGGTCTCCGACCGCAACAAGCTCTTCACAAGCGAGTTCTGGCGAGCGTACATGGGCCAGCTGGGAACGAAACTGGCAACATCGACGTCTTTCCACCCACAAACGGATGGCCGAAGCGAGCGAACAAATCGGACCGTGATCCAAGTCCTGCGAACAATGGTCAACCGACGGCAAAATGACTGGTCAAAGCACTTGGCTACGGTGGAGTTTGTGATCAACTCCAGTATGAACAGGTCGACGGGGAAGACGCCATTTGAAGTGGTACTTGGGTTCACGCCGGAGCTGACACTGATCACCCCAGTGGAGGGCTCAACCACGTCACAGGCAGTCAAATCCATCGTGGAACAACGTGAAGCAGCGGTTGCGGAAGCCCGAGACAATTTGGCAATTGCAAAGATCCGACAGGCCAACCAGAGCAACAAGGCGAGGAAACCGGAGCCCAGGTTTGCAGTTGGCGACATGGTCTTAGTTGACTCGCGGGATCGACGACTGCGGTACAAGGCCGATGGGGAAGCACGGTCAGCCAAACTCTTTCCCCGGTTTGACGGCCCCTACGAAGTCCTAGCAGCACGACCCGAAACCTGAAATTACAAGCTGAAGCTCAAGGCGGGGGACAAGTCGCACAACGTCTTCCACACCTCCAAGCTCCGACGCTGGGTAAAGAACAATGGGGTGGTGTTCCCAGGACGAGAGGCAACGGAACCAGCGGCCATTATTGTCCAAGGAAACGAGGAGTGGGAGGTAGAACGGATTGTGGACGAAAAGGGGAAGGGGTCAAGGAAGAGGTTCTTGGTGAAATGGAAGGGGTGGGCAGACAGCGACAACACATGGGAGCCATGCTCACACCTGGAAGACACCGCAGCGTTGGAAGAGTGGGAGAGTGGGAAGGCGGGGGGAGGACAAGGCAAGGAGGGGAGGGTGTAAGGAGGGAGGGGAGTGTAAGGCCCGTGCGCCTGGGCCTTAGGAAGAGGGGACGCGCGCCTGGGCACTCTTAGTCTCTCTCCAGCGACTGATACGAGTGTCCAGGTGAGCACAAGGTGGATCAGAAGGCATTGTCATACCAGCGACTGATACAAGTGTCCAGTGTCAATTCTACATACTTTGGTCCTGTGATCCTTGTCGTCGTCGCTCAGGTGTACACTCCAACGGGGTGTATTACACCCACCCACTTGGTCCGGATTCCATGCCTGGACGAATCGAGCCATGGTGCTGGTAAACCACTTGCAAATGGCCCAGCTCGACCTGGAACAGGCTATTGCAGCGCGGGCACTCGGCGACCTGCCTCCTGTTTTTGACAGCTGGCTGACGACCTTCTACGCGGTCAAGGTCCAGGACAACAAACTGCCCCGTGTTGAACAGATCTTCGCGTCCATGGAAACAGTCACCCATACGCTTCACCACGACCCAACCCCAGCTCTCGCTGCGAAGCCGGTCGCCATGACCAAACCCTTGGCTTCCGGCAAAAAGGGTAGATTGTAAGGCCCCAGCGTCGGGCCTTGCAGGTGACAGGATACGAGTATGTATTCCAAAGAATAAACTGGTCGGAAAGGAAGAGAGGCCCTACTTTCCGGCAATGCCTAAGGCCAGACGCGCATCGGGCCTTTGAGTAACTACAGAGTATTACATAGATGGGATCGTTCAGGCCCGGCCCCAAGCAACTGTCCGGCCTGTGGTCAAGGCAAACACTGGGTGGACAAGTGCCCGGACACGCGAAATTGTTGCTGGTCAGGCGCCCCCCCAACCGTGGGAGCGCTTCGAGCATTTGGTTGTCGCGCCTGGGCCACCGTGCTGGCTCATTGTCGGGACAAACTCAACCCAAAAGGGATTCCGCTGGTCTTTGTGGGTTACGATCGACACACAAAAGCCTGGCGCCTTCTCGATCCCTCCTCAATGCGCGTGAGTTTGAGCCGGAATGTGACGTTCCTCGAAACCGAGTTCCCCTTCGTTGCCGTTCCCGCCCGCGTTACACCGCCTTCCGTTCCGGGTTTCTATCCCTGTCCTCCACCTGCCGACGCTCCGGCAACGCCGTTACCTCCCGTGCTCGTCGAACCCACCCAGCCGCCTTTGCTCAACAACAATGCCACTTCTTCAATCCACCTGCCGCAGCGTCTCCGGAACCAGCACCACCGGAACCAACTCCACTTGCCAAAGTCAAGCCCACTTGGGAGTACGGCAATGTTGCCAAGGTTGGTCCCAATCCAGGGAAGTACGGTGAAATCGACGCTCGGAACATCATTGCTGGCCCCCGGACTCGCCGCCAACTCGTTCCCACCCTCATCACGCGGGAAGACCTTGTTGGCGGACCTGATGGACCCACTCCCGCCTTCCAGGGCATGCTCCGTGCCTTCGCGTCCACCAAAGCCGGCTTTGCGGAGCACGACTTATCCGTTTGTAAGGTGCCGCTCCGCTTACGCCTCACGACGACCTCGTGTCGACCCTAGCCGACCTCTGCGGCCTCACGCTTGCCCTCGTGTGCGGCGCCGCCGCGTCTCTTGACCTTAGTCCTTTTAGTAGTCTTTCTTCGCCTGCAAATTACACCGTTTGATCCTTTCAGTTTGGACTTGGAACCAGTGAGGCTCGAGAGCAATCTCGTGCCTTTCACCATTGTCCGAGATCCAGCCAATTGGGGCGATGTCATCCTATCGGGACAACAGGACACGTGGGGTGGCCCGGCACACGACGAATTCGATTCACTTCTCAACAAATACAAGGTGTTCGAAGTCATTGACTCCTGTGAGCTCCCCGCGGGTGAGATCCTCTTACCGTCGGGCTGGGTGTTCCGAACTAAACGCAACCAGCACGGGGACATCATCGATCGCAAGGCTCGTCTTGTCGCCCACGGTTGTGCCCAACGCCCTGGCATTGACTTTGAGCAGAACTATGCCCCCGTCGTCAAGTTCACGTCCATTTGGGCTCTCATTGCCCTCACCGCGGCCAACGGCTACCATGTCCATCAAGCCAACGTCAACAAGACGTACCTCCATGGCAAACTTGACAAGCCTCTCTACATGCGCATTCCACAAGGCATTGACATGCCTGGCAAGATCCTCAGGCTGTCCAAATCCATCTACGGACTCCGCCAAGCGGGCACCATCTGGAACGCGGAGATTGACTCGACTTTGCGCTCCCTCGGATACGTGCCCACCCGATTGGACATCTGCATCTACCGCCGCGAACACGACGGGCACTCTCATTACATTGCCTTTTACGTTGACAACTTGCTGTTGGTTGGGCCCTCTACCGCCAAGATTGACAGGGTTCTTGACGCATTGGAACTCGCATATGGTATCAAACGTCTCGGGCCTGCCAAATACATCCTCGGCATCCAAGTCAAACACGGGCACAACGGGTCCATCACACTCTCCCAAGAACGCTACCTTCGAGATATCTTGGCCAGGTTCCAATTTGCCGATGCCAAGCCGGCGAGCGTCCCCATGCAACCCGGTGCCGTCCTTGATTTCGAGAACTCGTCTGCTACCCCTGAGGATCGCACTCGCCACTTGCAGGCCATTGGTTCGTTGATGTACGCCGCGGTTGACACTCGTCCAGACCTCGCTTTTGTGGTCAGCTACCTCGCGCGCTTCTCGCAGCAACCCGGCCCGGAGCATTGGACAGCCATCAAGCACGTCCTCCGCTACATCAAAGGCACGCTGGACTTGGGGCTCACCTACCGCAAGACCAACTAACCGCTCCATGGCTACTCGGATGCAAAGTGGGGAGCCTGCCTGACAACCTCGCGATCAACCATGGGCTACGCATTCATCTTGTTGTAAGGCAAGTTTGCCTTACGCACCTTATGTGGCACCCGGTATTTGAATTACATCAATTCAAATTGCTTTACTTTTGAATCAGGCGTTAGGAGTTTTGCTCAGGTGAATGGCGTCCCCACTAGCGTACAAAAGAGAGAGGTATTCCGCGTCGGTAGTAGACTTGGCGACCCTGTGCTCCCGTTCGGAACACCAAGCAATGGCGGCTCCGGACAAGTGAAAGGCAAGCGCGGCACCCTAACGCCTGATCCAAAAGTAAAGCAATTTGAATTGATGTAATTCAAATACCGGGTGCCACATAAGGTGCGTAAGGCAAACTTGCCTTACACTCACCCTTCCTTGAAACATGCTACCGCCCCCAATTTCACTCATGGGAGGGCCCCGGAGCCGCCATTGCTTGGTGTTCCAAACGGGAGCACAGGGTCGCCAAGTCTACTACCGACGCGGAATACCTCTCTCTTTTGTACGCTAGTGGGGACGCCATTCACCTGAGCGAACTCCTGAGCGAACTCGGCGCTCCGGTTCCCGGTCCAGTCGTGCTCTATGGTGACAACCAAGGTTCGCTTGCTCTGGCACAACACCCGACCAACCATCAGGGATCTCGTCACGTTCGCATCTCGGAACACTACGTCCGCGAGAGGGTTGCTGAGAAAGAGATCGAGGTCCGCTACATCGCCACTGGTGACATGTTTGCCGACATCTTCACCAAGGCCTTGGGTCCCAAGCCGTTCATCTTCCATCGGACGAATTTGGGCTTACGAGGTGCAGTGGTATGACAGCACGGCCGGGTGTCAGAGTGTATATTGCTGTTTTATCCCACTTCTATTACCGATCACGATTAGTTACTAGTTGTTGATATTAGTCGCCTCGCGCGGCTATTGCTTGCCTCGCGCGCTCCTACTCTGCGTTTCTCTTCTTTCTCCAACTGTCTTTACTATCATCCTTGGCTCTCGTACTAAACGTATCTCGTGCCTCGGCTTTAGGTTCTAATATCTCGTCGCCGACTTCTTCGAGCAGCATGATGACCAAGCAATCCGCCGAATTCCCCATTGGGTCCGTCGTACTCGCTAAAGGACTTGAAGGTCGAGAAGCGTCAAGTTGGATTCCAGCAGTGGTGCGTGATGACCTTATCCAAATCCGATTGTTTAGAGTTGGTTCTGCTGAAAGCTGAATACAATTCGGTACACGTGCAGGTGTTTGACGGTGCGACGGCCCCTGTCGAACAAGCTGAGATTCTCGGAAAACGCAATTTCGCGTCGTTGCTCGTCTCTGTTCTAGGAGGTGATACTTGGTCAGTTGTGATCGTATTTCTCTAATCTGACCTATTCTGATACCACGTATATTGACGTGCAGGCACTCATCCAACGTCTTCAACATGAGCGCAGGCACTGGATCCCCGCCTCGCGCCTCAAGCCCCCCAGCCGCTCCCACATCTCTCGTCTGATCAAAGACCTCAAACAACGCCTCTCCCGAACCAAAAAGACCGACAAGATTCAGATCCAACACCGCCATGCGCAAGTGATTGAGTTGAAATTAGCGATGGATGAGAGGAGTGTACAGAAGTGGGTGGAGGCGAGGATCAAAGGGGGTGAGGAGTGGGAGAGGGGGAGGAAGGATGCGGCGGTTTGGTTGACGGATGGGGAGCCAGGGGAAGAGAGTCAGAGTGCTGAGGTGAGTCTGACTTTATGGGGATAAGAGCGAGTGGGATGAGCGCATGCGCGTCGTGGGCTAGCGCTGATAGGGGTTTTTTGGGATTTGCAGAGGTCTGAAGTGTGCCTGTGTTGCAGGAGCTGGCAAGAAGAGGCGAGTGAATGTAGTCCTACAGTTTTATCGAACTCGCTGATACTCACAGTAACATCAACCTACATCATTAGGAGCTGATCGGCTGCGAGAGCGGCGCAGCATGCAAAGGCTACAAATGGTATCACGCCTTTTGCGTCGGCCTCGATCCCGATAACATTCCGGACAAGTATTACTGTGAGGCTTGTTCGAGGGGATAAAGATGGGGTTTCGCTGTTGTCATGGTGGTTTTGGGTAAGGCCTGTCAGATAGTCAGTATCCCTGTGTTCGTTTCTTTGCATGACACTTGCTGAGTTTGCAGTTGCGAGATGTGAGCGACTCCTTGTAGCAAAATTTAGGTTCAATTCTATGATGTTTTCCACCAGCTTCATATATCTCCTTCACTTCGAATGATCTACAGGTTGAGCACCCGAGAAAGTTTTCCGCATTTCGAGACTCGGGACTCGAAGCTCGGCGGCTCCGACCCTCCGAACTGGGTCCACGCGCGGTGGCCGAGACCGAATTCATTACCGAGCTGCCGAAAGGAACCACCGACTGCAACTCGCTCCAGAGTCCAGACCCCCCTTTTCCCTCAGCCTCAGTTTATCAGATCACCTCTACCCACCTTTATTCACCTTCTTTACTTGACCCACGCTCGTTCAACACATTCTACGACCCTTCGCGCCCTGGTACTCTCGCTTCAAACGCTCGGCGTTTCGGACACGCTGCGAATCATCAAACACACGCGACGACGCGCTCGTTCCAGACGCCACGCGAGGTGACTCTGTTTGAAAAATCTCCCACTTCACGTCACCGACGATGAAAGTTGACTCGATGAAGAAACGAAGGACCCTCAAGGAGAGTGATTACGATGAGAGAGGCTCTTTGGGTGATGTACGTCCCGTTTCTTCTCGCATGGGTCACGTGGAACTTGAAAGGAGAGCCTGATTCGCCGAGTGCACTGCAGTGCGGCCCTGCGTATTGACGATGGTGCACCTTCTTAGTCCACAGCGATCCCAAACCTCGAATCCGAGGAGATCAAGCTCGCACAAACTCAGTAGTACAACGACCAAAGATGACCCACAAGCTCCTTCCAAAACCGACGGCCCTGGGTCAGCCTCCCCAGGCTCAGACTCAGGCTCGGGTTCGCCGAGCCAGGCCGTCCCAACGGCCTACGTAAATGTGAATTCGAGCGTGCCCTTGGAGAATGGGACGACGATCGTACAAGGGCCGGTGACGATTGTAGTGATTGTTAACAACAGTGGGTTAGGCCGGGCCTCAGTATTCAGTGTGGGAAGAACTGTGGGCTGAGGAAGGCAGTGCCCCTTTACACAGATCCTTCATCGACGTCGACTCCTCCTTCCGGAACGTCGACTCCTTTCGGGTCGACACCCCTCAACTCGACGGTGACCAACACGACCTCCACGACTGAAATCCCTACAGCTCCTTCACCAGCTCCCACCCTACCTACCACACCCAGCCCCAACCCGACCTCTTCCGATCCTACCACATTCACTTCCTCCAACTCCCCTCTCGTCGCTCCTAATTCCCTCTCCTCATCGTCGTCGAAACATCTTTCGCATTGCGATATCGCCGGAATCGTCGTTGGGAGTTTGGTCGGATTGGGTTTGTTGGTGCTGTTAGTCTTATGGGCTTGGAAGAAGTGTACGGGTTCGAGGAGGGGTGGCGTTTATGAGGATAGTGAGTTATGCACACGAAGGTGTCCCTCGTCAAACCGCCCAAGGAAGAAACTAACCCTCCCTCCCCTGTTCATAAAAGTGATGGCTCCTACCCGACCCAACCCTTATGACCAAATAGAACCCACTTCATCCGGATACGGAGCTCGCACCCAAGCAAGAACTCAAGGATCTCCTTCTTCCCTCCGGAATTCAGTCCGATCAGGCTCGCCTCATACGAGACATGTGACGAGGAGAAGTAGTGCAGTGAGGTTCGGAAGTCAGGGTACCGGGGGGGCGGGTGCGGGAGATGGGGAGGGCTGTGGAGGAGGAGGAGGAGGAGGAGGAGGAGGAGGAGGAGGACAGGGACATGATATGGGAGGGCCTATGATGGGACAATATCGCTAGGTCTCCGGCGGAGAAACTCGTCAATGTTCGCGATTGAGGTTTCTCTTTCTTACCGGGGAGTGGGCGGGCAGTTAGTTTGGATTGGTGGCTTGGGTTATACCCGTACATTTGGCATATCATATCATAATTCGTCAATATTGATCTACGATCGAATTGCAAGAGGCTGCTAGACGTATTTCAGCGTGCCTTCGTACTTTGAACTGTCAATGCAATCGAAATATACCTCGCTGCTGTGTTTGATGTTGCGTTGAAGATAGCGACTGACCCTACTGACGACGGGGAGAGGAAGCTTAAGCGTACGGTTCCCTTTGCCTCCGATGAGGTCCTCCATGAAGAAACCGACGGCAACTATCCCCGTCAAGTCGAGAAAGGTGATTCCCATCAACCCGTCGATAGCCAAATTTTCATTAACGGGGACCGTCCTCTTCTCGGCGAGGTCGAGGTCTTATGTTGGTGTAGACGGGTCCCTTTGTCGCCCGAATGCCGCAACTCCTCGAACCGGTGGGGCGCTGAGTGGATCATTTCAGAAATTCGTGGGAAGGAGCACTGGGCGATGCGATAAAGAAAATGAGATAATACTATGAGAGCTTTTTGTAAGTAGGATCCAAGCCTTCAATACGATAAAAAGTCACCAGGACGCTGAATAAGACCACTAAATTGTTGAAGAGCTGGAGGCAAGGCTATACAACGCGAGTCGAGCTCATGATACATGATCCCTCAAAGGCGCGATCCCAACCGAAGCTTGACCGTGTTTCGAATAATTGAAGACCGGATAAACTGTCTTGAGGAACGATTCCCCTAGGATAGCCATCGATTCTCCTTCCGAGTTTTTGAAATCGATCATCGGCGAAAATGCCGAACGTGCACTGGCCCGGATGGGCTTCATCATAGATACCCATTTGAAGATCGACCAACGGGATCTTATACGTTTGACCACCAAACGAGAAACCGAAAGACCCCATTGAGTTCGAGTTGCACGGCATCGTAATGGTCCTGTCGGAGCGAAGCTTGCTGCTGCCAGGCAGGTGCTTGACGAGATGTTGCGCGACCAGGGTGGGGACTTTAATCAACGCTGATCCCGTATCGAACGCGGCGAGCATCTTGGTCCCTTTGATCAAGGTATTTCCGATGACCATGCCGTCGCATTGGACTTGCCATAGCTCTGTCTCCTTCACAGGGAGGTAGTTTAACTTGCTTTTGAACATGGAATCGTCGATGCATCCGACACACATCTCACCTCCGGTTGTGTGACCCCGTTGAAGGTGGAAACTTGCGACAGGAAGGGGAAGAAAATGATCGCCTTTTCCATGGATAAGGTTCTCCATGAATGAGGTGACATCTATGCTTGAACTAGCGGGGAAAGCGAGACCCATCACACCGTCGATCTTGAACCCATCGAGCACGGGAAGGGTTCTCTTCGCGACTCCGAATTGTTGGTCGGGAATGACGTAGCCCCCGACGGACACCCTGTCTGATACCGAGATGCCTTCGAGACTTCCGGAGCCGTAGACCACGCCCCATTTGTTCGGATGCACGCTCTGGGCGAAAGCGCGAGACTTTTGAGCGTTACATTTGGTGTGCGGGTGTTTTGTCACGGCGTCGGCTCCTAGGACCCAAATACTGGACGGTGTAGAAGGCTAGTGTAATACTCCGTAGTTACTCAAGGCAGGTCCCCCGAAAGCCCAGCCGGAGGCGCTTTTTTTTTTTTTTTTTTTTTTTTTTTTTTTTTTTGACATTTTGAGGACCCAAAATCCTGAAAATTTTTGAGGCGCATTGCAAAAAACTGTCATTTTGGGACGAAACACACGCTTTGCCCCCGAGGCGCCTTTGCAGATTTTGACAGTTTTCCCGTGGGTGGACGCAATTTTGGCCTACACATGCGCGCGCGAAAATTATGGAGGGCATAAGGCAGCTTTTGCCCTATGAGGCCCGTAGGGCAAGTTTCGGGATTCCATAAGGTATTTTGTAATGCCTCGATAGGAATATAATCCTTAAGGCCTCCGTAGGGCTTCTCTAGGGCCTTTCAACGGCAGGGCCATAAGGATTTCCCCTAGCGCGCGCATACGGTCACCGTAGTGCTTTCATACGGCGGCCATCGGGAAAATCCTTCAGGCATCGGGGTTGGGGAGACCTACGGCGGCCGTCGTGTAGCCATATGGGAGCGATAGGGATCGTCCTATGGCTCTATAAGGACGGGCCATATGGCACACGCAGGGATACCGTACGGGCTCGACGAGGTCGCACTACAGTATAATAAAATTGCTGCCAACGGAAGCCATGGTTGTCAGCCCAAGAGTCGCGTTCGGTCGCAGATAGTACTCCGGTCTACAGGGCTGAACATTGTACAGTGGGTTTCCACCCTTGTGTCACACGACTATGTTTTCTTGCATCCTCAAGCTCAACACCGCGTAGGGACGGCAGTGATATGGATGGCAACGTACCATCCGAGACGGCCTTAGATGAAGATTGGTCCAAACTAAGACGAAGGGGGGGAGTCGGCTCTGCCAATGGTTGTGGAATACGTCTTGTCAGTTGAATCTATGCTTCGGGTCCTCACGCGTGGAGATCACACGTACCTTGAGATGGTCGATACTTGGCGTGTCGATGAACTTAACCACTGACTCGAGCATGGCACGCAATGCCTGAAGGTCGCGTCGTATTTGGCCAAGCTGATCTTCAAGGCTCTTGGCATCGGGTTTCTCGGTCGAGGACTGTAAGATTGGCAGGCCACCGACGGTCGATGCCAGAGAGCAGTGGGTCATGACTCTTGTCAGTGGCGCGAAGCGTGGCGGATGATCGCATCGGGCACAGCTCACCTTGCGAGAGTTATCGATATACGCTTGTGCGCCTTTCAACTGGCGAATACAGACCTGCAGGAGACGCAATGGCAGTCAGCAGGGTGCGGATTCATGTCAAGGCACACAAGAGCGCGCCCCGAACGTGTCGTCGGGTTCGTCGTCTACGTCCAAGCAGACGACCCCCCCCCCCTCCCCCGTGGTAAAGATCTTTGTGGCTACCTCCTTTTTTTACAAGCAATCGGCTTCAGCGGAGTCTTTTGCAGTACGTGACCTTCACTTCGGTACCAGCGCACGATTGTCTCAGACAGGCTTCATCACCCGCAGTTGGTCTTGACGAAAAGCGGCCTCGTCCCTACCGAAGCGTACAACAAGAATCTCCCGTTCCGCCACAACCTGCTTTCAAACATTCCGGCTCTGTTGGTGCAGGGTCGTGGTGATCTCCTCCGACATGTGAGCAGACGCCTCGCGTCTTGTGGTCCCCGAGCGGTCCTGACAAAATTGTAACTCTTCCCAGATCCATAAATCCCAACAGGATAAAGCTACTCTAGGTCGTACGATCAAACAATGGTACAAAGGCCAACAGGTTGCCGTCACGGAAGGGCACGTGACCTGGTGGAGTATACTGGTGCGTTGGTGCGTATATATGAAGAACCCGCCTCCACCCTCGATCCTGACCTGCGCTTGTAATCACCATATCAGTGGCAGGCGATGAAGGCGCCGAACATTTCGAACCCTAGCGATTCCAAGGCCAACAGCTTCGCAAACAAGCTCAAGCGTTATGGTGACAGCCTCGCCGAAGACGCCGCGGACGCACACCACGCGGGCCGCTACAAGAGGAATGGGGGGTTCGATCATCAAGCGTGAGCTTCATGCTTCATGGTGAGATACATGGCATAATCGAATATGCTGACACTTGGTGACTTTTTTTAGCGCGTACAAGGTTTCTCTTCGACACGGTCACGGCGAAGATGAAGCGACACTCCGGCATCCGGACGGGTCCCCAAAGCACACTCAGCGACCACGCGCTACAAGCCGTCTGCTCTGAAGTCGTCGAGGATCAGGTGAACAACCTCAGCTTTGCCAGCCGAGTAGCCGTGAGTGGCGCCCTCAGTCCGCCACATGCTGAACTTGGACTGACAAATGATCCCCGGAGCGAACACAGGACGCAGTCCAGGAGATGGGTGAAAATTCGGAAAAGGCGAGGAGGAAGAAGAGGACGGAAGACCACCAAAGATGAGGAGTAGATCGAGGACGGGCAACCCTAAGCAACGCGCTATCAAACAAGCTCTCTGGAGCATTCGACGTGTCAAGGGGACTCGGGCGCGACTTGGGGTGAAGTCGGGGTGGACCATGGGTGGGGCTTTCTGAGACATGTAACGGGTTTTTTTAGACTTGTATCAACATGCTTTTAGTGTTGGCAATGAGTGTCGCTTCGTGTGATAAGTCTACAGGAGCCAGAAAAGAGCAATATGTACCTACAGCACCTGGTCCAGCATTTATTACAGCGTCCAGCTGGTCTCCTCATTGATGCCCTGCGTGTACCACATTGCGTCCATGCTTCTACATTAGGGCCACCCTATCGTCCCACTATGGCTTCCTTCGGGAGTCTATATCAAGCCGCCCTATGGCTGCCGTATGGCTCGCACGTATTCGTGCCCTATTGGCTGGCCATAATGTGCCATACCATATATGTGCCATAGGGCTATTCGCCTAAATGCTTAGGAAGGCCGTATGCCGGGCCATATGGAGCCATAGGGATGCCTTAAGGGTGCCATAATTTTCGCGCGCGCATGTGTACCCTGAGCAGCCTTCGGCATGACTTTGGGCCCGTTTGCCTTCGCTTCGAGACACGTTTCGCGATGCTCGCGCTTGAACAAGTCGCTTAGTACTAGCCATCTTCGGTAATCACTTGAGTTAAGTGGCTATGAGGGATCAGGCCGATCGACTCTCCTGACCACTCGCGCGAGTCGTAGCGGAATAGTGGTTCGAGTTGCAGCAAGACGAAGGACAACATTAGTGTTGGAGTTGTTAAACAGATACCTCAAGCGGTGAAAACCCAGCCTTCTGGGGAAAACCGTAAAAGATTGATCTAAACGGAAGAGAGTCCGAACTTCTTGGTGATACACAGGGATGGTGGGCGGGATGACCATTGGGAGCTTTGCGACCCAAGCTTCTGGATGTCAGTCGGCTGCAACTGATGATGGAGCAAGTCCACTGATCGTCTCAGCATACCTTTGCAGGCAAGACACTGTATAAAGACAGTTGTGGCGCGGTTGGTGCAAAGGACGGCAAAAGGGTCTGCTGAGAGATATGCGATTTAGCTCGTTGCCCAACAAGGACTCGGAGCAAAATGCCCCCACAAAGAATTTGCAGGGATCCAAGTGCAAAGTACACCGTGCAACAAGCTTGGGTGTATCGAAGCACTTACCCCGAGCTACTCTAAGCGAGCCACGTCGAGGGTTTCATACCGAGCTGCTAGCAGCTGTGAACGTCCGGCAAGATGGAACTCTCGATCAGCGACCTCGTCAGCTGGGAGGTAGTCTTGGGAGTGAGGAACGCACCTGTCCCTACAGGTGGTGAACGCAGCCATAGAAGCTGGTAAGGAAACGTCGACAACGCAGCGAAAGCCCGAAAGGTAACGTGCTTTGCGAGTACCGCCCGTGAGCTCGCGTGTGGGAAGCACAGCTATAGCATCCACTGGGGGAAACGTCGACAACGCAGTGAAGGCCCAAAAGGGAACGTGCGCTGCGAGTACCGCCCGTGAGCCCGCGTGTGTGGGAAGCACAGCTATAGCAGGACCCCCGAAAGCCCAGCCATAGGCGGCCCTCTAAAAACGGCGTTTTTCGAGGCAAAATGTCCAATTTTTTTCCGGATTCTGACTGAGAATGTCCAAAAAAGAGGGCCGCCTAGTGTTGAATAATTTCTCAAAATTACTCTACAAGCTGTACAATGCTCAGAAAAGTTTCTGCGCTACGCGCAGACTGCATTCCTCGCGCGGGCGGGAAAGATTGCGCGCGCGCGCACCGAGCACCAAGAGCGGTGCCAGCGCGACCGCCAACGAGCCTTTTCAAAATGAAATGAACTCGAATAGGATCTCATTTTTGTTTGTCATTCATTTGATGGATCAAAATAAATATAACTTACATCTACATGGAAGAATGCACGTCAAAATAAGGTTCTCAGCCGCGCGCCATATCCTAATATGTATGTGCCTAGAAATATCTGGGAAAGTCGGAGGAAATGCAGGTAAGCACACTGGCTAGGCCAGTAGTGTAGGACTCTTTGACCCTGAATCAGAATCGATCATACCCACCAAATCCCCCTTAGGTGTTTTACAGAGACACAAGGCCAGCCTTGCACTCCTGAATTGATGCCCAGAGCTCTTCGAATGCCATTTCGGTGATCGCGCGATCGGGTGATCGGTTCCAAAGAATCCGACGTGTATCGGCGGCGGCGAACCCTGGGAATCTTTGACCGACTAGGAAAAGAAAGATACGACTAGGAAAAAAAGATTTTCCTCGGCGAGAGAGCTTCCAGATCGAAACGAAAAAGAGGAGACGTAGCTCGACAAGTCGGCGTTCCGAGCGAGAGACGATCAAAAAACGATAAACGATCGCAAATGTCTTACAGGAACAGCCCAATAAGTAGCCTCTGAGTAGTTCTAGTTACAACTTGCTTTTAGCCTATCGTTCGAGAATGACAGATTGTATTTTATGTGTTGGAATGGGTTGGTGCAACAGAAGACGATCTCGTCTGTGAGCACAATGGGAGCCAACTGGGTTGAGGCGGTGATCGCGAGTGAGAGCGAGGCCAGGGATTCTTGGGCTCAGTATTCATTAGAAAGTGTCCAATTGGGTATTGCTTAGGCGTTGTTAGGCTCCGCGCGCAGAAGCGGCTTAGTTTCTCCCCATCCGCTTCTCAATGTGCTTTCGCTGATCAGGGAGTCGATTTCCTCAATGTCTCTAAGAACTCTATATGGTAGCGTCTGGCGGCAACGAGACAACTGAGTCACTCAACGCGACACAGCCACCCCCTGAGACACCCGAACATATCAGCGAAGCAAAGCACAACGAGAACAACAGCGGAGTTGATCTTTCCGAGATGGCAACGGAACTCAATGGCAGCTACCGAGCTCCAGAAACTCAAAGAACTCGGTCCTCTACGCCACAAGAATTCAGCGGAATGGTTCCGCCGTGCGAGGCGCCTTTTTGACACGACCGGCACTAGTCTGAACATTGACTTCGAGATCACTAAATTTGCCAAACAAGGGGAGAAGGAAACCGAGGATGCATTCTACACGAGAGCTCAACGTTGGACCAAGGTTAACAGCCAAGGTCTTCTGGTCATCGAGACGTGCGTCACAAAGGACACGTGGGTCAGCATTGGGGGCAACACGCATTCCTCCTTCCGCCAAGTCTGGGACGCGCTCAAGAAGAGATTTGACCGGCCAGCTCCGGAATTTACTCTGGAAATCCTTTTCTCCGAGTTCTGCACGTTCAATTACAAGCCCGGCGAGGATCTCAACGATTATCTCGACGAGCTTCTTGACAAGCGCCGCGAAATTGAACGCATGAAGGTGTCCAACTTCCGTGCAGAAATGGGGGAGGATAAGTGGAACATCTATAACAAGGCACTCCCCTCGAAAGCCATAGAAACCACCATGGCGATCGACAAGTTCTTGTGGAAGGCGATCATTCTTGCTAGGATTCCCAGAGATATCGCCGAGCGCGTCCGACACCTCGACGACAACGAGTCGCTCATTGACGACGCTCGCAACCTCTGGAAGGAACACCTGGATCGCGAGAAAAAAAACGCAAGCACCACCAAGCCCAAACAGCCCCAAGTGTTTTCAATCACACCGGGATGCGTGCCGGGATGTTGTTGCGCATCGTGCCAGCCCGACCTTTACCCAAAAGTCCTCGCAGCGCAAGCAGTGCAACCACTGGCAGCCAAGAAGAAGAGCCAAGCAAAGGGTGCTTCGGATTACCAAAACTACAAGAAATGGACCACACTTGGAGGCCGCATCGTGAACAACAAGTTTGTCTGTGATTACAATCAATGCTGGAACTGCTGGGGAGCTGGTCACCTGAAGCAAGCCTGTCCGCACCTTGCAACCATTGATCGTGAACTGTTGTGGGATCGCATGCTGAGGTCATTGGGTATCACGATTGGATCGTGCAACCAAGCTGCCCTGTTCGTTGAGTTTGAGGGCCCGGGCGTGGCCACTTCCGTGATTGGGCATGGTCATTTTGTAACCGCCTATGGCGCCTCCAACAATCCCGAGGACGAACGCATCGACGACACCAAGCTCATTTATGACACGGGGGCGACGTGCTCTATCTCACCTCATCGGCGTCATTTTTCTTCCTACATCCCTGCGCTGTCGAAAGCGTACATCAAGGATGCTGGGGGACATCTCCATCTCATCGCTGGGAGTGGTACAGTCTTGCCGCAATTTGTCCTTGACAGTGGCTTGATCAAAACTTTCAACATCTACAATGCGCTCCACGTTCCAACCATGGTCGCCATGCTCATCTTGGGCCCCAAGCTTTACGATTGGGGACTACATTCCTCCTGCAATGGCAAGGTGTTTCGCCTCATCCTCGACGGCCAGACGGTCGCGATCTGCAATGTTGGAGATCGCATGATGTTCAGGGCACGTCGCATATCTCCCAACGTCACCGACTCGGCCTACGCGCTGATGTCCCATCCGTCATCCGCAGATCTCTTCACCTGGCACGAACGCGTGGGACATGTCGGCGCCGCTGCTCTGAAGAAGATGGAGAAGGAGGGACTGGCTTGGGGTTTGAGGATCTTGTTGGGAGGTAGATTGGTAGATTCCTGCGAAGCTTGCAGTCTCGGTCAAGGCGCACACACATCCGTTCCGAAGATTGCCACTACCTGAGAGGCTGTGCCGTTGCGAAAGCTTTTCACCGACGTTTGGGGGCCGGTCAAATACCCTTCCTTGGCCGGACACACGTACCTCCTTTCGATCACTTCCCGTTTCCACTGGGTCTTTCCCCTCAAACACAAGAGCGAAGTCACTCAACACATCGTTGATTTTATTGAGCGCGTTGAGCGCAAGCGGGACCTGCCAGTGGTGAAGATCCAGAGCGATGGAGGCGGAGAGTATGTGAACGGAGCGTTGAAGGCACATTTTGCTGCAAAGGGCATTGAGCACATCGTCACGGTCCCTTATGAGCACCATCAGCAAGGTATTGTTGAACAATACTGGTGGACCCTTTTTGAAGGTGTGCAATTGTGCCTTGCTCACTCAAACTTGCCAACCTCCTACTGGTGTGACGCTGCCCAAGCATTTGCCTACGTCTCGAACCGGCGCTCGTCAAGAGCAAATGCCGGGGGGAAGTCGCCGTACGAGCTCTATCACGGTCGGATCCCTGGTGTTCACCGGTTTCGGGTCTGGGGATGCAACACCACGGTCAACTTGCCCTCGCATGCTTGGCAGTCAAAAGTGTCTCCTCCAGGCGTGTTGTGCACGTTTGCCGACTACAGCCCACTCGGATGGCTTTTCATTTGACATAATAGCTGTTTGATTCAGTCTTCCAACGCGCGTTTCTACGAGCAAAGTTTTGGGCGCAAGGTTGTTGCACCCACCCCTCCCGTCGCAATCAACATTTTTGAAGGCCTCGATTGTCCGGACAACAAACCTGTCGTTGCTGTGCCAGCTCCGGAGGAAGCACCTGAGGAAGAATTGGACGAAGCTCATGATGACAATCCCGACGATCAGCCCTGACCGGGATATGAGCATGTTATACCCACGGGGGAGCGCACTGCGGAACTAGCTAAACTCTGGGGTGCGATCCCGGGCACTCATCAACGACCAATTGTGGACGATGGAACTTTCGTTGAACTCGCCAATCTTCTCGACGATGACTGCCACCGGTTACCTCTTGTGGGTCACATCAATCTCTCCCGGTCTGACGGTGGCTGGACACCTCTTGCGGACGTCATTGGCGATCTTGACACAAAACACATTGTTGGAGACTGCTACGAGCTTTGGACTGGCAACCCGGACGAGCCCACTTTCCGCAAAGCGATGAATGGTCCGCATAGGGAACAATGGTGTGTTGCGTATGCACGCAAGCTGTCCAACCAAGAGGGCGTGGGCACCTGGAACAAGGAGGAGTCTCAGCCACCAGTCGGACAAAGGGCAATCCCAACCAAGGTGATCCTCCTGAAGAAGCGCAACAATCAAGGGGAGGTACTCACTTTTAAAGCCCGACTTGTCACTCGGGGCAATCTTCAAAAGCCGGGAGACTACGGAACCACGTACACTCCTACTGCCCGCATCGCTTCGGTACGCATTTTGAACGTTCTAGCGCATGTACATCGCTGGCGACGCCAACAATTTGATGTCAACAATGTGTATCTCAATGCGGATGTCTCGGAACAAGTTTGGATCCAGCTGCCGGACAAGACAGTCCATCACCTTCGTTGCTTGATTTACGGTCTGAAGCAAGCCGGTCACAATTGGAATCAGACACTACACGATGAATTGACAAAGAGTCACGGTTTTGTATGCATTGAGGAAGACCATGGAATGTATTGTTGTGTTCGCAAGGTTGGGGGCAAGTCTCTCACTCTTTTGCTGGCAATGTATGTTGACAATGGCATCATCACGGGCAACAATGACATCGAGGAGTTCCTTCTCGCTTTCGGTGCACGGTTCAAGCTTCGGGAAGGTGAGGTCGACATGTTCCTTGGCATAAAAATCACGGTCAATGAGACGCAGGGGGGAGCTTCGCATGGATCAGTGTCACCTTGCGGAGTCCATTCTTGCAACTCGAGGTTTCACGGATTGCAAGCCTGCATTGACACCGTGGTTGGACAGCTACTCGCCGTCTGGTCATGTCATGGACACCTTGTTCCCATATCGCAGCGTTGTTGGGGAACTTCTCTGGCTCACTGGGTGCACTCGTCCTGACTTGTTGTTCACGGTGGCTCATCTTGCTCGTTTCATGTCCGATCCTCAAGCCAAACACATTGCTCACGCCAAGCATGTACTCCGCTACCTCAAGGGCACGGCATCGCTTGGCCTCGTCTATCATCGGGACCTTGGAACCGAGATTGTGCCGTACTCCGATGCCAATCACGCTGGTGACAAGTCATCCCGGGTTTCCGTCTCGGGCCACGTTGTCTAGATGGCGGGTGGAAGCACCGCGTGCAGCGGTGCTCCAGAACAATAGACAGGATCAAACAATAGTAATTCACTAGAACCTTGGGTCAGTGAGCTGGCGAAAGCCAAGGGAGGTTCTAGGTGCGCGCAAGCTATTCAACTAAGCCAAAAGTTCTATCGCCTTCTATTGTACCTCGGGCAAAGGCCTCAAGCCTTGCACCCTCCCCTCCATCCTCTTCTTCAACTCCCGACACCAAAGCGCCTCTGTCCCCACAAAGTTTTCACACGGTTCCATGGTGGCTTCGTGCTGCGGATAGCCCCCCCACCAAACATGATAGCGCTTCCCCCCCCCCTTGTTGTCTCCTCCAATATCTCTCGCACAACCCATTCTTCATGTTCATTGACTATGACTGGTTTGGGTCTGGCGGGTTCTCGATTTGGAAAGAGGTTGGGGTCGTTGGCTTGGTAAGGACGGAGCTTGCTTACGTGAAACATAGGATGTGATTGGTCGCCTTCGCTAAGCTGCAGTGTGTAGTTGGAGGTGGCAACATTTGCGGCAATAACCTTGTAGGGTCCCTCAAAGCGATCGAAGAGCTTGGCCGACTTGCGGTGTCCCGTTTTAAATCGAAGACGACGGTCACGGGTGTCCACCATGACGAAATCGCCCACCGCAATGTCCGGTTCTGGCCGTTGATGTCGGTTGATCTGCTCCGCTTGCCGCACCTTGGCTGCGCCCAATGCATCCCGGACCTCCGCCAACACCGCCTTCCGCTCGGCGATCAGGTCCTTTGCCGCAGGCACATTGGGCAAGTCAGGTCGATTGAGAGATGTTGGCAACAGGCTGGGTGAACAACCTAGGACCACCTCAAACGGCAATTTGTTCGTTGAGGCGTTGACGCTTGCATTGATCACAAACTCAATGTTGACCAGATGTCGGACCCAATTGTTCTGCTGCTTGTCGACCACGGCTCGCAAGGCTTGAATGGCGGTCTCGTTGGTCCGTTCGCTACGGCCGTCGGTTTCCGGGTGGAACAATGTAGACATGGCGAGTTGAGTGCCCATCAGATTGTGATAAGCGCGCCAGAAATGCGATGTAAATAGCTTATCCCGATCGGAGATTATCCTTGTTGGCGGTCCAAAGAAGCGGTGCCATCCCTCATGAAAACGTTCGACTATGTCCTTGCCGGTGTCCGCGGCCAGGCTAGGTATCAAGCGCGTGTAGCCCGATAAATGATCGGTGATCATGAGGAGCATGTCGAACCCCTGGCTCTTGGGCAGGGGGCCCACAAAATCGAGAGCCACCTCCTGCATCAGCCCATCCGGCACAGCCAACGCATGCGATACCCCCAACGCGCCCGTGGTTGTTGCTTTGTTACGTTGACATACATCACATGTTGAGACATAGGCATCGCATGATGTTCGCAGCCGCGGCTAGAAGAAAGTCCGAGACGCCTGATGGAAGGTCTTGCACGGGCTGAAGTGACCCAGCGCGTTGTGAGCGTCGTGTAAGATGTCCTCCCAAAGCTGTGGCACCGCAGGTACAACCATCCTACCCTCGAAATACAGCACCCCATCCACACAAGAGAACTCTGGCGACGAGTCGAGATTGCGCTTGACCTGCTGGCAAAAGGGATCGGAGTCATAGCCCTCCACAAGGCGGCCCCGCAGCTGTGTGTCGACGTCCATCTCCGAAACCGCCTGTACAGAATCAGCTAACCCTGCGGGAAAGAGTACCGGCTCATCGCGTCTGCCACGGTGTTCTCGCCTCCTGGAATGTAGGTGATGTCGAAATCGTAATTGGCTAGACGTTTGACCCAGCGGGCCTGATACTTTGATAGATTTTCCTGCATCTTGAGGTACTTCAGCGATTCGTGGTCAGAAAGGACATGGAAGTGGACACCCATCAAGTTGACTCACCACTGACGCAGGGCGTCCACGACCGCCAAAAGCTCCTGTTCATGGGTCGGGTAGTTGACCTCCGCATTGATGTACTGACAAGACCAATACACCACCGGGTGTGCCTTGCGCCAATCCTGCCCCTGAAGCAACACGGCGCCTATCCCAACGTTACTTGCGTCCGTCATAGCCCAGAGGGCCGCTGATGGTCGATCGGCTTGAGACATGGCAGCGAGGTGACGATGGCCTTTATGGCGTTGAAGTGTCGCTCTTGCTCGGCACCCCACATGAGTCGGACATTGGCGCTCTTCAACGTTAAATCCGCCAGAGGTTTGGTATGTTGGGCCAGACCATTGATGAACTTGCGCAAGTATTGAACGAGGCCCAGAAACCCCCGAAGCTCTGTGACAGTCCGCGGACGCGGCCACCCCATGATTCGCTCCACCTTCGACTGATCTGCTGCAATCCCGTTTCGCGAAATGACATGCCCCAAAAAGTCGCAAGACGTTCGAAAAAGTTCGGTCTTCTTTGGCAAACAATACAGATCGGCCCGCCGCAGCGCCTCGAGTACCTCCTTGATGTGGGTTTGATGATCCTCCATGGTATCCGAGAAGATAGTCATGTCGTCAAGGTAGGCGAAGCAGCTCTTGCCGATGAGACTAGACAGGGCCTCGTTGACCCAGCGTTGATGCGTCGCCGCGCGTTCAACAGGCCCATTGGCATGACGAACCACTGTCAGGAGTGGGTCCAAGCTTTACCACTAACCTAAGCTGACCTCAAAAAGGTACAATATCCACTCTGAAAGGAGTGGACATCTTGGTACTATGTATGGCCAACCCCCAGTGAAGCGAGCTAGGAATTGCAGGATTACTGGTTCATGACACCCACTCAAAGAGCCCCCAGGGGGTTGCCACCGCGGTCTTTGGTATGTCCTCCTCGGCCATCTTCGTCTGGAAAAAGCTGTTCGTCATATCGATCTTGGACCAGAAGCGCGCCCGAGTTGCGACGGCCAAAATCTCGTCCGGCAGGGGAAGCGGTGTGCGATCTGGTACCGTCGCTGCATTGAGGATCCGATAGTCGTTGACCCAACGTGGCATAATCGACGGGTCGGTGTCCATACCCTTCTTGGGAATGATGAAGGCCGGCAAGGAGTATTCCGACAATGATGGGCGAAGACGACCGGCCGCGAGGTGTTCATCCAGTAAGCGTCGCCACACCGCATGCCAGCGCATCGGAGTGCCGTAGGTTGGTTGCCGCGGAGTCTTCATACCAGGTTTCAGTGCGATACGATGGCGGACCTTTGACTCGTACTGTGAGACCGGCGGGATGTCTGCCGGAAATCGGTCCGAGAACTCCTTGCAAAATGCGACTTCAAGTGCTCGCAATTGCGACTCTTCCGCTTGCTGCTCTTCGAGATGAGCGAGACAGGCCCGAATGCTCGCCTGAACCGCACTCTCCGACCATTCCCCTTCTCCCCCGGTGCATCAGATCGATACGCTTGCCGGGTAGGGTTGGATCGGGGGCCAGCACTCGACGCCTTTTGCAGTCGACCAGGATATTGTGTCGCTTTAAGAACGGTCGCCCCAACACCACTTTCAACGACGTTAATGGCGCAATCTTCAGAACGACGTGCTGGGTAGACCATCGGCGGTTCAGGGTATGAAGTGGCACGCACACAAATTCAGTGACGGGATGCGAGACCCTGTGACTTTGGATTGCAACACTAACAGATGTGGGTACCTGAAGCTTCCTCCGTGTCAACCGTAGTTTCTCCACTTCCCTATCTGCGATGAAGGAAGCGGAAGCACCCGTGTCAACTAGAGCTCGCAAGGCAGGCCCATCCTCTGTTGTGAGCTTCACAGAAAGGGAAATGGGTTCGCACCTCTCGTCATCCGTGCCGTTGTCGTATTCGTCATCGCACAGGCAGTGTAGCTCTTCACCCTTGTCGTCAATTTCGTCTACGGCGTCAGATAGGGACGCAACTTGTTCTGGGGATACGGGACCTTGTTGCCAACCTGCTGGGACTTTACAAGCCGAAGTCGCCCAGGTAGTGCACGTGTTCTTGAAGTGGCCAGCATTGATCTTGCGACATTTGAAGCAGCCCTGATTGCTCCTGAGGAAAGCACGCTCACGGTCGGTCATTGGCGGCGCTCTGGTTTTGGAAGACAACGGTGGCAGCATAGACGGCGAGGTGGTAGTGCGCAGCGTAGGCGTGGAGCGGACGGTTCTCGCTGAGGCTTGAGCTGTCGCCTTCATGGAGGCGCGGGTGGCACTGATGACTTGCCAGAGTCGCCTAGCTTTTGCGTCGAACGTCTGGTAATCGAAGACTGCGGAGCTGGTGGTCGAGTCGGCTTTGACTATGGAGGCGTCGAGTTTGTCGGGCGACAATCCCGTCCCCTTGATCACCTCCGAGAGTTGGAGTCGCTGGGAGAGCTCCTCGTCCATGTGGAGCAGGAGCTGTTGAAGTAAATTACTCTTGCCTTAAATCCGCACTACGCGCGTCTCCACTTTATATTAGTCGCACGCGCGATTCGCGTCTTTGACTCCTCTTCTTCACTTGATTATGAACTCATTGGCTTGTCCTTGCCGCCAACTTGTTCAGCACATCGCTGTTCAGTTTCAATAGGTTACGAGCCCAACCGAGCGGCCAGCCAATTCGAGTCATCAAGACATGAGCACTCCTCTCATGGTCACAGGGGGTACAACCCCTATTGTCCTTGTCAAACCACGCAATGTTGACCCATCATGCCATCTGCGAAACGCTGGGGGTGAAAGGCACGAGATCGCTCTCGAGCCTCACTGATTCCGAGTTTGAACAGAAAAGATCAAACGGTGTAATCGCAGGCGAGGATAAACTACTCAAAAGACTAAGGTCAAGAGGTGCCCATGGCGCCACGCGCAGGGTGGCTTGAGGCGGTCGTGAGGCGCTAGTGGAGCCGCGCCTTACAGGGGGCTGGTCGCAATGGATCGACGACGTGCGAGGCGCCCTTGGCGGCGACTATTGGAACTGCACCCTCGCGACGCCCGTCCAATCACCCAACACGCGCACGGTTCTCGATCACGCCAATTTCCAAGCGGTCGCGCTGCTGATGCGTTCTGTTTCACCGGACATCCGAAAACACATAAAGGATGGTTACAACCACACTCCTGCGGAAGTCTTACAGATGATCAAGAAGGCGGCCGGTACCGGCACGGTGGCTGACATTCTCATCCGTCTCCAAGCGTTGCTCGACGTGGGACCCCCTCCCACCGGCATGGACACCTTCGCAAAGTACCAAGCGACGACCATTGAGCTATTTAACACACTCTCGGGACACGAGCTTACTTTCGAGCAGATTGTGTCGTTCCGCCTTGTCCACTTCGGCAAGAATCTGTACCGTGAATACTACACGCAAACACTTCGGCAAGGATTGGATAGGCTCCCGAGCCCGACGGAGGTCCTCCAGTCGCTCCACACGCAGGCGGATCAGATGCCAGCTCCCAAACCCGTCGCCATGGTGGCAAGCCCGATTGCGACAGCGGACAAGTCTACCGCGCCTCCTTTCTCCCCGTGCCACCACTGCGGAGGTCCGCACTGGAATCGCAAGTGCCCGGACAACAAGGCTGGGTCCAAGGGAAGAAGACGAAGGCTCCTTCAGCGCCTTCCGCCTCGCTTGTCACTGCGCCTAATATCTCGACGCTGGTTGACGGTCCTGTGCTTGGCTACCTCACAGCCACGATGTCCACCTTGGCCAGGCCCTCCATCATCCTGGACAGCGGGGCGACGCACCACATCGTCAATGATTGCGCATGTTTCACGTCCTTCCGCAAGTGCAAGCCAGCCCCGCTCGAAGGCATCACTGGTGAAGTTGTCAACTCCATTGAAGGCGTCGGCTCCGCAATCGTTCGTTCCTTTGACGGCAGCATCGGCCAACTCAACGACGCCTTGTTTGTGCCCACCGCTCCGGTCAACCTGTTCTCCGCCAGTTGTGCCAACATCGGGGGTTACGACATCCATCTGACTCGGGCCAAGGCAACGGTCTCCATCGCCGACACGGTGTGTCACACTGGCGAGCTCAAGAACGGACTTTACCACATGCAGGCCTCGCTCGTCGACGTCGCTGCTCTCGTTCATCAAGCGGGTGCGTTCCCGCGTGCGCTCGTGGCCGTTCCCATGTCGGTCTTGCACGGACGCTTCGCTCACCTCCACCCACGCGCCCTCCGACAGTTGATTTTGACTGAAGCTGTGTCGGGAGTCAGCATGGAGGTAGATTCAAACGAGGATTTGAAATGTGACACTTGCCAAGCTGGCAAAATTACGCATCACCCGTTCCCTGCCGTCCCATCGAATCGCTCTGCTCAGCCGCTTGAACGAGTCCACATGGACCTCCTCGCCTTCGACGGTGCCGTGTCATTAGGGGGTGCGAGATACGCTCTCGTCATCGTGGACGACCATTCTCGGTATTTGTGGGCGATTCCGATGTCACACAAGTCCGACACCTTTGCGGCCTTCAAATACTGGCTCGCGAAGGTGGAGCGCTCCACGTCACGCAAAGTCCTTGCTGTCCGCTCGGATAATGGGGGCGAATTCATATCGAACGAGTTCTCCAGATTCCTGGAGGAGCAAGGCATTACTCGTCAGCTCTCTATCCCTGACACGCCTCAACAGAATGGAGTCGCCGAACGTGCGAATCGTTCGATCACCAAGGGTGTCCGCTCAATGCTCCACCAGTCGGGCCTACCTCACGCTTTGTGGGCCGAGGCATTGGCAACGTACGTCTACGTCAAAAATCGCTCGCCGCACTCTGCAAACTCGGGCACCACGCCTCACCACGTTGGTACGGTTCCAAACCTTCAGCTGGCCATCTACGCGTGTTCGGCTGTCGAGCGTGGAAGGCCGCTACCACCGAGCCGCGCAGCAAGCTTGATCCGCGAGGCATCCCACTCGTCTTCGTTGGCTACAACCTCGAGTCCAAGGGGTACAGACTGCTGGACCCCAACACGAGACAGGTCTTCAAGTCCCGCAGCGTCACATTCTTTGAGGACAACTTCCCTGCTTGAGCAACAGGTATCCGAGCGCCCCCGCTTCCGGCCGCGGGGGACGACGACAGCGGGGTCGTCATTATTCCCCCGAGCACGTTGACCCACCGGCTGCCTTGCGTTTTGACGCCCCTGGCCCGGCCTGGCAGCCACCCGCAGGCCCACGTGCGCGCAATCCGCCGGCTCGGTACGGAGCCCTCACATCCTTGCGCTCGACGCCTTCTGCCTTTGCATTCTCACTCGGCGACGAGGTTGTTGCGCTGGTTTCCAATCTCGCGGAGGCAGGCATCAATATCTCGAAGGCGGACCGTCCTCTCTCCGAGCCCGAAGATCCTTTCACGCTTCCCACCAGCGATCCCAGTACTTGGAAGGAAGCCATGCGCCACCCTCATGCGGAAGGTTTGAAAGCTGGTGCCATCAAGGAGTTCCGCTCGATGAAGGATGACTTCAAGGTGTTCAGCGTAATCGACCTTGCCTCCGTTCCCAGGGTAGCCACTATCTTGCCGAGTCGCCACGTGTTTCGGACCAAATGCGATAAGGCGGGCAAAATGGTGTCGTTAAGAGCCGCATCGTAGCTCAGGGATGCGCACAGCGGGCAGGTGATTTTGACGAGACGTTTGCACCAACGGCAAAGTTCACCTCCATTCGCATTCTTGTTGCGCACGCAGCCTCCAGGGGCCACCACATCATACAAGCCGACGTGGACAAGGCCCACCTCCACGGCGTCCTGGAGGAAGAGATCTACATGCGCGTCCCCACTGGCATCGAAGGCTATGACGGCAAGTGCCTCCGTCTTCACCATTCCATCTACGGGCTCAAGCAAGCCGGTCAAGTCTGGAACGACACGATCAACACCACTCTAGCAAATCTCGGCTACCGCCGTCTTGCCTGCGATGAATGCATTTATAGGCGCGCCAACGTTTTGGGTGATCACTACATTGTGCTCTACGTAGACGACCTCCTCTTCTTTGGTCCCAACCTTGGGGAGATTGATCGAGTCCTGGATCAACTCGACACCCTTTATGGCGTAAAACGTCTCGGCCCGGCTGACTGGATTCTAGGGGTTCAGGTTGTCCGGCATAATGATGGCGGGATCACCCTCCTGCAGCGCCAATACCTTGTCAATGTTTTGGCTTGTTTCGGCATGTCCGATTGCAATCCCTGCAAATCGCCAATGGAGGCCAACCTCCAGTTGTTGCCCGAGATTGACCCCAATGAAGCCAACAACTCGACGTATCGTTCTATGATCGGCTCCCTCATGTATGCCGTTGTTGCCACCCGACCCGATCTTGCACATGCTGTGGGGTATCTCTCTCGGTTTGTTGGAAAAGCGGGGCAGCGCATCTCGAGGCCGTCAAATGCGTCCTTTGGTACATCAAAGGCTCGCTCAATCTGGGCATCCATTACATGGCTAACAACGAACCCTTGCTGGGATACGAGGGGTATTCTGACTCGGACTGGGGATCCGACGTGAACACGTCAAGGTCAACGATGGGCTACTTGTTCAAACTGGCTGGTGGCGCGATATTGTAGTAGAAGTCAATGTGACCGTGCACCAGTCCGCCCGCCATGGCTCCCATTTTTTTTTTTTGACTGGGGCTCATAAATTGCAATCCTTCGGGTTGGCTGGGACCGCTACAAAAAGAGCCAAAGGAGGTTATAAAGCCACGACGGCAAGCAGTTGGGTGAAAGTCAAACCCCTGCGCGCAAAGAGCGCTGCGCAGATCAAAACCCGCCGAGCACCTAACGCGAACTAATGTGTGGTTTTTTTTTTTTGTATGAAACTCATCGCTAATTTGCAAGACGAGAAAACCCCCTACGGAACTAAAGGAGATGCTACCCAGCATGCACGATGATGACCACAACCGCCGCTTGATGCGTTGTAACTAGCAGAACAGATCAACCCGATACATCCGAGTTCAAGTCCCCCCCACCCACGGTTGCTCCCTCCCAGAGACGAATGAAAGGAAGGTTGAAGATTATACACAAGGAATCGGGAAAAGATGGATGAGTCGTTGGTGATGGTACATGTGTTGTACAGGCGAATCCGATTATAGTCGTACAGTTGAACCTTCTTCGATCTTTTGACTTCAGCCCCCCCTGAGACCGCCATACTCCTTGAAGCCCCTTAATTCTTTGAGACGCGTCGAACAAGGCCTCCGATGGCACAAACATCCCGCTCAATCCAAATGATTCACGTGGTCCAAAGGGGAATGTAACCCCCTGCGACCGCAGCAATCACATACCCCTTGTACCCGTCTGCGCTGGATCTCCACCGCGGATTCCAAACCCCTTTTCGGTTACCAAAGTCGGCCCCCCTCGCGACCGCACGACCCCAGATCACCCCCATTCCAATGACTGCAACTGCGAAACAGGCCTACTTCGCACAAAAACACACAATCCAGAGATTTCCGGGGAAAGTCACGGAGCATGTGACAGTCCATTGGACACGCCTCGGTCGGGTGCAGCGCGGGCGGGTGGCCGTCAACACCGGCGCGCGGCTGGAGACAAGGGCGGGGTATACCTTCCGCAGGGGCCTCGCTTCCCTGCGGCGTACTCCCAATCTCGGAACGCACACTCGAGTCCCCTTGTACGTGCAGGTGGTTCCCAATCACCGCAGATACTGGGGAAAGAAGGAGCATGAGGCCCACGACGGTGATGTCATTGGGTGGGACCTCGCTCGAGTGTGGATGTGTATGGCGGTTCGGTACCCGAGTCACCCGCCGCGGGGCCGCGACTCCGAGCGAGCAGCAAAGCAAGGAGAGGCGAGCCACGCAGGCAGTTTGTGCCGGCCTTGAACAGGAGATCACGGGGTCGCTCGACCGAAAGAGAAGACAGACCCGGCCCTTGAGAGGAGTGGAAAACTCACGATATAGTCCAGGAGAGGGCCAAGGGGATCCGTTTTCGCTGTGTGTCATCGTGATGTGGCAGAAGCTCGAACCAAGGGCGACAATGCCCGCCGGCGCAAAGAACCCGAGGCTCCTGGGGAGTACGGAAGCCTATGAGGAGGAATGGCAAAAAGAGCGAGAGAAAACAGGTTCAGTATTCTGGCGTGTTTGGGAGACATTTTGGAGATTGAGAAGGAGGGAAAAGGGACTTGTGATTTTTTGGGGGTTTGGTTTTTGCTTGGATAGGGAGGGAGGGACATCTACTTCATCGCGCCAATCTGAGCTCCAACCTCTCCTTCAGTCCCGCCATCTCCTTGTCCATGCTCGACATCGCTCTGGCGTGGCGATGGAGATCCCAGCGTCGGTTGCTGAGAGTGTCGAGCGCCAGCGCAATGAAGGCGCGGATTGGACGCTTTTTCGACGTCGGAAGGCGAGCGCGCAGTCGAGGGAGGCCGTGCTCGATCTGAAGTGCCGTGTAGTCGAGGTCGAGGATCGACACGACCCCCAGCGCGTCGCAGATAATGGACCTAGCTGCTTGCCAAAATTGAGAAGAGTCAGGGCAATCATGCCAAAAGTGAGTAAAGTCATCCTCCACCCCTGCCAGGCTGCATGCCTGCACAAGGCAGCAGGCCGAGTCGCCATGCCGCTGCACAAACTGGCGCTTCCGCGTTGGCGTGAAGTGGTACGCCAGCTTGAAGTGCACCTCGCGCTCGCGGGCCGTGGCGGGCCCGGTGTGGAACCACCCCCAGAAGAGTCGCCTTTCTTTGGGTGTGGCGAGTGATCCAGGGCGTTGTGTGTCGTCGAAACGTCGATGGTTGATGACGCGTCGAAGTCGCGCAATGGTGTAAGGTCTGTCCAAGCTCAACATTCTCCACTGATTAGCAAGCAAGGGGGCGGAGGGGAGAGGAAGTCTTTGATCAGGCATGCCGACCGGAGTCGCTCTGGGCAAGATGTGCTCGAGGGGACCGCCGGCCGGGCTCCAGGTGCTCCAACGACACGAATGACGGGTGGTCGACGTGCGAGGACGGGAACAGGAGGCGGAAGCGGCGGGATGAAGCGATCGCCTGCGACCTGGATCCACGCCTGGACTTGATCGCGCTTCCATTGCCACAGGTTGGACAGCTCCGAGCCGTCGCCTTGGGGATGCTTCTCAGGGGTCCAGGGCACCGTTGGAGCTGCGGGTATTCGGCTCGCGCATAGATGTCAGCGATGGTGCGTTCGAAACTGAAAAGCTTCGCCAAACGCTTATCCTGCTCCGAGAACACCCGCGAGTCATGCAGACCAGGTTGGAGGGGAGAAAGAGAGAGAAAATTGGAGACCGAAAGTTTGGCAGGATCGACGACGGCAGGGTAGCGTTCAGCGACCGAGAGCACCGCTCGCCAGCGGGGATGTAGCTCCCGGGTGCGTCGGCGTTCCTCCACGTCCACAGATCCGTAGCAAAGTCAAAGGTTGGAAGCGCTCGCCGGATGGAACTCCGAGCCAGCTCGCCCCAAATCGCAGTTGACCCGCCGGCCAGCACGTCCCAAATCCGTACCGAGACTGAATCCACCACATCTTGGATGCTCACGACGCTGAGACCACCTCGCGCCCGTGCCGTGAAGACGACCGATTGCTTGTAGTCGCTGCGCCGCGGGCCTCCCTTCACAAAGTCAGCAAGCTTGCGCTCGATCGACTTGATCACGTCGGATGGCGGGATGTCGGCGGAGAGAGAGTGCAGCACCTTGGAGATGCCGTAGCGGTTAAGATAGAAAGCCCGGGTATGGTGCGTCATCCATCGGTCGCGCACCGATAGAATCACTCGATCAACCCTTCGCTCAAGATCATGGAATCCCAGCCTGTTGTTGCCGTCAGGCGCAAACTGGAGACCGATCCAGGGAAGAGACTCGTCCGGTGCCACGAACGACAGTTTGGACAAGTCCGCGCGATCCCACAACGTCGCGCCCAATGGCATCACCACAGTTTTGTCGGTGTTTAGACGTCCGTTCGTCGCGAGTCGCCAATCCCGAGCTAACGCCTCGAGCGAAGCAATAGCTTCCGGCCCAGCAACAGCGACGACGGCGTCATCCGCGAACGCCAAATTGGTGATGCATCGAGTCTGCGGACGATGAGCCAGCTCCGGAAGAGTGATAGTCAGCGCAATGTTGCGTCGACTGAGAGAATCAAGGAAGGGTTGGAATACCACATCCCAGACAGAAGAAGAGAGAGGATCGCCCTGGCCAAGACCGCACAGGAGTCGCACCGTCTCGGTGAGGAAACCGTTGACAATGTACCGCGCTGTGGACGTCTCGCCGTTGTAGAGCATCCGCAAGACGCGCTGGAAAGGTTCCGGCGCGCCGAGAGCCTCAAACACCGCAAAGACCCAATCGTGCTCGACCATGTCGTAAGCCGAGCTCTGATCCAGGGAGAGGAGCGCTGCTGTCGGGAACTCTGCCCCACGACCCCTAATCTCATCGATCAGGAGCCGCAGATGCAAAGCCGCGTCCGCTGGTCTTCGCCCCTTGACGAACCCATGCTGTCCGGCCGGAAGAACATCGGGGAGGATCCGGTTCAGACGAGCCACGTAGACCTTGGTGAAGATCTTGTAGTCGCATTCCCGCAAGGTGATCGGACGATACGATTTGAGGTCGCACCGCGCTGCACCAGGTTTGTTGTGTTTGAACAAGAGGCGCACATTGGCCTGGCTCTGTTGTGGAGTAAGGGAGCCTCGAGTAATCAGCTCGTTGTAGGCTCGAGTCAAGAGAGGGGCCCAAAGCAGGGGGCAGGCTCGATACATCTCATAGGGGACCCCTGAAGGACCCGGAGATCGACCTTCGTGCGTGGTTCGAATCGCTGCGAGCACCTCGGCCTCGCTGATGGGCTCGGCCAGAATGTCGACGTGCGAATTCGAGAACCGCCGAAGGAAGCGAGCGTCGGAAAGCGGGTCGTCACAAGGTCTTGCTGATCTGATGGGTCCCAAGAGCTCATCCCGCATCGTCACGACCTGTTCCGGATCCTTCGCTTCGACAAGGTAGTGCTGCTGGAAATGAGAATGGGTGTGCTCGAGCGTGCGCTCCATGTCAGTGGTGAGCTCGCCATCAGCGAGCCGGATACTCTGAAACTTCACATCGCGGGACCGAGCAGCCAGTTTGGCATGTACCGGACGACTGAGACGTTCCTCGGATGCAATCTCGGGAACGTGCGCCCTGATCCGGGACTGCCTTGCTCGCTCGTTCACAAGCTTGGAGAGAGCGTCGTGGGTGTTCGTCCAGTCGATAATATCGAAGGGGCTCAGCACCCGAGGAGACTCAATGTCCTGCAGTCGAGATACCAGCATCATCTCGAGGGCGTTGCGCTCCCGAAACAGACGCCGAGACAGCTCGAGAGCTTGGACCCGAGACTCCGAGAGTACGCGCTGAAGGTCCGCGACCGGATCCCCAGACGGCGCCTGCTCAAGGAGAGGAGTGACGAACTCCTTAAACTCGGCGTGTTTGAAGGTCGACGAGTTGATGCGGGTCAGAAAATGCGCCGCCTGGGGAAGGCAGAGCTCCTCTTCGACCTCGGCACCACTTGCGCGCAGCCTAAATGTGACCATAACCGGTCGATGATCCGACATGGGTCGAGAGATATTGTACAGAGTAGAAGCAGAAACGATCCGTCGCTCGTGTCGCCGCTGCACCAGAACAAAGTCGATGCGCGCGCGCGAAATGAGCTGGCCATCCTTGCTGAGATGCGGGCGCGTGGTCGCCGGCGACAGTGGGTGCATGAGCCGAATGGCATCCGTGTACGCCCCGTCGAGCCGAGACATAAGCACAGGCCAGTGGTGGGTGTTCGGGCGGTCCACCTGTTGCGCTCGATCCACCGCGGGAATAGGGCAGTCGTTCAGATCGCCCGCGATGAACCGAATGTGAGAGGAGACGGTCGCCCGAAAGTGAAGGGAGGTGAAGAAGAGGAGGCGCTCGGCGGGTTGAACCGGAGCGTAGATATTGTTGAGTTCGACGACGTCCGTCGAACCCCGCACATCGAAGGTGGTCACGAGTAAGCGCCCGCCAAGAGACTGACGCGTGCGACGATGACCACCGAGAAGAGGAGAAGAGCTTGGAATCAAAGTGAGGCAGTGTTGAGAAAAGTAGGCCTCGCCCTGGTGGTACTGGGCGTACTCGTGGCGTATGTGAGATTGTCGTGCTTTAGGAACATTATGTTCCTGGAGAAGGATAGCAGAAGGGGGAGGTGTGAGCGAAGTGAGATACGAAAGAAGCAGACGACGTCGTTCAGGGGTATTGAAGCCCCTGTTGACGTTCCAGGTCATGATGATGAACTCAATCATTACGATCGCGCCTTCGTTGCAGCAGCAGCTCCCTTGATGGACAACATAGGTCCGAATGTGGGTGGCGGAGAGGGTCCGCAGCAGTCGATTCGTTCCAGTCCGATGTGCGCGCAACGCTGGTGAGACGCTGGATACGCTCGGACCGGCGAAGACCCTGGGAAGTTCCTTCTTCCACCTCCTGCTTGGGCTCGGGCTCGGGATCACACACTGGACCTGGAGACGGCGAAGGCATCCAACCGGTCACAGACGGGGTGCGGTCCAACTCGGTGATCTCATCGTACAGACCGGCATCCTGTTTGCGTTCGCGATCCGACACACGATTCATCCAGTCGTCAGGAAGGCCGTCCATATCAAGCTGATGGTGACTGGCCGATCGGAACCGCGTCAGCTCAGGGGTCGTCGAGACAACCTCAGGCATAGACCCCGTCTCGGCCGACTGCGATTCCCCTTCTTCCGCGTCACTCGTCTCCGTGTGTTCCTCCTGGTTCCCCTCCGTTCCGCGGTCCTGCAGATCCGACAGATCCGAAGGCTCCAACGGCGGCACCTCCTGCTGTGGTTCCAGCTGTGCCTCGACTACGCTCATCGCGTCCTCGTCGTCCTCGAGAGCCTGAGCGGGCTCCCCCTGCGCCTCTTCGGCCACGTCGCCGGCCAGACTTGCGAATGGGTTCGCGGCGACGATGAAACCACGAGGGCGGATGCTGTGGGTGTAGAGCTTTGTGAACGAGTGGGTAGACTCGTGGTGAGTTGTTAGTGGCCCTTGTGGGAGATGCGTTCTTCTTTGAACGCTTGGACGCGACAGGGGACATTGGGGGAGAGGGAGAGGCTACATCACCTCTGCGTTGTTTTTGGGGGTCGAGGTTTGCTCGATGCTGCTTTGGGGCTCGGCCTGGGGCCTTTGGTTGTTGTTATTTTTCTGGGCGGCCTGCTGACGCTGGACCGGCTTTTGAACGCAGTTGTCGGAGTGGCCTACAAAACCGCATCGGCGGCAGGAGGCTTCGGCCTCGTAGTCGTGGCGAAGGGGGTGAGAGTTGCGAGTCGTCCTCGAAGGTCGATCCTCGTCGGTAGAACCTGTCGAAGTTGAGCACCGTTGTTTTTGAACAGATCGTCGTCGTCGAACTGGACGATGGCCGCGTAGTTTCCTCGAGCAACGAGATACGAGCCTTGAACGACTGTTAGAGGCTGCTGGAGTTGGAGCAAGTCGCATTTGTGGCCGTCCCCGGTAAGCTTGGCGACGACGCCTTGCAGTTTGCTCCAGAGGTCGTCACTCGTGTATTCAGCCTCAGGACTGATGATGAAACGCAGTTCGACGACGTTCTTGACGAACGCCAAGCGCTTGCGGACTTGGGCAAAGGAACGTTTCCACTCGATCTTGGTCGCCGCGTCGTGGACTTGGTCGAGCGCCGCTGCGCTAGCGCAGCGCACCACGAACTTGAACCGGGTGTTGCCGTTTTGGATGATCGACTCCGGTGCGACTCCATGGATGACTGGAGCGTATTTCTGGAGCTCGGGGGGAGGACAACTCCTGCGGGCAGGTTAAAACACAACGACGTGTCGGGCGACAGGGTACGGAGCACCTTCGAGTACAACTCGGACTTCTCGCGTTCAGTGGCCACACCGGTGTGTTCGAACGTGACTTCAAGAACGGCACCAGACGTGTCGGCGATTGGTTTCGTTGCATTGAGTGCGCTAAAGCGCAGGGAGGTGGCCCGGTCCTTGCCGAAGCGGAGTGCTTCTTTGAGCACAAGGATGCGGGTGCCCTGGCGTGTGCCATCTTCGACACTGATCATCTTCAGGATCCTCGCGACATCCTCCTTCCTCTTCTTCTCTTCATCACGCTTTTCCTGGTACAGCGCTAGGCCGGGGTTCCCTGGTCCCTCGGCGGCATCGGCCTCCGCCCCCGCGTCACCACGTGGTTGCCCCGTCGCTGCCGGCTCCGGAGGGCCGCGGCCCGGATCAGGCGGTGCCTGGTCGGACATTGGGTCGATAGCTGATGTAGCGGTTGATGTATTCGATGTATTGACGTTTGCCGAGGTAGGGTAGTGCGATAAAGATGAAAGATGAAAGATGAAAAATGAAAGATGAAAGATGAAAGATGAAAGATGAAAGATGAAAGATGAAAGATGAAAGATGAAAGATGAAAGATGAAAGATGAAAGATGAAAGATGAAAGATGAAAGATGATAGAACCACCGCCGGTATGACTCGGGTGCACCGTCATATCGATCTATTCCCACTGGTTGAGTAGCTCAGCGGTCAGAGCAACTCTGATTAATAGAGTGGACCTGAGTTCAATTCTCAGTTCGGCCAAACTTTCTTTTGTTTTTCAATTATCGTGGTCATCCCGTCTCCAACCCCGAGTGGCGTGTTCGTCTACGGAAGCCGAGTATCTGGGTCTTTCGCACGCTGCCAAGGAGGCAGTCTTCCTTCGCTCGCTCCTCACCGAGCTCGGCCTTGACACATCGTCGCCCCTTCGTCTGCTTGGAGACAATCAAGGCGCTATTGCGCTCACCCAGAACCCGGTCTTCCATGCTCGCACCAAACACCTTCGCATGTTGGAGCACTTTGTTCGGGAGCACGTTCGAAATGGAGAGATCTCGGTCACCTACATCCCTACCCATGACCCCTACCCATGACATGGTGGCCAATATCTTTACCAAGCCGCTGCCTCGAGCGATTTTCCAGCGTCATTGCGACGCTATTGGCCTTCGGCGAATTTCAGGCCAAGAGCAAGGGGGAGTGTTGAAGTAAATTACTCTTGCCTTAAATCCGCACTACGCCCGTATCCACCTTATATTAGTTGCGCGCGCGATTCGCATCTTTGTCTCCTCTTCTTCACTTGATTACAAACTCATTGGCTTGTCCCTGCCGCCAACTCGTTCAGCACATCGCTGTTCAGTTTCAATAGGAGCATGCGGACCAGTTGGATGTTGCTGACAAGACTGACGCCCAGTTCCAGTTGCAGATCGCGAGCGGCCATTGAAAATTCTCGGTAATCACCCGTCTGTCGCAAGTTGTCGAGGCATCGATAGTGTTGCCACATGTAATTGAACGGCAACGCGCAAAGTGTCAAATCACGTTGGAATACACCATACTTCTTGTTGACATGTGACGCGGCATCACTGGAATACCACACCTTCAGCTCTGGGTCAAGGAGCAGCTGGCCAATTATATCAATCTCGTCAATCACGTCAATGACGAATAACTTGATCGACGTTCCGACCTGCTTCATGGGACTTTCGGATATGCGCACATTCAGAATGGAGACGTGGCCAACGCGTACGACCTTCAAGCATACAATGCGCATCAAGCATTGTTACCTCCGGTCGATGTAAACCTTTCTTTGCCCGCTGAAGCGTCTGAGGAGGCCTTCGCCACAGGGTTTTCCGCCCAGATGTATCGAGCGCTTGCTCGACTAGTTCCTCATCTCGGCCTCACGCTTCACAATCCTTGGTGCACACCAGAGCCAATCGAACAACTGGATGTTCGAAAACCCGACATTACTTTGTTTCAGATGATGGACGAATCCGATACATCCACCGCAGATGTAGCGAAAGTCATCAGCCGTCTGCAAATGCAACTCGGACTCTCGGAGAAAGAATACACCGACTCTCTACGGATACTCAAATGTGATGGCGGGACCTCAATGCTTGTCGAGTCACTTCGTAGAAACCGGTTTCCGTTTCGACGACTGTACGATACTAGGGACTACAATCACAGTTCCAGGCGTGGCTCATTTGCAATGGTGCATTGGGGTAGCAATCTACCGACGATACTTTGGGGATCCGTTGGAAGGATCAAAATATCGAGGGTCGCTTTTCATCACCGCTAATCTACTTGGCCGCAAAGGACTGGACCCCCAAAAAATCAAGGACTACAACCAGATGGAAAGGCTGCTTCGAGGCACCGCTCAACTGGAGCTGTTGAGCTGTCCGACTCTCTGAACTCAATCGATGGAGACCGACAAGGTGTGCCCTTGACAGGCGTCGACGTTTGTACGGGCATGATGGATTATGAGGGAGGTAGCGACGTCGTGGACTGGCGTTGTGGACCGAAGGTGAGACCGGTGAGGCGCGGCTGGCTGATTCACGTCGGCGCGAAGAACGGTCCCTCTGGGTCCGTGCGCGAGCCAGCTCCAAGTCGAAAATAACGACTTCTCACCGCTGTAGCTCAATGAGTAGGCTTTGCAAGAGTCTTCCCTCGGGTACATGCTCGAAGGAATAGCATAAGAATGAAACAGATTGTACAGGTTGATTTTATTTGCCATGCTACAGCAAGGTGGTACTTTTCTGAGCCAAATTTCGATAGGCAACTCAGCCAAACGCGCCGATAAGTCCCAAGCTCCTCCACAGCCGCTCCGCAACCGATGACTTGATTGTTCAGGCTAATCAGAGGTCGCAATTGACAGCATCCACAGCGGATTAGCGGCATGATTCGAGATCGTGGACCCGAGGTGAGCCCGGAATATTTTCGAATTGGTAACACGGGAGGCAGTCACCTAAATGGCACCCTTCCAATCTGATCCCCCTAGGTACTTGCTCAGGTAATTGAGTCAGGTACCAGAAGGCCTACAGGACTGCTTCATTGGGTCCAAAATTCAGTCTTTTTCGATTTTCATTCCTGATTCTAATTTGAATAAGGCTTTTCTTAATAGTGCTTTTAGTAGGGGGTACTCCCTGCCGAGATAGATCCTGTAAGGCTTTCTGATGCTTTCACTGTATGCTCTCAAAGGGATAAAGTGGTGCTATAAATGTAGTATATGATAACGCGAGATTGAACCCGCAAGCAAAGCCTGGTACCTGCACTCCTAAAGGTCTGCACGTGATTCCCAGGTCGTCACGCGCCTGGTTTACAGACGGGGGACCCTCCCGCCTGAGACCATACTCCCTCAAGGTCCTGGATATCCCGCGCTCCGCCTGCGTTTGAGCAAACTCGCGGGAAAATCCCGCAGAAAGGGCTTGCGCGTGTAGCCAGATAGCGCGAGTGGCGCACGGCGGCGCAAGGCCCAGCTGCAGCAGTCGCGCGGGCTTCGCAGCCAGTCGCAGCCTGTCGCAGCCGTAGCACCAGGTTCAGCTGAGCTTCGGCGCTCGGGCTTGGGTCCCTACCCGCCCGTACCCTTCACTGTTCACGTCGGCACAATGTCGACAACGCAACCTGCAACCAAGAAACACAGAAAGACCAAGTCTCAAACTACTCCGCAGGCAACGGGGGAGCCATCGCAGCCCATCGCATCGACCTCCACTTCCGCCTCCGCCCCTGCCGACGATCCCCGATTCGCAGCCCTGTTCCCCGCTGATGACGACGACGAAGACAGAGACCCCAGCAATAACCTCACACCCCGTTCCCCCTCCCCCAACTCTTTCCCTAAACAAGCCCCCCTCCCCTCGCATCTCCTCCCTAAATCCGCCTCCGATTCGAATCGTCCCAGCCCAGGCTTGATCTACCTCTCGCGTATACCCCCGGGCATGGGGCCCAGTAAAGTCAAGCACGTGTTGAGCAATTATGGGAACGTAGGCAGAATTTATTTGGTCAAGATTGGTCAGTTGTCGAGGAGGATTTTTTGACTCTCCAGCAAGTACGGGAGAGGGGCAAAGGAAGAAGATTCTGATTCGTCAATCAATCCGAATGCGAATGTAGATTCTCAACAAGCCCAACCTTCTTCCACACAGAAACGCCAAAACAAACATGGTAACGGCCACGAGAAGCATCAATCGCATCGCTTCAAAGAAGGTTGGGTCGAGTTTGAGGACAAGCGGGTCGCTCGATCCGTCGCCGAGATGTTGAATGCCAATACCATAGGTGCGTAACAAGTCACGCCGAGTCGAGTGTGGTACGTGCTTTGTTTTGACAACGGAATATTCGACGACGACTGCAGGAGGCAAGAAGGGGACGCCCTGGCGCGACGATGTGTGGACGATGAAGTACCTGCCCAGATACAGGTGGGACATGTTGTCCGAACAAGTCGGTGCGTGCGCTCTCTTATCCTACAAATCAGAGCCCCTTGCTCACCTCGCCACTCTCGATTTCCTTCTCTTCAGCCCTCGAACGAGCAACTCAAACCTCATTTCTGCGCTTCCACCTACAACATTCCAAGACGGAACAAGAAGCCTACCTCGACGCGGTCGAGAAGGCGCGCGTGGGCCAAAAGATCAAGGAGAAACGACAGATGCAGGGGTCATTAGAGGAGAAGGAGGAAGTCGCCGGAAAGAAGAGGAAAGGAGAGGGCGAGGGGGACGTTTCATCTGGATCTGGACCTGCATCTATGGTGGGGGAAGGGGAGGAGGGACGCAAGCGGTTGTATCGACAACGCCAGCTCGTTGACGTCGCGGACAAGGTCAAGGGTCACAGCAAGGGTGTTGGGCAAGGTGGCAAGGGGACCCAGGGTGACTTGGACGATGTGTTGAACAAGCTTTTCTGAGCCTCACGGTGGGAGGAGGAGAGGCGTGTACGGCTCCTCGAGGGTCCCGAAGCCTTGGCCCAACTTTCCCTGATTCCCTTTTAAGAACCACCCCTTTTCTTCTGTCGTTTTTTGTCCTCTGCAGTGTCTGGAATGGTGAATTGGCAAATGCGCATTGGCTTCGATTCGTTTGCGGACGAGACGACGAGGCTATCAAGATGAACCAAAAAGATGGCCAAGAATGTACCGAAGAAGAGATGTGCCAGAAGTCGTCGGAGAATAGGAGCAAGGGCCGCGAGAGTTCGAACCTGAGGATGAAGTTGAGAAAGAGTCGAGCGCCATCCATCCATTCGCGGCTCAACTCCGAGAGCGACCCTCGTGTTGGGGTGACCTTGCTAAGGTGGGGTAGGCAGTCAAATTGGAGACGAAAATAAGAGGTGATTGATAGGTTCGAAAGGTATGGTACGGGACTCTTAGGATGTGGTCGGGCGAGCGAACGGCGCTTCCGGTGCCGAGACCGGGGCCATCAGCAACTTTGCCACTCGCGCTTTAGTGAAATTTAGTGAAATTTAGCACACTTTAGTGCCAAAAGCGCACTTTTAGTGAAATTTAGTGCACTTTCTATAATCTCCGGTGGGTCACTAAATGTCACTTAAAAGGCACTTAAGTTAAGTGCACGTAAGTGCACTTTGTGCCATTTAGTGCACTTTGTACCATTTAGTGGCTTCCGTGCCATTTAGTGCACTTATAGTGCTTTTGCAACAACAACCTGATTTCAGTGCTATTATGTGTATAAGCGCGCTTGAGCGATCGATGCCTGGTAGTACTGGTACGTGCTTGCATTCCACTCATGATCACAGTGCTAAGTACTAGGCTACTGCCAGCCAAACAATCTATTCTGAGTCCTCTTACGTATCATTTGGCACCAACTGTGCCCTGTGCCTAAGTACCAGGCCTGCCTCGAGCGAGTCTTTGGCCACTGCTTCGCCACCTGAAAACGGAAGCATAACCCCCCCCCCCCGGGGAAACAACTCGTGTATGTCGCAACAACTGGTGATTGAGACTCACCTGAGAACTCCGCAATTGGGGCATCACCTTTTCAAGAGACACACGCGCCTATTGATGGGACCAGTAGACTAACGTTAGGTCGAATGTTACAGGGATGAAAACGATATCCGCGGAAAATCTCTCGACTCACCGCACCTTTAAGCGTAAGATACTAGACCAAAAGCCAGGGGTTGGTTGTCCGGCTGCGCCGCATTGAGAGAAGCCACCTTTTGGCTCTTGGCGCAAGCTGCGAACACGGCGACGAGATCGTTCAACAGTGAGTTTGACAGATCGCCTGACTTCCGGCCGAACTGGAAATCTCGCTGCAGTAATGCAAATACTTACTAGCCATTTCCTGCTCTGGACAACAGTATAACCTCTTCAAGATCACCCTAAAAGTGTGGCCACAGCGGAGTTCCAAGAACCCCTCCGAAGATGGTCAGCGTTGTCAAGATGTGACGTGCGCCTCAGTCTGCTTCGTGTTCGGTTGACCGCGCTTTGGTCCCGCCGGTCGCTGGCGGTGTCTTTGCCGGCGGCTTGTAACGCTTCAGCCATACCTTTCAATGACTGTGCCATACGGTCAACTCACTCGGAGATAGCCAGGGGCAGAATGAAAGGTAATGGTGGAGGCAAGAGGGAACAAGGGATGGGGATCCCGAGCGGTGGCAGTGAGTGGGAGGAAGGAAAAGGAGGCTCGCGACGGCGCGTGGACTTGGTAAACAACACGCGGCCGTGGCCTAATGCGAGTCACTTGGCCGTGACGGCGCTTGCGCCCACGTCCTGGGTCGAGTTCATTTCTGAAAATCACGCGTTTTCTGTTCTTGCGGTTTAGTGTCGGTTTAGGCATTTTGAAATGAACGCCCTGCGCGCGCGTCCAATTTAGCTTGCCTCTGATCAAAGTTGATGGATGCATCTCAAGAGGCACTTCTCACCGCGTCAATCCGCGCTCACTCGAACTATCGTTCTCAACTCCTCACGATGGTCCGCAAAAGCGCTATTCAATGGCAACGTGATGATGGTCGCGTCGAGATCGAAGAAACGGAGAGGGATCTTCAAGAACTTTTATCCCTCAACCAATCCATTCTGCTGGAGATTGATACGGGGATGGAGTCCGACTTGTTGTCGCACGCGATGGACACGGACTCCGACGCGTCGTTGCCTCCAGCCTCTTTCTCACCGTCGGAAGACCTGCGATCCGCCAATGTTACCAACGGCACAGCAAATGGCTCCTCTATCCCGGAAACTCCACTGTTTGATCCTTGGCTTTGCCAATTCTGCCCCGAATCATTCGAAGTGTCCGACGACCGGTCTGACGTTCTTGACAGGCTGAGGACGTTCCGCACCGATCACTTTCGCATGAACTACCGCTAATACAGGCTCTTTGGGACCACCTGGAGATGTTGCTCCGCAAATAAGAAGAACTCGCGGGACAACGCTACGCGAATCGGGCAAAGAACTACGCCGGCAGAGGACCCGGCCACGGGCTGATGAGGTGTTTGGATGTGGAGCGGGGTCATTGATCGTCTCGAGGTTGGCGGGAGACGTGAGACCTTGACCGGTTTCACCCAGCTGTTCACGAGGGTTCCTGTACTTTGCTTTCTCTCTGCAGCGGGTGTTCGACTATATCAGCTCTTGCCGGATCAGACGTCTGATTCAAGCTGGAGAATTGCCGTTTCCACCATCCTATTGCGCGTTCGATAATAATCCTCTTCACAGGCCGGCCCGAGGTGTGGGCCTTCGCGTCGGGGCTAAAGAAATGCGCCATGTTCGGGCGCTCGCTGTACACCCCTTCCATCATCTACAATAGGTCAAACGAGAAGTAAGACGCGTACCGAGAGATCGACGTCGGATGCATGCGAGTTGGCAACTCAAGACTTTACCTCAAACAACGCGTTGTCGCGCTTCTTGTTGTAGGTGGGGTTGCGCTTTCCTTTTTCGGTCGCCGGAGCGTGTTTAGTTAGGGTGACCGCGATAATGTTGTTGCTTGAGAAACTCGAAGTAGAGCGGCGCGTCGGAATCTAACCTTGCGGGAAAGTTTTCCGATTTCGACGACTTCGTCAATAGGGTCGGGGAAGACGTTTTGGCCGGCGGAGTCGTTTTGGTCCGCTTCGAGGTTTGCGACGAGCTCAGACTCTGTCGCTTCTCAGACCCCTTGCGAACCTTGGCCTTGGCTTCGGAGGTTCGCATGAGCATTTACACGTTGCCAGTTTCCGTCAGCTCTTTGCTTGATACACGCCAGTACGATGACCGATACATACTTTTGACGGGGTAAGGGGCGCCCTCCGAGGATGAGGACGACGAGGGGGCCTGTTGCTTTGACGCGCCGGGACGGGCCGTTGCCTCGCTTGCAGTATATTCGAGGGTACCCGTTCTGGGAGCAGTTGTAGAGCGGCAAGACGTGAGTTTAAGTGCCCACCCTCCCAGGTGCAGAATCACAGCAAAGCGAGCTCACACTTGGTCGGCTGCGAACGACGTGTGGACGACGTCGCGTCGGGTCGCGTCCGCTTTGCTTTCAGATGGGTATCGCGTCGCGATCTTGGAGGCGAAGGTGATGAAGAATCAGCAACGCTAGACGATCGAGTGCGCATCCTAGGTTAAGAATGGGCCTTCCGTGAACGAAGAAAATGTTCCAATAGTGCAAAAGTGAAGTGTGGTGAAATGCTGAGGGGTGGTTGTTCGAGCTCAAGAACAGTCGGGCGCGTCGACGCGCGAGACGGTCTTCCCACTGCTGGGAATCAGCACCTATCAGCACCGAACGTGAACCAGAAACAACGCGCCAGCATATACACAAGTCCACTTTTTTCTAAATAAATGCAATGTAAGATGGGAATAACATTCTCAGTTGGTCTAGGATGCATGAGAGTGTATTGAGGAATATCATAAGTCTGTTGTCACTGCATTGACTGTGATTCATCATATGGCTGGCTCGAGTTTGGACGCCGCGGGACCTTAAACCGTTGCTTAAACCGCGTTAAACCTGCTCGCGAGCAGGTTTAACGCAAGCGGTTTAAGAGCGGTTTAAGAGCGGTTTAAGAGCGGTTTAAGAGCGGTTTAAGAGCGGTTTAAGAGCGGTTTAAGAGCGGTTTAAGAGCGGTTTAAGAGCGGTTTAAGAGCGGTTTAAGAGCGGTTTAAGGCGGTTTAGCAACGGTTTAGTGGAAGCGCGCGCGTCGCTAAACCGGACTAAACCGCTCTAAACCGGTCGCGCGCAAAGAAATGAACTCGACCCTGGCGAAGGCCCGATTCGCGCGCCAGTTGAGTCGGCGCGACTCGCGCCTTGCTCCCAAAATTTGTCTAAGTCCCACTCTGTCCGTAGGCGCAAGAGGCGCATTTCCTTCTTACGTCGTCGCACAGCGACTACTGCAATTTACGACACTCGGTTGAGGATGTTTTACGATCGGATCTTGGGCAGGTGCTATTTTGAGAAATGGAGATCACACGAGCATGGAATATCCAGAATGTTGTGGACATCTGGAACAACCAGTTGACTGTAACTTGTGATCGCTTTGGGAGGGTATTTAGCATCAAAATTCTACGTGATCCGAGAACGCCTCAGAGTCGCGGGAAGGGGAAAGGGAGGGCGGCGCAAATGGATCTGTCAGAATAGCCCCTGTCATGAGTGCTCAATTGAATCATCAGTATAGCTTCAGTTCTGGTAGGAGAATATTTTGCAATACTGCAAACATGTGTCGAGAGCAAATCATGTCTTTATGTATCTATTGCAGGTCGAGTACTTGGTATACTGATACCTAGAGTTGGTAATAGGAAGAATAGCAACCAAGGTCTTGACATTGTACACCTCACCACAGCACTCCTCCAAATTTTAAGTGTCAACTTCATCAAACTTTGCTAAGTTCATTAAACTGTGCCAAATTGAATGCCATTTTGTGCCATTTTGTGCCATTTTGCGCACTTTAGCGGTTTAGCGGCTCGAGATTTATTTAGTGCCATTTAGCAAAGTGGCAAAGTTGCTGATGGCGACGCACACGACACCGACGAGGAAGCGCTGAGGCGTGTTGGAAAGGGATGCGCGAGCAGTGATGTCTATAAGTGGCCATGGCAGCAGCACAAGAAACAAAGCCAAGGAGTGAGTAAGTACAAAATGTTGTGGCTCCTCCCCTGATACAGGAAATGCTGAAATTACGAACATACTTCGAGCTTGACTTGAGCGAGGGGTACGGATCCGTTGTTGACGGCTTTGACGAGCTCGGCACCCCAGTAGCTAGTGTTTGATTTAGTGGGATTCTGCTGGTTGTCCAGCCCCTCGGTGTAGGATCAGAAGCCTGCAGAAGAGATAGGTCTTCAGTAGGTATAAGAAGCTTTAGTTACCCGCGAAAGATATCTACTGACCTGGCATCGACATGTCCAGACCCGCAAGCGCACTGCTGACGCCGCTCGTCTGTGCCGCCCAATCCGAGACGACGAAGCAATGGAACGCCAGGTCTTGCTTGGCGAGCTTGTTCATCAGGTACGAGTTTTCGCAAGCGTGCGTCTGATTGATAAGGTTATACGAGCACATGATCGATCCTACACCGGCCCGGATTGATTCGGAGAAAGGGTGGTTCTGAGAGCACATTGATTGATGAATCAGAAAAGGACATCGGTCAGCTTTGACTATCTGGAGCGCTCGAGAGACTTGCAGTGAACCAGACTCACGTATACTTCGCACATGACTCGATCATCGGTATTAGTAAATGATATAATAGCACCTGACTCTCTTTGGTAGTGCTCTTGCTCGTTGGCGACATGATGCTTGGAGCCTTGGCCTGCTCAAATCGTCCACGCTTGCATCATGGAATACCGACTTTTGGGGGGAAGTTGAGGTGCTGCTTGACTTCCTACGGCTGAGAATCCGGGTCATCGGAACACTAAATGTGAGTCTTCACTGCCATTGCTACAGATGGACAACAGCAAGAATACTGATAGTTGCACGACATCTCGGAGGTCTGAAGGCCAGCAACGACGAAGGGCTCGAGCGAGTGCGTTCCGGTCCGGTCCCACAGTTCTTCGCCGAACCCTGCCTCTACCGCATCAACATCGACGTCAACATCAACGAATCATTCTACTTCCAGAAGATCTAGGGCATAACAATTGCGGAGACTTAGGGAAAGGCAGCAAGATGATTCTATCAATCAATCGCCTCCACCCCAGCCAACGCCCGATGCCAACGCTATCCCGCAGCGACGACCTACCGTCCGGAACCTCCGGGAGCGCGTTCAGTTCGCGCACGGCGTCATCCCCCCGCCGCACAGTCACCGATTGCACTGCGTCCACTGCCGGGAGCCTACCCTCGACATGACTTAGGTGCAATGGATCTTCTGTCCAGTCCTGCAAAATTCCCCGAAAATATAGATGAAGCAGCGTAGAACCGTAGCCATCTGCAATAATGTTTTTCAATGTGAGGTGGCGCGCGGAGCGCGCCGCCGAACCTAGTTAGATAAAAATAAAAATAAACGCGCTCCAAATGCAAACAGCGCGTCGCTGGGCCGGCTGTGCCATGCGCCTGGGCCAGCCTCCCGCTACTCTATTCTGCTATTCTGCGCTTCAAAGTTCGACCGGAGGGAGGAAAATGTCCAAAAATGAGGTGAGCCTTTGATTTGAGCCAAGAATGTCCAAATTTGCGGGTTGCCTAGCCGATTTCCGCTCCCCAGAATGTCAAAATTTGCAGGCCGCCTCTGGCTGGGCTTCCGGGGGTCCTGTCCAAGCGCGGCGCGTGCCACTGCAGACGAGCGGCTCATCGTGCCGCGACGCGTCCCGTCCCGCTCAATCGATCCTCTATCTGCCACGCGGTCAAGTCGACAAAGTGCCGTTGCTCGGCAATGCAACGCACTCGTCCTCAAGATGATATAGCTCTACTGCCTGCGTCTGTTTACGATCCGACAGAAGTAGACTCGAGACGTGCAGCGTCAGATAGCAACGCACTTCAAGCTCTCGCTCGAGTTGCGACCCATCATCGCCAAGTCGGCACCGACAGTGGTACTTATCTGCTCGTTCCTGCCAGCCCAAGTCCTCGTAAGTTCCAGCCATCTATGATTGTGCTGTATAGAGCATGATGCCCTGATCCGAGTCTCCCTGCATTTCGTCAGGCGAGCGACCCCGGCTGTCGGTCATCGGGGACAAGGACAGTCCTGCCGACGAGTGGGAGGATGATTTCGTCGGGGCCAAGGATAGCAAAAGGCATGGCGGCCCGCGCACATCTTCCAGGTCGGATCATTGCGAACGCGGAAAGGGGAAGGATCGCGCCATGTTCGACCATGCCGAACTGGTCTCCGCAGAGCCCGTGCGCCAAAGTGGGTGATTTGCTCTGGAGCCATGACCACCCCTGTATCCGAGCTGATGATACCGGCTTATGCTTCACAGACGGTCAATCTAAACTTTTGAAGGGTCTCGATAAAATCCACAAGGTCAAGTCCCACAGCGAAGCCCGGAGGCGAGAAACGACTCGTAGTTCGAGCTTTGCTCTCTTCGATCGTCGCGCCGCCGCGGTAGCCTCCACAAGCCAGAAGGTGGATGGAGTTGATCGCCCAGCAAAGCAACCACAGTCGAAGAAACGGAAGGAGCCAGCAGACCCTCTTGCAGAATTACGAGGCAAGGGAGGTAAGATTGCGCGATTTCGTAGTGCGCAACACCATCTACATAAGGCGACGGCAAACACACTTGCAGCCCCCAAGACGACCCGAAGCGAAACGCATGCTCGACCAGATGATCCCACTGACGTCGCCGGCCATGACAAAAAGGATGAAGCTGATGATCTCAATATCATTGGTGTGCCGAACAACCCCACCAAACGGACTCGAGATGGCAAGGTGATCGAGCATCTTCAGCTTGGCCCGCTGGCTCATCCACCCGTACCCGGTGATCCCGAGTATGCGACGATCGAACCTTACAGCAAGATCAGACTCCGGTGAGCTACATGTGGTGTGGATTGTGAAACGCGAACTCCGCGATGGCGCTCACACACAGGCTTGCTCTTCGTGAACTCAGCCCTGGCTCGCGATGCATCCCGCATGAGGACCTCCAACACCATTTTTCCGATCGCTACCATCTAAGCCCCTCGCTATTGTACTCTTGCGCTCGCCATCAGAGAGGCACGGATGAAGTCGATGTCGAGTTGGATGCAGACTTCATCGTTGTTGGCGTGCTCGCCTGGAAAGGCCCGGTCAAGGTGACGAATCCCAACGCGAAAGAAGGGACCAAAGAGCGAAAAAATCTACGTTTCACTCTCGTTGACCTCTCCACCCCGGAAGCGAGCTCAAGTGGTCATGGCCTTTTGAACGTCATCCTGTTTGAGGCCTACAGTGTCGACAATCGTATCGAAGCGAACGGCTACCAGGTACCAGTATACCAGGGCGGAAGTGGGGGCGCGTACGAAAAGTTCTGGAAAGAAAGCGTTGGTGCAGTAGTAGCGATCCTGAATCCCCGGATCTTGAAACCGAGGGAGGTAAGATTTTGCCATCATTCACGAATGCCACTAGTTTCCCAAGTAACACTGGGACGATCTCGCTAAGCTATTCTCGAGATTTGCAGTATCCGGGGAAAAGCAATGTTTACACTCTTGTTCCCCAAAACGCCGACTCGATGATGATTATTGGGCAAGCGCAGGATTTGAGCAGCTGCAAAGCGCGCAAAGCTAACGGCAACTCCTGTGACGAGTGGTGCGACGGGTGAGTCTGACGTCTGGCCACAGCTATCGTCTACAAAACCCATAATTTTGACTCTTATGGAACATGACCGTAAGTCGTGTGAACAAGTACTGCCAGTACCATGTGCACAGAGCAGTCAAATCAACGGGAGTGCGCCGCCCCGAGACGGCGAATGTGTGAGTCCCTTTTGGTGCAGACTTTCGGACACTCCTCGATGTACTAAAGTGCTACGGATCATGTCCCAATTTCTCAAAGGAATTCGAGTCTTTCGACCACTTCGACTTTCAATCCTTCCGAATTCGAACGCCAGTTTGTCCCCAGCGCGAAAACGAGGGCTGCGCGCTTTGCAATCAAGGACGAATACGACCCAATGAGGAAAATCGGCCTCTTACCCCGCGACAACACCTCTTTGAATGACGGGGTGAAGACTTACGTCACCCGTAGCGGATCTTCCAAACAGTTCGTCGATAACAACCCTGGGCAGATCAAAGCTGTCATCGCTTCTGAATTACGACATGCTGCCATAACGAGCGGAAATGGGTCAGGCGGCTACGTGCAAGGGATTAGAGATGGCCCAACGTTGGCCGATTTGGAGAAGTCACGGGCAAGCAAGAGAAAGGCGCAACAAACTGCCGAGCGTGAACTCAAGGTCCTGTTACAGCACGACCAGGGGAAAACATTAGGAGGGCAATACTTGGCCCGCCGAACGGTCCCAGCGGGAGCCAGCTTGAATGCAAATGGGCAGGTTGACAACTCAACAGTAGAGCCGAAAGCGAAGAAATCAACGTCCAAAAGTCTCGGTGAAGAAGCTTTTGGCCCACCGGCTGCTCCGGCTGAACGGCGAGCTTTCTCCACGCATGCGGTTCGTCTGATTGGCTATGATCCCACAAAAGCTGGGGATGAAGATGAAGGGGTCGGAGATGCATCGAGAGGCGAGAAGGTGCGACAGGTAAGATTCTCTACGGGGCTCACACAATACCGCACCAAGATGCTCACGCCCTCTTCTACCTAATTCACTTCCCAGCTTGAGAAAATTATGGCCCTGCCGAGAGGTCGAGAGCGCTTCAAGGCGGGCAGATCGGGCAAGAAGGCTGTAGCTCCCAAAGCTGTGCCACCACGTCCTAGCCACTCACGGAGCCCGAGCAGAAGTTTGGGATCGGATTCGGACCTTAGCATTGAAGGGGGGCCTCAAAAATAATGTCCGGTCTGCCACACACAGCTTCAGAGCCGGCACTAGATTCTGTATGTTAAAGACTCTTCTTCCTGCAGAGCAATGCAACCTTCATATCATATTGCAGCACAGCGCAGAATCTCAAAGCCACGACGCTGAGTACAAGCCCCTGAAATTCGCGAGCCAGGTGCGAGCCTTTCCTTCCTTAAGGTACCTTGAGCAATGGCCCAGCAACTTCGACCTGTTCAAAGAGGGGCGATGAATCATCCTCTTTCCTCCGGGCGATATAACTCAAGATGTTGCGCAAATGATGAACGGTTGCTTCGACACTGTTGGGCATCTCGATGAGTCCGGAGGCTGCACCACCGGCTGCGGATAAAATCTCGTCTGACTGCAGCCCGTCCAAATTCGAGGTGATGAGTTCGATAAGACTGTTAATGTGCTTCGGCGATATCTGGGCAAGAGCAGCAGCGTAGAGGACATGTCAGGAGAGCTGACGAAGCGCTGCTATGCGTTGCGCGATCAGTGATCAACGTTGGTCGAAGGCACTCACGGCTTCCACACCTCGCTCGTAGTACCAAAGGTACTGATCCAAAGCGTCGCAAAAAAGTTGAACGCTTGTAAGTTCGTCGATCGAAGACGTCGCGATCCGGAGCGACTTTTGCAGACATTCAAGCACGCGCTTGCCATCGCGGAACGGTGCCTTGTGACACACATGGCAAAATTCGTCTCAACGTCCGTTCGTTATGCACACATCGATAAAATAAACTCACCTTGTCGGAATCAATCTCTTTGACCGCAACGTTATCAGTTTGCCACCATAAATGGCTTGCCAGTGCGACCGCAGTCGCTTGTTGGCCCTTCTTCAACAGCTTGGCGCCGTGAAGAGCTGCTTTTGTGATGAGTGTATCATAATTGTCCATTCCAAAGACACGGGTCGCTTGCAGGGTACCTATGATCAACGTGATCGCCTGCAGCTGCGCCCTCGACTCCGAGATTGATTCCTCGTAGATGGTGAAAGCCTGCACGGCGAATTCGTACGCCAATTCTTCGAGGTTGGCCTCGTCTGCGGCTGAAAGGGCGAGCAGGTACAGTCGCAAGCAAATTTCGGAGGACTCGACCTTGTTATATAGGACCGAGGTGCATTGATGCATGAATTTGAACAGCGACGAAACCTTGACGTCCCAGTCTTCGACGAACCGCTTTCGTGCCTTGTACCGCCGAGCAAGTTTGATCGCGCCAACGATCAGAGGTGGGAAGGTCCACCGTATTCTGTCTCCACCTTCGGAGAATTCGCGGCGGGCGGTTTGAAGCAGCTGTGTGAATGTTGAAACAGAGTCCGCAGGCAGTCGTCAGCAAGCCGCATCGCATGAGTGAGAACAGAAAGTCATTCGACAGAGCCATCGACTGACGTGGAATTGGGCCTCGAGCTCATGTGCTCTGAACAAATGTACCATCCGAGCAATCCATCCCTGTTCTTCGGCCATCTCTTCCACGTCGTAGCTCTGCTGCCCACGCCCGACGCTGCCGAGCGCCCCACTGGACTGTCGCTGCCCCAAACCTTGTGGGTTGGGAACGACGCGGTCCTTCTGGTCTCGCATTAGTACGTGGCACAGATCCAGAACCCCCTTGACGTCTTCGGCCGAGTCGATGACTGTCTCAATTTTTAGGATCGAAGCGACAATAGCATGCCCAATCGAGCGACGCGTCGGAAAAGGCTGAACCATCAGCAGTTCCTTGTAGCTCGGTAAGGCCAGCAAGGTGAGTACGGTTAGGTAAGAGTTGATGGGTGCGAGTAAGAGCGAGAGAAGGCTCTGGATTGTGACGGGGTGATGAAGGTCTGGGGAGTCGGCGTATTCCTGCACTTTAGATCGCGCAAAGGAGAGGACTTGGTCGACATACTCAAGTTTGTCGGGGTAGCAGCTGAGTGACAGGTTGACGAGGGAAACGAGGAGTGCTGTGATGTCTTGAATGGAGAGGTCCGGTCTCGCCTAGATGGTGATGTGCCAGATGCCGAGAGTCAGCAGGGTCGACCCCGCCGCCCCCCCCCCCCCTCTCGCCGCCGCCATCGATTGTCTACCTCACCTTGATAAGCTCAACAACCTGCTGCCAGAACACCTCAAATAATCTCACGTTCTCCGGAATACCCCTGAACTTGCGAACGGTGTGCGCAGGTGCGGTTGGGACGACGCCATCGATCAGCCCATCGTCCTGAGACACCTCGTCCTGCTCCGGCGGCACAATTTCGGCACCCCACGCGTCCGTTTCCCCATCCACTGAGCCCGAAGAGCCTGCCAATAGGCTCCGACCGTCTGCATCCAACTTGGCTTTCTCACGCTGACGCTTCACCTCTCTCAAGAGTCGCCTTGCCGCTTCTTCCTCCTGCTGCTGACGTTCCTCTGGGGACTCGTTCTCGGCTTCTCTCGCGGCATATGCGGCCAGTCGGTCGATCAAGGCAATAACGATGGATTTAATCGCCACTTTAGGGTGAAGCTGCGCCACCGCTGACAAGAACGGTGAGAGCGTCCGAAGGTGGAAGTCATCGACGAAGACCTGCGACAAGCATGAGACACGATCTGGTTGAGGAGCGGCCTTGCGGAGGACAAGCGAAATATTAAGAGATGGGGCTGACCTGGATGACGACTTCCATAAGATACTCCTGCGCAATCACGTCTTTGCAATTCACGACCTGCTCCAGAATACTTGGCAGGATGGATCGGCGGTACATCTCCAAGTCGACGCCTTCAAGTTGGCTCAATCGGACTAGATTCGTGCCGACGAGGATGCGCAGTTCGCGCCGTTCCATGTCTCGGCGCTCGCGGTCGCGTGACAGACCCGAGTGCTGCAGTCGGACCCAGAGCTTGTTCATTTCGATGAAGTTGGTCAAGACGAATCCAATCGAGTCCTGGAGATTACCACCAGGTCTGCACAATAAAGAGGGAGGGAGGGCTTGATCACGTATGAGAGGTATGATCCTATGTCGCCAGGACCCGACCGCAGCACATAGAAAAAGGCTGCTCACCCTGGATCGTCACCGACGGGTAGATAGTCCCTCGTCATGCCACTTAGATAATGGCGCAGAAACAGGCCCCTGGTCGGATGCTGCACACCGCGCGTCATTTCCATCATGTCCTTCATGATCTCCTTGACGGGAGCATCGGGTATGGACATGTACACGGTGCCCACGGTGATCATCAGGTCTGCAGGAGAAGCGGTGGGTGACGAGGGGGCGGAAGTCAGCAGCCCGCTTACGCGTGGCGAGGTTTGCGGGAAGCAGAAGGGAGTGTGCATACATAGCCGAGGTACGATGTTGCCCGCATACTGAACGAGTTCATACAGGTCTGCAAGATGGTGTCGGCCCGACACGTGGGCGTCATGAAGGTATGACGACAGGTGCCGAAGGGCGTCAAAGACGGCCATGTCTGCGGTTGGGATCAGACGAATTGAGACGTTGTGCATAACAAACCAGGGATAAGAGTTGCATTGCGGTGGTGCCGCGACTGACATAGTTCATAGTACTGCTTGGGGCTGAAGGACGAGGTCCTCAGCTCGGCAAGCATGGTGCTTGCACTCTTGAGAGCATCCATCAACTGATCGCCATCCTGATGCACCGACGAAGGGGGCGCGAGGGAAAGCGAGGTAAGCGGTCAGCATGGATCCCTGTCACGGCAGGAGCTTGGGTGTGTGGGAGCGGAGATGTGGCGTGGGTCGGTGGTCAATCCGGTTGGCGGTCGACGGTGACGGTGACGGTGACGGTGACGGTGACGGTGATGGCATGTGGCGGCGCTTTGGGAGGGTAATCGGATCCGTATCGAGGCATTCGCTTCCGGTTCGTCGTGTATGCTCTGGTGCGCCGGGCGGCTCCTTGCGAGAGTGTACCGCCCCGTTTTAGCCCATTGGAACGACTGCGCCAAGTACTCTGGCCAAGTATAGCGTGGATCAGAGTCACGGTGGTCGGGGGTGCGGGGTGGACGATGAATGACGGGCGGGTGGGTGGTCGGGCGTCATATAGCGTCATATGCTGGCCGTCTCGAGTCATGTGAACCGAAGCAGACCATAGGGAATGACGACGCTCCGTGCCAGACGATGATGAAGGATCACGGGCTATGTTGTGGTACTGACCAGGCATCGCTTCAGCTGGCCCAGCTGGGTACGCACGGTCGCGAGGCTCTCGGCGAGCAGCCTGCCTTCTTCGGCCATGTTGTTGGGTATGACCGAGCTCGCGTCTTGTTTGAGGCAGCGAACACTTGCACCTCTTCTCCGGCGCAATGTGTGTCGGCGTGGGCGAGCGGAGTGATGACACGGGCGGGGTCTCAAGTGCCTAATAATGGAATAGACCAGCACTAAGAGCAGGGACGGTGCGTTCTAACTGACCAGCTGGCGCAGATCGGCAGGTCCATTACTGGTCTATTAAGCCAGCCAAATGAACTCGTGCGCGCACGCGCGAGAAGGCAGCTTTTCTGTTTTTGGCCCGGGGGGAGCTTGGTAGAGGGATAGTGACCATTGCTCCCCCCTCCTCGCCCACCCCGGCACGGTGCACCTCTGGGTGTCCCACGAGCCGTGAAACGAAAGCTTATTAGCTAATCGTGGTTAGAGTTATTCTTATAGACAATACCAATATTCCTATACCAATGTTCCCAAGAGTCGAATTCGGAACCGAAATCCGATATAGCTGTGGTACCCAATACCGCCTGCTGACGAGATGGAGGATACACAAGCGCGCGCGAAACTTATGGCGGTCCTAAGAAAATAGTGCGGCCCCCGTATGGCGAGCGCCTGTACGGCAGGTATCGTTCACCGTGACATGAATACAGCTATGCGACAACTTGTCACTGAAGAACAAACAAACTGACCGAAAGTGGTGCCTTTTGTCGAGTTCGCGATCAATTCAGGGCGCAGCTCGGCATCCGGTATCTCGCCATTATATATTTGACCTCTCTCGGTTCCGAGCACCGCAAGCGATGCCTTCAAATCTCGTGTACAAAGGAAGCACAAAGAACCTGGCATCCTTCGTCCAAGAAACGAACATCCGGGTAGAACAGGGCCGAGATACGCTTGCCAAAACAAAGGTGTACCAAACAATCACAGCGAACAAAAAGCGCAGGGCCGACCTGGAACCTCAAGCGGCGGGTTACCCTAACTAGTCAAGAAAAAGTGTCGATCCGCGACCATGTACCTAAAATCGCTGTTTTTGACTGTGTTGCGGCCCGGTGGGCCGCCTATAGTGAATGTACCAGTACAGTATTGCGTCTTCCGCACCTGCCTGTGATGTTGGTGTCCCGACCAGAAGTCATGTACGATCCTTTTCGCATTTTCTGCACCATAAAAGTCGAGCTACAACCCGAGCACGATTTTCGTCGAATTTAGACATGGTGAGGAACTATTGAGCAGTGTGCGTAGGATTTAATGTATGGCAAGCGCGTGGGTTTGCATGACACTTCTTCTACAGAGCTCCGGGGTGGTCTCGCCGTCGTTGACGCGCGGGCGCAGGCGCGGCTACGCTGCGGGATGCCCCGTCGATCACGTGACGTATTCTTTGCATTCCGACACCGGTTTTAGGGGCTCAACAACAACATGAGGTTCCAGGCGCTGTGAATACTCCTGTAAATACTCCCGCGCTGCTCTCTCTAATTTTCACCTTTTCCCTCCCCCTCTCATCGAATTTTCGTGACAACAGCGCCGAGTATTTGGCGCGAGGGTAGCGCCGTACGATAGCGTACCGCGGGAATATGGGCTGGGCGCCACGCTCCTCTCCTCTCCTCTTCGTCCCGCTCCGATCAACAAGGTCAGCTCCCCGCGCGTAATGATAACAACCAACCGATCTTGGTATTGCGACCCGTATAAGCGTCAGCCGTACAGCTTTGTAGAACGACAGCGTGGTCAGCGCGAGGGCCCGATGGCCGATCCGACGCTGAGCTCGCCCCACCACCACCTCTTCCTGCGCAGAGGCAAGTGCGCAGGCCTCGAATCGCGCTCAAACCCCTCAAGCCCCACGTTTCGATCCGCGATGGCCTCGGCCCGCAGACGGCCGTGTGCACCCACTGCAAGGCTTGGCACTGGGAGTGCGAAAGGTCGAAGTCGACCGGACACTTCAGCACGTGCTGCTCGCAGGGCAAGGTGCAGCTGCCTCCCCCTCCCCAGCCCAATCTCGAGTATCGGCAGCTTCTTGAAGGCTCGGATAGCGGTCAGTTGCTCCGTCCAACAACGTTCGTCTGCAGTAGACTCACATGCTGAACTGTTCTACCCACCCACACAGAAGCGGTTGCATTCCGCGAGAATGCCCAGTCGTACAACAACGCGTTGTCGTTCACTTCGCTCGCTGCCCTCTGGGACCAAACTCAAGTGGGCACGCTAGGACCCCCCGTGTTTCGCGTGTTTGGTCGCCTCTACCATCGACTCGGCGCCCTGATCCCTGCCGTGACTCAACGCCCAACCTTTGCTCAAACATGGCTCATCGACCCGGCCGAGGCCACCGACACTCGACTTGGACCCGACGGCGCAGAGACTCGCATTCAAAGATCAACGCTGACCAAGCTCGAGTCCATGTTGCGCACCGGCAATCGCTTTGTGAGGGAGTTCGCATCGGCCAAAGCTTGCGCAGGTTGGGATACGGCCAAAGAGTGGGTCCTGCGCCTCTGCCTACCACCAGGCCGAGACCGACGCACCCACAACCTTCCTACGTCAAGCACGGAAATGGCGATGCTTATCTGCGGTTCCGACACCAACACGGGAGATCATGGACCGCAAGACCTTATTCTCCAGGTGCACAGTGATCGATGTCCCGATGGTCGGCCCAAGTACCAAGTCATCAGCTCGCTCCATCCGTCTGCAATGCCTCCGGTACTCACTACTCTTCCCCGCGGGGGAAGATGGCTTCCACCCCAACATTCCTCTTTGCGGTTTCAACCAAGCTGGGCCACCCATTGCCAGAAACCGAGAGCAGATCCAATGGTGTCCAATTGCGCGAGGTACTTGTCGGTCTCGGTCTTGATGACGGAGGCGAAGAGATGGACAAAGACCGCGACGATGAGGATGAAGACGGCGAGGAAGGGGACGAAGAGGATGGTGATGGCGAACGTACGCGTCTTCGGCTCTTTCTCTGATGTTCCATTCTGTCTAAGGCGCAAGCACAGACTGACATTGAACTTTTGAACACCTAGGACAAAGGTCAAGTGAAGGGGTCGAGGTGGCGAGTCTCCCGTTCACAAATCTTTGCGCACTACTTGCCAAACGCGACGAGTACTTCTCAATCCCGCATTGCACCCAACGTCCCTTCCTGGAGTTTGTGATTTACGGATATACTTCCAAGTCGAGACCGATCAACTCAACATATCCGGTTGCATCAAGAAAACCTACGCCTCACCACGACCCAAGGCATCAACGGCTTGACCCGAACCAATTTGGACGTTCGATGATCAAGAATAGACCGCGCGACATCACGCAGCGATACCAGGATGCGATGGCGTGCGTTGTCAAACATGGAAAGCCTCCGCTGCTCATCACAATGTCGTACGTCCCCGAAGCACCGGAAATCAAGGCTGCACTGAGGCCGAATGACAAAGCATGCAACCGTCCGGATCTCATTGCACAAGTGTTTGAAGCCAATCCGGCAACAAGCGACATGCAGGCTGTTTTGGCGATGAATGTAGAATGAATGAATTCTGTTTCTTTGCTGTACTTCGTATTGTGTTCTCTTAATCTCTGAGCTGAAATCATGTAGACTGTTCGATTATCCTGCTATTTCTCGAATTTGATCCTCCCGTTAATTTAACGGGTTCCCACTGGTAAAGCCAATGACAAAGAGGTGTCCCCCCTTCAGGAACTTTACCACTTGCCGGTGCGCGGCTAAATCTGTCTAGATGACTTGACGTCTGAATCGTTCTAATCGTTCTGGATCGTGTCTAGATCCCCCACTTCGTCACACTGAAGTAGCAACTTGTGCAATGAATTGTTTTCGCTGTCACGGACTTATACACACTAGTCAGAGTCTTGTACCACACGGCAGGCAGTAGTGCTCACATCTTGATGTAGTCATTGCAAACACAGCCATAAGTTTTATCCAGCGAAGCTGGAAATGTTCTGGAAATGCTCTGAAACTAGTGCGGTGGCGCGCGAAGCGCGCCATGACGTCACGCCACGTGGTTTGTCTCGTTCTAGAACGTTCTTTGTCTCGTTCTAGAACGTTCTTTGTCTCGTTCTAGAACGTTCTTTGTCTCGACGGCCTATTTTATTATACTACTAGGTTCGGCGGCGCGCGCGGAGTGCGCCACCTCACACCGTAGCCCTTGATCCGCTGCAATGTGATGTGCTTTGCTGCAACAGCTGCGCTACTGTTGTAACGGAAACCTAGTGGTTCAGGTCCGGAGAGGACCGCGCACAACAATCAAATGTACACAGTCTTCATTCCATCATTGAGCTACTTTTTTGTTTTCCGGGAGCCCGATGATGGGCTCAGAATGTCGTCGAGACCTGCGTCGAGTGTGGACCTTTTCACGGGTGTCGCAAGCTTGACTTGCAAGCTGCCACTTTACGGTGAGCCGCAATTCATCAAGTCAGACGTATGTTTTTGCGTGACACAATTATCAGTATTCTTGCTGTTGTCTATCTGTAGCCATGGCAGTGAAGACTTACATTTAGTGTCCCATGGACCCGGATTCTCAGCGGTATGAAGTCACTCCTTCTGCTGTATTTTCCCGTGGCCCTTGACTTCCATGCTCTGCCTTGTATCGAGCACATGACTGAACAGACATCCCCCACCCTTAGGATGGTGCCTCACACTGAAAATCAGCAGTTCTGTTACACGAAACGCTCTCGCTCAAGCCGTTCCCATTGAAGACGTCTTTGCTGACCTTGAGACCTCCAAGAGATCGCAGCGTTCATAGCCGGTGGATCCATTGGATGAAGTTGATCCTCCGGCAGTAGACGCAGTGTCAGCGCCATCGGTGACTGTGTGGCGGCTTGACGTCGGTGTGCCCTAGATCTTCTGAAAGTAGACTGGTTCGTCGATGTTGATGCGGTAGACGCAGGGTTCGGCGAAGAACTGTGGGACCGGACTGGAACGCTCTCGCTCGAGCCTTTCCCGTTGACAACGTCTTTGTTGACCTTAAAACCTTCGAGAGATCGAAGCGTTCACAGGCGGTGGATCCATTGGATGACGACATCCACCGGGACAGAGTGGACGTCGGGCGTTGGCTGGGGTGGAGGCGATTGATTGATAGAATCATTTGCTGCCTTTCCCTGAGTCTCCGCACTTGATGTGCCCTAGATCCTCTGGAAGTAGAATGATTCGTCGATGTTGATGTGGTAGAGGCAGGGTTCGGCGAAGAGCTGTGTGGGACCGGACCGGAACGCTTTCGCTCAGGCCTTTCCCATTGAAAATGTTGTTGCTGAGCTTCAGACCTCCGAGACGTCGTGCAGCTATCAGTATTCTTGCTGTTGTCCATCTGTAGCAATGGCAGTGAAGACTTACATTTAGTGTCCATGGACCCGGATTCTCAACGGTACGAAGTCAATCCTTCCGCTGTATTTTCCCGTGGCCTTTGACTTCCACGCTCTGCCTTGTATCAAGCACATGACTGAACAGACATCCCCCACCCTTAGGATGGTGTGTGTGTACAGATCAGCATGGCCGTCAACGTTGACAGGCAGCGGTGTAGCATAGGACTTTGCTACTTTTCGCCCATTGTAAATGCCTTCGGCAGCATTTTTGTAGAAGCTGTGATACTTGCTTCCATCGATGTCGTTCTCCCAAGTTGGCAACGGTGGGTGCCCCCCCTTTTCGGGGATAGGGTCACCTCCTGTCACAGACGTCCAATGTCTGTTTTTCATATCAGCTCATGTCATGCTTAAGACTGCACAGCCATGTCAAAGATGACTCACGCATGTAGTGTCACCAGTTGATGGTGAAGAAAGACAATTCGAGGGTTGACATTCAAAGATGATGTATTGAAGGGAATTGCTGCTTGGTAGTCTTCCATTAGCTCCTCAATAATCCCAGACGTAGAGCACGGTTAATGGAGTTACCTACATGAATCTGTCGCTATGCTACATGCGGGAGCCATTTCCTTAGCGAATTTCTCCCGTATGTGTTGCAGAGCGTCGACGACGACGGCTTCGGGTGTTGCGAGCTCCAGACCGACTTGTCGAAAGAAGAGTTCTGGTCGGCCTACCGTTCCATGTCCGCGTCTCTGAGGCTGAGTGGGCGGTTGGTTGACATCAATCAATATATATCAATGGTCTCCTCCCCTAAACGATTTGCTGTTCATGTCACTTACTACACCGGTGGCATCCCTGTTGAGGGATCAATTGACACAATCTTCTCAAACATTGTGACGATTATGTAGTACACCCCGTAGGAGTGCACACCGGAGCGACAACGATAGGATCACAGGACCAAAGTATGTAGGATTGACACTGGACACTCTACGTTAGTCGCTGCTATGACAATGCCTTCTGATACACTTGGGCTCACCTGGAAACTCTAAGTTAGTCGCTGAGGAGAGACTAAGAGTGCCCAGGCGCGCGTCTCTTCTCCTAAGGGTCAGGCGCACGGGCCTCACATATTATTTGAGCCGTGTCCTGGGCCAGGACCGCATGGCCATAGTTATCATCGGGTAACTTGACAATTTCGAAGTTGTTGGTGTTCAAGGAGGAAAAGGTGGCGCGTTATTCTGCCCACATTGCGGCAAGTCGATCAACGTCATCGATTGAGAGAGGTCTTCGCTGCGCATCGGCACTGTTGTAAGTGGGTTGTGTTTCGGCTCTTTTCATCATGTGCGATGGGAGGAGGTGCGAAAGCTAAGGTGCGAAGGAGGTGTGCAGAGTAGGAGGGAGAGAGATGGAGGAGTCTGCCCGTCAATTTAAATCGGGCTCTTAAAATGTCGCGGAAGGTCGCGGAACGACGTGGAGTGAAGGTCAGTGTCGGCAAGCCGTGACACGCTGGCGGGGGCGCCTATCGGCGGAATTGGCGCACTGGCGGACACCACCCATCACGTTCGCCGGGCTTCCATGATCCGCCCAGTCAGGCCACAGCCACTGTCGCCGTTGGGGAATTAGAGCAGTCACCCGGACATCGATGATCCGCTCAGTCGGGCCACAGCCACTGTTGCCGGTTGGGGAATTAGTCAAGGTGCCATCATTTCCAGCGCTCCCAGCGGTCAGGAGTCACCTGGACCTCTATTCCTCCCCAGTTAATTGGAATTGGAATTGGCGGAGCTTCACTATGGAGCTTTGACATAACTCTTCATTTCATCAACTCAAAAACCATTCTAAAGGCAATGTTTTCTGTTACATTGTCTGCTTCTCCGTTCTCAGTCTGATGAAGCAAAACTTTGACACCATCCACGTTTGTTGCTCGAGACAACGCAACGTACAACTGGCCGTGAGAAAAGACGGGCGTCTCCAGACAGACTCCTACCTGCGCGAGTGACTGGCCTTGCGACTTGTTGATCGTCATAGCCATTGCGAGCCGAATCGGAAACTGCGTCCGGTGCAGAGTGAACGGAAGCTCAGCCGATGACCCCGTCTTCAGCGTGATCCGTGGCAACAAAACGGGTTGTGCAGCATGATCTCCTGTGAGAATGATGGCTTCGAGCACGCGGGTGTGTAACCGAGTTAACAACAGCCTGGTGCCGTTGCACAGCCCCGCGGCGGGGTCCAAGTTTCTGAGGAGCATAACGGGACATCCCACTTTGAATTTTGCAGCGTGCAATGCCATCCCGGGGATGTTGAGACTCTGAAGGTACTCAATCGAGAATAGTGATTCGTCTTCGTTTTCGACCGAATCCGCGCTGTAGAACGTCTGAGGTTCTCCCGGCAGCAGGTCGAGCACCATGTCGTTTATTTGATCCCCCTGCGAGTTCTTGGGCGCCAGAATTGCGCGATTTCGGAAATATTCGATTTTTACACCGATTGACATGTTGTTGAGTTTGAAGGCGGGGACGGGATATACGTGTCTGATCAAGCCGGATCTGTTCCTTGTGGTTGCCGGCAGGAGAAGCTCACGCGGAAGCGCGATAGAGTCTTCTGTTTTGTTCGCCGAGCCGTCTCTAACTCCCAAGAGCCAATGTGCAAAGTCCTATGCCTTTTCCCGTTCCGTTTCGGTCATGCGGTCTGCAGCGGCCAGAAGACGCATGTTTGTCTGTGCTTGCACCATGCCGCGGTTAGTATAGGGTCTGAAAGTCAAGAAATGATTACTACTTACAGAGAGATGCAGCACCTCAACTTCCCCCCAGAAGTCAGCATTCATGATGCAAGCGTCGAAAATTTGTGCCGGCGATGACTTGGGAATAATGGGAAGGCATTGCTTCGGATCCGCTGTGATGTCACAGTCCAACTGGTCAGTTACTCATGCTGCCCTGCGCTGTGCTGTTGAAAGATTGGCACACACCTGCCAACACGACGGTCAGTCCACCAAACCGAGCCGTTGACGATCGCACATCTTGCAATATCCTGTCCACCAGCTGGAAACATCGACGGTGCTGCATCGGTGCCTCGTCCCAGACGATCAAGTCGCACATCCGAAGAAGCTCGGCGAGCTGTCCTTGTTTTGGAATATTGCACGTAGAGTCGTCGAAGATGTCAATCGGGATCTTGAACCGTGAATGTGCCGTTCTGCCTTTTGGCAGTAGCAGTGCAGCAATACCCGATGATGCAACGGCAAGTGCGTTTCCCTCTGAGCGAATCCAAGCAAGGATCGTTTTCTCCAAGAACGTTTTGCCTGTCTCTCCCGGAGCATCAATGAAAAAGACTTTTCCGCGACTGTTCAGAATTGAGTCAAGAACTGTCTCAACAACAACGCGTTGTTTGGCGTTGCACGACTCGAAGTTGTTCCTCCAGAGACCCTCCAATTCGTGGAGTTCTGCTGCTGTGGCTGATTCCTCCATGATGAGACGATTTGTTGAAGCTTCGTCATCGAACTGAATCGTTGGCAGCGGCAGGCCGTGGTCTGACAATGAGGAGTCGCGTTGTTGCAGAATATTGCTGAGCTGTAGCAGGCCCCAGCTGGCTACATGCTCGGGTGTGATGATCGGCTGCCGTCTTTGGTTTTGTAGCTGGTATTCAACGTCTTGGGTGAGGTTGTCATAGTGCTTTGCCCATAACTGCGCCGCGTTTGTGACTCCATCATCGGCCGTTAACAGCATGGCAAACAGGTGTCGCAGCTCGTGGCCAGTACGGAAGACATCTGTCGGCTTCAGCGTCGTTGCGTAGGAGCCCCCGTTCGACACAGGCTTCCCGGAATGTTCGAAACTCAACACCATTGAAAGTCTTCAGATCCGCAAACGATGTCGGAGAAGGCACCTTGAGAAGGAATAGCCGCAAGTAGTATCGCTCTCCGCCTTCAGGACCACAAAAGTGAGTTCTTCCGATTGTCCGGTTGTCAACTTGCTGTGGAACCCAAGTACGATCTTCGTTGTTCCATGTGAAACGGGTTGGCACGTCGACGTAAAGCAGATTTCTTGCGTTGTGATCAGGCGGCGTCTTGGCGCACAATTTGATGAAGGCGGTTAACGTCGTTTCCGGTGGCGCTGATAAATCCGGTGCTCCGTGATCTGGGTCGAACCGAACTTGTTGCTCATTCGGGAGGTGCAGCGCAAGTCTGGCCATTGCGGGATCTCGATCATGCATATCGAATCGAAATATCCGGTGAATGGCTTCGGGGGCACAAACATATCGAGCGTCAAGGAAGTTGTTAATTTCGTCTTGAGCTTCGGGATCGTCGATTCTGAATGAAGTACGGTCGTGGCTGTCACGAATCAGCAGTCCGAGGTCTGAGCGCAGCGCCACCGCGCAGCCTACTCAGCGCTGGGAACTTTCTAGGAGCTTCCAGTTATCTCTATGATCTTGCGCCTCGATCACTTCCTTTGGCTTCAACTTGCTTCCATGAGTTTCTGTCGCTTTCCCTGGGCTTTGCTTCGACTATAAATAGGGCTTCTGTGTAGAAATCGCTCTTGTCTTCCTTCTGCAATCTTGATCTCATAGTCAACTCCCCCAGTAACCTCCAGCTCCCTCGGCCTCTGTTCTAGTACTCTTACAAGAACAACTACATCAATCCCGCATCCCGTCCCGACATCCTCGCTATCGCCTGCTGCCTACGGCTCAGCAACCTCAACCCTGACAGTAGATCAAGATTCCTCATTGATCTAGTTGTTCGCCACCATGGACCACCCGCCTTCTGCCACCATGGAGGACCTCACTCAGGCATCGCTCGACAGCCTCATTGACCAGTTCCGCACCCTTCAAGCTCGAAACCAAGCCCTTGAAGCCGAATGCCGTTCACACCTCTCTGACAAGGAGAACTACCAGATCACCGTCACCGCGCTTGCTAATCAGCAACAAACCCTCTCCGACTTTGCCAAGGCCGTCGTCGACCAGCAGAAGGAGTCCATCGATGTCATTAAGTCCGGCCTGGCCAACCTCAACGTCACTGCTCCAGCCGACACTACAATTACTCCTGTCGAGTCGCAACTCGCCAAGCCTGACAAGTACGATGGAAAGGAGAAAATCAAATTCAAGACGTTTATCACCCAGATGAAATTTTACATCTTCGGAAATCCATCCTCCTTCCCCACGGACGAATCGAAGATCGCGTTCATCATCTCGCATCTAACTGGCGACGCATTCCAACACTTCGAACATGCTATCAATGCCAAGGACGACTCCAAGCCTGAGTGGCTCGCCAACTGCCAGAAATTCCTCGATCAAGCCGAACTTGTCCTAGGTGATCCCTACTACAGGAACAACCTTACTCGTCAACTCATGTCCCTTGTTCAGTCCGGCCCAGTCTCGGTTTACGCATCCAAGTTTACTCAGATATCGTCACAGTTGGACTGGAATCAGGCCGCACTCATTGCGCGCTTCCACAAGGGTCTCAAGCTCGATCTTCAAGCTCAATTGGCGCTTCACGACGACCCTCAAGAGCTCCAAAGTCTCATTGAACTGGCAATCAAGGTCGATAACAAGTTGCACCTCGCGCGCCACAGAACGAACGCCTCGACACAATTTCGTCAAACCAATTGGCAGTACAGTCACAGCATCAACAGTCCGTCACGCACTAGCCCCGTTTCTCAACTACAAGCGAACCCCTCAACGGCAAACACCTCAGGCCCAGCTCCCATGGATCTTGATGCAACGCGCAGTCGTCGAGGACCCTTATCCGAGGATGAAAAACTCCGCCGCCGCACAAACCGCCTCTGCATGTGGTGCGCTAGTGATCAACACCTGCGCGTCCAATGCCCCACCGCGCCACCAATGATCCCAAGATACACCGCTCTCAATGCCTCGTTCACAATCACCGATCCTTCGGCCAACTCTGCCCCTGACTCGGGAAACTAAGGCATCCTCAGTCTCCGTGCCAGTCCGAGGATGTCCTGCACCGGCACACCGTTCCCACAAGCCTCGTCGCCTCCAAGTCCTCGATATTCGCAACAAAATTCGACCCGCTTCCCGAAGACCACCTTGTTCTGCCCCTCGTATTCAGTCTCGAGTCCTCATCCCGATCTGGCCACTGTCTCTGTGACTCTGGCGCAACCTCTATCTTTGTTTCTGAGTCATTTGTGCACGACAACCATCTTCAACTCATCGCGCATCCCACGCCCATTCCTCTCTACGTGATTGACGGACGACCAATCCAATCCGGCAACATCACCCACTTTGTCCATCTCGAAGTCCAATTCAATGGGCACACTCAGAGCCTTCGTGCTGATGTGACTCAACTCGGAACTTACCCTCTCGTCCTCGGAATGCCATGGCTCCGCCTCCACAATCCCATCATCGATTGGAAACGGAACACTCTCGTATACTCTTGTCAATCCTGTGCTCTGGGTCATACTCAGCCCATCAATGTCTCGATTGAAGGAGCTCCTCTTGTCCCCTTGGACCACAAACATCTCGACATCTCTTTCGCTTCAAGCTTCGCCTTTGAACGCCTCGTCAACAACAGCGATAACCAGCATGGACTACTGTTCTACAACCCGGCATCCCACCAGCTCTCGTCATCAAGCCCCGCCCCCTCTCAATCATTATCAGACGATAACCAAGACTCTCTAGAATATCTCGAATCGTTGAAAAATCTTGTGCCCCCAGAATATCACCACCTCCTTGCCGCATTCTCCAAAGTCAAAGCCGACCAATTGCCACCCCATCGCAAATTCGACCTCAGTATCGACCTCGAAGATAACACAACACCTCCCTTTGGTCCCCTCTACCCTCTCTCTGAAACTGAACTCCAAACCCTTTCTTCATGGCTCAAGGAAAACCTGTCCAAGAATTTCATCCGTGCCTCCACGTCGCCCGCAGGTGCCCCCGTCTTGTTTGTGCGCAAGAAGGATGGATCGCTTCGTCTGTGTGTGGACTACCGTGGCCTCAATAAGATCACTCGCAAAAAATCGTTACCCCCTCCCACTCATCCCTGAAGTCCTCGACCGAATACGCGGCGCCAAAATCTACACCACACTGGACCTTCGCTCTGGCTACAATCTGGTGCGCATCAAAGAAGGGGACGAATGGAAGACCGCATTTCGAACGCGCTATGGACACTTCGAGTGCCTCGTCATGCCCTTTGGTCTCACCAACGTGCCTGCCGCCTTCCAACACCTCATGAACTCTATCTTCCTCAATCTTCTCGACGTCTCCGTGCTCGTTTATCTCGACAACATCCTGATCTTCTCTGGCGACAAATCTCAGCATACTCGGCACGTTCAGGAAGTCCTCCAACGCCTCATTAATAACAAACTCTACTGTAACCCCAAGAAATGCGAATTCAACCGGGCTTCAACGGAGTATCTCGGTTTCATAATCTCGCCTTCTGGAGTCTCAATGTCTCAAGACAAAGTCAAAGCAATCACCTCATGGCCCACTCCAACCTCTCTCAAGGAACTTCAACAATTTCTTGGCTTCTGCAACTTCTATCGACGGTTCATCGAAGGCTACTCAAGGGTCATCGCTCTTCTCACGCGACTCCTCAAAAAAAACACTCCTTTTCTTCTTGACTCGGCCGCGCTCTCTTCTCTCGATCGACTCAAGCAACTCTTCACATCTGGCGCGATTTTGTGCCACTTCAACCCCTTACTCCCCAGCATCATCGAAACAGATGCATCCGACTTCGCAATTTCTGGGATCCTCTCTCAAGTCACTGACGGCCACCTACGTCCTGTTGCCTTCATATCATGCAAGATGTTACCCGCCGAACAGAATTACGAAATTCACGACAAGGAACTTCTGGCAATCGTTCAATGCATCAAAATCTGGCGGCACTACCTCAAAGCTCCCAACACCCGTTCAAAATCTACACCGACCATGCCGCCCTGCAATATTTCCAGACCAAGAGGGTACTCACACGTCGGCAAGCTCGCTGGTCAGAGACCGTCAATCACCATAAATACACCATCGAATACCGCTCTGGCTCCAAGAACAACAAGGCGGACACGCTCTCTCGCCGTCCTGATTTCTCGGAAGGGGGAAAGGCCTCTGAACAGCCGGGGCAGATTCTCCTTCGCACTCACACTCTCGCCGCAAGCCTTGTCAAATTCTCACCACCCTCTGATATCGCTGATCTCATCAAGTTTCGCCTTTCGCAAGACCCTGTCTCATACCAAATTGTCAACAACCTCAATCACGATTCCACGCTCCACCCTTACTTCCAGCTTCAAGACAACCTCCTCCTACATCATGACAAAATTTACATTCCAAACGCTGAACCTCTCAAAGTCAAACTGCTCGCCCAAGCCCATGACTCACTCCTCTCGGGTCATCCTGGTCAAGTAAAAACCTTTGAACTTCTCGATCGAAACTATACGTGGCCCGGCATGCGACAATTTGTCAACAACTATGTCAAGACCTGCGACAGTTGTCAACGAAACAAACCAACTCATCATCGCAAGCACGGCCACCTTCAACCTCTACCAATCCCCTCAAAGCCCTGGTCGTCGCTCTCTATGGATCATATTGTCGACCTGCCTCCGTCCTCAGGATTTGACTGTGTCCTAGTCGTTGTCGACCGACTCACCAAAGAAGCGCATTTCATCCCGACTCACAAGACCGACTCATCTCGCGACCTGGCTCGGACGTTCCTCACTCACATTTTCAAACTCTATGGTCTCCCAACGGACATTGTCTCCGACCGAGGTGCCACATTCACCTCCAACTGGTGGTCTGAATTTCTGGCTATGCTTAAAATCAAACCGAATCTATCAACGGCTTTTCATCCCGAATCCGATGGCCAGACCGAACGAACGAACCAGACTCTCAAACACTATCTTCGACATTTCTGCGATTATCTGCAGACCAATTGGTCTGAACTCCTTCCTCTCGTCAAATTCGCCTACAACAATTCCTTCCACTCGTCCATTGGCACCTCCTCGTTTTACGTTACTCGTGGTTATCATCCTCGTCTAGAAGTCTCTCTCCGTGATTCATTTGTGACCGATGTCCCTAAATATCTTCAGCATCTTTGCTCTGTCCAGGAAACCGCCCGCAAAGAACTTTTGCAAGCCCAAGAAACTCAAGCTCGTTTTGCCAACCTCAAAAGGAAGCCAAGCCAACCGTTCAAGATCGGCGACCAAGTCCTGCTCAATCGAAAAAACATCCAAACCTCTCGATCCTCACCCAAGCTCGACTCCCACAAATTGGGACCGTTCCGAATTCAACAAATCATCAGCCCAGCGGCTTTCAAGCTTGAACTACCGGCGTCGATGAAGATCCATCCCGTATTCCATGTCTCGCTCCTCGAACCTTACCAAGCCAACAGTCTCGCGTCTCGATGTTCCAACCCTCCGCCGCCTCCTGAAACCATCAACGGCGAAGAAGAATACCAACTCGAACAAATCCTTGACTCAAGGAACAATCGTTGTCCAAGACGCCTCGAGTACTTCGTCGATTGGACAGGATACGGCCCTCAGGATCGTCAATGGGTCTCCGCTGCCGACTTCGATGATGACGACTCCCTCGTCATTGAATTCCACACCAGGCATCCTCACAAGCCTGGGTTTGAACGCATCCAGGGACTCAACAGAGCTCGTCCCTAAACCCGGGGGTGATGTCACGAATCAGCAGTCCGCGGTCTGAGCGCAGCGCCACCGCGCAGCTTACTCAGCGCTGGGAACTTTCTAGGAGCTTCCAGTTATCTCTATGATCTTGCGCCTCGATCACTTCCTTTGGCTTCAACTTGCTTCCATGAGTTTCTGTCGCTTTCCCTGGGCTTTGCTTCGACTATAAATAGGGCTTCTGTGTAGAAATCGCTCTTGTCTTCCTTCTGCAATCTTGATCTCATAGTCAACTCCCCCAGTAACCTCCAGCTCCCTCGGCCTCTGTTCTAGTACTCTTACAAGAACAACTACATCAATCCCGCATCTCGTCCCGTCATCCTCGCTATCACCTGCTGGCTACGGCTCAGCAACCTCAACCCTGACATTCGCTCTCATCCAATATAGCCGTTCTTGTTCAGTCATTGCCCAGGCGTCCGCGACAAATTTCTGGAACAACCGCCCCCCTAGGAACAGCGTCGGGTAACTGATATTGTGAGGACAAATATGGAAGTAATACGCGTTGAATTGGCTCTGTGTCACGCGTTTGGATCCGGCCCTTCCGGTTTGTGGGTTGGCGTTGGCGTTATCTGTTGTGCGCTGCAATACACCGTTTTCGTCTCGCACGCGCCGTGCTGCCTCTGTTGCGATAGCGTTTTGGCTGAGGGGGATTCTGTTGTGGTACCAGTCCTCGCCATACGGTAACAATATCGGGTATGTGAGTGCCATGAGTGCAGGGTGACCATCGTGAATGAGCTGAATTCCGCGGCTGTCATTGTTTGGCGGGTGACGTAACCGCGCGACGATCTCTCTTCTTGAAGATCGGTACTCGGTGTCGTCTCCGGGTAGTATGACGGCCACCTCCTCTTGCGTCGGCAAGTTGTACGTTCTCGGGTCTCGATTGCGCGGTGCACGTAAGCGGAGCTTGTACATGTGAGACGTTGCACTTTTCATGAAATCTTTTGCCGTTAGGAACAGTTTGACGCGTCTGTTGTGGACGCGCAGCATGCCGTCGAGTACAGGAACGATCTGCTGATACACCGAGTCCAGACGTCGAACCTCTTCAGGCGGTCCGTTGAATCTTTGTCGGACTTCGATGCGTTCAGTCGGAGCCAGGAAGAGAATCTGGGCAAAGACGGGGTCGTCTGCTGGGCCTGGTGCCAGCGTGCCGATACGGTGAAAACCCGTTCCGCTCAGGTAGAAAGATGGCGGTCCGGCGCCGCTGATGATGCCATGACCTTTACTTGTGCCGAATGATGCCACAGCAAAGCTTTCGTTGAATGCAAGAATGCGGACCCGAAAAATCTTCTCAACTGTTTCACGGATAGTCAGCGAGGCCGTTAGTCCGCTGTACCCATTCTAACAAGCTGAACGAATTGATGTGTACTAACCTGGGCCATCGCCAGTCAGGAGCTCGAGCAGCTCGGGCGGGGGTTTTTCGATCCCGGGCAATCGAACTTTGCCGTCCGCGCAACAGAGTTTGAACGGTGTGGCGCCGCCTGGGGTCGGTGATTTTTCGAACTCCCAGTGTAGAGCCGAACAGATCGGACATTGCAACGTCATTGATCCAAGATTGTGTCGGGGAAAAGGCCCTTCTGGCAACGGTAGCAGCGCTGTTGGGACGGTCTGGCCCGATGGCTCTCTTGCGCGTTGTTGTCGTTGACGCTGCCCCGCAGATTGCTGATCGACGACAGTAGTGGCTGAAGTGGCAGTTGCTTCCTTACTTGAACCGGTGACGCGAGAAAGGCTTGAAACCGCTTCCATGCGTGGACGAACGAATCTCAAGCCCCGAGGTGAAGGACTGCGGGCCCGTCGCATTTGCCGCGGGACATTGAGACTGCCTGCTGCCTGTGCAGGTCGACTTGACGATCCATCTTGCGCGACGTCGTGTTGATCGATTTCGCGTTGCTGCTTCTCGCGAAGGCGTCGTTGGCGTTGAGCTTCGGATCTGCGATTGTTCGAAGTTGTTGTTGGCGGTGACTGTGCGATTAAAACCGGAGTCGGGTTGTGCGGAGACTGCGATTAGAGACGGAATCGAGTTGTGCGGAGGGACGCGAGCAGCCTTGCGAGCGGCGCGCTCAGCTCGCTCACGTTGCCGACGTCTCTGCTGCCCCTGTGCTCTCCGTGAAGGTTGTTCTAGGGGAGACGGGACGTGAAAGTTTGCAGATGACATTTCGGGGGTGGCGGAGGTTGTTGGCGGCGGCGTTTATGCGATTATTAGAGCGGAGGTCGGGTTGTGCGGAGGAGCGAGAAGCAGCCTCGCTGGCGGCGCGCTCCATTTTTTGTTGTTTTTGTATTGTCAGCCTCGCGGGCGCTCTCAGGTACTCAGGCCGCTCACGTTGCCGACGTGTCTGCTGCCCCTGTGTTCTCCGTGAAGATTGTCTGTATGTGAATGTTTGCAATGACACATTTCGCATTTCGGCAGTGGCAGGAACTGGATGGTTGAAGGAATTACGCTACGATGTGGTAGACATGCAAAACAGGATGTCTCAGTCTGCTTCGGGAAGCAGAGGATCATGTGCCAGATTGCTTTGATGGTAAATGGAACCTCGGCGAACGTGGGCGAAACGGTCTGTCGCGGGCCGACCATGCTGAATCAGCGCTAGCTAGTTCCGGAGACGCGCTAGACCGAGAGCTGCCTATGACGTCACGCCACGTGGGCTGTCTTTTGTTCTAGAACGTTCTTTGTCTGACGTGACTGATTCATTTAGTAGTATTCTAGAACGTTCTTTTTCTGACGTGACTGATCCATTTAGTAGTATAGAAGACTAGTGCGGTGGCGCGCGAAGCGCGCCATGACGTCACGCCACGTGGTTTGTCTCGTTCTAGAATGTTCTTTGTCTCGACGACGTTTTTTTATTCTTTAAGTTTTAAGGATACTAGGTTCGGCGGCGCGCTCCGCGTGCCACCTCACACCGTAAGAGTTGACCTGCAATGTGATGTACTTTGCTGCAACAGCTGCGGTACTGTTGGGTAACGGAAGCGTAGTGGTTGAAGTTGGGAGAGAAGCGCGCGACGACAATCAAATGTACAGAGCCTTCATTTCATCACTGAACTCTTTTTTTGTTCTCTGGAAGCCCGATGATGGGCTGAGATCGTCGTCGAGACCCGCGTCGAGAGTGTGGACCTTTTCCTGGATGCCTCCCGACATCGCCATCCTTCACCTGCTAATTGGAATTGGCGGAGCTTCACTATGGAGCTTTGGCATAATTCTTCATCTCATCAACTCAAAAACCATTCTGAAGACGATGTTTTCTGTTACATTGTCTGCTTCTTCTTTCTCTGTCTGATGAAGCAAAACTCTGACACCATCCACTTATTTCGTTGCTCGAGACAACGCGACGTACAACTGGCCGTAAGAAAAGACGGGCGTCTCCAGACAGCCTCTCGCTTTTCGGCTTTTGCTGCAAGAGTTTGACGCTGAGGACTTTAGCGCGCGCGACTTCAACACCCCCAGCCGTAAGCCGTGCCCGCACGCAGGCCTCCCGCCGTAAGCCGTGCCCGCAAGCAGGCCTCCTGCCGTAAGCCGTGCCCGCACGCCTGCCTCGAGCATAAGCCTTGGCCCGTAAGCCGTGTGAGATTCTCAAAGTACTTTAATTCTCTCCTATTTCCTTCTAGCATCATGGCCCCTGTGTCTCTACCTTTATTCTCCTTTAGACCCGGCCTTTGCCGTCTATCTTCCGTCTTCTGGCCAGACGCGCGCACTTGCCCCCAACTAGCTGGTCCTGCGCGCCTCTCTCTCTCCTGCTCAAGCAACTTCTTGGTCTGGTCTCCTTTGGTCCGTCGATCAGAGACTTACCACTGCTTGAGCAGGTGTGTCAAGCAACTTCTTGGTCTGGTCTCCTTTGGTCCGTCGATCAGAGACTTACCACTGCTTGAGCAGGTCTGTGCGTTGCTTAACATCATAGGTTATAAGCCCACACGATCTACCAGCACGGTCGCTTTCGCGTCCGTTTCGTTTTTTTTCTTCGCACGCTCGCGCCGCCCCGCTATGCCTCCCAAGTCCGCGCCCGGCGCTACGCCCCAGCCCGGCACCTCCCTTGAAGCCGCTATCGCCCCTATCGTCGCTCGTCCGCCGCAGCAGCCAGCCTCGTTTGCTGCAACGGAACTCCTCCGCGACTCGGCGGGCTACCAGGATTGGCTCCTTGTCGTCCGCTCGCGTTTGCCGGCCGGTGTCCTCCGGTACCTGGAGAGCGGTGAGCCATGCACTTCGTGGCCCCCCTCGATCGTCCCGTTATGGGACCACTACGCCCTTTCCTCGCTCTGCTCGTCTGTCGACCCTCGCTTGGTCCTCCCCGGTTTGTCGACCTTCCTCGACGATAGCGACGGCGCGCCGAAGATCTGGCAGGCTCTCCGTTCTCGTTACGGCGCCACCTCGGCTGTTGACCTCCTTCCGGCCGTAGTCACGCTCTTCAGCACCGAGGAGCTCCCCGCCACCACGGACTCGTTCCTCCAGTTCCGTGACGGTTTCGAGAATCAGCTTCGTCTGCTCACCTCGTCGAAGGTCACTGTCGACTCTCTCGTCGCCTCGCACCTCCTCTCCCGGCTACCGCCATCGCTCGAGTCGTGGCGCTCGACCTTCGTCAACGACCAGGGTGATTCGACAACCCTGCCGTCTGTCTCGGCGATTTTCGATCGCCTCCTACGCGACATTCGCGCTCGTCCAGTCGACGCTCCCACCGCGGCGCTTGCTCGATCCTCCGCTCGCGACACCCGCGCTCCTCGAACCCCGTGCCCCAACCCAAAGTGTCGCAAGATGCATTGGCTCAGGGACTGCCCCGACACCGCTTGGCCAGCCTCCTTCCGCGCGCGTCGTGCCATCGAGAACAGTAACAAGCCCGCCGGCGACCGCAAGCCTTCCCAGCCCGCTGCCTCTCCCGCTGCCGCGCCATCTGTCGCCGACGAGCACCTCTCACCTGCGATCTACTCCGCCTGCTTTCTCTCGGCCTCCTCCCCGTTCGACAAGGGGGCCTGGCTCCTGGACTCCGGCGCCAATCGGCATATGGCCAACGACGTTCGCCTCTTTACGCACTTGCAGCCCGTCAAGGGACCGCACGTTGCTGGTGTTGCGGGCTCCCTACCATCCACCGGTTCCGGCTCCGTGGCGCTCGACACGACTTCCGGTCGCATCGCCGTTGCTGACGTTCTTCATGTGCCCTCGTTGCCTTGCAACTTGTTGTCCGTTCGACGCCTCGACCGCCTCGATTTCACGGTCTCGTTCGGTTCCAACGTCGCCACCATCCGCAACACCGCTGGTACCGCCGTCGCCACCGCTCGGGCCATCGCCAATGACCTCTACACTCTGGACCTCACTCCTGCACCTTGTAGGCCCCACGCTCTGCTCGCTTCGCCCTCCCACGTGTCCTTGCTTACCCTACACAACCGCCTTGCGCACCTCCCCGTCCTCCTTCTCAAGAAAATCGTTCAAAAAGGGATGGTTACTGGTGTGGCGTGGGATTACTCGGACGAGGAGTGTAGGACCTTCCATTGCAATGCATGTCTCGCTTCCAAAGCGCATGCCCTTCCATTCAAAGGCCTACCGCCTGTTCAATCCGACTACTCGCAAGGTGCTCCTCAGTCGGAACGTCCTTTTCCGTGAATCCGAGTTCCCCGCCTCGACACCGACTCCCGCTTTGTTCTCTCCGGCCAACCCTCTCCCAGATGTTGTTGCGTCACGCCCTGACCAGGCTGACCCCCCCCAGCCGTTGCTTCCTGTCCCCCCCCGCTCCCCTGTGCCTCGCGCTGAGCAGCTTATCCCGGCACCTGATGCCTCTGACCAAGGCTCGCCGGCCCTTGCTCGTAATGTCCCTGACCAGGCATTGCCCGCACCCTTTGCCTCTGACCAAGGCGGCGCCCCTGACCAGGGCAGCCCTGACTCGGCTTTTTCTACGCCTTGTCCCTCTCCTCGACTCCGGCCCAGCTCCTATGATTTCTCCGCCCTATGCCTTGCCCCGGAGTTCTCCGATGATGTTGATGACGCCCTTCACTCACCTGCGCCTGTGTGCTACCTTGCGGACGCCGCCGCCGCCCTTCTGGACACTTCTACCGTCGACCCCGCTGAGCTTGTTGCCCCTGCGCGCGACCCACCCCACTGGCGTGCTGCTATGGCTTCACCACAGGCAGATGAGTGGCGTCTTGCGGCTCGTGATGAATTTGACTCACTCTCTCGCGATTTCTCCGCTTTCACGCCCATCGACCAATCCCTCGTCCCCGCCGACGCCAAAATCATCGGCTCTCGCTTCGTTTTCCGCACCAAACGCGACCAGTTTGGGAAGGTCAAGTCATACAAAGGCCGCCTTGTCGCCCGCGGTGATTCCCAACGATCCGGTATCGATTTCGACGAGACCTTTGCGCCCGTTGCCAAGTTCACTTCAATTCGTGCTCTGCTGGCCCTGTCTGCTGCCCGAGGCTACCACGTTCACCAGGCTGACATCGACAAAGTGTATCTTCATGGGAAGCTCGACAAGCCTTTGTACATGCGTGTCCCCGAGGGCATTGCCCTGCCCGGTCAAGTTCTACAATTGCACCGTTCCCTCTACGGCTTACGCCAGGCTGGTCGCATCTGGAACGACGAAATTGACTCTACCCTCCTTGGGCTGGGTTATATTGCCACTGAGTCCGACCACTGCGTCTACGTCAAAACCGTTGGGGACGTCCACCACTACATCGCGCTTTACGTCGACGACCTCCTCATGATTGGTCCCTCCCTACCCGAAATTGAGCGCACCCTCCAGGGCCTTGAACGATGTTACGGTGTCAAGCGTCTTGGTGAAGCGGAATATGTCCTGGGCATCCAAATCCGGCGTTCCTCCGATGGCTCGATCACGCTAAGCCAGGAGCAGTACCTCAAGGACATCCTCGCTCGTTTTGGCATGTCGAACGCCCACCCGGTTGCCACCCCGATGAAATCCGACCTCCACCTTGAGATTGAGACCAACCCTACCCCATTTGCGGACCGCACCCGCTATCTTCAGGCCGTTGGCTCGCTCATGTACGCATCCACTGGCACTCGCCCCGATCTGGCCTACGCTGTCGGTTACTTGGCTCGATTCTCCCGGTCCCCATCCGAAGCTGCCTGGGGTGCTATCAAACACGTTTTCCGTTACCTTGCTGGAACACTCTCGCACGGCCTGTGCTATTCCCACGGCGACTCTGCTCCCGTAATTGGCTACTCCGATTGCAACTGGGGTGCCTGTGTGCTCTCCTCCAAGTCGACCATGGGCTATGCTTTCCTCTATGCTGGTGGCGCCATCTCGTGGTCCTCGCGCCTCCAGTCTTGCGTGGCCAACTCCACTTGCGACGCCGAATACCTGGCCCTCTCGCATGCCGGCAAGGACGCCGTTTTCCTGCGTCAACTCTTTGGTGAGTTGGGTCTCCCCTCTTCTGCTCCGACTCTCGTGCTTGGCGACAACCAAGGCGTCAACGCTCTCACTCGGAACCCGGTTTTCCATGCCCGCACCCGCCACATCCGGCTTCGCGAGCACTTTGTCCGCGACATGGTCGCCCTTGGTGATGTCGCTGTCCAGTACATCAACACGGCCGACATGACCGCCGACATTTTCACTAAGGCTCTAGCCCGCGACCTCTTTGCGCGTCACCGTGGCCGCCTTGGCATCTGCTCTCCCTGATGCTCGAAGTCGGGGGGGTGTGAGATTCTCAAAGTACTTTAATTCTCTCCTATTTCCTTCTAGCATCATGGCCCCTGTGTCTCTACCTTTATTCTCCTTTAGACCCGGCCTTTGCCGTCTATCTTCCGTCTTCTGGCCAGACGCGCGCACTTGCCCCCAACTAGCTGGTCCTGCGCGCCTCTCTCTCTCCTGCTCAAGCAACTTCTTGGTCTGGTCTCCTTTGGTCCGTCGATCAGAGACTTACCACTGCTTGAGCAGGTGTGTCAAGCAACTTCTTGGTCTGGTCTCCTTTGGTCCGTCGATCAGAGACTTACCACTGCTTGAGCAGGTCTGTGCGTTGCTTAACATCATAAGCCGCACCCGCGCAGAAATTTCCCCAAGCACGCTCCCGCCGCACTGGGTCAGTTCCGCACTGCCTGCTGTTGCCGTACCAGTATTTGCTGCGTACCTTTGCCACCTTCTGCCAAGGTTGGTTGCCGTCCTAGATCTCTTCCTGCCCTCACGCCCTCTGGCTGACAGGTTCCGAGCATCTCACAGGACCTCCCCAGCGATACGAACACGCTGCCTCCCAGTCTTCTGCCCTGCCAGACTACGACGGACAGCTGCCCACTGTGTACGCCTCTTCTTCTCAACCTTCCTTATTGGATTGTTGACTGACTGTTCATACCCTGTATGCAGCCGTTCTGCCCTACACCTGCCAGTGTAGCCGCACCTTCTTCTGCTGAGTACCGAGTCACACTCCCGGAGCTAAGGTACATCACTTCCCCGCATCAGGCTCTACCTTTTGGTACTCCTGCTTACAACTGTCCTTGTTGGGCATGTTGGCTTACTTGGCTACCTTGCGCTACAGACTACACTTGCCACCCAACGTGCCAGCGTTCAGGGTCGGTTTCCTTCTTTCAAGTGTGTCACGCTTTCCAAGCAAAGGTATGCCAAGCCTCCCAGTCTTTGCAGTATTTCTGAGTACTAATAGCATCCACGCTTTCCAAGCAAAGTGTCCTATTTTTGAGCTCCTCCCACCCACCCTAAAAATAAAATAAAATAACCTTTTTGGTATCTTTTCTCTCTTTTATTATCTCTCTTCTGATCTCTGGGTCTCTTGTCTTGTGGGTACTTTCTTTCAACCCATTCCGTTTGTTACGGGATGCCGGGTTTCATGCCTGATACTGCAACTCGACTCATACCCCGCTACCTAGCCGCGCTTCTACAAAAGAGTCGACCACCTGCGCGAGTGACTGGCCTTGCGACTTGTTGATCGTCATAGCCATTGCGAGCCGAATCGGAAACTGCGTCCGGTGCAGAGTAGAGGAAGCTCAGCCGACGACCCTGACCCGTGTCATCTGCCGCACATCAGGCAAGGAAACTACATCAGGCCCATGCGATATGCACCAAAGGTTTGCCGGCTCCAAGCGCGAGCCTCGTCGGTGCAGACAACCGCACACCAATCACCTTCACCTGGTAGGCGTAGGATATCCTTGTGCAAGTCGGCCAGGGTGCTCATCAACAGTCACGGGGAATTGCGTGGGATATCCTTTGGCGTACCTGCGACCGGCAAAAAGCCTCTCCCGAACCTCGGCATAAAATCGACTGTAATCGGGCAGGTCGAGAATGTTCTCCGGGTCCAAATGGGAACAGGCGGAACCATGCCGGCCTCCAGCACCCCCTGTGACTCCATCTTCCTAATGACTGCACACACCCGTGTCAGCCCAATCATCAGACGCTGGAGCACACAAAAACAAACATATACATTACTACTTACATCATGGGTGTCATCAACTAGTGTTGGATGGAGACCACCTGCGGCTTTGCCGTCAGTAGGTTTGGCGTGTTGGATGTGATCGCTGGCCCGGCCGGTGAGGGTGAGAAAGGGGAAGGAGTCAGGTCTCTGTCTTTCTTTGCAACAGATTCAGCTTAGATTAACTGTGTCCTAGTTTCCATGACGTTGCCCCATGTTCAGAAAAAGGAGGATCACAACTTGGACATGCCCTGAGTTGCAACTTTGCCTCGGACTCGGATATCACAAACAAGTGCTCCGACCACTGCCTTTCTGGAGGCAGAGGCAAGCTTGTGCTCGAGGCTGAACACACAAAGTGTACCCCGAGTCAGCCTCTATTATAACATCTAGTAGTAGTTGGGCTGGCCCTCTAGGTCGCTCCGCCGAGGGACCAGGCGATTCAGTGATTGCAGCACACCATTTGGCTACCCTCGAAATCAAACGTTGTAGGTCTGGGGATCAGGATGTCACTGCTGTGCTTCGCTTGAAGATGTATGCTGGACAATGCCCAGCGCATGAAGACAATAGAATACCCAAAAATAATTCTGTAGTCTTTGATCGCCGAAAGAGTAGCCCTGCAAGTTGTGAGTCTGACAGACAATCTGCAGTTATTCCAAACAAAGTTTGACGTTGGACAAAACCAGTGGGAACCCGTTAAATTAACGGGAGGATGAAAATTAAATAGCAGAATCGTGATCTCAGTTGAAGGTAAAACACACAATACAAAGGACAGCTTCAGTACTATTCCCCATTCATTCCTCTGAGAACAGAGCGGAATACTGGGTTTGGGGTCGCGGTGGCTGCGGCTGCCGCTCGATCAACGGCTTGTAGGTCGTCGTCATCATCGGCGGGGTCGCGAGAGGGCAGTAGCACCTTGATTCGATCAACACTCATGGCTCGAGACAATGCCACATACAGCTGCCCATGAGTGAAGACGGGATGTAGGGAGAGATCAACGCCAACACGATCGAGTGATTGACCTTGGGCTTTGTTGATCGTCATGGCCAAGGCAACGCGAAGCGGGAATTGGAGCCGGCGCATAGTGAAACCAAGTTGGCGACTGCCAGTCGCATTTGTCTCAAGTCGCACGCGAGGGATGAAGACCGTGGTGCCCGCTCGATCTCCGGTCAAGATGATGGCTTGAATGACTCTCGATCTTGCGTGCGACACGATCAGGCGGGTACCGTTGCAGAGGCCCGCGTCTGGGTCCAAATTGCGAAGAAGAACGACGGGGATCCCTTCCTTGAGACGCAAGTGATGCGCGGGGAAGTTGGATGGGTTGATTGAATGTAGATACTCTGGCGAAATCAGTTCCGGCGCCATTCCACCCCCAGTATCGCCTGCCTCAACGACCTCGTCTGCGCTGCGATACTCGATGTAGTCGCCATTGAACTCTTCCAGCAGCTTGGCATTGATGCGATCGACCGTTGCATTATGCGGAGCTAGGATTGCCTGACGTGAGAACAGCTGAATCAGGTCTTCGAGGGACTCCTTGTTCACGGTCCTTAAACCGGGGTAGACAAAGTTGATCAACCCTTCGGCCGTTCTTTGACCGTCCGGAAGCAGCAGGTAATCAGGCAGCTGCGAAACGGATAGAAGGGGTCTTAGTGTCGGTTGGTTGGGTAAAAGAGGGGAGCGAAACGTACTGCAATCTTGTCGTATGGGTGCATGTTGGCAGTTCCATCTCCCACGGTGAGTAGCCATTCCGCAAAGTCGCGCGTTCGAGCCAATTGAGCCTCGTCCATCGCATCAGCGTTCGAGCTGAGACGCATGTTCTCGGTAAGTCGCAAGACACGAACGTCGCGCCAGAAGTCTGCCTTGATAAGGGATGCATCGACAATTTGACCGGGAGTTCCTTTGGGAACGACAGGGAGGCACTGGCGAAAGTCCCCTACAAATTGGAAACCTCGTTAGCATGCCGCTGTTCAGAGCGGAGGCGGAAGAGCCCAACTGACCCGCAAAGATCATTGTCACCCCGTCGAAGTGCTCCTCGGTCTCTTGGAGATCACGCAGTAAACGGTCGACAGCTTCCACCGCGAATCGATGCGCCATTGGGGCTTCATCCCAAATGATGAGCTTGGTGGTACGCAGCATCAGCGCGAGATCACTCTCCCTGTCGACTGGACACGTCGAGGTTGGCAAGGTGTCGAGTGGGAATCGAAAAGTTGAATGCGCCGTGTGTCCTCCCTTGAGAAGCAACGCCGCTACTCCGGACGACGCCACCGCAATCGCTTGGTCGCCTCGAGCTCGCACAGTATCGAGAAGGGCATTTTCCACAAAAGTCTTGCCAGTACCCCCAGGTGCTAGCAGGAAAAACACATGCTGCGGCCCAAGGTTGTTGTCGCGCATCTGATCGACGACATCGAGCTCGACCGCGCAAAGACACTCGTCAAATGCAATTCGTTGGTCGTGGTTCAGACGGGCATGCGCCGCTTCGGCATCTTGCGCGCATTGCTGGCGATCAAAACGGGGAAGCCGTTCCTCGAGACGATCAAACAGCCGCACTTCGTCCTCGGTCAGCTCGGGAAGATCAAAGAAGGCCAAAGTTCGATCGTTTGCCGCAAGGAGGAGACGAATCTTGTTGAGGGTCCACAGGCGGATGGTTTGATTGTTGACGGGCACGTCTTCATAGCGTTCGATGTGATAACGGGCATCGTCGCTAAGATAAGCAAAGTGACGATCCAGCAAAGCTGGTGGGTTGGCAACCGTCGCATGGATGAGCATGAACACGAATAATCGGCGTAGTTGGTCACCGGTTTCAATCTGTGCAGCTTCCCTGAGACAGATGTGATGCTCGCTATCGTCGGCGAGAAGTCCGCAAGCGGCGCGATAGGAAGGATACACGACGTCTTCGAACATGAGCAGGTCCGCAAACGATGTCGGGCCCATGACGACCTCGAGGAGCAGTCTGGGTAAAAGCACTCCCCACTACGCAGTGGGACGGTGTAGATTCGTCCAATGACATTGCGATCATGGACTCGGCGTTTCCAGCGCAACTTCTCCTTATTCCAGGAGTAGTAGCGCGGCACATTCGTGTAGAGCAACGTGGTAGTGAGCTCGCCGTCGGGAGCTGCAGCGCACAGGTCGAAGAAGCCGGTCAGTTTGGAGCGAGTGGGCGGAGTGTCGAGGGGCAGCGGTTCATTGGGATTGATCTGCACAGATTGTTGATTCTCCAGATGGACCGGTAGTCGATTGACGGGTGGCCACACTCTACCGACCGAGAATCCGAATAGGCGGTGGACCGCTTCTGGAGCACTGATGTAGCGACCTTCGACGAACTCGTTGATCTCATCTCGAACCGGTTCGTCCTCGCGAGCCCCTTCACCGTTCGCTGCACGCTCAACGCGCGCCACAGCTCGATCCGGACCTTTGTACACATACTTGAAGAGGTACTTAATCGCGCCGATCGTTGTCACAACCTCCACATTGATATGCGCATTGTACTTGGCGCAGAGATAAGGCGAGTACGGCACGCAGTCACCATCGTTGTAGATAACACCCCCTTGACAACGGCGTGGCGAAAGCGTCGGCGATACAACGGGTAGCCTTCAGGGTGCATGCGGGTGTGGGGGTTCTGTTCGCGGGAAAATGGCGCTTGCACCTCGGATTACCGTACTTGTCCTTCTCCATGCAGGGCTGAGTCGAGTTTCCGCCACACTTGCCATGCAGCATGTGCTTTGTGACGGTCTCGTGGAGATCAGGATAGCGCGAAGGATCGGGTATCTCGGCCGAGATCATCTTGTCGATCGCTTCCGTCGACAAAGGATGATCGTCCGGCGCGAGGGTGATGAGGATATGGGCATTTGGCAGGCCCCGCTTCTGATACTCAATCACATGTGTATGCGTCAGAACCACGCCAAAACAGCCTGCACGTTGCTTGTTGCCAAAAACGTCGTCGCAGAGTCGGTTCAGCTTGGCTTCAAACACTCGTGCAATGAGATCCGAACGGTTGCATGCTTTGTCGTTCGGCCCCAGTGCAGCCTTGATTTCCGGCCATTCGGGGTTGCACGTCACCGTGATGAACAGCCAAGGCTTTCCATATTTGACGACGCAAGCCATCGCATCTTGGTAGCGCTGCGTGATCTCGCGCGGGCTATTCTTGAACGTCGAGCCCAAAATCACCGAACGTCCAATTTGATCCGGGGTCAGGCCGTTGGCAACAGCGTCGGTAATGCCTTGAGCCGTGGTGAGGCGCAGACTTTCTTGATGCAACCGGATGTAGTTGAGTCGATCGGTCTCGACTTGGGAGTATCCCTCAATCACGAACTCGAGGAAGAGACGCTGGGTGACATGCGGAATGGAGAAGTAGTCGTCGCGTTCGTGCAAGCGATATGCAAAGTATTGGGAACGCGAAACTCGGGTTGATCCACCTCGACCCCTCTTGTTTGATCTTCGTCCTAGATTTTCGAACAATTTATGTGAGTCTGAGGGTGCGTCTCAACAGAGAGGTATCTGAGAATGAGCCGAAGACGCTTAGCTTACGTTCACCATCACCATTCTCTTCGTCCTCCTCGTCGCTTTCATCCTCATCGTCCTCCTCTTCGTCTTCTTCATCTGGACCAAGGCCGTCAAGTAGCTCGCGCAATTGGACACCATTGTCGATCTGCTCTCGGTTTCTGGCGATGGGCGGCCCAGCTTGGTTGAAACCGCAAAGAGGAATGTTGGGGTGGAAGCCATCTTCCCCGCGGGGAAGAGTAGTGGGTACCGGAGAGGCATCGCAGACGGATGGAGCGAGCTAACGATTTGGTACTTGGGCCGACCATCGGGACATCGATCACCGTGCACCTGGAGAATAAGGTCTTGCGGTCCACGATCTCCCGTGTTGGTGTCGGAATCGCAGATAAGCATCGCCATTTCCGTGCTTGACGTAGGAATGTTGTGGGTGCGTCGGTCTCGGCCTGGTGGTAGGCAGAGGCGCAGGACCCACTCTTTGGCCGTATCCCAACCCGCGCGGGCTTTGGCCGATGCGAACTCCCTCACAAAGCGATTGCCGGTGCGCAACATGGACTCGAGCTTGGTCAGCGTTGATCTTTGAATGCGAGTCTCTGCGCCGTCGGGTCCAAGTCGAGTGTCGGTGGCCTCGGCCGGGTCGATGAGCCATGTTTGAGCAAAGGTTGGGCGTTGAGTCACGGCAGGGATCAGGGCGCCGAGTCGATGGTAGAGGCGACCAAACACGCGAAACACGGGGGGTCCTAGCGTGCCCACTTGAGTTTGGTCCCAGAGGGCAGCGAGCGAAGTGAACGACAACGCGTTGTTGTACGACTGGGCATTCTCGCGGAATGCAACCGCTTCTGTGTGGGTGGGTAGAACAGTTCAGCATGTGAGTCTACTGCAGACGAACGTTGTTGGACGGAGCAACTGACCGCTATCCGAGCCTTGAAGAAGCTGCCGATACTCGAGATTGGGCTGGGGAGGGGGAGGTAGCCGCACCTTGCCCTGCGAGCAGCACGCGCTGAAGTGTCTGGTCGACTTCGACCTTTCGCACTTTCAGTGCCGAGCCTTGCAGTGGGTGCACACGGCCGTCTGAGGGCCGAGGTCGTCGCGGATCGAAACGTGGGCTTGAAGGGTTTGAGCGCGATTCGAGCCCGGCGCACTCGCCTTTGCGGAGGTGGTGGTGGTGGGGCGAGCCCAGCGTCGAGTTGGCCATCGCGCTGACGACGCTGTCCGTTCTGCACAGCTGCACGGCGGGCTCGTATACATGTCGCAATGCCAAGATCGGTTGCATTGTTGTCATGACGCGCGGGGGTTGATTCTGTTGATCGGTGCGGGACGAAGAGGAGGGTCGAGCCGCGGGCGCCCAGCAGCGGGCGCTCGAGCGGGCCCATGGCAGCCCATGGTACGGCGCTACCCTCGCGCCCAAGACTTGGCGAGGTTGCGATGGCCCTCCCTGGCGACCTTGGGACCGGGGCATAGTGGCGAAGGTTTGCTCTTGAATGAGTGTCACTGAAATTGGATGAGAGTGGGAGGGAGAGAGGAAAGGTTCGAGGGAGCGGCGCAGGATTATTTACGTGGTTTGATTTGTTGTTCAGCCCCTAATGCCGCTGGTCGAATGCCATACGGGCAAATTGGTTGTTCAGCCCCTAATGCCGCTGGTCGACTGCCGGAATGACACTCCACCGCCGGCGCACCGCATCACGTGACAAACGCCAGCCCTCGCCTCGCACGTCAGGCAGAGCTCTGCTGTAGAAGCAATATCATGCAAAGCCACGCGCTTGCGGTTCATTAAATGCAATATGAGTGGAAGTATTGTTTTATGTGAGCGAAAAAAAGAAGGAAAATACTGGGAGCGCTGTAGCTTCGTTGGAACGGCGCGGAAGATACAAAAGTCACCGCAGCGCTTGTACATGACTTCTGATCGGAACATGGACACCACAGGCAGGTGCGGCAGACACAACAGTATGCTGGTACATCCACCACAGGCGGCCCGGAGGGCCGCAACCTAGTTAAAAACAGCGATTTTAGGTACATTCCTTAACTCACACTTTTTTTTTTACTAGTTAGGGTAACTAGTTAGGGTTACTAGTTAGGGTAACTAGTTAGGGTAACTAGTTCGGGTAATAGGGTAACGAGCTGTCGCAACAAGCACCTGATCACTAGATAGATCCTTGTCAAGCGAATGCAAGGAATCAGATCTGTTCAGTCCATGATAAGAGTACTGCACTCATTCACCAGGTTGGCAAGAGCGACTGCCTCTTGTCAAGCCAAGCTCCCAGATGCCGTCCAATGAGTTGCAATGACTCGGCATTGGGAGGCACGACTAAGACAGTGAACTGGGAGAGATCGACATCGCCGCAGGGCGGGTGGACACAAATGCCACTTGATACCAATGACTGGTGTGTCGGACCGACTGAGCACCGTTCGTGACTGATGAACTACTCCACGGTGGAGGAGGGCTGTACCATGAGCTACTGAGATGTTGATGTTTGCACACAGCTATCAGACGGGCCGAAACGCACGCCTAGTACAGGACTTTGCACTCCGTGCCATTTGCCGCCGTTCCGCACCGGTACCGGTCTGTGCAGGTCTGTGCCGGCTTCTGCCGGCTGGCTGTAATGTTGAGATCGTCGTCAATTTTCCCAAAGTCGCGGCGCGCCTCAAGCCGCCCCCCGGCATTGAGACCGTTGTCAATTTCCCAAGGAAAATGGGTTAATGCCGCGAGCAAGTGGTGCAATTACCAATTACGCGCGCGCGTTTACCCCCGAAGCTTGACCCATCTACCCAGGTGGTAAGGTGCAAAGTTCACTTACAAATGGTGCATTCTTCGCGCAAGTTTGGTGCGTTTGCCCCGGAAGAAAGGTGCGTTTACCAATTAAGGATGGTGCATCTACCACGTAGCGGGGCAATCCGCTGTATCTCGTGTAGTATGCCATGTATCACCTTGAAACTTGACGAGCCCTTTTACATGATCATCAAGTACGTCCACCTTCAGTAAGGAGCACTCTCATCAGGATCCCATGTAGTTGGAAATCGTGCGTGCACCCGGGCCGGCTCTCGTCCACGCCGCGGCCGAGTCGTCCGGACCCCGGACCGAGTAGCCCCCCCCCACCCTAGGCTGCAATACAATGACTAAGACGATCAATCATCTCGGAGCTGCGGGATGTGTCCATATGGATTGGGACACCTTGTATAGCATTCCTCGCCGTATTTCCTGCCTCAGCTTGAACTTGGACAAGGAAGATCATTGACTGCCTTTCCAAACCATCCGTGAACATGTCCTAACAAAGCTAGTAGCACATCACCAAGTGTTCTCGCAAATGTCACTAGCCGCGATCATTATCTCATTATATGTATGTATATACATCCTTCCGTTCTACTCATAATGGCACGGCTTGGGATCGACGACCTCACTCCTCTTCTTGCAGCTGCTCAAAATAAACCATGACCAATGTGAGTGTTCTGATGACAAGGAAGGGTCCGATGCAGTTTGGGAGAGCCCATACCTTGAGCAATTGACTCCAACATCAGATTTGTATTGCGAGCCAGGCATTGAGTGCAAGGCTTCAGCGAAGCCGCGCAGTTTTGAAAAAAGATTCTTCCCTCTTGCGCTTCGATCGGCAAGGGCTTGGGGCGCTTTTGGATATAGCGGCAATTGGTCGAACGGCCAATGTACATCTTTGATACCTTGGCAAGCAAGTAACGACCTCGAGTGCCTCAGACACCGGCAGAGGGGGAGTAGGGTCGAACCTTACGACCGTCGGGAGTCTCATTGGCGGCGCATCTGGCATCGAACCAATCGTTGCAATTGACGGTGCCGGGTTGGGCCGCGGGCTTCGTGAAATCAACGGAGAAGTACATTGAGCGTCGGGATTGCGCTCAGAGGTGTACATTGTGCCGATCGAAGAGTCAATCAGAACGGGGGTAGGCGCGCAAAATTCAATGCCGGGCGATCCCCGATCCCAAGGGCTTCTCTTCGAGCTCCGGCGAACTCTCCTTGAGCGCGAGTGGGACAGATTCTGCATACACAAGAGTATCAGCCTCAATATTAAGCAAGCTTGAACTATCACTAAGATCAGATCGTTGAGATCAACAGTAGGATGACTGACCGGGAACCGGCGGAGGAGCTCCACTCCCCTCTCGCAAATCGAGGGGAGGGGGGTCAGAATTTGTTTCCAACTCCGTGTCACACCGCAAGCGAGCATGTTTAGCCACGTCTAACATGTATGCGCGTTGGTTAGCATAGAAGTTGTCCTGTAGTGGCTTGACTGGGCTCCAGCTCCAGTCTAACTCAGACTGAAACGCAACCGCCGCGACCAACGTTTCCATCGTTCGACAAACGAAGACGCCGCAAGCGTTGCCATCGGGATGTCGCGTAAACTCTGTCCTAGGCATCAAGTCCCCCTTCTTCAGTACTCGCGGTTTCACGATCACTCCCTCCCACTCTGCGTACGGGATTGTGGGCCGGTCACTGCCTCCGGTGACACGAGAGACGGGGCTTTCTGCCCGAGCCGTGAGGAAAGGAACGATGTTCTGCGATCATGAGCTCGGCGTATTATAGTCAGCCTATCAGGTAAGCGGAATCCACACAAGTCGCTTCTCCCTCTCACCTTCAAACAATTGGCAAAGTTTTGTTCCGGCGATGAAATGTTCGGGTCGTCTACGCTTTCTTTAGATCGCCGCAGCAAGTCATGGAAGCGGAAGGTGTGGTCGGACAGACGGGCCTCAACAAGCACCCAATGACCGGGCACAATGTCAGGTGATCCGCCGGATGCTGATGGAAAGAGATCGATGGAGCACCGTGAGATGTTTCTATTACGGCGAGGCAACGTTCGTATTTGCAGGCTATCCATTCGTGCTCCTGTTCCGGTTGGTTTCGCCAATGAAGGATAGGAGGAGGATCGGTGAGGAAGAATTTTGTCCGTTTTGCTTCCTAATCAGCAACTTCAACTAGCCACCAATGACTGCTTATGCTTGGAACCAGTATCGACCTACTTCGGTGGCCATGTACAAAGGAAGCTTGAGAATTGGTATGGTGTCCTTGAGCGTCCATTCATCTGCTTTCCTTCGGTCACCAAGAATCAGCGGCCACTGCCCGTAGTCGGCTTTCTCTTCCGCCGACCAGAGGTTCGACGACATGATCGCTTGACGTTTGGCTTGCATTGTGTCATACTCCAGCTGTAGATGGTTGGGTGCACAATTTTCGAGGAGGTTGACGACTTGGCGCAGTCGATCCATGGCTTCTTCGTCGCCATCGGAGGAGCTGGCTTCGGAGTCGTCGACGGCGGGGTCTGGGTCGGTGTTCGAGTCGACTCAGTCGGAGCAGCCCTCAGGAGTCATTGGGAGTTGATTGGAGTGCGTCACTGAGGGAAATTGGTCAATGATATCGGGTTACCGCTGGCCCAAGTCTTTCTTCTGGGTAGACGTAGTCGAGGACATCTGGGAGGTGCCACGTGCAGGTGGGCGGGTCATGTCGATTGGTCGGGTCCCAATATCCCAATGCGGGGTCGGCCACCCTTGTTCTGGAGCGTTGCATTCATCTGCTGACTGGACATGACGTATGCGAAACGAGTTTTGGAACCAAGGCGAGTATCGGTCGATGGCAACGGATGGCAGGAACTGGCGTGGCGCGGTGAACATGAGTCGAAAGTAGAAGTAGGCATTCGGCGCGACGCGACGGGTCAAGCAGGCTACGTGCACCCAGACAAAATTGAGCAAGTTCGCTGGCGGCGATGCGCGGCTGTGCAGTGGATGCAGGACCTACTTTGCTTGGGCAGTGACACGCATGATCGGATCATTTGACCCGTTGTAGTACCGAGTAAAAGAATTAGTGAATATTTCGATGCCTGGGGGCCTTCGTCGAGCCCGTGGGGGGGGGGGGAGTACGGGCACGATTTTCAACAACATGAGATCCGGGTGAGAGTGCATCTTACCAAGAGTGGACGTACTTGATGGTCATGTAAAAGGGCTCGTCAAGCTTCAGGGTGATACATGGCATACTACACGAGATACAGCGGATTGCCCCGCTACGTGGTAGATGCACCATCCTTAATTGCACCAAACTTGCGCGAAGAATGCACCATTTGTAAGTGAACTTTGCACCTTACTACCTGGGTAGATGGGTCAAGCTTCGGGGTAAACACGCGCGTGTAATTGGTAATTGCACCATTTACTCGCGGCATTATGTCTGGATGCATTTCCCAAACTCGCGGCACCCCCCCCCCCCCCCCCCCCAGGCCGCCCCCCGGCGTTGAGATCGTCGTCAATTTACCAAAGTCGCTGAGATCGTCGTCAATTTCCCAAGCTCGCGCCGCCGATTTTTTTTTGGAACAAACCTTCAGCTCTAAAGAGCTTCAGGGATTTAAGGATAAGTTTTAAGGATTAGGGTGAGGTTGATTTGGCTCTGAGCGCGCTCGACTGCCACTGCACTCGCTTCTCGCTTCACCTCCTGCCCCATCCCCATTCCCATCCCCCTGCATCCCCCTGCGCCTGCCCATCCACCCCACACACCATGGTGAGCCCTGCCCCGAGTCAGTGTATTCTTGGTACACCCCTGACACGTGCCACCATCGCACGCAGGCCGAATTGCGACACACGGCGAATACGCAGATCGCGCAACTGCACGCCCGCTATGTCGGTCAGTAGTAGTAGTAGCATCCATTTTTAACGACGCAAGCAGCTCACATGGCCTGATCGGACTCGGACCTGCCTTCTACCAGGCACGGGACACGCCGACATGACCAAGTTGTACGCTCACTCCCCTTCTCCCGCTTCAGCTCGTCCACTTTGCCGTGCAGGGGACTGACCCGTTCTACTCTCCACACACAAATTGCTCACCACATTCGACCTCATCTGAACCAACCTCGTCGATCGCACAGCGAATGGTTCTCGCACCAACACCGCGACACGTACGCCTCCGTCGTCGGCCACCCTCCCTTGCTCAACTACATGGCCATCGCAGATGGGGAAGCCACTGCCAGGGTCAAATTTGAGTTAACAGAGGTGAGTCAGCGCAGCCGGATGGATTTCGCATCGGTGCAAAGTGCTCTCTGGTCGGCCAGCATCGGACGAGATCCCACCGAATCCGATCCAACGGCGCGATCGACCGACCAAGGACAAGCCTTTCGAGCTGACCTACCTCCTTCGTGCGATAGAGGATGCTACAACCTTGTGGACCACCTCCCCCAAAAGAAGACGACTAGGATCGATGCGTGCCTCGGGATGAGTACGCACGGCTTTCGTGTCGGCCAATCGCCGACGTTCACACATGATTTGGTCGTGGCATGCGAATCTAGCCGAGGCGGGGCTGGATATCAATGGTTGGGAGCTTCTTCGGGTACTATGTTGTAATCCTATACCAAACAGACTACTCCGGTCACAATCGGTTGCGACCTGCTCTCGATGCGAAGGAGCCGGCGCGCCGGCAGTAGAGACAAGCGCCCCGGGCTAATGGCGCATCGTGCTTTGAGCTCCGTTTGCACTGATTTGTGACACACATGATAGTATTCTTCGAGCAATTACTTGGCGTATCATCATGAAAGCACTTTGCGATGTTCCGTCATGTCTAACGTAATAAGCGCCTAGACTGAGAGAGGGCCGCGCTACCTAACTAGGTGAAATGACACCGAGTTGAGATCGACCGTCGCACCGCCGACCCCCTGTCCATGTCGGCTGTGCTCCGGAGTGCTTATGCTTGGCCCTCTGTTTCAGCCCGAGCCCCCGCGGTAATAGTCAAGAGACATTACGACCATCAGTTTCAGGAAACACTTGTCATAACCGGTGGTATGACAAAGTACAAAGGCGTACTATACCATCTTGTTCGACAGCGGCATCGACGACTTGATCCACCTCCTTGTCAGCCGCGAGGGGATCCTCACCGCGCGTCAAGAGTTTACCGTCGAGGATGTTCTCCTCCGTCAAGTCCGACAATCCCTCTACAGAAGCAAAGTGCAGAACGTAGATAAATTTTCGGACTCGATCGAGAGCGAGACCTACTAGGGGACTCATGTTGTGAATCTGGTTCTCCTTGACACCTTCACCACCGGCACCTTCGGTCACTTGCGCCTCGTCCTCGAGCTGACAGTCTCCGTCCTCGGCGACGGACACTATTTTTCAATGACAAATCCAGAAAGCACATTGACCATATCATCACGTTTGGGCATCTGGGAATCTAGTCGCCTCAAGGTTTCAAGATAGGCACCTAGTTCGTCAGCCTCTGCGGGCACACCAATCCACTACTAGCAGCCTTCTACTGTGTTGACGCTCGCAGCGTGTCAAAAAGGTATTACTGTTTCATCCCACTTAGAATAGTTTAGTATCTAGTTGTTGATATTAGCCGCGCGCCTCTAGCCTTCCAAGTGCGCGCGCCCTTAGCTCTTCTCTCTCTTCTCCAACTATCTTTACTACCATCTTCGGCTCTCTTACTTACGTACCTCGTGCCTCGGGCCTCAGGTTAGTCTCGCAATACCTCCGAACTATCTTTACTACCATCTTCGGCTCTCTTACTTACGTACCTCGTGCCTCGGGCCTCAGATGCTCTGACCCTGCCTCGAGCGTCGCGAAAGTTTGAAGCGACGATCAAAGACGTAGAACGGCTTTTGGTCATGATGGTCCGATCAAAATCCAATAGGTATGCCTCGGCCCGCAACCAAGCCACGATGTATCAATCCAATAACCCCTCCCACTCAGATCTAATAAGATTATGTGGGTGAACTGGTGATGCATATATATGTGCCGGGGCTGTGGGCAAGGTGCGGAGCTTACTCGAAGCAGCCGCTGCTTCAAGCTGGAGGATATTGTCGATGCCAGCATGACGGGGAATTGGCAGCTCGTCACTGACATACATGTGAAGGGCCATGAACGGTGGCGAGATGACAAAGGCTCAAGCGGCGTGTAAGTCGAACTCTTCGCCAGGGCCTGACGGCCTCCCGGTTGAGTTTTATTGCGCTACGTGGCCGGCCACTGGCCCAATTCTTCGAGACGTCATCAACTCGATCCCCACCGAGGCCCGTCAGCCTGGACCTCTTCCCCGCAACACCGCCCACATCCATCTTATCCACAAACGCGGCGAGAGGGATCAGCTTTCGAACAAACGCCCCATATTGCTCATCAATGCGGCCGAGCGCATCATCTCGCAAGCCCACAACCAGCGCCTCGCTCCCTTGCTCGAGTCCCTGATCGGCCCAACCCAACGTGGCTTTGTTCCGAACCGTTGGATCGGCACGAACATTGCTGAGGTCCAATGTCTCATGGACCCTGGACTTCCGGGCTCAACACCCGTGTCTGGCATGCTAGCGGTGATGGACTTTGAAAAGGCTTATGAGCATCTTTCCCACCCGTACCTTGATGCAGTCCTCTGCGCCGTTGGCCTCGGCCCCAAAGCCCGCCAATGGTACCGAGCGACCTACACCAACCAATCTGCCTCGATCTTCCTCAACGGTTGGCTCTCTGCCACTTTCGACATCCTGTCGGGCGTTCGGCAAGGTGATCCTTTGGCTCCGTCTCTCTTCGTCCTGGCGATCGAAGGTTTTGCCTGTCAGATTCGATTGAGAGTCAAGGGCATCGATATTGCGGGCCTCCAAAACGTTCGCGAACTCCTTTTTGCCGACGACGCTTGCTGCGCACTCCACAACCTCTCGGACCTCGACCACCTCAATCGGGCGATTGAGCTTTACGAACGGGCAAGTGCCAGCAAGCTCAGCAACGTCAAATCTTTCCTCTACCCCCTTGAAGCTTTTCAGGATCGGTCGATCGCCCCAGATCTCGGGACCTGGCGTCTCAGCGATTCGCAGTTTCGCTACCTTGGTATTCAGGTCGGGGTGGAGATCGCCGAGGATGCGGGCTGGGAAGATGTCAAGGCCTCAACCATCGCTCGGATACGCTCAGTTCCGATGTACGATCTCCCATATGCAGCCAAGTGTTCGATCATCAACATCTACTGCTACACAAAGATCTTGTACTACAGCCGATTCCTTCCCACCCCCAAAAGCGTTGTCAAGGAGATCGAGGAGGCCGCCATGCTCGCCATTCACGGTCGAGCTTCGGATGGTACTCAGCGACGTCCGAAGGTCTCCCGGTCGCGCCTCTGCACCCCTCTTGATCACGGCGGCTTCGGTTTGATTGATCTGCCTCGGCGTCTAGCAATGGATCACACGAAGTGGGTCTTCCAGCTCCGGGCCCCGGACGGCTGCTTCACACGCCACCTCTTCGACATCCGCATCCGCCTCCAGGCACCAAACGAACCAACCCCTTTCACCTTGTCCAGACCGGCCCCCAAACAGCATCGTTGCCCTTGGACTTGGATCTGGTGGGCTTACTTTTGCCATCCTCCCCAAAGTGGGACCATGCGGTGAGAAAAACGACAAAACTTCTTCCTGCTCGTTGGGTCCGATACTTCGAAGCCTGGGCGTTGGTGACCACGCTCAATCCCCCGGAACTCTCCAAGAGCCAGAACCTCGAGCAATGGGCGACGCACGTACTCTATTTCCCAGCGGGCCACGGAATACAACTCTCGGTAAACCCGACGCTTTTTCGAGGGCCGATGGCGAGGTGATGACCCCGTCTTCGTTTGTGAACGCGTCCAAACGCCACCAAGTCTTCATCTTCCCCCCTATGTTCCCCAAGGGACACCAGAAGGTATTCGATCTGCCTGAGCAACGCTGGAACGCTTGGTGGAAGGCTTTGCGCAAGGTTTGCCGGGTTCACTCGGACGCCGAGGATACCGGCCACCTTCTCTCCCTGGGGTCCCTCCATTCGGGAAGCCAAGTCGCCTCCCCAACCAGCCCACATCCCAACAATCGATCTACCTCCTATGTGATGTGCCTCTCGGAAGCACCCGAGTGCCTGGTTCACCTCGCGGTCGGCTGCCCATTTGCCCGGCGCCTCTGGTCTGCTCTGTCCCCGACCCCCCACCCAGTCTTTGTGGACTTTGTATGCCCGGTCGTGTCTCGCTCGGAACGTCGACTTGTCGAACTACGAATCCTCTTCTTTCACTCGATCTGGAAGCTGTGTCGCCGTCGTCGATTCTCGTCGGATCTTTTGGAACTGATCACCGAAACGGAGTTCGAGGGGCTTCGAGCCTCTATCCAGGAGTCCAAGGGTCGCCTAGTGTCTCTGTAAGACACCAAAGGGGGTTTTAGTGGGTATGGTTGATCCTGGTTCAGGGTCAATGAGTCTTACACTACTGGCTTCTGCTAGTGTGCGTAACAGCATTCCCTCCGACTTTTCCGAAGATTTCTAGGTGTCAATATAAGTATGCTGTTAATGAAGTCTATCAAATAAATAATAAAAATAGCAAAGTGGCAAAGTTGCTGATGTGAGCGTGGAACCCCTTACCGCTAAAGCTCAACAGACATCAAGAAATGCCTGCCGCATGCAACATAGCTACGCATTCCAGTAAGTAGCTTCATGAACTGTGCTCTTGGTGTGAGATTGTTCAGAAGCTAATGGAAAACTACCAAGCAGCAGTCTCTTTCAACATGTCCTCTTTGAATGCCAACCTCGAGTCGTTTTTCTTCACCATCGGCTGGTGACATTGCATGCGTGAGTTATCCCTTGACATGGCTGTGCAGTCTTAGATATGACGGACAAACTGATACGAAAAGCAGACATTGGACGTCAGTGACACAGCGGAAGGATTGACTTCGTTCCGTTAAGAATCCGGGTCGTTAGTTAAGACACGAAATGTGAGTCTTCTCTGCCATAGCTACAGATGAACAACAGCAAGAATACTAATAGTTGCACGACATCTCGGAGGTCTGAAGGCCAGCAACGACGAAGGCTCGAGCGAGAGCGTTCCGGTCCGGTCCCACACAGTTCTTCGCCGAACCCTGCCTCTACCGCATCAACATCGACGAATCATTCTACTTCCAGAAGATCTAGGGCACAACAATTGCGGAGACTCAGGGAAAGGCAGCAAAATGATTCTATCAATCAATCGCCTCCACAGATCGAGTTCGGTGTGTAGGTGCTCGAATGCCACCTCGGGCAGACATAAAAAATACGCCTCAACAGGCGCGCGCGCAGCGCCCCCTCACACGCCTTCCAAGTCACTGCCTCAGCGGGGTGTACCCTTGCTACCCCCGGGCGCCGACTTGCCCCAGGTTATACCCAACTCTCTGCTTCGAGTCGATTCTGTGTACACACAACACTCTAACAGCTGCTAGATTGATTGGGAAAGTGGTAGTAGATGCATTCCTTCCTTCATATTTTTCTCGCATCTTTCGGATGTCGTCAATGTCACGTGTCCAAAGCGGTCGCGCGGGATTTCGGTCCCGAGGTCGAAGGGTCCGAGCACACGCGTTGGCGGCAGTCGGCAGTCGGCCACGCGCGCCGAGGCCTAGCGCAACACGCGAGGGACCTTCCACTTGACTCGCCGCCTCACCTCGTTGCTTTCGCTACAGCTCCTTGTAGCGTCGCCATCGACTGTACAGGCCCCACGGCTCGCGTTCGTCCTCTTGCTCATGCACTTGACTCGGCATCGCCATGCCGCCGAAGAGAAGATACAAGTCCAAACCGTCGGTCTACAAATTGCAGGTCACCTTCTGTGCCTCCGAGTCGCGGTGTGCTACGGATGTTGAACGCTTGCTTGGCCCAACTAGGGTTCATCTCTTCGACCGCTTCAATGCCGATGACCACCTTCTCATTTCGACTGGTCGAGCAGGCCCACGCGAGCTGGAAGGTCAGCCCCCGCGCCATCACCGGCTATGCGGACGGCCTCAAAGAGTATATTACTCCCGTTGTGGGTGGGGTCGGGGTCACTTTAGGGGACATCCTTGAGTGAGTTTGGACGCCGCCATCGTGGACGCCGCCATCGTCTCATGGGCACATGCTTAAAGCCTGCCTTCCGCGCATACAGGACAAAAACCTTCGGAAGCAACGCGATCGACGAGTACCGCGCTCTCGAAACATGCGAGGAGGACAGTGGGGACCTTCTCGCAGGCACCGTCGATTCGTTCCAACAAGTGTCCCGCGTGCTTCGGGCCAACGTGACTTAATCAACCTTGTCACGACGTCACATTGGATTGCGTGCTTGCATACGACGGCAACTTTCAGCAAACGCGCGAGAAAAATTCGAACCACGACCAGATTGTTCCGGACACTTTCTTGGGTGAGGAAGAGGTTCAGGCGATGAAGGCCGAGGTTGAAGCTTCGGTGCGGCCGACCAAAAAGGTGAGCAATGCCGCTTTTTGCATTTGCCTTAATGGGATCGCTTACCTCTACGCCCACCCACCCTCGTAGGCGTGCACAGAGTCGTGGAAGGCTGCCGACGACGGAGCTGCTCCGACCACTCAGATCGTACTATGCGCTTGCCATCCTCAAGCACATCTCAGAGCGCCTTCCTGAAAACGCCAAGATCGGAGTCTTATACGACATTGGTTGTAACTTTAAGCACCATATTGAAAAGGTATGCTTCGATCACGACGCGTCCCTTCCTCCTTAGTCTCGTTGGTACAGACCAAATGTGCCTACTTTTTAATCATCTGTCACCAGAGGCAGCTCCTGCTAAAGCCTTTCAAGCGACTGGAGTTCGCCACGAGCGTCTTGCATGCATACGCCCATGTCTGGTCCTGCCAAGTCGAGTTCAACCCCCGCCTCATTCCGAACTTCGGGTTGACTGATGGAGAGGGCTGTGAGCGGGCTACGGTCGCTCATTCCGAGGAGTAGCAGCTGTGCGCGCCAAGGATCGAGTCGGTGAGCAGAAAGCGCGGATCGGCGCCGAGGTGCGGCAAGCTTTGGCTTGGATCGAAGACGAAAAGACTCGTAGCACTAGTTTCCAAACACTTTGGACTAACATGTCGGGTAAGTTTTCGATACAGCGTGCTCCATATCACCTCTTATGTCGCCCTGACATCTTTCAAACCATCCCAACAGATACCCTTCCTGAATCGATCGACCCAGCTGATGCCGAGTCCATATTCGGCACTGAAGATGTTGAAGAGATCCGAGACCGCGCGCTCATTATACTGGATCGCCGGATGGAGCTTCTTCAGTTGCGCGAATATTCTTGGTCCCAGAACGACCATTTTGTTCAATGTTTGGCTCGACACTCGCGGGCAGTCAGAGGGCGATTCCGAGCCCGCGTCCTGCACTGTCAGAATTTCGTGGTTTACATCAGCGATTGAACGCGACGGGAAGGATTGTCGAGAAGGCGAAACATCACCAGCTACCTGCACATAATCGATCGGGAACACGCGGTCCTATGAAGACATCTGGCCTCGACTCGGTGCGGCCTGCACCGCTGGCCCGTGACGTTCAACAAGTGCGGGTCATTCAGGCGCAGATGGATATGAGCGACGAGACTCAACTCGCAAAGGAGGTGGGGCCTTTCTCCGCATAACTCCTCGAGCAGGACGGTGAGATGGGCAGCTCTTCGGTTGAAAGCTACGGCGATGAATTCGCTGGTTAGGAAGACGAATACTTCTCAGGCGTTTAGACCAGCTTCTGATGTAGATTGAATTAGTGGAGCAACTTAATGTTGAAACAATGGACATGGCGTTTGCAAACTAAAGTCGTCTCAATTGCGGTAGGTGAGAGTAACAACACCGTTTTATAGGAAGAAATATTGTCAGACCTAATCTCTGGGCTGCGCCTGCCTTACTAGGCTTCCGCCGGGTGACTGGCCGGGTGACTTTTCAATCAAAGTGCATGCAACTGCTCGAGTACCTAGAATGTCTACCACGTGAACATGGGTGATTGGGTTTGGTCAATATAGAGAATGTATCTCTTACCTTCGGACAGGGTTGAATAGCAAAGTTGGCATGTGCGTGCAAGCCCTTCTTCCGAACAAGATGGCTCGGCGGTTTCCCATACCAGTGCCGGGTGACTTTTCAGTTAAAGCGCATGCAACTGCTCGAGTACCTAGAATGTCTACCACCTGAAAATGGGTGATTGGGTTTGGTCAATATAGAGAACGTATCTCCTACCTTCGGACAGGGTTGAATAGCAAAGTTGGCATGTGCGTATGGCTGGGCGGCTCTCTCTATGAGGATTCCCACTCGAAGGATTCGACTTCCTGCCATGGCGCGGCAAAAGACCCTTTGCACCGATCCCGATCCCTGCTACTGAGACTTGCGCCTGTTTTAAGAAGAGCTTAGTGTCAAGATCTCAAGCTCTAGTTTAGTTTATGCTTGACGGGGGCAGAAGTGCTGACAATTCATTTTAGGGCGGCGAATGCAAGAATTCTCTCTGCTTTGAGCACTCATTGTGGGGCCTGAAGATTGGTGGCCTACCTCATTGATGAGAAGGAGTGTTTTTTCAAGTAAGAGGTAGGTATGAGCGACCATCGATCATGTCTCGGAGTCAATTGAGGTTCTCGCTCCAAGAGCCTGTTACAAGCCTAAGCCTTCCATGTTTTCCACCAACCTATTATCGCGTTCGACCCACTCTCATCAAGCACGTACTTTGTCGCTACTTCGCAAATTACGACTGATTACCTACGTGTTCCGCTCCGCTTGCGCCTTCAGAATTCAGGGGCTCAGATCAGTTCGCCTTCTGGGAGCGCGCGCCGCTTGAAGTCAGCCGGCCGGGGGTCATCACCGTGGCCCAGCAGCTCTGATTGGCACTTTGGGGAAGACCGAGCCCGGCCAGATGCAACCCTTGCCCGTTCACTTTCGTGCTAATAGATTATAAAAAGATGCTAACATACACTGCAATTAGTGGAAGGCCTTGCGAATTCTGTTCATTCATTCTTTTGCTCAAAGAGTCACTTCCGGAAAGCAGACGCTCCGTCTGGTCCACGGATCAGGGAGCACTCCATTTTCACTGGGCAATTCAACTCTACATAGTACTTCGAGAACAACCCAGCAGAACAAGAAGGATAGTGTTTGTGAGCAGGGTTACGTCCCTGGCACATCCCACGTCAACAAGGAGAGGTCGGTCTCGAGCGGCCCAGGGGAAGATTAGGTACGAAGGGCAACGAACAATCACCCTCTCCGCCTTTAGTCACCAAGAGCCGGATGCATATGAAGCAAAACTATAAAAGAAGGATCGTGGTGGCCTGTGTTGTCCAACGAATTCTGGCCCTTCAACAACCAAGATCTCCGCACCGCATGCGCGTCGACGAGTCCGGCTGGCGCTGAAAGCTCGGCCATCGTCACCTCACTCGCTGTACTCGTCGGAGCTCGTGTTCCGAGCCCGCCGGTCAGCATCGCTGTCGCCGCCTTCATCGCCGTCGGCCATTGCCTGGTCTGCACTCGACCCGATTACCTCTTCCTCCAGCCTGAAGCTCAGCTCGCCTGCACGCAGCAATGGGATGATCCGATTCAGGTCGTCCCAACAACTTGAGCTTGCTACTCGGGCTTCGAAAATCCGCTTTGCGAAGGAGCGCGCCGCGCTGAACAATGATTCTGGCGTTGTCCTTGAGGGCCTTTACGTCATAGACGAACTTGGGCGATTGGATCTTCTCGCCGTCCAGCACGGAGCGTTGGCGCAGCGGGGACTCTGAAGACAGCGAGCCGGGTCAAAATGGGCACCGTGTATGGAAGAGTAGGCAGGCTGCACTTCTTGTACTCACGGAACAGTTCCTTGAGGATGATGTTGTACCATTGGCATTTGGTCTCAACGTTTTTGTCGGCCACGGGTGCGTTCCAAGCTGTGCGCAGACATTCGCTGATACATCCCTCTCTCCTGATGCGCGGCCTCCCTCCTCGTCTTGGAAAACTTGTGCGGCCCGCAACTTTTGACGATCGCGAGCGGAAGGTGCAGTATTTGGCAAACCTGCCGCGTCACCCGTGCCGCCAGGATTGTTCCCTCCTTGTTCGACCATGCTTGCGATGCTTGCGAGATTGATGCTTGCTGGCGGAGCTAGATACAGGCCATCGATGCGTCCATGATCGGGGAACGTTGGGACGGTAAACTGGTTGGTTGGACAAAGCAGATACCGGCGACGATTGATAGTTGTACGACGCAGGATTCGAGATGGCCGTTACGCCAGCGAAAGTGGACGCTGGATCGGGTGCACGACGGTGTAACGTCAGAACAGACCGATGCTGTACGCGATCGACGCGACGGCCACCCACGGACCCGAATAGTCGTTACATGCGGACTGATAGGGAGTCCAAGGCAAGGTGCGCGACGCGTACCTAGAGGCAGCTTATGAACCTATGTGTCAGATGTGATCGTGAGCCGGTAGTCCAGGCAGAGCACCCGTGTCGATCGGCGGCAAACATACTGCTGTTCATCGCCGGAGCGCCAAACGTTGGCTGCGATTCGGGAGATGGTAAGTTGATTGGATTGACTCATCATGACAGGAGCAGCAAGACTATGACTGATCCGGTATTTCGAAGTGGGCGTTCGTTTCAGACTGTCGCAAGGTGACGGATGCTCGTTTCTAGTTCGTTACTTCGAATACGTAGTAGGGGGCGATTGGGCAAAGCAGAAGAATGGGAGCGTCTCCGGAGTCGTGACGCGTCGACGTCCCGGCCAGTCCCGGCCCCAATTGTTCCGCGCGACCCGTGCCGAATCACGTGTTCGAGGTAGCGCTCTTGTCCAGCTTGCAGAGGACAATAGTAACGCTCAAAAAATATGCAAAAATCCGAATGCACTATTATTCGCCGACTGTGCCTTTGTTTCCAGGTTTTCCACCGAGTTGTAGTGGGAGTGAACGTCTCGGTAGCTCGACATCGAAGTGGGCATACCTCAACTGGGCCAAGTCGGCGCCCTCGGGTAACAAGGCTGCACCCCGCTGGGGCAGTGACTTGAAAGGCACGTGAGGGGGCGCTGCGCGCGCGCCTGTTAAGGCGTATTTTTTATGTCTGCCCGAGGTGTCGAATGCCGAACGTCGCTTCTCGAAGCACGCTCGGAGTCAGCTCCGGTCGTCGCCCGCTTTGGGTCTTTGGCTTCTCGCCACCCACACACCTCACAGCCTCGCTCACAGCCATCTCACCAAAAAGTCGACCGAAGGAAAAGTCGTAAGCTACAGCACACACCTGTCCTTGACCATGTTCCACACACTGATGTAGCTTCTCGCGTCGCTTGTTCGATTTACGGCCACACCTCGATCCTCATCTCCTCACCGCTTAGATCACATGCCAAGCTGGTCAGTTCGAGCTCATTTCGGTCGTCGAGCCTCGCAAAGGATACGTGTATTGAATCCAGCTCTACTCCACTTTGCAGCCGTCGCATGGGAAGCCGGCAAACCCTTGTCGTTGGAAGAGATCACCGTCGACCCGCCCAAGAAGGACGAGGTGCGCATCAAGATCCTCTACACCGCGCTCTGCCACACCGTGAGTTGCATCCCTCATCAAGGATTCAATATCCCGGTTTGTACTGATCCCATTCCCTGCCTTCGGTTTCCTCAGGACATCTTTACGGTACGTAGGAATTCGTTCTGGCTGTCTCTTCGTTAGCGCGGTCGAGGTTAAGCCGCCAGCCGAAAAAAGCGCGATTTAGAACTCTAACCGCCTAAAACCCCACCCCACATTCCCCTCTGCAGCTCTCTGGCGATGATCCCGAAGGCGCGTTCCCCATCGTCCTCGGCCACGAGGGAGGTGGTGTTGTCGAATCAACCGGTGAAGGTGTGACCGATGTCAAGGTCGGCGATCATGTCGTTCCTGTACGTCCACGTCGTTCTCACTTAGCCGTTTCACTGGATCAGCCGCGGCATTCGGTCTCTCCCATGCTGACCCCGTAGCCCCTATTACCTCGTGCAGTTGTACACTGCCGAAATGCCGAGAATGCAAGTCCTGCAAGTCGGGCAAGACGAACCTGTGCGGCGCCGTGCGAGCGACCCAAGGTCAGGGCCTGATGCCGGACAAGACCTCGCGCTTCAAGTGCAAGGGCAAGGAGCTGCTTCACTTTATGGGCTGCTCGACCTTTTCGCAGTACACGGTCGTTTCAAAGTACTCGGTCGTTGCGATTACGAACAAGGCACCTTTGGAGAAAGCTTGCTTGCTGGGCTGTGGCCTGACGACTGGTTACGGTGCTGCGTGAGATGGCGGATTTCATATGTTCGAGTGCTTGTAAAACGAATGAGCTACTGATCACTCGATCCGACGCAACAGCACCAAGACGGCTAACGTCCAAGAAGGCGACACGGCTGCCATCTTCGGTCTCGGTGCCGTCGGTCTCGCCGTCGTCCAAGGTGCCGTGGCCCGCAAGGCCGGCAAGATCATCGCGATCGACACCAACGACGGCAAGGAGAGGTGGGCCAAGCAGTTCGGTGCGACCGATTTCATCAACCTGACCAAGTTGGACAAGGATACCTCGATCGTCGCCAAGCTGGTGGAGATGACTGATGGAGGACTGGATCACACTTTGTGGGTTGTGGATCGAGGGGCATGGATGAAACTCGCTTGGCTCGCTCATAGCTTGCGATTCACCTCCCTCAGCGACTGCACTGGTAACGTCAACGTCATGCGTCAAGCCCTCGAGGCCTGCCACAAGGGTGCGTACCTGATCCGAACCGGCGTTTTTCAAAAACGTATGAGCTGACACTTTCGCTTTGACAGGCTGGGGTGTCTCTACCATCATCGGTGTCGCCGCCGCGGGCAAAGAGATCTCGACCCGACCGTTCCAATTGGTCACCGGTCGCAGGTGGCAGGGGTCCGCATTCGGTGGTGTCAAGGGTCGCTCAGAGTGAGTTCTCACTACAGGCAGATTTGATGCGAGCCATAGCAGATTTGATGCGAGCCATAAAGGCTAACGCTATAGGTTCCTTTCCGCTCTTGACAGACTTCCCGGACTCGTTGACGATTACCTGGCTGGCAAACTGACCGTTGATGACTACATCACCCACACCGTACGTTCCGAAGCTCGAGCGATACTCAACAACTGCGACGACCCACCACTAATCCTCTTTCATGACATCCCGCACCTACGACAGACGACCCTGAGCGAGATCAGCAAAGGTTTCGAGTACATGAAGTCCGGCGACTGCTTGCGCTGCGTTGTCGACATGTCCAAGTAGGCCGAGGACGAGTGATACTGAAAAAGGCACTTTGGACCAAGATTGAGGGATCGGATCAGAATGTGTGCAGGAGGGTTTTGGCGGAATTTATGGCACGAATTGCTATGATTGGAATGGGTAGTTTTGGTTCGAGAGAACGCTTTGAATCCGGCGGTCTGCTCCGTGTCAGGCTCCGAGTAGGCACTGTAGTGTGTGCTGTAGCGGACAACACACGAATCGTTGACCTCGAAAGTCCCGATTACTATGACACTGAAAAACAGTTTCCAATTTGGTTTAGCGTCGAGAAAAACAATTTCCAATTTGGTTACCGCTCGACGCTTTCCTGAATTAGTAATCACACCCCGCGTGACGCGGCCGGCTTCGCAGCCGAGCATGGCTCCCCTCCGTTCGTGCTCAGCCCACCATCTTATCCCACCCGACGTCAGACCATCTACCGATCCGCCATGTCTCTCACCGAAGCGGACCCTTCCAAAACGCTCGAAACGCTCTCGACGACCGTAGACCAGCTTGAAGCGACGCTTGCACCGCTCCTCGCCTCGCGCACCTCCCTCACAGACCTCTTCGCGCAACTCGAGACTCAGGGAACGGCGCTTTCGCCTATCGAGAGGGCACATGCGAGGATCATGTTGGCTTATACGGTGCATGATTTGATCTGGGGTCAGTTTTGGAGCGAGTGGATCACTTGAGCGTGGACTGTGCACGTGGACTGTGCAGTTACTGATGCGTTTATTTTGGCTGTTTCAGTCTATTTGAGAATCTGCGCGATCAACCCGGCGACTCATCCTGTCATGGCAGAATTGGTTCGTTCCAGGACCATTGCGACCAATGCTTTAAAACTAAGTTTTGCTTTTGGGTTGTGTCCCAGACTCGTCTAAAAAATTACTTCTCAAAATTGCACCGCGCCGAACCGAGTATACTCCAAACCAACCAACCTCAAACTGAACTCGAAGCTGGTCCTTCAACCATGTCCATCAACGATAACGTACAAAGGACGAATTTGGACATTAACGCAGCAACGAGGTTCATCAATGCTGTGATTGGGGGGAAGAAGAACCTCGATCCGAAGGGGAAGCATACGAGGTTTGATGGAGAGGAGGGGGAGGAGGAAAACGGGAGTAGTAGTAGTGCAAGTAGTGAGCAAGAGGTGGCCAAGAGTTTGGGGAAGAAGGAAGGAAAGTCGGAGGCGAAGAAGCAGGTCAAGAAGGTGCCGATGGGGAGACCCAAGATGGACCCGTTCATGGGTATGTTTCTCGCCTACGAAATGACTTCCATGCATTTGGGCTGGCAAAGACCAGTTTCATCTGATCTCGGCTTGGATTCGTCTCGTACAGGCTTCGATGATCAGACGACCTCGTCCAAACCCAACCAAAAGGAGGCCAAGTTGAAGCGCAAATCTGTCGAGGCCACACCCACAACGACCTCCAGCGAAGGCAAGAAGAAGAGGAAGCGAGCGCTGTCCGTGTCCGACGTCGAACCGACATCTACATCAACGTCGGCGGCACCTCTCTCAAAGCACCAGAAAAAAACGTTGAGACTCAAGGCGGGTGGAGGGCTGCCGGGAGAAGGCGCAGGATCGGGCTCGAAAGATGGGGAGGGGAAGACGAGGAGCCCGAAGAAGGTCAAAAAGGCGACCAAAGAATGAAAGAACAGCAGTGTAGAGGATATACGCAATCATCGCAACTATGTGGTCACTTTTCACTTGCTCAAACATGAAGCTGCTCAAAGTGGACGCGGCGTCGCGGAAAGAAAGGTGAAATTATGTGAATATAATACAACACGCAACGATCTAAGTCTTGGGTGATTGTTACCAAATAGAACACAACACGCAACGATCTAAGCCTTGGGTGATTGTGGTAACATAAAGTCAAGACACGCCGTATGACCCTTCCACTCGACACGCCGTACGACCCTTTCCACTCGACACGCGGGCGGTACGACGTACCTCCGGTCTCACGTGTTCCTCATCGGATCTAGTGGCACCTATTTAGAGAACTGTCCATATCGCATGAAAACTCGGCTCCTATCAGATCTCTTGAACGAACGGCCGTCAGCTGCGCATTGCTATCAATCGGACCGAACCCGCTTACAGAACACGAAAGGCGTTCTATCTTCCCTTCATACCACCATCAGTGTCCCGTCAGGTCTCCTCCTTCAAAAAGATTTGAAGCGCATCACATTTGGCTCTCTCGCGCTTGCCACTTCGATCCCGACGAGCTTCGCCTGCTTGGATCCACAGGGCTATGTTCCGCTGGGGAGGGAGTGCAGGCGGAATCACCTCGTGGATTGAATACACGTATCCAGTTCTTTCGCCCGACAATGAGAAACATGGCCAAAGCGGAATGCAAAGAAGCATACATCAGAAGCGTCCAGGTGTCGAGGACGAGTACCGTGTGCGATACTCGACTCGGACCTGCAACCAATCTGACGACATCAACCTCCAGCCAATTCGAGTTACACGTTAACTCTGGGAAACCCTTTGGCTTTGTTGATGCTGGCCTCATCTTCGAGCACATTTTTCTACCTTTCTCTGCAAACGATTTTTGTTTTTACGGAAGTGTTCGCGATCACCGCGCGGTGTCGTCGAACCTTAAAATTGCTGCAAGACGTGCTGATTCTCGGTCTGCTGGAGGGGACTGCCCATGGGGGGGAGTGGAGGACTGCTGTTCGGTTCGCTGAACGCCGCCAAAAGCCGAAAGTGAAAATCAAAATGAAAAGAGACGGAAGCTGCCCGGTCTCGAACTCGACTCGCACCGACTTCGCACTCTTTGCCCCTGTCTCGAGTCTGTGCTCGAAGGGCCACGCGAACACCCTCTCTTCTTCACCGCTTCCCTTTCCAGCTTTGACTCGCAGTCCCACAATGTCCGATGAAAAAAAACTCCTGTCACGCGCACTCGTTCGAAACGGCGTGTATCAACTGCTTCACTAGGTCCAGTCACTGGCGCTGCGAGTCTCGTGGCACCTGCTGGTCCTGGTAGTGTCGCTCAGTTGGACACGCGTCTCTCATCGGCGCCCACAAGTCTAGCGCAGACGGCTACTTCTCATACGAGCCTCTCCACCACTACCGCTTGGGCCGCGAAAGCCTCACCACACCTCCCCCACGCACGATATCCGAAGCACTAGCTGCGGCGAATCTGGAGCCCATCCGGGCCGTTGACCCAGACGCGAATAGCCCCTTCGGAGTGGTCTCTTGGAGAAGGACGGTCGGATTGACTACAAAAGCGAGACCAAGCCTCGGGCACATCACGGATTCAAGGTCGAGTCTTACTCCAAACGCTTCTTCGCAAACGAACCTTCAGTCAACCCCAAATAATCTTGCACCGGCTGCTCATCCGCCAACCAAACTTGAATCCCGACGCAACCCAACTACCATACATACCGCGATTCGGACGACCTCAGCGACAGTTCAGCTTGGCACGCTCACCGCACCAACTGAATGCTTAACAACGGGTCGCGCACAGATTAACCCGCTGCAGGTTGCAAACCTTCAACCCGGTCACGGCGCGGCCCAGCGGATTGTTCACGCTCAAGAACTTGAAAAAGGAAAGGTTGAGCATGTTCCGTTGCGACATTGGCCAGCCGACGTTATTCGCATCGTCTTGACCTTCTTCTTCATTGATGAAATGCCGCAAAATGCGTCAGTATCACCCACCTACTTCTCAACGTCCGTGTACTTGGAACTGAACACCTGACTAGGTACGCGCATGGCAGACCCGCGTACCGAAGCGGCCTGAACTGCCTCTTGGTCAATCGAACTTTTGCGCAGCTCGTACGTACTTTTACTAGTCCTTGTCTGGATAGGCAAGATAGTCAGAAGCGCTATATCTGGCTAACCCTGTATACTGCCGGGGGTTGACTGGCTTTCACAGGGCCCTCTTTTCTGTGCGGACATCTATCTCTCGTCGTACGGTCGGGTAAAGGCATTCGCGAAAAGAGCTTCTTCCAGTTCCCACCCTCACATCGGACCCTGGGTATGGAGACTGTGTCTCGACGGACTGGGCGAATGCCGATCTCTCGAGAACCATCTACCATCAATCCTCGACAATTGCGCCTCAGTTCGAAGTCTGGCGATCGTGGGTTGCTACCACTACCGATTTGGCAGATTTTGTATGCGAAATTCGGATCCACCACCGAATCCACCACCGAACCGACCACCGAATCGATTAGCGGATCGACCACCGTATCGATCCGTCCGCGGCATTTTGAAGCGTCTTTCATGGCCGGTGAGGTCCAAGGCTGCTTCGCCCTTCTCAGCGCTCTACACATCGCCGCGCGAAACTGATGGGCTCTGCATGGGCGGGCCCGGCTCCTGGCCTCCGCCTGGGATTTGCGTGGGGCCCAGCCTGCAGACCGGCATGGAATCGACTCGCGCGTGTCCATGGGAGCTCCGCGCCGACTCCATCGAGATCCCGCGCGCTCACCCACATGGCCACCGGGGCACCTATGCGGGTCAAAATAAGCCTAACAAATATACTACCCGCGCGCGGCGAGTTTAGGGAGCTTTGTGAAGATTTGGCCCAGGAAAATGTTGGTGCGGGCTAGATGCACCATTGCCCTGCCAACCCCCAGCCCCCGGAGGCAAAAGTAGTCACTAATCCGGGCACTTGCTACTTATCCCCGCTAATGGTCCATCTGCCTCAGCACCACGAGTTCCCCCCACTTCCCTCCAACCAAGGCCTTGCAGGCTCGCACCCATCGCTTCAAGCATGGACATTCTACCACACACACCACCACCTCTTCAACCTCGCTCAGCATCGCCAGTCGGAACAGAGAAGGGAAAACGCCTGACAAGACCAAGCGCAAGAAGAGCACGACCGTGAGGAGGAGGAGGAGGAAGAAGGTGACCAGCAGCAACAAGGACACGTTCGAGAATGGGGCCACGACGTCGGTCGGAACGGAGGAGGAGGCGAAGACGAAGAAGATGAAGAGGAGGAAATTATGGACCAAGCGAGTACGGAAAAGGGAGCCATCGTTGTCCCCGGATAGCGAGCTGTTCGACAAGGCGTTCGGCTTCAACTTCGGTATTTTCCGCTCTCCAACGAAGAGGCGTCCGAAACGTCAGCCGGGCCCTCCCCTATCACCATCAGTCCAGAGGTCAACGCGTCGTCGGAAGGAGCATTCGGAGAAATCCATTGCTGGCCTCCACAAATCATCGTCCGAGCTTTGGCCTGACACTGCCGATGGCGCAACGGCGTGGCCTCTAGACACCGAGACCGACGGCTTCGAGCACAATTTCAAGCCTGACAGCGCGCCCGACTTTGAGCCCGACTACGACTTCGGTCGCGATTTCGGCGGTGGATACTCATCTGGACCGGAGCATTCGCTATTCCACCCAGACGGTGCTTCTCAAGACCAAGCGCCCTCTTCCCTTAAGCGATCGCAGATCGAGAGGAACGCCAAGAAGCAGCGCAATCGTCGCCGGAATGCGAGGGCCGAAGCTAAAACTAGGGCGTCAAAACGAGCTGAACTTCTCCAGGCGTACCTATTGATGAAGAAAAAGGCCAAAGAAGCGCTTCGACAGAGCGGGTTTGTCCCTTCCCCGGACGACGAGGGGTGGTGCGACGCATGTCATGAACGCCGAGTCACCAGAAAGGTCCGGGTTGTCGACCTGTTCTTTGCAAGTAGGTGCTTCTGCTGCACATCTTTTGTCAATCACCCCTACGCTATCGTCTTGGACTGATTTGATATCCCCCAACCATGAGCAGGCATGCGAGAACTACGATACTGCCCATGCTATCCCGAGATCCAAACCCTGGCAGCTCACGGTCTTCTCCCGACGTCGTCATCTTCAATCCGAAAAAGAGAAGGCATCACCGCATTCACCTTTCGCACGATCGAATATCTCGACACCTACTGGGGGTAGATCCTTTTGGTATCTATGACATGTCCGAAGCGCTCATTCTCTTTTGGTCCTCTGAATTATCCTCGGAGGATCCTTTTAACAAGGTGGGCTCTGGGACAGGGACAGGCCGGAAACATTCACTGTTTCTTACAGAAAATATTGGAAGCTTCCCAGGCTCCAACCGTGCGTCAGCATCTTCAAGCCGCAATGGATGAATATCGATTTATGCAACAGCTGCAGGCAACTTTGACCGCCGAATTTATCGGCCTCTCCCCGCGCGAGCGTCTGGCCGACGTTTGTCCGGCATGTTTTGGGCCTCGGATCGATGAAGCCGGCAAGAGCGAGAATGACCTCGATGTCATCATTGCTGTCGACGGCAATTTTCAGCATCGACGATTCGCGCGGGCAACTGCTGATCCTCTCAAGTCACGTCCAGCGTTATTCCTGTCACCAGACAAGATTCAAAACGAGCAAGCTTTGATCGACGGATCGACTGAAGCGGGCGAGCAGGTACCTTGATGCTGCTGGTGTCGGGTCACCCGAACCCAATAATACGTTGACCCGACTGTCTGTGATTGCTAAACGGGCTATTCTATCATATAGGACGAATGCACAGCGAACTGGAAGGCCGCAGATGGTGGTGTGACCTCCGCTTCGTCAAATGTAGTAGCCGACACAGGCCTCGTTGCTGCAGTGTGCCGTCATGATCATTGCCTGCGACTTTGCAACCTTCATCAATCAGGTGAAAAGTATGTGTGGACCGGCCATCTGTGACTCCAGGCAAGGACACTAATAAGCGAGTTTGGTCTACCGCAGGTTAGTATATCCCGTGTCGCTGTTGAAATGGATTCTCGAAGAAGTTGAAGTCGGAGAAACGGATTGTACTACGGGACCTGCGCGTACCAGTGACGCTACAAACGTCGGATCCAGCTCGGGATCGGGCTCCCACCAAAGTTCGAGTCAGGATCGAAGTCGCGTTGGAGTCGCGTATGATATCGCCTGCAACTTATCGTCGCACTTACGCCGTGTGAGTTTGTTCGTGACACTCAGCCTGAACATTGGCTTAATCCGTAGCTGAAGAGCTCATCTCTCCCCGGTATGCGCAGCGCAATCTTCTGGCAGACCACTTACCGCGTCTAGAATTTGCTCTCTCGTCGATGCATGCCTATGCGCACAAGTGGTCCTGCCAGGTTGACTTTGATCCGCGCTTTTTACCCAGTTTTGGTTTGACTGATGCCGAGGGAGCCGAGCGCTTGTGGTCGCAGCTTCGAGGCATGATACCCATGAATCGATCATCCAGTGCCTCCCATCGGCTGGAGAACATCAATCGTCGAGCGTCTGCTTATAACAAGCAGCATCTGGCCGAACTTGGTTCGCCTAAGCGTCCAGTCTTTCATGCACTACCTTACCATGTCGCTGATCTTTGGCGTATCGATCATGCCAGTGACCAAACTTATTTATCGACTCAAAAACGCAATCAAGCTCAAGGCCGAAGCCAACAGAGTCATTGCTGAGGTCGTTAATCGCTCCGCCGAATGGACGGTCGCTACCCTCCTTGAACAATGACACGCACAACGTGCAGCGCAGCGTCCAAGCAGATCCCTCTGAAAGAGCAGCGCAAAGAGGTAGCCGAGATGCGCAACGTCATGTTCAAGCTTGAGCTGATTAACAGAGACATCGCAGCATGCCGGTGGGTCTGAGCTATCGTCGTCGTTTGGGAGTGAGACACGAACCGGTAACCTAACTTCGGTATTCATTTTTCGATTGCTACAGGGAAGACCTAGCCTGCGTGAACACCATAGATACGAACAAGCTTATAGAACAGTCGACTCAACTTCAACAGCTGGCCAAACAACGGCAGGTTCTTGATGATCGACTGAACTCCTTACGCACGTCGGACATAAACATCAGTGTCCTGGACCCTGGTACGTCACTCCCTTCTTCCATTCTGACCCTCTGGTGTGATCCCCGTTGTCCTCGCTTAAATATTTCAATACCTTTGATTGGCACGGACTATGAATTTGCCTGCACATTGATTATCGCATCTCGCTCGCTGTGGGACTTGGTCGTACAATATCGACAGGGAGCTGAGAAGCTGCGGCTCCCGTGCCTAGGCGGTAAAGCCCTCGGTAGGAAATCCATGGTACGAGTCTTCTGCGCCGGCAGAAGGAACGCTGATGTGTAGCAATGCCAGCTCATAGGTACGAAAGCGGCTGGTCTCCTGGTCAAGAATCTTAACACTTTGCGTCCAAGACTCATGAAGGCAGTGGCGATGTATAACGACGAGGTGAAAAAGTATGCTGCCATCCTCGCCAATTCTGAGGATTCCCATTCGATCTTGAGAACCCGAAGGGTACCGCCGTCAGCCCCAGAGGATCTCAACGAACTGCTCAAACTTGACATCTTGGCGCCGCTCTGGAACAACGGATTATATAGTCATCCCACTGAGCCGTGGGCCTACGATGATGATGTTCGTGTCGGCATTCCAGCAGTATTGTCTCGCGCAAGATGCCAGCAAGAAATCAAGCGACTTGGATGGGAAGTGCGTCGCATTGGACGGTGGCTGATAAGCCGTCGCAAGAGGTTTCAGCAAGTTCGCCAGCAATCACTCCAACGAGATGAGCAGGATGACTCTGCGATGATGATGCTCGAGCAAGAAGAAGAGCGTCTTAGAAATATTGCGCGCCGATGGTTTTCGAAGGGCGGCCTAGATCACCTGTGGGAATGCACCCGGCAAACCGGCGAACCGCAAGTGGAGGAGTGGGTCGAGCTTCGAATGTGGTGCACCGACGACGTTGATGTTTTCCAACGAACCACAGCGGGTGGCTTGCCGGATCACACATGGCCAGACTGCATCAATGATGGGATGGTCGGAGAGTCAGACGACATCACCACGGATTATGACACCCTTCTTGACATCAGTGATCATTCGAGCGATGATCCGAGTCATCATTCCGTCGACACTACGATTACGGCGCCTTCAGTGACGAGATCAACGAGAACTTTGATGAAGACGATGGCGATTTTTTTGGGGGGATTTGATATTGATCATATATAGTTGCAGTATTTTGCCCAGTTGCTACTTGCACTAGTAAAGAGATCAATGATGCGTTCATTTCGCTAGTAATTCTACCCGTTATACGACGCTTCGCCAGGAAGTGCAACAAGAGCGATCAGACTGTGAGATTCTCAAAGTACTTTAATTCTCTCCTATTTCCTTCTAGCATCATGGCCCCTGTGTCTCTACCTTTATTCTCCTTTAGACCCGGCCTTTGCCGTCTATCTTCCGTCTTCTGGCCAGACGCGCGCACTTGCCCCCAACTAGCTGGTCCTGCGCGCCTCTCTCTCTCCTGCTCAAGCAACTTCTTGGTCTGGTCTCCTTTGGTCCGTCGATCAGAGACTTACCACTGCTTGAGCAGGTGAGTACTACACATCACTACCAACTCCAATACCACTAGTCGTGATAGCTTACCTGTAGTTGTTGGATAGGTGTGTCAAGCAACTTCTTGGTCTGGTCTCCTTTGGTCCGTCGATCAGAGACTTACCACTGCTTGAGCAGGTGTGTCAAGCAACTTCTTGGTCTGGTCTCCTTTGGTCCGTCGATCAGAGACTTACCACTGCTTGAGCAGGTCTGTGCGTTGCTTAACATCATAGGTTATGAGCTCAACGAGCTACCAGCTGCTCATGGGTTCAAGCCCCCCTGGGGTCAGGCAATTTTGCGCGCACCCCGCACTTGCCTCCAAAGCCGCACCCACTGCCACAAGCTCTTCAGCTTCGCGCACAGGGGGGTGTTGAACCTCCCTCCATCTCACTTCTAGGACAATATGCGCTCCCTGAAGTAGAGGTGCCTCTCCTTTTGGTGCAGTGGTATATTGCTCCTCATAGGTTATAAGCCCACACGATCTACCAGCACGGTCGCTTTCGCGTCCGTTTCGTTTTTTTTCTTCGCACGCTCGCGCCGCCCCGCTATGCCTCCCAAGTCCGCGCCCGGCGCTACGCCCCAGCCCGGCACCTCCCTTGAAGCCGCTATCGCCCCTATCGTCGCTCGTCCGCCGCAGCAGCCAGCCTCGTTTGCTGCAACGGAACTCCTCCGCGACTCGGCGGGCTACCAGGATTGGCTCCTTGTCGTCCGCTCGCGTTTGCCGGCCGGTGTCCTCCGGTACCTGGAGAGCGGTGAGCCATGCACTTCGTGGCCCCCTCGCTCGTCCCGTTATGGGACCACTACGCCCTTTCCTCGCTCTGCTCGTCTGTCGACCCTCGCTTGGTCCTCCCCGGTTTGTCGACCTTCCTCGACGATAGCGACGGCGCGCCGAAGATCTGGCAGGCTCTCCGTTCTCGTTACGGCGCCACCTCGGCTGTTGACCTCCTTCCGGCCGTAGTCACGCTCTTCAGCACCGAGGAGCTCCCCGCCACCACGGACTCGTTCCTCCAGTTCCGTGACGGTTTCGAGAATCAGCTTCGTCTGCTCACCTCGTCGAAGGTCACTGTCGACTCTCTCGTCGCCTCGCACCTCCTCTCCCGGCTACCGCCATCGCTCGAGTCATGGCGCTCGACCTTCGTCAACGACCAGGGTGATTCGACAACCCTGCCGTCTGTCTCGGCGATTTTCGATCGCCTCCTACGCGACATTCGCGCTCGTCCAGTCGACGCTCCCACCGCGGCGCTTGCTCGATCCTCCGCTCGCGACACCCGCGCTCCTCGAACCCCGTGCCCCAACCCAAAGTGTCGCAAGATGCATTGGCTCAGGGACTGCCCCGACACCGCTTGGGCAGCCTCCTTCCGCGCGCGTCGTGCCATCGAGAACAGTAACAAGCCCGCCGGCGACCGCAAGCCTTCCCAGCCCGCTGCCTCTCCCGCTGCCGCGCCATCTGTCGCCGACGAGCACCTCTCACCTGCGATCTACTCCGCCTGCTTTCTCTCGGCCTCCTCCCCGTTCGACAAGGGGGCCTGGCTCCTGGACTCCGGCGCCAATCGGCATATGGCCAACGACGTTCGCCTCTTTACGCACTTGCAGCCCGTCAAGGGACCGCACGTTGCTGGTGTTGCGGGCTCCCTACCATCCACCGGTTCCGGCTCCGTGGCGCTCGACACGACTTCCGGTCGCATCGCCGTTGCTGACGTTCTTCATGTGCCCTCGTTGCCTTGCAACTTGTTGTCCGTTCGACGCCTCGACCGCCTCGGTTTCACGGTCTCGTTCGGTTCCAACGTCGCCACCATCCGCAACGCCGCTGGTACCGCCGTCGCCACCGCTCGGGCCATCGCCAATGACCTCTACACTCTGGACCTCACTCCTGCACCTTGTAGGCCCACGCTCTGCTCGCTTCGCCCTCCCACGTGTCCTTGCTTACCCTACACAACCGCCTTGCGCACCTCCCCGTCCTCCTTCTCAAGAAAATCGTTCAAAAAGGGATGGTTACTGGTGTGGCGTGGGATTACTCGGACGAGGAGTGTAGGACCTTCCATTGCAATGCATGTCTCGCTTCCAAAGCGCATGCCCTTCCATTCGCCCGCTCCACGTCGATTGCCTCCCAGCGCCTCGGCCTGATCCATGTCGACCTTGCCCAGATGCCACACGTTAGCTTCGGCGGCCATCGTTACATGCTTGTGATTGTTGACGACCACACCCGCAAGCACTGGTGTATCCTCCTTGCACGCAAGAGCGACACCTTCCCGCGTCTTCGTGATTGGATCCTTGAGGTTGAGCGAGCGACCGGCGACAGCGTAAAGACCATTCGCTCCGACAATGGCGGTGAATTCACGCTGCGCAGTTTCGTCGATTTCTGCTGCAGCAAGGGTATTCGTCGGGAACTCACAATACCCTACACGCCCCAGCAGAACGGCCGGGTTGAGCGCCCCAACCGCACCATCAAGGAGGGCATCCTTGCCCTTGCCTACTCGGCCGGTGTCGACTCGCGACTCTGGGGTGAAGCTGCTATGTACTTTGTCCGATGCAAGAACATGACACCCCATGCCGGCATCAATGGCGACATTCCCGACGCTCGTTGGTATGGTTACGCGCCGGATATTTCCTCCCTTCGCACCTTCGGCTGCCGTGCCTGGCATTGCCTTCCTTCGACGTCCCGCTCTGCCCTCGACCCTAAGGCCATACCGCTCATCTTCGTTGGTCTCGACGACCATTCAAAGGCCTACCGCCTATTCAATCCGACTACTCGCAAGGTGCTCCTCAGTCGGAACGTCCTTTTCCGTGAATCCGAGTTCCCCGCCTCGACACCGACTCCCGCTTTGTTCTCTCCGGCCAACCCTCTCCCAGATGTTGTTGCGTCACGCCCTGACCAGGCTGACCCCCCCAGCCGTTGCTTCCTGTCCCCCCCGCTCCCCTGTGCCTCGCGCTGAGCAGCTTATCCCGGCACCTGATGCCTCTGACCAAGGCTCGCCGGCCCTTGCTCGTAATGTCCCTGACCAGGCATTGCCCGCACCCTTTGCCTCTGACCAAGGCGGCGCCCCTGACCAGGGCAGCCCTGACTCGGCTTTTTCTACGCCTTGTCCCTCTCCTCGACTCCGGCCCAGCTCCTATGATTTCTCCGCCCTATGCCTTGCCCCGGAGTTCTCCGATGATGTTGATGACGCCCTTCACTCACCTGCGCCTGTGTGCTACCTTGCGGACGCCGCCGCCGCCCTTCTGGACACTTCTACCGTCGACCCCGCTGAGCTTGTTGCCCCTGCGCGCGACCCACCCCACTGGCGTGCTGCTATGGCTTCACCACAGGCAGATGAGTGGCGTCTTGCGGCTCGTGATGAATTTGACTCACTCTCTCGCGATTTCTCCGCTTTCACGCCCATCGACCAATCCCTCGTCCCCGCCGACGCCAAAATCATCGGCTCTCGCTTCGTTTTCCGCACCAAACGCGACCAGTTCGGGAAGGTCAAGTCATACAAAGGCCGCCTTGTCGCCCGCGGTGATTCCCAACAATCCGGTATCGATTTCGACGAGACCTTTGCGCCCGTTGCCAAGTTCACTTCAATTCGTGCTCTGCTGGCCCTGTCTGCTGCCCGAGGCTACCACGTTCACCAGGCTGACATCGACAAAGCGTATCTTCATGGGAAGCTCGACAAGCCTTTGTACATGCGTGTCCCGAGGGCATTGCCCTGCCCGGTCAAGTTCTACAATTGCACCGTTCCCTCTACGGCTTACGCCAGGCTGGTCGCATCTGGAACGACGAAATTGACTCTACCCTCCTTGGGCTGGGTTATATTGCCACTGAGTCCGACCACTGCGTCTACGTCAAAACCGTTGGGGACGTCCACCACTACATCGCGCTTTACGTCGACGACCTCCTCATGATTGGTCCCTCCCTACCCGAAATTGAGCGCACCCTCCAGGGCCTTGAACGATGTTACGGTGTCAAGCGTCTTGGTGAAGCGGAATATGTCCTGGGCATCCAAATCCGGCGTTCCTCCGATGGCTCGATCACGCTAAGCCAGGAGCAGTACCTCAAGGACATCCTCGCTCGTTTTGGCATGTCGAACGCCCACCCGGTTGCCACCCCGATGAAATCCGACCTCCACCTTGAGATTGAGACCAACCCTACCCCATTTGCGGACCGCACCCGCTATCTTCAGGCCGTTGGCTCGCTCATGTACGCATCCACTGGCACTCGCCCCGATCTGGCCTACGCTGTCGGTTACTTGGCTCGATTCTCCCGGTCCCCATCCGAAGCTGCCTGGGGTGCTATCAAACACGTTTTCCGTTACCTTGCTGGAACACTCTCGCACGGCCTGTGCTATTCCCACGGCGACTCTGCTCCCGTAATTGGCTACTCCGATTGCAACTGGGGTGCCTGTGTGCTCTCCTCCAAGTCGACCATGGGCTATGCTTTCCTCTATGCTGGTGGCGCCATCTCGTGGTCCTCGCGCCTCCAGTCTCGCGTGGCCGACTCCACTTGCGACGCCGAATACCTGGCCCTCTCGCATGCCGGCAAGGACGCCGTTTTCCTGCGTCAACTCTTTGGTGAGTTGGGTCTCCCCTCTTCTGCTCCGACTCTCGTGCTTGGCGACAACCAAGGCGCCAACGCTCTCACTCGGAACCCGGTTTTCCATGCCCGCACCCGCCACATCCGGCTTCGCGAGCACTTCGTCCGCAACATGGTCGCCCTTGGTGATGTCGCTGTCCAGTACATCAACACGGCCGACATGACCGCCGACATTTTCACTAAGGCTCTAGCCCGCGACCTCTTTGCGCGTCACCGTGGCCGCCTTGGCATCTGCTCTCCCTGATGCTCGAAGTCGGGGGGGTGTGAGATTCTCAAAGTACTTTAATTCTCTCCTATTTCCTTCTAGCATCATGGCCCCTGTGTCTCTACCTTTATTCTCCTTTAGACCCGGCCTTTGCCGTCTATCTTCCGTCTTCTGGCCAGACGCGCGCACTTGCCCCCAACTAGCTGGTCCTGCGCGCCTCTCTCTCTCCTGCTCAAGCAACTTCTTGGTCTGGTCTCCTTTGGTCCGTCGATCAGAGACTTACCACTGCTTGAGCAGGTGAGTACTACACATCACTACCAACTCCAATACCACTAGTCGTGATAGCTTACCTGTAGTTGTTGGATAGGTGTGTCAAGCAACTTCTTGGTCTGGTCTCCTTTGGTCCGTCGATCAGAGACTTACCACTGCTTGAGCAGGTGTGTCAAGCAACTTCTTGGTCTGGTCTCCTTTGGTCCGTCGATCAGAGACTTACCACTGCTTGAGCAGGTCTGTGCGTTGCTTAACATCATACAGACATCCAAGACCCGGCATCGCTAAATCGCTCGATCTTACGGTGGCTCGCCTAATGTCGCTCAAGTAAAGCTGGCAGCCGGAGCCCAACACGACCGGTAAGATTTAGAGGAAGAGCGCGCTACACTGAGGGAGTGAACACAAGCGTTCATTGCATCTTCTGTGCTGACTGCGCTGAGATCTCCTACATGTAGACCGCGCTCCCTGCCAGTCAGTCACATGCGCAGTCCGTGTCGTGCCTTGGGTGACACTTCCCAAACAGTCAGCAGGGATTGCAAAAGTACTTATTATATTCCAACACTGCCGACTACATTTTGATGTATACTTGAACGAAGTCCTGATCCAGCTCACAGTCCCAACGTCGTACAAAGGTCTTCTGTGGTGTTGCCACGGCCACTCCGAGGTTCACACTCGCCCAGCTCCGTAGAGTGTTTGCCTCGGCACTTGGTTGATGACTTTTCAAACGCAAGGACCAGAAGTTGATCACCCCTAACAGTCTTTTTCTGTATGATGTAATGAGTTATACATTGGTGGCACTTTAATGAGCTCTTTGCTAAGTTGCTTATAGCCAGCGTACTGCTTTGTCGCAATTCCTTCCTGCGTAGTTCACACGCTCACTGTAATCTCGATGCGAAGTACGTCATCACGGGCACTTGCGTTTCAACAGTCGAACTGCAGCAAGTCATAGTCACCCATACCCAAAGTATTGTGCTGTATTTGACTGAACAAAGCCACGAGCGAGTCAGACTCACCTTGATACACCCCTTGCTCTGTCGTTGCTCTACGTTTTCTCATCGCATTAGGCGGCTTGAGAGTTCTGCACGCTGTTGTGGCCTAGGCCTCCTTCTAATATCGACCGACCGACTGCCCTGCCGTGGTTTTCGGCGATGGCAGGTCATATAGTCTTTTGTGACACCAATCAGGGTTCAAACCCAAGGTGGACAACACGTCGTGTTGGAGTCAGACTGAAAGTACCCAAACCAGGAGGGTGTTTTCAAAGTTCTTTTCGACGGGACATACCGTCTTGTCATCATTGTGATGGTCATCTTCTTGGTCTTCAGTTGGGTCTTATCGTTGCGACGATGGGTGAATTCAGGATGGGACATGAAAGGAGAGGTCGAGCTGTCGTCTGACCCCTGTATTGCAGTCCCACCGAATGCCCTCACAGTTGTCCACCGTCCGGTTTTGCGGCGCGCAGGCAGTTAAGGGTTATGCAGTGGCAACCGGTTCGACCTGAAGGTGAAGTCAGATTGTATCTAAGGGAAGAAGACAACGGTAGGCCAAAAGGTCAAACAGACTTGTGCAACGAGACCCGGTCAATGATACGGTGCCTTCGGACGACGCATGGATACATGGATATGATAATGATTAGGAGGGATCGGTTCGCAAGTGTGTTTGAAACGGGAGGCGCAAGAAACGGCGATGAGGTCGAAGTTGGAAAAGGTGTATGGCCATTTGGTTGTACATCACAAGTTCAGAAGAAGAAGAAGAAGAAAGAGGAGATGCGTCGGCCGAGAGCTATTCTAATTTCGTTGACCCAAAGGTAAATAGATGCGCAGAGATGTCGCCTTGCCTGGATGCGAGCGCCACACCGTTGTGCTGCGGCCCATGCGGTGCGCCCCGAGTCCTTGTAGGACAAAGGTGCGGAACGATTGGTTGTGAAGAAAGACTCCAGCGTAATCTCTGGAAGGGGGGCCGTAGATGAACGGGATGCCGGCGCCCGGAGCACACAGGGGCCCCCGGGCCTTGACGTAGGAAACGGTCCGCTGGGGGGGGGTTTCGAGTATGCCCAGTGATCTTGGCGGAGCCTGACAGAATGAGCGTTCTGATGGTATTGATTTACTGTTAAGATTAATTGCCACAATCAAGATGGCAGCTGAGACGCTGTATGCGTGCATGACAATCATCTGAAACTAAACTCAAGGATCTACACTGAAAGACGCGTCACAAACCACAGAGACATAACAAATATCGGTCATCTTGCAGACCGACTCAGATCATAGTATGCCCAAAGAAAGACATAAGAACGGTCTCAATCCATCGACGATGTTTTGCTTCATTCATCCTCCGGTCTCCTCCGCCACCCCCCCCCCGCTATTTTTTTCTCTATCTTCTTCTCCGCTTTTTTCTCCGCCGCGTACCTCTCCGCCTTCGTCCCCGGCTCCACCAAATCTTGGGCTCAGGGTTCCTTCTCCGCCATTCAAGTCATCGTCGCTTGCCTCTGCCTCCGTGTTGTCGTTCGGGTCCGCCGAGGGTACGATAGCGAGGCGGCCGTGACGGAGGTCGTCAATGATAGCCTTGAGCTGAGCAACGGTTCGCTTGGGCGATGTCTCTGCACTATGATGCAGAGCCATTTCGTATCTACTCTTCGTTCCGGGCTTGATCCGCAATTTGACACCCAGTGCCTTCAAGCCCTGGGTAGACCATATCATCTTCTTCTGAGGTGTGAAAGCGCCTGTCGATGATCCCGTGTCGGAACGGCGATGTATAGTCTCGAGGGCAGAGTCTGTAAAGACGGAAATGATTAGCACGGAGTCGAGCCCGATCAGATGCAGACTACTTACTGAGTTGGGCGCGGAACAGAGTGCCGTGTCATTTGCCAAGAACGCCACGAGTAGCATGGTCCATCGAGCGAGTTCTTGCTGATAGATGAGACGAAAACATATGTCACATAATTGGTAACGGTAACTTGGTCTCATGCGCGTATAAATTGCGATGAAAGGCTCACCCTCTTTCAGATCTGCCGCTTCATTGGCCTTGGGTGTCTCATCCCAGCTCATCTTGGAAGCAAAATTAGACAACAAGGAATTGCCGGATGGATCCTTGAAGTCGTTGCAGTGAGCTGCAAATCTGAGCCCACCTATCGAATGCACGGTCGCCTTCGTCGCTGGCGACACGTCGTCTTGATAACGAGGGACAATAAAGGCCAGGGTTTCCACTCCGTACAGCTTGGACATGCGTTGCGCCAGGTCTCGCAACTCTGCAATGTACTTTTTGCATTGCTCCATCCGAGTTGGGGAAGGAATGTCGGATGACGACCGTGTGATGATGGTGGGTGGTACTATCGAAGTGAAAGTCGTATTACCTCCGGCCTCTGCCGCTGCAAAAGCCGCGCGAACAAGCTCTTCATCGTCCTCGCCAAGTTGGGCAGATGCGAGGTCCCCCTGGTCTCTCAGGAAGTTCCAGAGGTGAGCGGCAAGTTTGGTGATGGATTGCGATTTCGACTGATCCGATTCTGAGCACGTTTGACACACCCAGGGTATGAAGAACAGACATTGCAGACGCAGCGGTAAGCATAAGCGAGAGCGTAGGAGAGTGGAGTGGGCATGACCGGAAGCGCCCGGAGGACCACTCACCCTTGCTTGCTCGCTAGTGTAAAACCTTGATTACAGGGTCCGAGAAGTCTGGACCACGCATTGCCCTTCGAAGCGAGCCTGTCGAACTTTTTGACGGCCTGAACGAGCCTTGCATGGGATATGCCGAGTTTCGCGGCCATCTTGAGCTCCGAGTAATATCTTCGAGCGGCCCAGCGCTTCAGCGAGGTCCACTTTCTTTGACTCGTACGACCGGTCGCGTTCCGATGCGAGCCATGTATGGCCGTCCAGAGCCTGATAGCTCTTCGATGGTCGATCGCGATATCTTCAAACTCGCTCTCACTGTGACTGTGACAGTCACTTTCACTGTCACTGTCGTCAGCCGAGGATTGACTGGAATCGCCCAAATTGGGCTCGTCAGAGTCGGAGTCGGACGAAGGGGTTTGGGGCACGGGCATGCGCCGCTTTCTCTTCCGAGTCGGGCGCCGAGACGGTTCAGCCAGAATTGTACTGGCTTGTGAGGAGGCTCGACGGCTTTGATCGTCCCTCCGACCTGCAAGAGGTGTGAGAGAACTGAGAATTCTTCAGCTGTCCGTCAGGATTGAGTAGATAGAAGGATGAGGTTGATGACTGGCACTCTGCTCTCAGCCCTGCTACAAGGGATCTCAGTTGGCACACCAGACAAGAGCACTCACTTGGATGAGCGCCAAAGGAAATAGACTCTGCTGGAGAACCTTCCCTAGATCCCACGCGTATGTCTGACGGTCGCGTCATGGTGGAGCAACACAATTAGGCCCATGAGGAGGGAGATGTGAGGCGGGGAAACGCGTCCACATACCTCCAGACGGCAATAGCATCGATGTTTGTTCAACAGGCGCGGGGAGGTTTCAACATATTGAGATGCGGGGCGTGGCGTGGGTCAAGAATGCGCGTTGTCGCGTTGACGTGAGTGTGCAGAGGTCAAAGTGTTAACGCAGAGCGCTCGCCAATCTGAGCTCCGCGTGCGGCCCGCACATCCCCGCCTCAATTTTGCCTCTTCAATTACTCTCTAGGAATTGATGCAGGACTGATTGGCTCTGGACCCAAGTCAATCGTCCGAAGGGGCTTCACTAGATATCCATTTTATATAAAAAGGTGCACACCGTTCAGAATAAGCGTTTGTCTGCTCGAGGACCGATCCCTCCCTCGGGCCCAATACACGCGGTGTGTACTCCCTCCGTCGTATCCAAATTGACGAATATGAGAAAAGGTCTACACAGGATCTGTCGTGCACATATCAGTTGATGGTATACGGAACTACACGAATTGAATGGACTGAGTACGACAAGCTGTATGACATTTATGATATAATTCGAACTTACGACGGAGTCTTCGGAAAGTGTTATTCGTGATGATGGTGAGTCTTACACGAACTAGTGGCCCCTTATTACTTATGACCATTTGAGGTGCACTGCGCCGGGGTGGGATGGGGTGGGGAGGGCATTGGTGCACCCGACCTGTACCAACCTATAACCGGGCCAAAAAACAGAAAAGCTACCTTAACTCGCCCGCGCGGGGAGCTCATTTGGCTGGGTTAACGGACCTGCCGATCTGCACCGGGGTTGGGACTTAGACGGGCCCCATTGGAATCTCGCGCAGGTTCCATGTAGCTTCCCGCATTTGCGCTGTATGGGCATACCGTATGGCCTCGAGGTGGACATCTCATAGTCACGCTATGGCGAACCGTATAGGTTTGATAGAAATGAATTTCATGGAAGCCAGGTGGATACGCTGCAGAGCCTTTGCGGTCACCAACATAGGCCCGGCATAGATTCCTTGTGGCGGCCGCCAAATACAAGATCATCCTGAAACGGTACACCCGATAGTCTCATTGGTCCCAGGTGGTCGGGGACTCTCGGCGATGAGAGATCTTGGATGCACAGCACGTCCGGAGCCGAAATTCGTGGCCCCTGGGTGCCTCTCGGTGAAGATGGTCACAGGCTGACTCCGACGAATGGCCGCTTGGCCGAAAGTTCCGCTCCGCCAGGCACCTCCAGGCACTGCCAAACACCTCGCCCCGGCTCAGTTCGGCGAGACGCCCACACCTGGTTCCCCTTCCGCCTTTCCGCCGTGCGTCGTGTTCGTCCTCAGTGCCCCACATTCCGGACGGCGCGCCCTTAATCATGGACCCAGGCGCCATCCTCGAGAAAGGTCAGCGCCTGAACGAACCCTTGATCCACCATACGCAAACGCGGGGCCGCAGCACAGCTGACTCGTGTCGGGCGGGCTGCGCTTGGCCAAACCCACGCAGACTTCGTCATCCAAACTTCTTCCGTTCGATCAGCCATCGGATTCGTGTGCAAATACTGTGGCTCTGGGCGTCTGAGGAGAAGCGGTGCAATCAAGCATGCCGCTTCAGGGAAACACCAAGCGAACGTATCCGGCGTGGGCCAGGGACGCGGGGCCGTCTCCGCCCCCGCGTTGGCCAAATATACCTTCCTGGATTCAACAGACGAGCAAGGGGTGGACAGTACGGAGCTAGGGTGCGAGCAGGGTGTGTGGGAGCAGGATACGTATCAGACACCGGTACGCCCGTGACGTAATTGGGGTGGCGCTGATCCCTCCTGAGTGCTGAGGGCTGAGTGCCCAACGCATCGCAGTCGTTCGATCCCGAACCTTACGCGGCCTCCGAAGAAGACTCCGACGATAAGCATGAATGCAGCGAGATCGAAGTCGTTAATTCCAACCCCTTCGACGGAGACGCCGGTCTCGCCAACGTCCAGCCCGGTTCGGACGAGCTTCCCGGCGATGCCTTCGAACCGAGTCGAGGTGAGCAGTCGCTGACTTTATCCCTCTCGAGCACCGGCATTGATCAACATCCGACTCGTATCTCACAGTGGAGACCTGGTCTCCACCACGGTATCGACGAGGTGCTCGCATCTCGTCGACGGTGCCTCCTCCCGACCATCCCTTTTATCCGTTCCCGACCCGTTGGTACGTTCTGACTACTACGAGCTGTCGGGGACACCGGGCTGAGCGACGGCTTGACGCAGATGATGATTATTGTTCTCTTTGTGCGGTCTCTCAAACGTCGAGTCGGTGTGCAAGAGCTGGAGGACTTGCTCGACTTTGCGGCGGCCACCGGCACCACTGGGCTTCCGGCCGCGTCCACTGTCAGACCCTTTCTTGACAAGTTGGAAAAGGAGGTCCCGCTGTTCAGGGCCATCGAGATGAAAAAGGACAAGGACCGGTCGGTATACGTCGTGTCGCCTCGGGACTACATCGCTTCAGTGAGTTCGAGTCGCCTCTCGAACGTGTCCAACCTGGCGCGCTGACGCTAGATACGCGGAGCACACCCACCCGCCCAGCACTTTGCAAGGCCGTCCACCGCACGAGCGATGGAGCACTACCTCAACCCGCACACGTCGACTCGGCACACCACAGTCGTCGCTGGCTCAGTGACCTTCCCCCTCGCTTCTCCGCCCCGATGACCCGGGTCCGTGGAGTCTACTCCTTTGTTGACTACTTTGTCGATGAGATCTTTACGCTGAAAGGGAGTACTCAATACGGATTCGTCGAACGTTTTGTGTCTTTTAAAGGCGAGGTCCACGCTATCGTTTGTTCGGCCACCGTCGCCCAGGGTTCTCGAATCGACGTCGTACCGGCCGCCGGCCGCGGCATCAAGCCATGGCCCATTTCAATCCAGCGAGCTGGTGCCTGGTTCCTGTCACGGCGCTCGGTCAACCAGTTCACGACATTGGGCCAAAGGGGTCTCCGGCACGGATAAGTGAGTATTCCTGCCAGGTCGCATCTGTAGCGCGACTTGCTTCGTAACCACAGCGGTCGCTCTATTCCCTAGACATCCGTAGCTCCGACGCAGTCGACATCGAGCGCCCCTGCCTCTCTTTTTGATCGATCGCACTCTGGCGCGCGGGAAATTGCTGCTTGTCACGCCGCTTCGAATGTTCCTCGACGATCTGGCCGCAACGGAGTCCAAGCGCTGGAATCCCATGTACGCGGTGAGTCTAGTTGAATGCAACGCAGCCGCGCTCAGTCCGCCGCCCGTGGGTCTCCCATTGGGGTCGAGACTTGCCAGCCGAGCCGACTTGAGTGTGCCGCGCTGGACCCCGCATGTTCGAGCGCATTTGTCCAGTGTGCCCCTTGCCCTCACTTCCGCCGTTGCATCGCCACTCTACCATGGAGCATTTGTTCTTCGATCCCTCGTCCGATTCGGAGCAGGACCAGTCGGCTCGCTCGACATGGTGCCTCGCCGCCAACAAGACTGTTGCCGAAGTGCTGGCGATCGAGCTGCCAGCAGCGGACGCCTCGCTGCGAATCGTTATCACAAAGGACGACCTTGTCATGCTCAGCAAAATGGCTCCTCCACCTAGACCCACAGTCTCCAGCAGGCGCGAGTTCCGACAGCTCAACCTCCTCCACGGCGCGATCGCTGACGGCTACCGTTCCTTGGCCGTTGGCGACGATCGTCTCGCACTCGACTACGAGCGAGTGTGGGCCGAGCTCGACGTCGTGGAACGCATCCAGGCACGCTTCCGTCGATCTTTGGCCTGGTTGGACAAGCTTAAAGGGAATGCGAGGGAGGTACTGACCGACGCCCTTTGGACGGCGGTCTGGGACGCCCGCAACGCCCCGGAAGAAGGCCCGTCGCGCGAGTCACTTGTGAGCTTCCTCAGTACGTCTCAATTGGTATTACCCCCAACTTCTAGTAGAGTTACTCCGTGACTGATCCAAGTGGCCCTCCTACCCCTGCCTGCCGTTGGTCGCGTCAGGTGACGACTGGTTGGGGAATTTGTCGTCAACTACGCCATCGCGGACATCATCCAGCTTGCCCGCTCAAACCCAGAGCTGCCTTCGAGACGATACGAACTCATTCCGTCGGATTGTTTGACAATTGCAATCCATCCATCCGCTACGGGAACGACCCTGGACAAGTATTGCTTCGAGGCTTGGCTGGTGCGGATCTCGGGATGGCCGTGCGCGACCCTCGGGGCAATCCGTCGACACATCATCAAGCATCCCGAGGCAATCTGGTTTCTTCCGATCTGTGATGGTTCCCACTGGTTCCTCGCTCGCTTGGACATCGCCAACAACAAATGGGAACTCTATAATTCGATGGCCTCGCGAACGCTCGACGAAAGGGTTTTGGCGGCGCTCGGCGACCTCTTCCGATTGCTCGGCCTGAAGCTCGACGCCAACAAGCCGATCATGCCTTCGACCCCACAGCAACTCGACTCCTCATCCTGTGGTCCTGCGGTTATCAACATTGTCGAGAACGAGCTCCTGGCCTACACGGCGCCCTTCGATCCAGGGCGGCCTAAAATATCCCGAGCCCGGCAGTTCCAGAGGCTTCTCGGTGACTTCCCCAGTTGACCACGAAACTTGACGGACACATCGTCTGTTGACAAAACTGCAAACAAGGTTACGTCACCCACTGGAGTGGCGAATGATGGGCCAGTCGAGGGCGAGCCGCTGCCCAGCGAGATGGGTCGTCCGCCAGCCAAGCCCGCGCGGGCGCCTCGCGGTTTGCTGCGACCCCGCAGCTTCGCGACCTCCCACCCACCGCCACACAGCGACATCGCAGTGCTTCTTCCAACCCTATGGTAAGCCCATCTCACCTGGTCTCAGTCACCTGGTCTCAGCACGCTTCGTTTGCTCCCAGAAGCCACCCCCCTTCCGCAAGAAGTGCTCGAACTGACCGGATCGGACTTGACACGTCGTCCTCCCCTCCAGCGCACGCGAATAGCGTCATCGGTCCGGCGCGATGAAGGCGGTGCACCCCCGATGTTCTCCGCCTCCCGCACTCCTCGCACGGCTATCGCTCTAAGCGATATCACCAACAACCTTGTCGACACAAAACCCGACCTCTCGGCCGGCAAGAAGAAAGTCCCTGCGGGGGCTCACCAGCGAGCCCCCTCGAACAAGGCCAAGCCCAGCAAAGCCGCCGCCGCGACGGCCTCTGATGCAAAGCCTGTCAAGCCCGTCGAGCCCGTCAAGCTTCTCAAGCTTGAGAAGCCTGAGAAGGTCCGTCGATCAAACTACGGGCCAGAACCCTGACGCTTTGCGCTAAATCCCGATTTATGTCTTGGCTGACGTGCTGCCCGACTCGTTGATGGGCACAGTCGAGTGGAGTGGACGCTGTCGCCGAGGACGACGACTCGCTCCACGCGTCCACCCACAGCAGCGACGGTGACCTGCACGAGGCAGGTCACCGCCTCGATGCCCTCACCACCAGCGACAATGAAAGCGAAGAGGAAAAATCTCCCGTGAGTATCGAGCGTATAACCAAAACGACATTCCTATACCCGCACTAACGACGCGACGCGCGGTATGCAGTTGGGATCAGATTCAGGAGGCCCCGAGACGGAGAGCGACCACTTGCAGCAACCTTTGAAGAAGGTGAGGCCACTGCGGTTGTGCGAGGCAATTTTCCTAAAGAGCTGACCGATGGATATCTTACATGTGCACCTCCACCTTCCCGACCACAGCACACCTCACAGGCCTCTTCAAAAAGACAGAGAAATGACACACCGGACGACCTGTCGGACTGCTCGGAAGACAATCTCCCCCTGGTATGCTGCTATACCGCCTGATACCAAAAGCGGCGGTGGCTGACCTCGCTGACGACTTGGACTGATCGGTCATCGTTGCATCTGGGACTCCAATCTTGAGTTTCAGACCGAGGCCCTGTCGATCTTCTCGACTGCACTCGCGACGGCCCGTTCCGACCTGCACAAGCTCGTACGCGCCTTGCATTCTACCTTGCACTCGCAATCGTACTGACTTTGGGACCTTGGGGCTGGACACAACCCGTTTGCACAATCAGATTGGCCGAGTGCAGCGAAAAGAGGTCGACATGCTGCGAGCAATGCAGTCGTGGTACAAGGACAACCCTACCACATACACGGATGAGCACCTGGCATGGTGGTCTGTTCTGGTCAGTCACCGCATAGCCGAGTTGCGTAGCTCCCTGCGAGCTTACACATCTCGTGCCTCGATTGATCCGCAGCGCCTCGTCGAACAGACTGATGTGGAGAGGGGCTTCGCGGACAACAAGAGGGAGTTTTGGCTCCACCTCAGCGGCTTCGCCACCACCCTCGCCAAAAAAGCCGCCCAACGATTCTACCACGCCAGGTGCTGCCCCAACGGGGCTTTTGACTATTCAATGTACGCCCCTTGACCCACTACCTCGTAGCCTCCTACCGTTAGCAAGTATACCGCTGACTGGCTGGGTCACCTGCTTGATCAGCTTCCTCTACCGCACGGTCGTGTCCCAGTTCTATGACGCCGACACCTCTCCCATGACGACCCGACCCAAGGTCTCGACCATGGATTCAACATTTCAAGCACAGTGCACGACCGTGATTACGACTTGTCAGCCCGTCGCCGACTTTCAACGTCTGGTTCTCGTGAGTGCATACCCACTCTTCCGGTCTGCGCAAAATCTTCCGCGCCGACACTAAAGCTCGCGTGGCGCCCCACGTACGTCCGCCCGACAGGAGATGGTGCAACAGAAGGCAGACTAGGGTAAAGAGCGCGTGGGGTCTGGGGCTGGGTGGGACGACAGTGTCGTCGAGGCCCGATCAGCGATGGGTTTTAGCCTCGCAGTGCACGTTCTCTAGGGCATGTTGCAGTTCATATTGTTTTACTTCCTCGACAATAGCTGTACCAACAGAACTGCTGGATTGCATACGGTGATGTATCTAACACCAGGATCTACATGGGGTTGTTGCGGGAGCCATGGCTGATCCCTATAGCATCCACAGCTTTTGCATGGTGTCGGTGCGGTATCACACCCCCAGGCGACATGGAGGCCCACACAGACTCCCGGTGCACAGGCCCTTTGATCGGCGTGGCACCCGCCCGGCTTCCAGCAAGTTGGCCCGCCTGAGATCCACAACCCTATTGCACGAATTCGCCCGTGGGCTCCGTGCGCGAAAACCGACCTGGGCTCCGGGCGGCCACCCAATGGGCGCCATGAACTTCACACAGCAATGTGTAGGTCCAGAATTGGAGACTTTGAAGATGCGGGATTTGCGAATGGTGACAAGCGAGGTGATTAAGCTAGTGGCGCCAATCTGGCGCATGAATGCATTCACGGTAAGTAAATTTGCGTGCTGAGCATCTAAACTACCGCTAAAGTATCTCACATCACGCGTACAGCCGCTGGCACGGCCTCCGTTTGTTCCGACCGGAGGCCTCCGTGAACTACTTGCAGACGGACACGTCTCAGCCGAATTTATGTTCGCCATTACCCAGAACTGCCCATTACTTGAGACGTGAGTTTAGTCGAGTTCCACGCCCACAGTACCTGATCCTCTGATTTCCGTCGCAGACTCGTCATTGAGCCATGGGTAGTCACCATCAATCACAGGCCATCTGTTGTGCAGCTCGACATGGCTCAATTCATCCAACCTCTCAAACCCGTCACAATGCGCAATGTCTATTGGGGCGGGGGAATTCCTCTGACAGGCTGCGGCCAGCGTTTACAATAGCATTCTCGACATCCTACCCAGACTGCAGGAACTTGGGGTCCCACTCCAATTCTTCTCGTCAGTGCAGCTCTCTGAATAGTATGCGCAAGACGATAGGTCAAACTTGATCTGTTCCCCTCCCACAGCCTCGTTCTTGCTCAGACATTGAGCGACAACAAGCTTCAGCGTCTCACTTTGATTCCCTCGTCCCGAGCCCTCGGTGGAATCGATGCTCCTGCGCTTGCGGCCAGATTGGAAGAAATCGTGCGCGCACTTGGCATTGCCATGATCGAATTTTCGTCATCGGGGGTGGAATGGGAGGCAAGGAACGGCATCGATTCGTTCATCGGTTATGAGGGTGTAAAAAGAATATTGGCGCTGGCCAAGGCTAGACTTGATGCGGGTGTGCGATATGAAGCCCCGTCGGCCGCCAAGGCGTGAGCGCAGATTTGAAGGCGGAAGGCACGCACAGGGGCGACAGAAGCTCGCTTCTTAGTTGACTAGTGGATTGAGAAATTTGCGCAGGGGTCAGTACTATGTAGACTAAACATTAATACATGCATTATTGAGTGCCCATTCTTTGTCTTCTTTGTTTTCAAAGACCCTTGGCGGGCTGTGTACTGTGCAGCGGCGTGATTTACGGCTCAGCGGCCCGACAACGTTTCAAGACGGTGAGACACATTTCGCATCGCACCGCCGCTGCTCACGAGCTTCAACAGCCTAGCGCGAAGCGTTTCCTCATCTCTACGACAGCTCAAGAGCGTCCGTCCATCGCAAAGTCCTCACTTGACGATACTCATCTACTTCAAATATGACACTTCGACAACGATCATGTGTAGAGGTGAAGCAAGAGTACGCGGAGGAGTGCCAGCAGTTGTGGCAACCTCGCGTCGAGACGCGACAATCGGCCGCCGAAGTCATTCATAGAATCTTGGGCTTCCTTTTTGCCCAAGCTGTGGAGGAGGATGGGTGAGTGATACCGTGAGACAATGTAATTGAACATGTGAATTAAGGGTGGTCTGTGACCGCGCGCAGGCCCGATTACTCAGATCGTCTCCTCTGCCCAACCGTGTTGCGTCAATGGTGTCGCATGGTCCGTTGACATGATGCTTAAAGCAAACTGTCCTTCTTTCGGAACTCGGCATAACTAACCGCAATTTCGAGTCTCTTAAGACCATTTCACTCCTGTACAGAGATGTCTACTTGACGTCAAATCTGCAAGTAGACGCTTTCGTCAACGCATCATACACAAAACTAGGAACTCCCGACCCCGCGTTTGCCCCCCTGGTGCACAATGTTGGAATCGACGATGATCCCGAAATGATCAACAACAGAAGAAGAACGGCTGGACCAGGAGTCGAACCTGGATCGCTTCCATTCATTGGAAAAGCTTTGACCAACGAAGCTATCCGGCCCCTGATATTAGTGCAAGGTCTACTAACACCTTCAACACTTCCCCTTAGACCTTTGCACTGCTGCCAGGCTATTGCAATGTGTTGACTCTAAGTCCAAATTAGACTCTGTGTCAAGCTTCTGCGGCAGCTCCGGTAACTTTGTGCAACGTCATTGGAAAGATTTACATGAAAGGTTCTATAATAGATCCTCACACTTCCCCTTAGAACCTTGCTTTGGCATCTTGCTCTACAGCATGGTTAGGAGACAGCCGCCCCTTTTCTCTTGTTAACCGACAGACACTACCATGTTGGAATCAGCAATGATCCCGAAATGATCAACAATCACTTTTCGGCTTTTGCTGCAAGAGTTTGACGCTGAGGACTTCGACTCCATCGTAAGAGCGCAATGCGAACCGAAATAGCTGGGATGGAGTCGGATTTGCAACATAAAAACCAGGCATCCGTAACAAATGGGATGGGTTGAAAATCTACTCACGAGAGACCATAGATAAGAAAGTAAAGGAAAGAAATAGACCAACAAGGCTGTTTTTGTATTTATTTATTTTGAAGGGTGGGTGGGAGGAGACAAAGATAGAACGACTATGCTTGTAAAGCGCGATTCTATTAGTACTCGGAATACTGCAAAGACTCTGAGGACTATGGCATACCTATGCTTGTAAAGCGTGTCGCTTGGAGACAAGAAGACAGCAAAGGAAACAGACCTCGGACGCTAGTATGTCGAGGTTGGGTCTGTGTAGCAAGGTAGCCAAGTCAGTCAACGTGTCCAACAAGGACAGTCGAAAGCAGGAGTACCCTAAGGGAGATCCTGAAAGGGGGTGATGTACCTCGGCTCTTTGAGCGAGACGCAATCAAACCCGAAAGAGGCGCAGCACTGGCAGGTGCGGGCGGACGGCTGCATACAAAGTATGGAGCGTCAGTCAACCATCCAACAAGGAGTGTTGAAAAAGAGAGGCATACACAGTGGCAGCTGTTCGTCGTCAACTGGTAAGGCAGAAGACTGGAAGGCGGAAGCTGTACGGTATCGCTGGGGGGGGTCCTGTGAGAAGCTCGGAACCTGTCAGCCAATTGGCGGCAGGAAGAGTTCAAGGAAGGCCACTGACCTTGGCAGGAGGTGGCAGAGGTACACAGCGATACTGGTACGGCAACGGCAAGCAGTGGGAACTGAAAGGTGCGGCAGGAGCTGGCTTGGTAAACTCTTGCGCAAGTGCGGCTTACAGACCAAGGCTCGAGGCAGGCGTGCGAGCACGGCTTACTGCAAGGAGGGTAGAGGTCGCGCGCACTTGAGTCCTCGGCGTCAAACTCTTGCAGCAAAAGCAGAAAAGACCATCGACTCCATCGTAAGAGCGCAATGCGAACCGAAATAGCTGAGATGGAGTCGGATTTGCAGCATAAGAACCAGGCATCCCGTATTGTGTAATTGTGGTGATGATCGGCAGATGTAAGATGTGGGTTCATGCTGAGTTGAGGAGGGCTTGCTGCAGTTGAGGGGAAACCCTGACGTACTGCTCCCAAGCGGACGAGCGCCAACACCCGAGCCGCTTGATGATATCCGCCGAGTGACCTTACAGAGCGTAGTGAGTCGCACCTCCGGCTCGAAGAGAGTGTCCACTGTAAGCTGATCCGAAGGTGCGACGGAGGCGGCCAATGAACCAGGTGCGGGTGGGTGGGAGACCTCCCCTTGTCAAGAACAGCAGGTCGGAGGACTTGTTCCGACTATCCCGGGCCTGCAGGTAGCGATGCAGGATGCGTAGGAAGGCTGGATCCGTTGTGCAGGGTGTGAAGTACAGGAACGACCCTTGCCAACGGCGGTCTGCCTTGTGGTACGGAAGATGGACTGAGAAGCCATTGGAGTCCATCTTCACTGTGCTGCGTCGCGGGAGTTCGGCTGGATCCCGAAAACGGATTGTTGAGGGAACAGTGAGCTCTGCAGTCCGTGCACACAACGCGAAACCTAGAGACACCATCGCAAGGAACAGGAGCGAGTCGTAGTCCAGATCCCGGAGTGCCCCCGCTGTAATACACCCCGTAGGAGTGTACACCAGAGAGCGACGACGAGAGTACCACAGGACCAAAGTATGTGGAATTAACACTGGACACTCGTGTTAGTCGCTACAATGACTATGACTTCTGATCCACCATAGGCTCACCTGGACACTCGTGTTAGTCGCTGAGGGGAGACTAAGAGTGTCCAGGCGCGCGCTCCCTTCTCATAAGGCCCAGGCGCACGGGCCTTACACCCGCCGTGCGAAGTACAAAGGCCACGGAGCGGAAGCCTAGCGGTTTAGCTTGCTTCCGAGCTCGACGCTTAAGCTTGATACCGCCAATGATTGTGTTTCTGACTAGTTGTGAGGAGCACACTGTTGTCCATGTATTCCCCATGATCGGTAGGAATTGGAACGCGAGGCCAGAGAGTGTCTGGTACACCGAGGAGACCGTACGGAAGCGATGTTGGATGAACGCCGACAACATGTCTTTGGTGGGGTGATACATGATGTTATGGCCCTGAGCGCGGTAGTAGCTGATGAAAGCGATCCATTGCCGCACAGCTCGAGCGTAGTCTGATCGAGCTTTGGGTTCAAGCGCAAGGATGGCGGCTTCGTCGCGTAGTTGATGAAGATCATCCAGCGGGAGCATCGGCTGAGCTCAAGTAGCCGGCTCCAAGAGAGGACGGGGCACAAAGGAGACAAGCCTTCTGTCCTCTTGTCTGATGTTCGTCATAACAATACCCCCTCCAGCCCGGGGATGAAGGGGTCAAAATGGGTGAGAGGGCTGAAGCGCCGGCGAAGCTGGACCTTGTGTTGCCTCGAAAGGTCGTCAGCGAGGGAGTTGTCTTTGCCATGAACGTGTATGACCTTGAGGTCAAACTTTCGGTGTTGGGCCATGACATATGATCGAAGGGTAAGGGTGAGGGTGCGCAGCGGCATGAAGTCGCCGTCTTTTGCTGCACCCGAGTCGACTGCGTACACCGCCGGAGCCGAGTCCGTGCGTACAAGAACTCGCGAGAGCGGCTTGAACGGACTAGAAGGGTGTGTAATGATCCCTAATGCTAGAACAACCGTCAAGGTTTCTGCAAATTGGATACGTTTGTAGGTTTGTTGCGGCCGACAGTAGTAGTGGTGAACCGTGCCTTTCCACTCAAACCAGAAACCGAGACCTGCGCCCGTCCCCGTAGCGTTTTGGAGGCAGGCATCGGTGTAGATGACGACATCCGCATCTTTGAGGCTCCAGCGAGTGAGACTTGGGCTGCCTAGGCGGAGCTAGGGAGATTCGACGAGCAGCGTTGCCAGAGCTGCGAGTGCGGTCGCAACCGAGGTGTTGATCGGCACCCCCACGTCGGAACGTTTCTTGCCGGCAAGCTTCTCGTAAAGCGGGGTAAGATACGGGCGAGCCTGCGGAGCCACGTTGAGGGACCAACTCAGCCAGCCAGTCATTTGTCTCCACTTGCGGAGCGTGGGGTGCCGGCTCGGTTTGAGAAGGAACACATCAGTTTCCCTGACGAGGTCCTCAATTGCTTTGTGGGGAAGGGACACGGAGAACAAGTCCAGGTCACAGTCGATGCCTGTGATCGTGATGCGCCGCCCATGTGGTGCCTTGTCCGGGGAGAGCTTGAAGGGCATGCCTAGTCCGGTCCACAGCGCTGCCATCGCTGCTTGTGGGCCGGAATTGTGTGCGTAGTGCCGTTGTGATTGTAAGCGACCATCGATCCTGCCAGATCGATGCCGAAAGCGTCGTCCATGTACGCAAGGGGGTGTTCGATTCCGTAGACGTTGTGAGCCGCCCACATCAGTAGCGACATGAACCTAGTCCACGGGAAGGGCATCGCGCGACAGCCGAACACGCCCCTCCATTCAATGTGGTACCAGGTGCGTAGTGTACCGTCCGAAAGTTTGCGTTTGATTGCTATGCCTTGACGCGCCTGCCAGCGCTTGGACATGATGAGGATTTTGAACGCCGAAGAGACATCGAGCTTCCAGAGAACCGATGTGTCTGTAAGAAGTCCCGATGCAAACTGATGCCAGCAAAGGAGACGGATAAAGTCGATGATAGTATCATAGATTGTCGGGCAATCGGTTCGTTGGATGCCGTCATTGAGACCGGAGGAGGTGTGGTCTGCCACCACACGCATCCTATGGTTGATCGACTCGACTACGAAAATCGAGTTGTAGGTGACTCCCGGGAGAGGAAATGCGCTGCCGGGAGAGACCCATTGTTTCTTGACTTCCTCGTCCACAGTCGTTTGGATGAACTCACGATGATGCTTGTTCTTAGGAAATCTTACAGACGCAGGGTCGTCGCCACGCGCATTGCTGCCATCGTGCGGTGATTCGAATCCTTCCGAGCGAAAAGCGGAGAGGAAGGAGTTGACTAAGATCGCGTTTGGGTGCTCTGCCAGAAGCTTGCCCAGGTAGAGATCGTTAATCGTCCGAGTGAAGTTGAATTGGCAAGGGTACAATCGCTGAGTGTCCTCAATAATCGCCAGACGCTCCGGGGTGAAGTAGGCTCGAGGTAGCGGTCCGGGGAGCCTGCCCACGGACGTCGTCGAGGAAAGGAGTGGGGTAGTAGGATAATCCTTTGAGGGTGGATTGAAGTGGAATGACCTTTGTGGAAGCACCGCGTGCAGCGGTGCTCCAGAACGATAGACAGGGTCAAACAATAGTAATTCACTAGAACCTCGGGTCAGTGAGCTGGCGAAAGCCAAGGGAGGTTCTAGGCGCGCGCAAGCTATTCAACTAAGCCAAAAGTTCTATCGCCTTCCATTGTACCTCGGGCAAAGGCCTCAGGCCTTGCACAACCCTCGAGTTGTTTCTTCACCGTCAGCTGGTGACACTGCATGCGTGAGTTATCTCTTGACATGGCTGTGCAGTCTTAGATATGACGGAAAAACTGACACGAGAAACAGACATTGCACATCAGTGAAACAGCGGAAGGATTGACTTTGTACGGTTGAGGATCCGCCGGGTCATTGGGACACTAAATGTGAGTCTTCACTGACAGTGCTACAAATGGACAACAACAAGAATACTGATAGTTCTAAAGGACGAATCACGCAAAAAAAAACAGGTTCCGTGAATTGCGGCTCACCATCCGTGGCAGATCCTCAACGGCTCCGTTCGTTGGAGTGACCGTCGTGTTGGCAGGTGTGTGCCAATCTTTCAAAAGCAAAACGCAGGGCAGCATGACTTATGACTGGTTGGACTGTAACATCACAGGAAATCCGAAGCAATGCCTTCCCGTTATTCCACGGCTTGGTTCAGTGGGGTGACCATCGCGTTGGCAGGTATGTGCCAATCTTTCAAAAGCAAAGCGCAGGGCAGCATGACTAACTAACCGGTTGGACTGTAACATCACAGGAAATCCGAAGTAATGCCTTCCCGCCATTCCACGGCTCGGTTCGGTGTAGTGACCGTCGTGTTGGCAGGTATGTGCCAATATTTCAAAAGCAAGGCGCAGGGCAGCATGACTGACTGACCGGTTGGACTGTACATCAGCAACTTTGCCGTGAAATTTAGTGCCAAAAGCGCACTTTTAGTGAAATTTAGTGCACTTTCTATAATCTCCGGTGGGTCACTAAATGACACTTAAAAGGCACTTAAGTGTACTTTGTGCCATTTAGTGCACTTTGTACCATTTAGTGGCTTCCGTGCCATTTAGTGCACTTATAGTGCTTTTGCAACAATAACCTGATTTCAGTGCTATTACGTGTATAAGCGCGCTTGTCGTGTCAAGCGTTTCCGTGATGGGACTTCTCAGAGCGATAGGAAGCGCTTCTGGAGATGGCTTCATGACCGGTTCGCGTCTGCTGTGGAGCAGGAAACCCACTGGCGGCTCATGTACGACGTGACACCGACGCGCAAGAGGCAGCATACTCAGGGTCATGCCTCTTCGCCAACGTGTCTGTTCTGCGGCAGCAATGCAGCGGTCATCGAGACGGTCTCGCACTACTTTTTCGAGTGCGCGTACTCGACCAGGTTCTGGGGTGGGGGTGCTTCGCATTCTGTTCGACAAGCTGGGCATTGAGGATACCGACGTCGATTCGTCAACGTTCACTCCGGAGCAGCTGACTATGGGGCTCCCCCTTTTACGGGGTTGTGGGAGAACGACCTCGAGATGTGTTGCAACAAGGACTAAGAGGTACTCCACGACTCAGCTCCGAGATACACGAGTGAGATGATGAGAATAGCGTGGAGAAGGAACCCAGAAGGAAAAAAGACGCAAAGACAAAGATAGGCGCGCGCGCAGAATAAAGTATTAACCAAGACTAATAGCAATGAGTTAGGCTCTCAGACCCCACTTCTAACACTCCCACCGGTCAAAGAGACTAACGACACCATTCCAAGTAGCGCACAAAGTTGATCAAAGCGTTGAAATCCCAAAGGCTTTGTCATAATATCCGCGGCATTGACGTGGGTAGGGCAGTATTCAAGTTCAACCTCGCCAGAAGCAACCCGTTCTCGAACAAACAAATGAGCAATGTCAAAGTGCTTAGTTCGCATGTGATCGACCGGATCCTTGGCGATCTGGATGCATGCGGCGTTTTCCTCTTGAATGATAGTAGGCTGTGCTTGTGGAATGCCAACATCACCAGCCAAACAACGGAGCCAGATTGCTTTACGAGTGGCTGAGGATGCAGAGAGGATTTTGGCTTCGGTAGTGGATGTAGCAATCATAGATTGTTGCTTCGACTGCCAGGAGATAGCGCCGCCAGCGGAGGGCTCAACCACGTCACTGGCAGTCAAATCCATCGTGGAACAACGTGAAGCAGCGGTTGCGGAAACCTGAGACAATTTGGCAATTGCAAAGATCCGACAGGCCAACCAGAGCAACAAGGCGAGGAAACCGGAGCCCGGGTTTGCAGTTGGCGACATGGTCTTAGTTGACTCGCGGGATCGACGACTGCGGTACAAGGCCGATGGGGAAGCACGGTCAGCCAAACTCTTTCCCCGGTTTGACGGCCCCTACGAAGTCCTAGCAGCACGACCCGAAACCTCAAATTACAAGCTGAAGCTCAAGGCGGGGGACAAGTCGCACAACGTCTTCCACGCCTCCAAGCTCCGACGCTGGGTAAAGAACAATGGGGTGGTGTTCCCAGGACGAGAGGCAACGGAACCAGCGGCCATTATCGTCCAAGGAAACGAGGAGTGGGAGGTAGAACGGATTGTGGACGAAAAGGGGAAGGGGTCAAGAAAGAGGTTCTTGGTGAAATGGAAGGGTGGGCAGACAGCGACAACACATGGGAGCCATGCTCACACCTGGAAGACACCGCAGCGTTGGAAGAGTGGGAGAGTGGGAAGGCGGGGGAGGACAAGGCAAGGAGGGGAGGGTGTAAGGAGGGAGGGGAGTTTGGTTTAGGTGGTGGAGAGTGTAAGGCCCGTGCGCCTGGGCCTTAGGAAGAGGGGACGCGCGCCTGGGCACTCTTAGTCTCTCTCCAGCGACTGATACGAGTGTCCAGGTGAGCACAAGGTGGATCAGAAGGCATTGTCATACCAGCGACTGATACGAGTGTCCAGTGTCAATTCTACATACTTTGGTCCTGTGATCCTTGTCGTCGTCGCTCAGGTGTACACTCCAACGGGGTGTATTACAGTTGGGCGGGTGCGGGGGTGGGCCGGGCGGATCCGGCATCACTTCTTGTAGTCGTGCTGTAGCTCTTGAAGCGGTTGGTGGGCGACTGTACACACTACACGACGGTACACACTTTCTGTGTGTGTGTGTGTGTGTGACAGTATTGCTATTAGTGGGTAGAGTTGATCTGACCAGATGCTCGCCTTGGTTCAAGCATTGCGGGTGCAATGGCGTAGTCGTAAGGCGCGCAGGCGCGCATTCAGAGGTCGCGGTTTCGTTGCGCATAGAGTGCACTTTTCTTTCAGTTCGTTTTGTAATTTTGTTAGCCAAGGCGCAGCTTCAGCGTTTTTGCCGGTGCTCCCGCAAGCAATCCCTTTTACCCCTGAGGCGACCTCTTGGAGTCTTTGATTTGGCTAAGTCCACTCGGCGCTTGGGGCAGCACACACGGGCACACGTTTTGTGTTGTAGTGTATTCAGTGTACCGCCAGCTGCGCCATGAACAACTGGACAAGGAACAAGAAGCGATGCCGGATCCCCCCGACGATCCGTTGGCCGGTACTGGCACGAGTGACGCATCACTCAACATGCGATTGAGTGATTCGGTTGCTGGAGGAACCGTCAATCCTCCAGCCTGGTCTACCCAGGCTTCTCAGGCTCGATTGGACCATGAGAAGTCGATGCAGAAGGCCTTCAAAGCCCTTGGCATCGTACCATCCTCCAAGTCGACCTGCCGGCTGATGGTACTGTGGTGGACCTCCTCTGGTTGTAGGTTCAAGACCGCAATGTCGCGTGCGATGACCACCTTGTGTTCCGAATCGGAGTCGACAAGCACGCAATAGTTGTACTCGTTGTCATACCCGATGAACGTTCCCCTGACTGAAGTCGGCTCGAGCTTAGAGTGTTTTGACTTGGGGACTTGCGCGAAGACGGTCGATCCAAACGGACAAAAGTGCGAGACCTTGAGCTTCTTTCCGTAGAAATCTTCGTAAGCCATCTTGCCATCCAACTTGGAGTGTAGGAACCGATTCGCAACGAACGTGGCGTACTCCATCGCATAAGACCAGTACTTCCAGGACAGCTTGGAGGCTGCAAGGACCGCATGAACAATTGCCATCAAAGAGCCTTTGAAGTGTTCGACCGTTCCATTCTGTTGTGGGGTGTACGGTGCTGAGGTCTCATGTAGAATTCCTTGACTTTGGAAATCTGTGTCGATGAGCTTGTTGGTGAACTCGTTGCCATTGTCCGTGCGAACGCGCTTGATTTTGCGACCAGTCATCTTCTCAACACCTTGTCGAAATGCGATCCATACGCGAGTGACTTCTTCGGCCGTCTTGGTCTTCAACGGAAATGTCCACTTCGCAGTCGAGTACTGGTCTACAATAGCCAGGTACGCCTTTCGACCTTGAAAATCGACTTGATCTTCTGCGACGAATCCGATGTCCATGAATACGCGTTGAAGGACGTCGGTGACATGAGTAACCGACTCGGAGAACTTCGATACGCGAGACTTGGAACTGATGCAGGGCTCGCAGTCGTGGACCTTCTCGTCGGTGAGAACTAGTTTATCTACAGCGCCTGACTTGACGAGCTCCTTGAGCGAGCTCACGGCGATGTGGCCATAGCGACGATGCCATTCCATCAAAGGCGCTCCCACTGTTGCACGAGTTGCAACATGAGCTTGGTCCTCGACAATGCGCGTAAAGTCGAGGGTGTAACCGGTACCGTTCAGCGTCTTTGTTACGGTAAACCCTTTGATCTTGATCGTCATGACATCCCTGCCATCTTCCCATCCGCAACTAGCTCCTGATCGGTATAGAGCACGAGTCGAGACAAGGTTTACCGGAGCGCCCGGGAGATGGTAGACGTTCGAAAGTGAGAGCGAGGCCCCGCTTCTCAACTTGAACCGTACCGTACCATACGTGTCGCAATGTACTACCTGACCGCTTGCGGTTTGAACGTTCAGACTTCCATGTTGACGGTCGGTAAGCAGACTTGCGTTGCCAACGTAGTGCTGACTTGCACCGGTGTCCAGGATCCAGATCTCACTCTGGTCGTTCTGTGACACCCTATTCGCGACGTTGATGTGAAGCGAATGGCTCTCCTCGAGAGACTTGACCACCAACGCAAAAGAAGCCGACTCCTCCGAATCCGCAGATCCCTTGGAATACTTATGTTGCTTCTTCTTCGTATTGCTGTGGTTCTTGTTACGACGGTGTTTGGCGTTCGGATCGTACTTGGGACATTCCGGATCGATTTGGTAATGACCGGTTCCCTTGCAACCACGTCAAATGCAGTTCGGATCACGCTTGACTTGTGTGCCTTCGCGAACCGCTAACGCTCCCGCGTTCTTGAGTAATTTGTCGTACTTGCCAGTGAGCTTGCGTTCACTGTACTCGTCGGTAAGTCGATTGACGGCGTAGTCAACCGAGCACTTATCGCTGAGCTTTATAGCTTGCTTGAGCATCTTGTATGAGGGAGGTAGAGCTTGAAGCATAAACGCGACGATGGCTTCATCCTTGAACTTTTGGTCGAGATCTTCGAGTTGATCGACCTTGTCCATGATGCCCTGGAGAAACTCGCCAAGGTTGGTGTCCTCATCGTACGACGCATTCGAAATCTCGTAGAGTAGCGTGCGAATCTTGAACGGATCGGCGTTCCCTTTGTGGTGTTGTTTCAACTTCTCCCAGATGTTTTTGGCTGAGAGCGACTTGCTCTTGACCATCTTGAGATTCAAATCGTTGAGGCACGAGATGATGATTGCGCGCCCACTACGATCCCACTTGGTGATTAGAGTAGGGACCTTGCCCTCCTCTA